>JAVYIG010000412.1:0-608582 GCA_035222895.1 Strongylocentrotus droebachiensis | reverse complement strand
GAGAAGCATTTACTCTTGGTATTTCTCTTTCTTAAGTTTCCCCTTGCTTGGTACTGTCATGGAATACGTCATGTACTTGCAAGAAAACCTTGGGGTGTGGGGGAGGGGGTGGAGGAGGCAGGGCAACCAGAAAACAGACTTTGGAGCAAAAAGAAAATAAATTGGCTTTAAAAAAAAGGACAAAAATACAACGTTTTCTAGTCTTGTGATTGTTGGCTAAGGGATAACAGCACATAGGTACATGGCGTATAATAAAAATTCTGGTACTGTGTTAAACTCCCCTGAATTATACTACATGTATTCCATTAGTTCAGTTTCAGGAAGATGTTGAACCAAGCTACAAAACCACAATGTGGAAAGTACCTTAAGAAAGAATTAAGACTATATGAAAATCAACAAAAACCATTGACCAAACATTCTGTCACTTTACCTGTAATGACCATCTCGTAAAACACAACTATAAACAACATTTATTGATGGAAAATGTATCATTTTTCAAGTCCAATAAAGTTACGGAATATGTGAGAACTCGCTCAATCAGTGATCCAACAATCGCTCCAGGTTTTTGTTTTGTCGAAAGGGTATGGTTAGGATTGCATTGGGTTGTAGGTTAAGATTAAGATTAGGATTAGGATTAAGTTTTCATTAAATTTTTCTTATTATTTTGTTTACTTCAATTTAGCTTGATTGAAAATATTAGATTCCATGGTTTACATGCAGTCAACTTAAAGTAAAACAAGATTATTATGAGTCATATCTCTTTCAATAATTTTCAAAAATGATTTGCGCTTATAAATATAAAGGTAGATAAATAAGATAATGCCACAATTACTTTATATCTCCTATTATTTTCATTTAATTATGTTTTTGTGTTGTTTTAAACTTGTACTTTACCTTCTTGGGATATCCTCACTTGATTTGTAGTCAAATGAAGTTGTACATATTATATTTGCATATATTAATTTACTTCTATTAAACCAAAAGTAATTGGTATATCTTACTAACATACATATCATGTGTTAAGACATTGATGCCGATTATTGTATCAAATGTTATAAATCTATTTTGTTTTTTATATGATACAAAAGAGTATTGAAAATAGGAAAACTCTGATTTTTTAATTTAATTTTCCTTATGCTTATATCAAGAAAGATTATTACAGAAAGGCAGGGCAGCGTTTCACAAACCATGGTAAGAGGTGTCGTGGTTTGGTGGATACGTCACCGGACTGTGGATCACATGGTTCAAGTCCCGCCACAGCACTGATGTCCTTTGGCAAGGCATTAATATACATTTGCCATTTTCCACCCATGTGGAGTTATTGGTTACCTGGTATAAATCTATTCCTTGAATGCTTTTAGCGCCTTAGGGGCAACTGGGCTAAAGCCAGAGTAATAATACCGGTACTACTTTGACTTGAGCATCCCCTGGGTTGAATATGTGCGCAATATACATGTAGCTATTATTATATTATTATTATTATTATTATTATTAAGTTCTTACCAACATGACATTCATGTTGATCTTAAGGCACATGTTTCAATAGGATGTCTGCAAACTTATGACAGTTTTGTGAAATGATGCCCTCGTATTTATGTCACCAAGTATCAGTAATGAAAATAAGCAATATTACTCACTGTCACAAATATATATATGTTGCAAAGTATGATTTATCAAGTACAGTTTATATCTCTGTCATCTATGTGTCATTTCATGGTGGATACGTCACCGGACTGTGGATCACATGGTTCAAGTCCCGCCACAGCACTGATGTCCTTTGGCAAGGCATTAATATACATTTGCCATTTTCCACCCATGTGGAGTTATTGGTTACCTGGTATAAATCTATTCCTTGAATGCTTTTAGCGCCTTAGGGGCAACTGGGCTAAAGCCAGAGTAATAATACCGGTACTACTTTGACTTGAGCATCCCCTGGGTTGAATATGTGCGCAATATACATGTAGCTATTATTATATTATTATTATTATTATTATTATTAAGTTCTTACCAACATGACATTCATGTTGATCTTAAGGCACATGTTTCAATAGGATGTCTGCAAACTTATATGACAGTTTGTGAAATGATGCCCTCATATTTATGTCCACCAAGTATCAGTAATGAAAATAAGCAATATTACTCACTGTCACATATATATATATATGTTGCAAATTATGATTTATCAAGTACAGTTTATATCTCTGTCATATATGTGTCATTTCATGTGTTCAATATTTCTCATACAATGTGATTTTCTTTTTAAACATAAAATATACTTTCATTACTATTATTTGCATTGTATGCTCTTACTAGTTTGCGCTTCCATTGGTATTCTTCCTCTCGTCAAAGTGTACCTTTATGACATGTGTGTTGCTAAAGATAAACTACAACTGCATGCAAAATACAGAGTATATTTGGTGAAAGCTAATTGAGGACCAAGAAATCATGTTTATTAAAAAGAAAAAACGGTCCTTATATTTGGTTTGCAATGTTCACAGTGTATTTGACAAGAAAGATGTTGATGAACTCTTGGCAAAAGATATTTAATTTGGAAGACCCTGATACAAAATGATGACAGTGAGACCTAGTCATGCCGTTGAACTAAGTGACCTTTTGATTAGTACGAGGGTTGATTTTGCATATCAATAACAGTTTAGGTTGATCATTGATAATATTTTTTATTTCTAACTAATCATAACTACAGTATTTGAAGGTGATACTCCAAGTCGTGTAGGAGGAATTTATAATAATGGTCTACAATGTCCAATCTATCATTCTTCACTTTTTATAATTTAGCCTAGGCTTAATTTGTATTTGTTATGTATTTTTTCTATTAGTCTATCTCTCCTGATTCCTCCTTCTCCTTCTATCATCGACTATGTTTTTAAGATTGAAAAAAGAGATGATAAATCTTCGGTACTATCAGTGAAATACGGTATGATTAAAATAAAAGCTTATGAGATTTTTGTTGCAGAATTCTATAAAAAAAGAATAGATTCAAATTATTCTGTTCTTCTTGTCATTCCTCTATGTATTGTCTAACATTTCCTTCAGTTATGTGCCTTCCATTAGAATTTGCATCCCCTTTGCCATTCTATAGAGATAATGGTAAAGAGTTACAGCTGAATTCTTGATCTAAAATTCTAAATCCTAAAGATGTGTCACTTTCCCAGAGCTATATGTTGCAAGACACAATTTAGTAAATATAAAAAAAAAATAAAAAAAAATTATTTTAAAATGTTCATTCGTTTGATTCCAACAATATTGACTCTAACATTCCATTTGTTTGAAGGTAAAGACCAGTTATGGTCATTCGATTGCATTGTGAAAGAAACGTTGTGGAATCGATCAGAAAAGGTTGATCATCTAGCATCTAGCATCTGCAAGGTTCTGGAATCATCAAAATGATAAGAAATTTGGCCCATTCTTCGTAAAGTTACAAGCACTATACACAGAAAGATGTATATGGGACTACCCTATATCTCTCACAGACCATGAGAGAAACAAATTTACCAAATATATGAATTAGTAGGCGGTTTCCCGGCAAATTTGTTATCATCATGTATTAGTCAAAACATATTCTTTCACATGATTGGTAATGAGAGCTTCCATTTCATTTTTTGAAATTGGGGCGTTTCCAATACCGGTCTTTACCTTTAACATTAATTTCTAACCCTAAACTAGTAAAGTACACTTCTACCTATATGATAGAGTACTATAACATAACCTTTGTTTGTTTGGTGTATATCAGTAACAAGTAATTTGTTTAATATATGATTGATTTTTTAAGCTATTAATTCTTGATGTGCTTGACTGATTTGTCGAATGTGTCCTATGGTCATATATATCTCTCTTTCATTTTGTAAGAAATAATCCTTCTTGTTGGGCTTAAAACAATGCTTGTTATTGATATGATTGATTTTTAGGTGTTGAAAGTATGACGAGAGGCTGTAGGCAGATGGACAAAGACCTGGCCAAGAAAATCCTCAAGAAAATGAGAATTTAGCAATCATGAAGATTGATGTCATATTTTGTACCATTTTAGTTAATTTATTTAGCTCTATCTTATTATTACTACAAATTGAAGCGTACTGTACACAAATGGAGTACGGATTGTTACAAATGTGTGTCTCAATGCCAAACGTAGAGTACTGTAACGTGCAATGTACAATGAAGTACGTGTACTTTAAATGTTATACATAAAGTACTGATTAAGATAATGGCTTAATATCTACTTGAGTGCCTTGTTATTGAAACTAATGAAAAAGCTGTATAGAACAGGGTGCCCTTTATTTACCTTTTTTTAACCTTTTTTTTTTAAAATGCCCGATTAATGATTGCTTTGTATGTCAATGTATGATATCATTAGGAGAAAACATTATTTGTGTTACATTATTAGTCACCTCTCATTATGCCTTGTATGAACTACTTAGGTATTCTCATCAAATAGTTGTTAGATTTGATTAGATTTACTCATTCTTCATGCAGTACTTGTAGCCCTCAAATCTTTAC
This sequence comes from Strongylocentrotus droebachiensis, assembly GCA_035222895.1. NCBI lineage: Eukaryota > Metazoa > Echinodermata > Echinoidea > Camarodonta > Strongylocentrotidae > Strongylocentrotus > Strongylocentrotus droebachiensis. The sequence continues at coordinate 604,070 of JAVYIG010000412.1, read as the reverse complement.
ACTTTAATCCGTTCACAAGTTGGAAGTACTTCCCCTTAGATAGATAATCTCATTTCCCCCAGTTTTTTTTGGTGATTATCAAGCATATTACTACTGGCAATACTTCATATTCATGTGACTTCAAAATGTACATTGAGAGTAAGAGTATAATATCAAGATAAAAATATAACTTTTGTGAGGTAGAACAGAAATTTGCATTTATAAATACTATATCTTCTATAGCCAAATATTTGTGAAATAAAATATGATTATATTCCTGATTCAAACATGGCCCTGCGAGTTTTATTGAAGAAGTCGATATTCAATGATGAAAGATTTTGTACGAGATGTGTAAGCATGGCATAAAAGTTGACAGGCAAATATGAAACCAGCTTCATTCCCACCCACACAGATTGAGAGTAAGAATCAGTTCTCGGAAGCTGTTGATAGCTTCTATTCTGGTGATGTACTTGTGGTATTCTGTGGTATTCTGGTGTATGCACTTGTATGATATTTACCCCCCCCCCCCCTCCCCCTCCATCACTATTTCTCTCTCTCTCCCTCTCTCTCCTTTCTCTCCTACCTCTCTCACTCTTCTCTGCTCCCATATCTCTCTCCTCCCTCTTTTCTCTCTCTTTAACAAAGTAGTGATGTAAACATGATGAGAAAGTTGCGATTTACCAGATAGAGTGATAGATTGGGTTTTCGGTTGATTTGATAAACATGTACCCTGTCGGTCATAGAGGCGAAATAATTTTTTTACCCCAATTTATGGAATGATTTTGACAATGATTTATTCTTAATAGATCTATGCCTTGAACCATAATGCATGGCCGTACTAAGGAATTTTTCCTGTTGGGGACCGGGGGAAAATGCAATGAATTATTGATAATTTATTGCATTTTATTTTATTTTATTTTTTAATTGTGGGGGCTGCCCCCTACCCTAGCCCCCGCTGCGTACAGTCATGATTCAGTGGCAAAAGCAATGGCCTCGTAACTGTGAGGCCCCAGGATCAAAACCGTGTCGATGTGCTATTTTAGTGCCCTTTTGTGAGGCATTGATTCTCATTACTGTCAGTTGTGACTTAAGGACGTAGGTCCCCTAGTTTATAAGCATAGTACCACACACATGCTTTAGCAGTCACACAAAACAAACACTCTCAATTATTATTCAATAAAATCTGACTATATGTATACTCTTATCTAGATCTATTAGGAATAAATCATTGTCAAAATCATCCCGTAAATTGGGGTAAACAAAATATTCCACCTTTACGACCAACAGTGTATTATGTTACAGAATCTGGGGACAAGAATTTTCTGTGGATTTACCATCTGAATGGCGCCACCATAACCAATCTTCTATCACAGTCCATCTGAATGGCGCCACCATAACCAATCTTCTATCACAGCCTATCTGAATGGCGCCACCATAACCAATCTTATATCACAGTCTATCTGAATGGCGCCACCATAACCAATCTTCTACCATAGTCCATCTGAATGGCGCCACCATAACCAATCTTCTACCATAGTCCATCTGAATGGCGCCATCATAACCAATCTTCTATCACAGTCTATCTGAATGGCGCCACCATAACCAATCTTCTATCATAGTCCATCTGAATGGCGCCACCATAACCAATCTCCTATCACAGTCCATCTGAATGGCGCCACCATAACCAATCTTCTATCACAGCCTATCTGAATGGCGCCACCATAACCAATCTTCTATCACAGTCCATCTGAATGGCGCCACCATAACCAATCTTCTATCACAGCCTATCTGAATGGCGCCACCATAACCAATCTTCTATCACAGTCTATCTGAATGGCGCCACCATAACCAATCTTCTACCATAGTCCATCTGAATGGCGCCACCATAACCAATCTTCTACCATAGTCCATCTGAATGGCGCCATCATAACCAATCTTCTATCACAGTCCATCTGAATGGCGCCACCATAACCAATCTTCTACCATAGTCCATCTGAATGGCGCCATCATCACCAATCTTCTACCATAGTCCATCTGAATGGCGCCATCATCACCAATCTTCTACCATAGTCCATCTGAATGGCGCCATCATAACCAATCTTCTACCATAGTCCATCTGTATGGCGCCACCATAACCAATCTTCTACCATAGTCCATCTGAATGGCGCCATCATCACCAATCTTCTACCATAGTCCATCTGAATGGCGCCACCATAACCAATCTTCTATCACAGTCCATCTGAATGGCGCCACCATAACCAATCTTCTATCACAGCCTATCTGAATGGCGCCACCATAACCAATCTTCTATCACAGTCTATCTGAATGGCGCCACCATAACCAATCTTCTACCATAGTCCATCTGAATGGCGCCACCATAACCAATCTTCTACCATAGTCCATCTGAATGGCGCCATCATAACCAATCTTCTATCACAGTCCATCTGAATGGCGCCACCATAACCAATCTTCTACCATAGTCCATCTGAATGGCGCCATCATCACCAATCTTCTACCATAGTCCATCTGAATGGCGCCATCATCACCAATCTTCTACCATAGTCCATCTGAATGGCGCCATCATCACCAATCTTCTACCATAGTCCATCTGAATGGCGCCATCATCACCAATCTTCTACCATAGTCCATCTGAATGGCGCCATCATCACCAATCTTCTACCATAGTCCATCTGAATGGTGCCATCATAACCAATCTTCTATCACAGTCTATCTGAATGGCGCCACCATAACCAATCTTCTACCATAGTCCATCTGAATGGCGCCACCATAACCAATCTTCTACCATAGTCCATCTGAATGGCGCCATCATAACCAATCTTCTATCACAGTCCATCTGAATGGTGCCATCATAACCAATCTTCTACCATAGTCCATCTGAATGGCGCCATCCTAACCAATCTTCTACCATAGTCCATCTGAATGGCGCCACCATAACCAATCTTCTACCATAGTCCATCTGAATGGCGCCATCATCACCAATCTTCTACCATAGTCCATCTGAATGGTGCCATCATAACCGGTTGAACTTTTTTAGACCCACTTTTTTTTTTTTACCTCGATCGATTACATACATTGTATGTGCCCCCCCCCCCCCCCCCAAACATCAAACTTTGGCTACGCGCCTGATCATCATGAGTACGATGTATAAATAAATGACACAAAAACAGTATTGAAACAAAAAATAAATACTATTATGCATAAACATTTAATACCAAGTTTCACAAATTCATTATCGAGTCATATTGGGCCAAGTACAAGCAACTTCTTATCAGGCAAAAGATCAAGCTCTTCAGGCAATTGCTTACGGTTTCAAAAAAAGAGACGTCACACCACCGGCACGAGCACCATACAATGTTCTCCTTGTCGAAACGGAATAGTTTCCGACAGGTCTCAAGAAGTGATTTCTTATCGATTTATTCTACTCCTGTACAATTTTTTAAAAATCTTCTCTTACAAGCATGAACATGATGCTTTAACGTGAACGTTGTGGTAAGCAAGAGCTCAAGCTGGTATGACGGAGCTTGAAAAAACATAAGCACATTCTTATACGAACAATTTAAAGATTCGTTATATGCATTATGTTTTCGTGCAATACCTTGCGGGCAGCAAGCAGTTACTTGTGTTTGATATAGCAAAAAACTTCGCTTGAAAGACATTGCTTATAAATTATTATGCATACGGATTCAAGCGAATACGACCCATAGACAAAATGAGAAGAAAATGATTGGCACATAGATATTTGGACGTAGCTGGAGGCCTGGAGCTCATATATTGATAATAATCTAATACGAGAAATGTTCGTAATGTTATGGTTCGGCATCACTGCCATCACAATTATACACGCATTTATCATTTAATACGCATATGTTATTAAGTACATTATAATGTATTACCATACCATTATATAATGGTTTTAGTTCAGTCTATTGCGTGATTATTGTTAAAAAGCCCACTATATAAATACTTTAAAAATACTCCAACTTGATATCCGGCTCTTTTTAAGGTTTTACGACATGTGCTCATGAGACGACTGTTCCGCATCAACTTGCTACACTAGCCGACTTGTTAAAGATAAAGACCAGTTATGGTCATGCGATTGCATTGTGAAAGAAACGTTGTGGAATCGATCAGAAAAGGTTGATCATCCAGCATATAAGTATTGGTGTGTACTGCAAGGTTCTGGAATCATCAAAATGATAAGAAATTTGGCCCAGTCTTCGTAAAGTTACAAGCACTGTACACAGAAAGATGTATATGGGACTACGCACACGTGCGCGACACGTGCGTTTATCTCTCACACACCAATATATAAACTAATTTACCAAATATATCAATTAGTAGGCGGTTTCCCGGCAAAATTTTTATCATCATGTATTAGTCAAAACATATTCTTTCACATGATTGGTAATAAGAGCTTCCATTTCATTTTTTTGAAATTGGGGTGTTTCCAATACTGGTCTTTACCTTTTACTTCAACCACGGACCTTACACTATCCATAACCCTGTAACCAACCTAAAACTCAATAGCGATCGTTACCCAAACCCCATACACCTTTAACGAAATAGAGTCCGGAGCAACTGTCATCGAGGTAAAATAACGAATCATCTCTTGTAAGCCTCATATATCGTTCGTCTCGTCTCTTTGACGATCTTCAGTCGCATTTGAATCGAAAGTTTTCACAGGTTGTCTTCTCTTGAAAATGATTACCATCGTGGTGATGAGAACGAGACCTATCATTGACATCACCCCAAGGAACAGGAAGAGGATTTTGCTATTACCAGTTTGATCCTGGACGTAACCTGTTAGAAGAAAGAAGTGATAAACACGTAGTGATGATGAAAAGAGGAGTCGCATAATTGAATAGGTGTAGATTATTTTTAAAAAACTCCACTAATTTCTCCCTTTTACACTGAAAACTTACAAATTAATATTCATTCTATTAACACAATCGGATCATTTTCCAAGTTCAATTTCATTATTACTGGAGCCACTTGGGTTTTCATTTTGACTGAGTTATTTATTTATTTAATGATTTATTATTTATTTATTTTCAAAATATAGTTTATTTAAGTCTCATTTGTAGGAGCATTCTGCTCATTCCCTCATACCGATCCATCCCCTCCTTCCGATCCAAACCCGACTAAAAATACTGTAACCCCACGTCATACAAGTTTTTTTACCCAAATTATTTCGATGGAACCTGTCTCCGATTGAAATTGAAGTATATCTCGAATTAACTTAAACGGAGCAAAGAGTTGCCATACCTGAAACATAGCCAGCTGTGAGGTATCCCATACCTACAGCGAAGAAAAAAAGATTGCCGGCATCGGGAAAGTTTTCCTTCTCAATAACCTCTGCCAACACGGCCTCGAGCAAGACGTTTACGCCGAATAGTCCGAATCCGATGAAAAAGGATGTAAACAGCAGGTACATATATGAGGAGTGGAGTACTTGCAAGAAGAACATGACTGCGAAAAGCGCCTGGTTCGCGATCCAGTAATATGGACTCCATTGAGGACGGTAGCGAAGACCAACGGACAAAATAAAAGACGAAACAATCCCACCGACGGCTCCGGATGTTGCGAGGTAAGTCCCACGAGCGATATCGATTCCGTGATCCAAGGCATAAACTACGACGAACAGCGCCCACCCCCCTGTCACCAAGAATAAGACCAAGACGCTAGGGAGGTAGAAGAAGGCGAAAAGTGGTTCCTTAATCAGGACATCAAGGTAAAGGAAAGTAAGACAAGTCGACCCATTTTTTCCGCTTGTCGGACGAATGACTACAGTACAATTTGAAGAATGTTGTAGAAGAGGTTCTGGTGTATCTTTGGTGGGTGACTTTGCCAGAGTGTCTTTGCCACCTTGCGGATATTGCTCAATTCTTGCATAATTAGAAGCTGTATTACACTCTTGCGATGATAATTCTGGTCCGAAATTATCTAGTTGGCTCTGTCTGTCGATATTTGTCGAATATTCGAGGCTCTGAGAGTCGAGTTCTGGGTCCTCCTGGCTCCTCACATCTTGGACGGATAATGTGACGTATTTCCTCGAGTTTTCGCCTGATGCTCCAGATGGTGTCGCCATGAGTGGCTTCAACTCCTTCTGGTTTTGCCGAATGTCGTCATCTGAAGCGGATCCCTTTGTCTTTGGAACCTTCAGGACCAGTCCAATGGGGAGCATGTTGAGAACCAAAGCCCCAAGGATCAGCAGGGCCCCGCTCAACCCGTAATATTCTAAGAACTTCTCTGTAATTGGAGGCAAGATGGCGGCACCGATGGGAATACCGAGGACAGAGATGCAGCTGACGAAAGGGAAATCTTCCTGGTAGTATTCGTGCAGCAGAACAAGTGCTTGAAGATTTATAACCGAGCAGCCTAATCCTGCGAGCACACAAGAGAAAGGGACAAAACCAAATGAAACGGATGTAAATAATATAGTAATTTGTAAGGAGAACGTTAGAACAGGAATTCCCCATGGAAATCAAAACAAAATGATGTAGACCTGAGACATCTCGGAATGTACTATTAGTCAACTACGAAGTAATTTTGTGTGTAAAATACATGGTACTGCGGATATATTGCAAGTAGAAAACATTCTAAAGGAGGACTCACATCTCTACTTGTGGTCTGTTGACTGTTTTCTGTTGACATACATGTATCAAGAAATATGACCCTAAACGAATGTAAAAGATTACGACTTTGCTAAGTGAATACTTCGGCATGAGATCAGAAGGATCAACCTATTAAAGCCCCTCTAAAGTGTTGTGAGCCCTAAATTCACTACCGAATTAACTCGATGTTTAATAACTATGCAAGGATTTTCAAAACAAATGTATTTGAAGACGAATATTGGTGAAAGAATTCCAAACTTGGGTTTGTGTTGTACGCAGAAGACCTCAGTTTTGTTTTCTTACATCAATATTCGTCTTCAAACACATTTATTCTGAAAATCCTTGCAGAAGTCAGTGTTCAACTTCAAATGACATCCTCTTTCACTTCATTATACAATATTATTGAAGTGAATGTTTGCCTTTGAATCGATCGGGATCCCAATAATTTAGAGAGGCCACGAAGGTATAGACCAGTTTTGGAAACGCCCCCCTCTCAAAAAAATGAAATGGAAGCTCTTATTACCAATCATGTGAAATACTATGTTTTGACAAAATAATTAATACGTGATGATACAAAAATTGCCGGGAAACCGCATACTAATTGATATATTTGGTAAATTATCATATTGATCCGGCCTGGATAGATTGGGCATATTATATTTCTGCTTTTTTTGCGAATTTAGGTTGAAGTATTGCCATCTAAACCTCTGAAGGCAATATTTAAACAATATTGAATGGATATTTTGCACCCCAAACCCTTGAATCGCAATATACCACTACCGGTCTATATCTTTAACGTTGATAGCAAGGTGGAAGATCGAATGGTTCACAATTACCTAAGCAGATGAAAAGTGGTCCCATTATAAAGAGATTTCGCGTGAACGACAATGCAATGAGTGAACAGCCTGCCATCAGCCCGCTGAAGGATGTTAAAATCCGAGGGCGGGGACATCGATGTAACAGCATCTTCGCCAATGGAGCTAAAGTAAATAAAAATAAAATTGTCACTACCATTCAAGGGGAGTGTTTCACAAAGACTAAGATCGACTTTAGGTTGGACTTAACTTAACTATGACAGGCCGTTCATGTCACTGTTTGCTCTCACCATTTACTGGCAATGGTTTCTCAAGGGACGTACAAATCATGGCCACAGAATTTACTTTTTTTTATAATTCATTATTGAAGGAAAAAAAATATTATCTAAGGATCATAATGGTGAGAGCAAACAGTGGCATGAACAGCCTGTCATAGTTAAGTCCAACTTAAAGTCGTTCTTAGTCTCTGTGAAACACTCCTCAGGTAAGATTGTATGACCGCACCTAATTGGGCGGTGAACCGACTTTTACTCCTGGACGCGACAATTTGCACTGGGCTTTAATATTATTGTTTCGTCAAAGGCATAGGTTAGAGTTAGGGTTGGAATATTGGGTTTTAGGTTAGCGTTAAGGTTAGGTGTGGGGTTTGGGGTTGAAGTTAAGAATTTCGAGTAGGAAAGTGACTCGGAGCAATTGTCGCAGGAGCATTAATGTCGTACAACCCATTGTGCAGTTCGTCAGTTTGATGAACGAGGAGGATCTAAGCTTTACAAATAATTATGTGTCATTTATTAAGTATAATTGTGATTAAGTTATGATAAAACATCGATAATTCTCGGATTCTTTTTTTCTGGGACGCACTGTATAATATTATAATTATTATGGAGTTATTTAAATTTGCTTGGAAGAAGAACACCAACAATATGATGATGATGATGATAATAGTAATATTGATAATTGTATCAATAATATAAGAATTAAAATGAAACGTTTAACTTACATGCCAGGCACATAGTAGCCAAGGAGAGTGATGTGATAAGACCTATGATGGCGTTCGAAGCCTGCAGCTGTTCTTCCAATTCGGGGACGAGCACACCGAATGACTTGGCAAGACCAATCTCCATGCTGTAGAAGGAGAATCGAGCTGCAAGGATGATCCCTGCACCCGGCCTCACCATAGCGATATAATATATCTTGGTATTAAGTAGACAGCGATTCTGGATATTATAAGGATACAGTATAGAACCGGTTAGAGCGTAAAACAGATGAAGCTTAGTGTTTTGAAATATCTGTTTGATTCGGCATATAATCGTTCTTTCAATTTCGTATGCTCTTTCTCACTTATGTTCCTTTGGTTATGATGCAGATACTTCGTTGTGATATCTTCTTCTTCTTTTTGTTTGTTTCACAAGTGCGCCTATGGAATATTTGCTTTCATGTGGATTTGGAGCCGTACTAATCTCATACAGGGGCGGATCCAGCCGGGGGCAAGACGGGGGGGCCAAATCTTGAAAAAATATTTAGCGGTGAATCAGCCAGCCGGCGAACGTCGAATGAGCCTGGGGGGGGGGGGGGGGGTAAGAGCACATATATATATTTATATATATATTTTTTAAATTACGGTCAGAGAAGCACAAATATTTTGATGCCGCATTTGTGTCACTGGCAGGTCACAATATTTTTGTTGAATGACGTAAATCATGGTCTGAAGCAAAATTGAATTAAATGAGACACTTGCTAAAGACTAAAAAGTTTGATGTTGACCATTTATTTTCATAAGTACATTTTATAGGTGAAAATGAAAACATTTCTGTTTAAAATTTAATACAAGCGAGTACCGTATCATCTCTTCCTCTCACATATTATGGCAGATTTGTTTTGTAGAGCAATATATACATGTAAAAGCAAGTGTCGCTGAAAGTTGCGTTATTGCGTCCTGAACTCACCAAATAACCAAATCTCACGCACGAATTTTGCAAAAGCAGTAATTGCGCCCCGTAATATACTGGTTATAATTTCAATAATTTCCACATCTATCCAATCTGTCCATATAGTGTAACAGTGACAACCCAGCTGTGACCAGGGGCGGATCCAGTCGGCAGCAAGATTATTTAGCAGCGAATCAGCCAGCCGGTGAACGGCGAATGAGCGAGGGGGATTTTTTTTTTGGTGGGGGGGGGGGGGGGGGGCGGTAGAATTGGCCCGCGGATCCGCGCCTGATCTCATATAGTATTATTATTATTATAATTATTATTATTGAATAATACATGTACAACTATACGCATTCATGTCTAGAGCGAGAAAATTGTTTCACGGGGCTCTGAACAAAGGCAGTATATTTTATTTCGACCCATATTTGTTAAACATAATAGAAAATGGAACACTGTGAATATTTGGGCAGACCCAGATAGATTCTTCTGGCCATGCATTTCAATGGGTTGTCGGCGAACACTGGTACTTATGACGATTTTGTTAAACGATGCCCCGATCCCCATTACAAAAAAATGACCGTTTATAAACACAATTATCATGTGAGCTCAAATCATTTTCCAGTTCAGCAATACAACCCTTTTAATAAGATCATTTCGTATGAAAGCAGAAAAATAGGGGAAACAGAATGGCGAAAGTTAGAAATAAATATATATAAGAAAGGTACATTTATAGAAATATTATAAACATTACAAATAAACAACGGGTCTGGAATACTCTGGATATACTTATTCACGAAGTCAGAAGATAGTATTTGTACAGTCACTGACAAAGAAGATATCACATTTCAAACTGAGAGGGCAACATATCGTATTGCACATTAAAAGAGGCAATTTATTATAGCCTGCGAAATTACACAGTTTGTCAGCATAATTTTATAGAGAAATATTAATTATTAATAGTATGATTGAGAAGTACAAAGTGTAGTCTATCCTGGGGTTAGTGGATTTGCATGTCAGCATAAAATTTGATGGATGGTTAACCATTAAGCGAAAGGCTCATATCTATAATCTCAGGTTGTTATAAAGAGTTTAGAGATTCTAGATTGTGATTAGAAAACACTTGTATAGATAAAACGAATTGTTAAACCATTACAGTAAATATTTACATGTATACAACCTGTTAGCACTATGGATTAATGTTACACCCCTATGGCGTGTAGGGGTGGTTACTATACATAACTGGAAATAATCAAAGATGAGGAGAAACAAGTCAGTTGGTGTACTCAGTGCTCACTCAGAATGACACATGTTGTACACTATGCATGCTGACCGATCTCTGCTCAAGTCTTAATCTCCAAGTTCGTCCATTTATGCTGGTAGGGTAATGTTTACTAAACTGGGGGATTAATCCTTAGTCTGTAATTCTGAGGGTAGAGTTTCTTTGTGCTCACTGAACATAGCAAACTCATATAAACTTACTAAACAATACAAAGTTAGGAACAAAGGGGTGGGCATTTTGGAGTGGGCATTTATTAGTGAGTCATCAAACATCAAAGAGTATATCTCTATAGGGGTATAACACAGCACAGAGTATATCTCTATAGGGATATAACATTAACATTTAACAAAGTAATACAATTTTTTAAAATCAATAATTTTAAGGTAAAATGGTGTCTGGTCCACTTGATTTATCTATTTTAACATAGTTGAGAATGTTATATTCCTGAATACTTGTTGATTTGACATAAAATGAATTTGAATTTGTTAAGCTATTTACCAAAAGATTAATTAGGTTTTTAAAATAATTTTGAAAGTGTTTATGCCTATGTTAAAGGTACTATGTCCCATTTGCAGGCCAAAACAAATAAAAAGATTAAATTCCAGTGGCATTTGAAAGGCGATACTAATTTAGAACTTCCCTCAAAACGAAAGGGCTCAAAAATGGCTTATAGTGGGAAAAGAACGACCATCTGTTGTCGAATCGATTTAAGTGATTGCAATCACCTATAAGTAATAGTCTGATTTTCAGACCCTTTTACCGAATGGTGGTAAATTTTGTGCTGCACAAAGATTCAATCAGTTTAATTTTGGCCATTACAAGTAGTGGGGTATTGATGTAGACAAAATGCACATAATACCTGTTACAGCTCATTTTATGTATTTTATTACCAAAGAAAAAAAGATGTCAGTCACTCAATACTCAATAGTGTCTGACACTGACAGTGCGTGACGTCTATACGGTAAACAGGTTTCCTTGCATAATTTGAAACCTAGGATAATATGCCTAATCGGCTTTAGCTTGAAGGGACTTGGTAACCCTGTTCAGATGAGAGAAGATTGTACCAAGGTAGTGAATTTCGGATCGATTTTAAGATCGATTTTAGGGTTTAGTGAAACACTCCCAGTTGTGCGAAGATAAGAGTCCAATATCAAATTGAATCCTCCAGGAAAAACATTTTTTTTTTGTCGTTAGATTACAATATCCGCATGTTTTTAGGCTATAATCTGTTTGAAACTCGATGGACATAATCATTGAGCAGGTCAGTAATTATACTTAGGAGTTAGGACAAATATCACACATGATGCCAGATGAGAAGCAGAAATAAAACGAAGAATAGAAATAGCTCGGAATACATTTCTCGCAATGAAAGAATTATTCACAGATAGAAAGGTGAACTTTGCGCTTATATTAGGAAGACTAGTAAACTGTTATGGATGGTCTATTGTATAGAGCAGAAACATGGACAATAAGCAACGCCATGGGAAATGTAATAACAAAGAGATATCGCAAATGGCAGGGCGTAAACAAATTGCATTGTTTGATTAGTTAAGGAGAGAAAAGTCAAATACTTTGTCATGTTAAAAGGCACCAAAGCCTGTTATAATAGAGGGAAGAGTAGAATGAACTAGACCGAAAGGGAAACCCAGAATCAACTAGGAAGAGAATGTAAAGAACTGGAGTGCACCAAAATGGCAGAAGATAGAGTAAAATGAAGATAATTATGTTGCAATCAACTACTGAACCGGGATAAGATAGATAGATAGATGCCCTCTAATTTATTTATCTACAAGGCTAGATAAACATGTCCATCAGTATGACAAACAAAAAGAACTTGGTTTGATTTTTATTTTCCATGGCGGACACACTCATTTGTATAGTACTAAATAATAGTTTATGTGAGATAACACAAACGATGGTTAATAATATATTTTGGTGCATACTTTTCATAAAATTCAAAGGCTAATGAGAAGGCTCCATATTTTGTTTCTGCGTCCAGACACATTTTAATTGCAAATAAAATACATAATTTTTAAAATAATAAGTTACGTGCATGACACCCGTACCCCGACTGAAGGAGCTACACTTTTGTTGGTCCATGACTGTATTAGATTTCCTTCCTTAATAGTATTATCTTATTTAATACTCAATTGTCTGATAATTTATATTTAATAATTTGCTGACACCACTTAACAGGTTACATGCTATAGAACTTGATCGTGTTTTTATTCATATATACCTCCTTAACTATTTAATCTATGCATTTCTTTGTTTTTTATTTCGTTTTTTTGTGAAGGTACTGTCGGGGATACAGCCCTGTAAGAGTTTTTCAAACCTTTTGCTGCTTTCCCGGGCCCCAGACATGTTTGGTTCACTGAATGTCTGAATAAATACAATAGTCAAATCAAAATACAATACATTACCCGTTGCAAACGATGATATACTACCGATATATATTGTAAACATGTACCTCGATATTGAACCACGGTCACGGTCTTTGAACGGCTCCTCACAATCACATCTCGAATATCAACATGCAACAGCAAGATAATTCGCAGACAGCACACACTAATAATTTATCTCAAGACTCGAGCTTCTCGATCGTCAAATGATACACATTAAAGATGTAGTTCCAACATGATAGACACGAATGGTAAGCGTAAAATGATAAAACATGTAGCAGCTGTATAATAATGCACTGCCATCAGCACATGTATAAATGATGCAACAAAGAATGTTGTCGTCTGCTCCTGTTATGAGTATGTGGTATGGATGAGGAAGTAACAGTGTTCGCACTATGGTTCGCACGCCATCTCACTGACCATACAAATACATGTTTGTGGCATCATGGCTGAACGTCTGTTAGCTTTGAGGAATGGTCTGCTCACGCAGACTCTATTTTCTTGCATGAAAACAAACAAGTAGGCCACTGCCAGCTTGGGACGGTATTCTGAGAACTCTGGTCTCTCTGGTATCTCAAATATTGTTGTTTCTTCACCGTTAAAACGAAATAGCTATGCTGAAAATGAATTTACTTGAACTTTTGTTTGTATCTTTTTACCCGCGCCGCGCTCATATTGATATCGCGCACCCAGGCCAAGCGTGCGCAGGCCTAGTCTAGTTCTAGACTCTTTTTTATTGATTTCTTTTATTCGCCGACAATGACAATGAAAATTTATTCTCATGTCACCCACATTGGGGTATTGGAGAAGTTTACAATCAGTTTGAATTTGTCAATTTAACACTGTGAAATATACAATACAAATATAATTAATGTTAATCCATACAAATGAATAACACTATCAACAAGAGTGAGAAAAATTATGATGATAATGATAAAGTAGGGATTTATTTTGAACTGCTGAAACTCCCCTTCATATCCATGATTCATTCCTTTCATATTAATAGGTCATCCCTCATTCACATTCACCCTTTTCATCCACCATCCTTTCATCTGTCTATCTCTCTCTCTCTCATTGGTTTCAATGTTCACCTGATGCAGTCAAGCTTATAGTATAATTTACATATACTATGAATATTCAATATATACCCTTTGTTTATGTTTGAATATTCAAGAATACTTTGTGATGCTGATTTATACTTGTATGGGACTATATGAATATTTATTGGTTTCTTCTACTTTGCATGGAATGTATGTGGAATGCTACATATATTGATTGATTGATTGATTTTTATTCGACAAGCTTCCAACATACAACAATATACAATAATAACAGATCAAAAATAAGTCAGCTTGAACAGGATAACCCACGAAAGCTCGAGAGCTTATTTCCAGTGGGGTCCCTTACAGACATGTATAAAATTAATAAGTTAAAATAGTAATATTTACAGACAGATAAGAAAATTAAAAGAACTACTTATTAAAGAAAATAATAATAATAATAACAACATTGAACTGATGATAGAAATGATATTATAAGTACAAGAAGAAGGAGAAGAAGAAAAAGAGGAGAAGGAAGAAGAGGAAAATAATGATGAATTTGTAGAATTTCTATAACGTACGAAAACATAAGAATGCTTTAATACTTTGACACATTAAAACCTGGTCAGTTAGCCAGTAGTTATCAATCCTACAACATGTCTGCTGGGCTGCCTCTGTGTTAAGAGTGCTAGTAATTATCGGATAGAACCGCAACCCTACATTTCGATGGCGTGGGTTCGAATCCCACCGCTGCCACCAATGCAAAGCTTTGCAAATATGTGTAATTTATTAATTATAATTTTGATTAAGTTATGATAAAACATCGATAATTCTCGGTCTCGTATTTTCTGGGACGCACTGTATAATCATGATGAGAAGCTAACGATATTAGGTTACTTTTAAAACAAAATATTCAAAGCTGATTAAAAATGCGGGTCGCTGAAAGAATATCAGTTTTATCTTAAATATAATACATGGTATTGAATTTCATTCAAAGAAGGACAAAGATGTTGATATTTGTTTGAACTATGCACTTTTTACTATTTAAAAAAGCTTTGATGGAAAAGAATTTAAAAAGAAAAGAACAAAACAGAGACTTCTTCATATTTTGTTTTACCTCTTAAAGATACTATGTCCCTTTTGCAGCCAACATCAAATTATGTAGAACTTTGCAGGAATTATGAATATGTCATGTATGTCCTATCTGTGAAAATCTGGGAAAAAAACGTGTAACAACATGTTAATTTTACCTCTTTTTTTTTTGGAGACGGCCACTTTCCCCTGGCGCTCAAAGAGGGGGGGGGGGTGCAATTTTTCAAAATTTAATAAATTAGTGCTCACTAATTTATTTGTTTGGCCCTCGAAAATTTGAAAAATCGCTAGCCCCCCCCCCCCCCCCCCTTGAGCGCCAGGGGAGGGGGCCCATCTCCAAAAAAGGGTAAAATTATCTTGTTGTTACACGTTATTTTCCAAGGGGTGGGGGCCCGCCCCTCTGGATCCGCCACTGCGACAACCATCCTCTAGGACAACAACCCCCAGACAACTATCCCAGGGGGTAGTTGTCTGGGGGTAGTTGTCTGGGGGAGTTGTCCGGGGGTAGTTGTCCGGGGTAGTTGTCTGGAGGTAGTTGCCCTAGGGGATAGTTGTCTGGGTGTAGTTGTCCTAGGGGGTAGTTGTCCTAGAGGTTGGTTGCCCTAGGGGGTAGTTGTTCTAGGGGGTGGTTGACTATCCGGGGGTGGATGACTAGGGGGCAGTGTCCGGATACGCCCAAAATACATATAATACATGTTTGCGAGTGTATTGTATAGTAAATATGCACTACACACAGGTTAAGTCACAGTAGGATAACGAACGAGAATTGTCGAGTTCATTGTCCGTCTCATTGTGACTTAACCAAGTGCAGTGCACATCAGTAATGCACGAGCTAAAACATTGGGTCTACAATATAAAGTCGAGAAATTGACGGTTGTTATCACCAAAATGCACTCCCCCATTCACAAAAATTATGGTAAAAGGTAATGCGCGCACACCTGATCCATTTCGACGCTTCTCATTGACTACATTCTTGAATACATTACAAAATGTTGATTAATACTAGTAGTTCATGATAATTGCAAAAGACAGCCAATGGACTCGATCATTATTAAAAGGAAATCCAACCTTAAAGGTATAGACCAGTTCTAATGATGCGATTGCATTGTGAAAGAAACGTTGTGGAATCGATCAGAAAAGGTTGATCATTTAGCATATAAGTATTGGTGTGTACTGCAATGTTCTGGAATCATCAAAATGGTAAGAAACTTGGCCCAGTCTTGATAAAGTTACAAGCACTGTACACAGAAAGATGTATATTGTACTACGCGATATCTATCCAGTCCGGATATATATAATAATTTACCAAATATATCAATTAGTAGGTGGTAGGCATGCAATTGTTTCTTTATTTTGCAAGTATACGCCATCTGTCGCACCACAATCAGTATATAATTCAATGCATAATCTTTTGAACTTCTTAAACCAAATAATTTTCTTGTAATGAAAATAATGTATTCCTATCCCAAATATGTTTAACATGCGTGCAATCACATAGCAGATAACTGTTTCAATCTGTTCATTACAATATTATGTACAGTCTTTTCTTGGTACTAAATTCATGTTAAACAGTATAGATCGTTCGTATATAATATGCGTTGCAAAACCTTAAACTGAAACCATCGTAAGCCCACATCAATGGTACAATCAAATCCAATGGAATAATATGTTTCCAAACTCTTGTCATTCAGGTCGAAAATGCATTTTCATTTAAGAAAACTTTTACATACTCCTAATTTTCTTCTCTTAGGGTTGGGAAGAAATGTTATCATAATGCAGGGGCAAGAGTGTATACTATGAGCCATGAACGTATCTTTCCGAAAAGGGTTCTTTGTTTTACCTGCCAGTTCCCGAAAATAATTGTTTCCCATATATAATTTTAAATCTTGCAGTTCAGGCAAGACAAATTACAAATAAGTGTAATTATGGCATGAAATGATGAAAGTATGGTCCGAACTTTTCAGGTATTTCTCATCATTTGTCGAATATGAGGGCGTCATTTTGAAGAACTATCCTTTCCAGGGAACATTTTTTTGAATGATACTCTTCCACAATGCTTACAAAGAACGAAAAAGAAATAAGTTACTCGACAAAATTATAAAATATGGCGTACCTTAAACAAATGAGACAGTCACGTTATGTCACCGCGTTGATAGTAAAAATGGGTCTCCTGCAGTTTTTGATGTTGGTAGAGGTGAAAATAAATGTAAGTGTTGCTGACCATATTATGCACAAAGCCAACTTCAACACCGATATTCTTGAATCCAACTATTCCAATTAACTGTTTCTACATAAACCATGAAATAACCACTGTATCAACATCTCAACTTCCGGTAAACCCGCGTGCCATTGTTTGAGTACTACAGACTACCGGCACCATCTAATGCTCAACCGGAAGTAGTTAAACCATCGGAAGTAGAAATGACAGGTGATAAAAGATATCTTATTCTTTCACATGACAAGTTTATGTGCCAAAGTGCAGTACAAATAACCCGAAGATTTCAGTGTTGAGAAAATGATTAGAATTTGTTTTATTAGGACTGTAAAAGTGATATAACATTTACAAACTGTTCTTTATATTATTGACTTATAATATCTTTACACGATAGCATTCAATTCAAAGTTTATTCAACACTCTTCATGAAAACATTTAAAACATACAAATACAGAATGAAATGATACAAAAAGAGATAGTGATTACAAACAACAATGGCAATTTATGAGAGCATTTGGGATAGTCAGAAGGTGGGATTCCTTATATGAAAGCCTACTCCTAAAACACACACATACAGGAAAAAAGGAAACAAGATCAAAAGAACAGAACTAAAAAAAAAAAAAAAAAAACCTAAACATATACTGTCATGTACAATCAGAGTAAAAAAAAGTGCATGATGGTAGTCCACAGCCGATGGTGCCCACAAGGGACCAACGTTATACAAGAACAAAATTGTACAAACTTTGATTTTAGAATGCATCAATAGTACACATCCTTGGTAGCATATTTACCACCAGTATCAGAGGAATTCATAACTATAGTACATTGTACAAACAATACTCTTGAAATACTTCTTGAAATACACTTCATTTATTGATATTGCAATGTAATTTTAAAAGATCCCTAAGAATCTGTATTCTCATAACTTCATCCTCTACGTCACTGAAAGGTATTGGACCAGACGTAGATGCCAGAAGTGGGGAAGGGGGGGGCAGGGGGAGTTCACCCCTGAGCTTCAGGGGGCTCAGCCCCCTGGACCCCGCCAATTAGTGACCTGCCAGTGTCACAAAGACACAAAATATGCTAATCTTACCGTAATTTAATGCATATAACCCCGAGCTTCCGGGGGCTCCACCTCCATCCCCTGTACCCCCACCAGGCGCCCTAAGACGGGCCCCTGAATGCTCATCTGACCATAATTAAATGCCCCCCCCCCCCAAAAAAAAAAAAAAACCTGAGCTTCATGGGGCTCAGTGCCCTGGACTCTAAATATACTTAATTGATCGTAATTTAATGCCTAAAACCACTGAGCTTCCACCCCTTTTCCCCGCCGGGGCAAAGCCCCTGGACCTCACGCCAATATTTACGCTCTACTTGCTTCGCTTGTCACGCTCCATCTGATCGTTAATACTCGAAAAACGATCCGCGGGGCATGTATGTAACATGTAAAAGTGGTAGTGATGCAGATTTTTCTTCTGCCCCAAAAACGTTTTTTGCTCATTACGCCACTGCCCCTGAAAGGTGAGCCCCCTGGAATGTTTGCCCCCCCCCCCCCGCCCCTCCCAAACTGCTTCCCCAGAGCGCATGGGACCAGATACTTTCAACATGCCTATAGTTGCGGATCCGAAACTCTCTTGTGAAGAGCATTAGCCCGAAAAACTTCATCAAATGTTCAAGTATGTTGAGGGCTAAAATTGAGGCCAGCGGCACTAATAGGATACAGTATACCAGAGCAATCTACTATCAAGGAGATTTCATGTTCTTTACGTGGAATTTATGAAAAGTCTCAAATACTTAAATTTTCGCTTTTGAATATATTTAATTTTGAGGCTACAAATGGCTCTCCATAATGTCTAAGTCTAACTTAGAGTAAAGTTCGACTTAGGATCTTTGTGAAACACCCCCTGGAACAACTGCTTCGAATTGTATCAATCCAAAGTTATCACTGTGCTTTTCTTCTAAATATCCGGAGAGAGTTTTAACAGATCCTTTTAACAGATCCTTTTCACGATCACGAATACAAATTGTAAAACGCTCCGTAGTTTACACGCTTGTTTGATGGATTCCAAAATGAAAGATAACAAACAACCAAAGTCTTTCGAAAACTTAATTCAGCGGTAATTTTAATCGTTATTGTGTTTAACCCATTGAAATCTTACTCGGAATACGTAACGGTCCATGGGTGAACACGGCTATTGAAACTGCCTCAAGTTGTTTAAAAAAAAAAATGTTAAAGTATGACCAAAACATGAGATGAAAGTCATTTTCCTCCACTGTGTTCATTAGACACGTCTTGCTTCGTCTGACTTCTGGTCTTCATTTTGTACTGAATCAAGGCCTTGCAGGTTTGGTTTTCTTCGCATGAGTATTACGATCAACAAGATGAGACCGCATGATGCCATTGACGTCGCCCCAAGGAATA
Source organism: Strongylocentrotus droebachiensis (assembly GCA_035222895.1). Taxonomy (NCBI): domain Eukaryota; kingdom Metazoa; phylum Echinodermata; class Echinoidea; order Camarodonta; family Strongylocentrotidae; genus Strongylocentrotus; species Strongylocentrotus droebachiensis. The sequence goes on along the minus strand of JAVYIG010000412.1, from coordinate 584,260 downwards.
CGAACAGGAGTTCGATGTTACCGGTTTGATCTCGGACGAAACCTGTGTAATATTAGACAAGGGGAAGAGATAACAAACTAATGTATAATTATGTCTCTGGAATAACAGCTATGATATCATCACGGATACCGGAAGGGAAGAGGAAATCCCGGGACAGCGCTAAAAAACTTATATTCTTGAAAGTGTAGGTCTATATAGCCTAGTCAACTCACTATAGAAACTACCGTCACAAACTGCCAGTCATGACGAAACCAATCGAACCAACAAAATTATCATAACCTATGGACAACGGTTATCCGAGGGATAATTAACCCTAAGAAAATGTGTCCGGATTTGCGTTCGCAAAACTTCCTCCCCACCCCCGGACAACGATCTCTTAGGACATTTACCGCCAGGAAAATATTCCCCGGACTTACACCTAAAGGATAAATACTACCCTTAGGTGCAGGGAGGTATTCGTTGGAGGTGAAAGCTGTCAGGGAGGGGCAGATCTTCCGATGTAGGTGTTGTTGTACGGAGTAGCATTCGAAGATGTAGCTATCATGCCGGACTCGACTTGGGCCGATGTCTGCATAATTTTCTTACCCTACCTACCAAAAGTATCCAAATCCAAGTCATTGTTTTATTTGGATGCGATTTATACTATCCTAGTCGACATTGAACAAAGGATATATTAATTCCTGTGTCATATTTGAAAGGTATTGACTGAGTATTGATACCTGCAATGTAACCCGACCCGATGTATCCAATGCCGACGATCAGGTAGAAGACACTGCACGCATCAGGGAAGTTCTTGCTCTGTACAACCTCAGACAACACGGCTTCAATGGTCACGTTATAGCCGAATATTCCGAAGCCGATTAGGAAGGACATTACCATCAGGTAACTGTACGAGGAGTGGAGTATCTGGAGGAAGAACATGACAGTCTGCAACGCCTGGTTCCACAGCAAGTACTGCGGACTCCATGCCGGGCGATAGCGAAGACCAATGGACATAAGGATGGACGAAACAATACCGCCAACGGCTCCGGATGTTGTGAGATAGGTTCCGCGGGCGATGTCGATTCCGTGCTCGACCGCGTAGAGAACGATGAAAAGAACCCATCCACCTGTTACCAAGAAGGACAAGAGAGTGCTTGGAATAAGGAGGATCGAAAATAACGGCTCCTTAATCAGGACATCGAAATGGAAAAAGGAAAGGCAAGATGATACAATCGACCCTTCAACCGTACGAATGTCCTCGCTAGAGCTTTTGGAATTATGCGAAAGCTGTCGTGCTTTATCTGTTATATCCGTGTAAAGTGTAGTGTCTTCTGCAGACTGCGGACATCGTGCAATCTCTGTATCACAAATGGGTGCAGTATTCGCCTCTGAAGACAACACAGGTCCGTCACGCTGGATCATAGACTCATTTTCTCCTGTTAGCCTCCGCACATTGACCATCGTCGAATGCCCACCTCCTTCAGTATCTACATCATCTGGACGTTCATCACTCGTCATATCTTTGGCAGATGGTATTCGAACATATTCTTGAGTTTCACACGCTTTCACCTGTATGAATGGATCAAGCTCTCTCTTTTCCTCCGGACTCTTACCACCTGGACGGGTTCTTGGAACTTTTAGCACCAGCCCAATGGGAATCATGTTCAGAACCAGCGCCCCCACTACTAGCAGCGTCCCGCTCAATCCATATTGCTCTAAGAGCTTCTCTGTGATCGGGGGCAAGATGACGGCACCAAAAGGAATACCAAGAACGGAGATGCAGCTCGCAAAAGGGAATTCTTCCTGGTAGTAGTCGTGTAGGAGCACAAATGCTTGAAGATTTACCACCGAACAGCATAATCCTGCAAGCAAATAAAAGTTAAATTGTGACACAGGGACTAACAGAGGATTTCTTATGCTACGGTCACAAAGGTTCGTACGAACGATAATTTCGTACGAATCTCCCTGTTTTTCCATTGTCTTCCCGAATTTCCATTGTCTGAAAATCGTTCGTACGGCGTTCGTAGCAGTTCGAAATGGCTTTTACATCCTGCACATCCTACTTTGTAGATCATGCTTGCGGTCATCATGATCAAGGATGAGCACAAGTCCCCATGCATTATAGGTCCCAATAAGTACTTACATTCCATATTCAATTTGTTTATCGTTTAGAATATACTTTTTTAAAAGTTATTTTGGCCCAAAATTATGTTTAAAAGCTTTTTGTATTCGGTAGGATTTTATCCCGTCATTGCTTCTATCAAACCCTTTGGATTATCAAGAAGATCATCATCAAATAAATACAACTTTCATTTAGGTCAAACATGATGCGAATATATACATTTCTAGTTTTGCCCCCTTAGACTTTGATTTTGCAATGAAAATGCATCCTAGGGCTGTTCTTTTGCAACAAAAATGCATCTTTGGTTTAATCAGCGCAATATTGTAGCACATATTCTTAAAATAAAATGTAAGGTATAGCTAGGTGGGTGTGCAAATGAATTGGCTGATTACCTACCTACGAACATGAAGAGAAGTCCCAGGAGAACAAGATTTCGGGTGAATGCTGTTGCAATCAGAGCACATCCTCCCGCCAGTCCGGACAGAGTTGTTAGCATACGAGGGCGAGGACAGTGGTGAATGAGTAACTTCGCGATCGGGGCTTTGAGGGGGTGAGAAAACAAAAATAAAGAAATGGCTATCCAAAAAGGCTTGATGAAAATAGTCATGATGATAGTGGACACCAAATTTGTGTGTAGAGGTGACGTGGTCTAGTGGTTCACATGGTTAACGGTTCGAGTCCCGCCGCGGCACCAATGTCCTTTGGCAAGATACTCTCCACCCAGGTGAAGTAAATCGGTACCCAGTAGGAAAGTATTCCTTGAATGATTTAGTGCCTTTTTATGGCAGCTCAGTAACAGCCGGTGTAATAATATCATACTTTGTAGAGTATATTCATATAGGTAATTCTATAACTTAAGCTATGGTCACAAATCAGAGCAGCGACCGACCGATCAGTAGCCTGCTCGGTCGCTGCTGGAATTAGGCATCGCCCAGCGATTAGGTCGGTGCCCGGGCGGCGACCGCCCAGGCACCGAGCGTATTTTGGGCGGCGAGTGAAAAGTGAACAGGCGCCGCCCAAATTTTAACTCCGCGCTAAAACTTCAGCGGCGACCGAGCGATGCCCTAAAAACGAGCGGTGCCTGGGCGGCCGCCGCTCGGTGGCCGGGCAGCCGCCGGGCAGAATTTGTTAAAAACTCGCCGCTCGGCCGCCGAGCAGGCTACTTTTGGGTAATGTGACCATAGCATTAGGGACACACTTTGTGACATTTTTGGTGTCCCACTTACATAAGGAACCCACACGTATTTGTGGCTCTGAGTAAAGACTTAAACAGTGGAGTGAGATTGTTAAGTGATTCTCGGTATGAGGATGCAATATTATGCTTGGAAATCACTTTACAATCAAGAATATCTAGGATTCATTTCTTGATATGGAGAATTGAACTTTTGATATCGAGAGCTGAATTCTTAATATCAAGAAATGATTTCCTGTTGTCAATAAATGGAAATTCTTGATATCATGAAATAATTTTCTGTTGTTAATAAATGAAATTTTTGATATGAAGAATTTTAACGTTAGATATCACGACCTCACATGTTAAATGTGCTTGCCATACTATGGGCTCTTTCGTGTAAGAGGACAAATAATACCCAAAGCAATGATGAAAAGAATTTTTTTAAAGCATTATTTTCGACCAATCTCAAAGGGGGATCAATTATTAAAGGGATCGTTTAACAATGTTAAATCTTAGATACACGATCCTACATATTACCAGTGTCTGTGATATGGTGTAATATTGAAGCACTAAAAAAAATCGCGCTTCAAAATGATCAAGAAGTAAAAATCTTTGAGTGACCGGTTTTACCATACTCGTTTCCCCCAATAGACTGTAGTGTTATGAAAACCGTTCGGCGAACGGTTTTCAAAATTTGTAATTCCAATCATTAATATCTTGATAATCAGACATGCGATCGGCTTGTAAAAGTCAACGGAGTTCCTGACTGACATAAAGGTTTATAATTATCATTGCAGCAAGAGCTAAATCAAGGAATATTTCTAAAGGATCTAAGACAAAGTTACCAGATCCCTTTAAACTACAGACAATACACATTTGACAATAAAAACACATTTATTCAAAGATTTCCCTCCACACATGTTCCCTGATCAGTATCACCCCTCCCACCCACCTCTCTACCCCCCCCCCCTTCCCCGCGTCAACGACAAGAGGTCAGCTAAAACAATGCAAACAACATGGAAAGGACATATTAATCCGGGAGCCAGTGGGGGGGGGGGGGGTCAACCTAGCTAGCTGGAAAGGAAACCAATTTTCATGTGCACGGATGTAAAGATCGCATTCCATTGGGTTTCCTTTCCAGCTGATCTAGCTAAATTTTGGGATTTGGGCACTTTATGGGCGTCTGGCTCTAGCAGGCACCCCCACAACTTAAATCGTCTGGCAGTGGTCATTTGTGTATCCGTGCACTCTGCCGAACAATTTCCCATTAGTTTCATGGGGTTTCCTTTCCCAGCTGATCTAGCTCAATTTTTAACCCCTTTGGGGGCGTCTGGCAGGCACCTAACGCTCAAAATACACGGGGGCGATGGGCGATTCGCCCCCGTGAGCTACATAATCGCCCCCGTCAGGTTGCTCACGGGGGCGATTAAAAAATTAAAAATCGCCCCCGTGGAATTATAAAATAAAGATTATCTTTTCTGTTATAACTTTAACACAATATTGAGTTTCAATTTTCAAACCTTAAACCAATGCATTTGGAACTTAGATTAGCGTGCAAGTTTTCTCGTTCTATGAGTATTATTACCGATTCAGCTCGCAGTGCAGTGCGATAGGCCTACTGCGCCCTTAGAGACTTCGGTGGTAAGCGCTTTATAAGTAACGTTTTTATTATTATTATTATTAGTAACGGTACGTGTTCACGCTGCCGCCCCATATCTGCTGGAGCTGGAGGCGACTGCGCAAGGGCAGAAACATATGGTCATGGAGAAGTTTTTTCGTCGTGAAAAGCGTAAACCCGCTGAAATCTGATGATTTCAAATGACCAGCAAATAGTGAACCTCGACCAGTAAATCAAAATTAGGGACTTTTAGATTTGAACGACGAGAACGTGGAGTGCAACGTGTGACCTCCTTTTAAGGCACTGCCAGTGCTTAAAAGGACGTCACATGTCATGATTGTGACTGCCAGTGCCTTAAAAGGACGTAACACGTCCACGTCCACGCAATTAGGGACTTTTAGATTTGCACGTCGACAGCTTTGACTGCAACGTGTGACGTCATTTTAAGGCACTGCGCATGCGTCACGTCGTCTCAGTCGGCGATCGAGAATGCGTCAACCTTGATTTTCCTAAATCTAGTACGGTACTAGTATATGCCGCGTGCGCATCAAATATATAGTTCCTCAGGTAGACAAAGGAACATCCCTTCCCTGCTATTATGTAAAAATGTGTAGAACAGGTGTCACATGCATATTCACCTGTTCTACACATTTTTACATAATAGCAGTGAAGGGATGTTCTACCACAGCAATGGGCCATTTTCTTAATGTAACCAAATTTAATGCATAAGTCTTTGTGAAGTGCCTCAATACATATTATTTCATTCACCTGATAAGTATAATAGTATTTCAATAGTCAGAATTCAAACTGCATATATTAAGTGTTGCTAGGTAGGTCAAGCCATAATGTTTGTCCACCCTGGCAACAACTAATGTATGCAGTTCGGATTCTGTCTAATGAAATACTATTATTCTTTTCAGGTGAATGAAATAATATGCACTTCACAAAGGCTTATGCATTAAATTTGGTTACATTACGAAAATGGCCTATTGTTGAGGGTAGAATGAGGAACTGTATATTTTGTCCTCTTTCTTTGTCCGTCATGTTCATAGTGTTACTTCCTGCATGCATGTATATCGTCGAGTGCAATCTAAAAGATTTCTAATTGTACACTCCAGGGGCGGATCTAGCTTTTTGCTAAGGGGGGGTTTGACCATCGTCAACGAGCCGCGAAGCGGCGAGCCGATTTTTTTGGGGGTGTTTATTTGAACCCCGTAAATGATGTTTTCCTGGCATCTATTAACACAATGGAGACCATAAAAAGCAGTGCATGATAACGTCTTTTTAAATCAAGTAACAGTTTAATACACAGTTATATCCAGAGTTATCATGTGTTTGGTTAAGTTACCAGATGAGTTGAATATCTTCTCACAATATTTGCACTTGAAAGGGTTTCTCTCTACAGCGTGCGTTCTTTTTTCTTTCTTTTTTTCTTTTTTTTTTCCTTTTTTTTTTTTTTTTTTTTTTTGGGGGGGGGGGGGGGGCCGCCCAAGGGGGGGGGGTTTGAACCCCCTAAACCCCCCCCCCGTAGATCCGCGCCTAATAATATAGTCTACATGGGCAGTTGAGTACGTTGACACGCATGATCAGTCGGCGTTCGTCGTGTTCTCGTCCACTCAATCTAAAAGTCCCTATTGTGAAGAAGAGGAAGACCAAGATGCCGTTGAATAATATGGTCACATGGGCAGATCTACGGGGGGGGGGGGGTAGGGGGTTTAACATTTTTGCGCCGACTCAGGCGGCCGGTGAATATTAAAGCGGGGGGATGCTGGAGTTGCTGGAGAGGAGGACTACTATTTTTTTTTTTTTTTTTTTTTAACTCTCACTTTCACCTATCCCAGATAACCCTAAGTTTTGTGTTGCTGCTTTATATGTAGATGATAATGCATGATTACAATAAATAGAGAGAGAGAGAGAGAGAACCACCATCATTATGCAATGGTTCAGGGTTTGTGTAATGTACGTTTGAAACCATTTCTTAGCGTCTCAACCCTAAAAAAATAGCGACTATTTTTGAGGAAAAGCATTATACTGAACTGAATAAAGAATAATAACTTTATATTGGCTCATACTAATACTGATACGGGCTAAATACAATGTGGTATCGGCACAGTAAGATCGGGTATTTGTATAGAGGTATTCCAAAATGACATTCTGATAATCAACATTTTGTTCTGTTATCATAATGTATATACGCATAATACAACTGATCTTTGTGATTTCTTAACGTGACATAGCTTCTTCTCCCCCTGCAAACAAAAAAGAAAACAAGGTTATTTAATAAAAGGATCATGGGACAAAATGATCGTTGTGATTCAAATTGATGCAAGGATTTTTTTTAAATATTAAGCAATGCTTTTCACCAGAACCTGAGCTTCCGGGACTCCACCCCCTGAACCCCCACACAAATTTACGCTCGCTACCCTCTACCTGATCGTAAATACTTTAGCCCCCCCCCCCCCCCCCCACTTTGATAATATATATTGTCCAGTGGCGGGTCCAGGGATGGGCCGAAACGGCCGCGGCCCCCTCTATTGGCGGCGCAAAAAAATTGAGAAGGAAAAAGAGGAAGTAAAAAAGAAAGAAAAAAAGGGGGGGGGGAAAGGAGAAGATAAAAGAAAGGAGAAGAAAAAAGAAAGAAAAGAGGGAGAGTTCAAAAAAGAGGAAAGAAAAAGAAGAGAGGAGCCGGGGAGAAAGAAAGACAACGAAATGTCACTAAAAATTAGTGACAGTAACGACGAATAACTAGGGAAAGACAAGGGGAAGGGGGGGGGGGGGGGGTGCGTGAAGGCGGATGCATTGAGGGGAGGGGGAGGGGTGACTGGCCGTATTCTTATTTTTAGGTTATGCGAAACTGAGTCGGAATTATGCTTTTTTTCAAAAAATCTTAGCATGCTTGTTTATGTTAAGCCGTATAGTGCATGAAAAGGCCCTCCAAAGAACGGCAGAATGGTAATCTATAAATTCTGGGGTCATTCTCGATGGCTTGGGAGCCGTTATTGAAAAGGGGCCGGCCCTACTCAAATGGTAGTGACGGTAACGATGGACAAGGGAATAAGGGGGAAGGGATGCACATGCAGGCGCGTACGCATGGGGGGGGGGGGGGGGGGGGGGGGTCTAACCCCCCCCCCCAAATTGTTGTCAAGTTGTCAAATTGGTCATGATGTGTATAATGCGTAGGCCAGGGGTTCTCAAACTTTTTCTTTGACGGTCCAGAAGCGATTTCTATGAAAGCTGTAAGGTCCGAAATGACACTTGTATACTGAAGATAATGATGCTTGTTTTTGGTCTATATCTGATCCAAGGAGAGTTGTTACAGCTTTAAAAAACAGAGCCACCAGTGCTTCCACTCGTTTAAATAGAGTTTCCTGAAAAAGAACACCCAATATCCTGGAATTTGAAGGAATTTTCTTAAAACTTTCAAAATGCCTCTTACGTGGATTTCTTATTTGGATGAATCGCTATGACGTTTTAATATATATGAATTATAGAGTGTGCTTATTTTGCCTTCTAATGGATCCATATACAACATGGCAGAGCTTGAGGGGCCTGGCAGAGCCTTTTCAAGAGAGAAATTGTCTTTAGGAGAGGAAGAGAGGTTATTTCTAAAATGAAATGAAAGGGCTCTTGTCAAATAGCCCTTTTATTTCATTTTTTCTCTCGAAATAAACTCTCTTTCTCTCTTATAGACAATTTTATGAGATGGAATCTTCAATCTGAAGCCTTTTTGTGCTCTTTGAAAATAGCACACTGAATGGGGGCAGTGCAATTTAAATTTCAAGGGATGGATTAGAGTTTTTATCGCTCTTGAAAGTTAAATAGCCCTTTCATTTCATTTTAGAAATAAACTCTAATACATCCCTTGATATTTAAATTGCGCTGCCCCTATTGTGTCCTCTTTTTAAAGAGCACAACAGAGCCCTCAGATTAGGCAGCAAGTAGCAAAAAACAAACCCGTAACACTAAACACAACATTCAATGGGACGATGCCCACATCATTGAGTTTGAAACGCACTTCTGGTCAAGAATGGTAGAAGAAGCATCTGCATAAAAAAGATGAATCCTTCACTGAATAGGGATTCTTGGTATACACTTTTACCTTTGTGTAGATAATAAAAGGTCCACGGGAGTGGTTGTTAGAAGCTTAAACTACATAAAACTCTCTCCAATTTTGCGGGGGAGAGCCTTTGCCGGGAGTCTTTAATAATAAAAGGGATAAATCCTTCACTGAATAGGGATTCTTGCTATTTGTTACCTTTCTTCGCTCCAGTGATCTCGAGGCAGCAGACAGCAAGAAATTGTGTAATTTCTTTTCTGTTGCCGGGAGTCTTGCATGGGGCGAAGCCCCAGGAAGTTCTTGAACTTTAAAAAAAACTAGTAAATTCAAAATAGTCGTCATAAGCGATAGAAATTGTAATTTTCTCCTTGAGAGTCACATAGCCCCTTTCATTTCATTTTAGAAATAACCTCCCTTTCTCTCTTAAAGATGAAGTTGAGTTCTGGTCATGCGATTGCATTGTGAAAGAAACGGTGTGGAACCGACCAGAAAAGGTTGATCATCTAGCATATAAGAATGTGTGTATTGCAAGGTTCTGGAATCATCAAAATGATAAGAAATTTGGCCAAGTCTTGGTAAAGTTACAAACACTTGCACAGAAAGATGTATATGGGACTACACGAACACGTGGCGTAAAAAGCCGGGCCCCCGATTTTTACGATGTTACATGCATATTTAGAATATGAAGGCATTTGAAGAGCCATGCTTTTCAGGGAACATGTCTTAACTGATGTTCTTCCACACTTGCATAATAAGGATGAGTAATGCTCACAAATTATTTTTCAGCTCTTCCCAGAACTCAACCTTCTCTTTAAAGACAATTTCATATAACTTCAGTTTTCGTATTGTTGTACGTTCGTCTGCAAACTTCTTAAGCACATGTCGAGCCAACTCGGAAATGTAATCTGTAGGCCTAAGTGTAAAGTTAAGTTTCATGTTCTTCCTTTTCTTTCTTTCTTTCTTTCTCTCTCTCTCTCCCTCTATCTTCTTCTTTTTTTATAACATTATTCTCTGTTTTCTTCTAATTTTTATGTGTGTGACATGCGTTACGCGTACGTCTATCAATGTCTAAATATGGTAGATTTACATCTTACTACTATGTGCTAAATATGGTAGATTTACATTCCAGAAAGTGCCCTATTTTGATGGTGCCCCCCCCCCCTATGTATTGATCTCGATAAAAAATAACTTTCTCATTAATTCTATTTCCCATATTTCTAATACTTGCACTAATCTCCAATTTAAAAAAAAAATCGTCTACTTTCTCTCAAGACAACATTATATAAAGGATTCATTAATGCAAGGCTATCTCGCGAGTCATCTCTCAATTTCTAACTTCTTGCTTTCCTCATCTCCCAGTCTCCCTTGCTTTAATATTCCTCGTTACTTCCTTCCAATTGAACTCCAACTTAATTGATGTTATACACTGTATCTATTCTTCAACTACAGGTAGATGCAAATGTTACTCAAAATCCATTATATAAATCACACACAGGATACAGCCAATTGACGAGAATTGCTTCAATCTATATTTTACATGTATCATTAATATATGGTTTTATATTTGGATGAATCGCTATGACGTTTTAATATATATGAATTATAGAGTGTGCTTATTTTGCCTTCTAATGGATCCATACAACATGGCAGAGCTTGAGGGGCCTGGCAGAGCCTTTTCAAGAGAGAAATTGTCTTTAGGAGAGGAAGAGAGGTTATTTCTAAAATGAAATGAAAGGGCTCTTGTCAAATAGCCCTTTTATTTCATTTTTTCTCTCGAAATAAACTCTCTTTCTCTCTTATAGACAATTTTATGAGATGGAATCTTCAATCTGAAGCCTTTTTGTGCTCTTTGAAAATAGCACACTGAATGGGGGCAGTGCAATTTAAATTTCAAGGGATGGATTAGAGTTTTTATCGCTCTTGAAAGTTAAATAGCCCTTTCATTTCATTTTAGAAATAAACTCTAATACATCCCTTGATATTTAAATTGCGCTGCCCCTATTGTGTCCTCTTTTTAAAGAGCACAACAGAGCCCTCAGATTAGGCAGCAAGTAGCAAAAAACAAACCCGTAACACTAAACACAACATTCAATGGGACGATGCCCACATCATTGAGTTTGAAACGCACTTCTGGTCAAGAATGGTAGAAGAAGCATCTGCATAAAAAAGATGAATCCTTCACTGAATAGGGATTCTTGGTATACACTTTTACCTTTGTGTAGATAATAAAAGGTCCACGGGAGTGGTTGTTAGAAGCTTAAACTACATAAAACTCTCTCCAATTTTGCGGGGGAGAGCCTTTGCCGGGAGTCTTTAATAATAAAAGGGATAAATCCTTCACTGAATAGGGATTCTTGCTATTTGTTACCTTTCTTCGCTCCAGTGATCTCGAGGCAGCAGACAGCAAGAAATTGTGTAATTTCTTTTCTGTTGCCGGGAGTCTTGCATGGGGCGAAGCCCCAGGAAGTTCTTGAACTTTAAAAAAAACTAGTAAATTCAAAATAGTCGTCATAAGCGATAGAAATTGTAATTTTCTCCTTGAGAGTCACATAGCCCCTTTCATTTCATTTTAGAAATAACCTCCCTTTCTCTCTTAAAGACAATTTCATATAACTTCAGTTTTCGTATTGTTGTACGTTCGTCTGCAAACTTCTTAAGCACATGTCGAGCCAACTCGGAAATGTAATCTGTAGGCCTAAGTGTAAAGTTAAGTTTCATGTTCTTCCTTTTCTTTCTTTCTTTCTTTCTTTCTCTCTCTCTCTCCCTCTATCTTCTTCTTTTTTTATAACATTATTCTCTGTTTTCTTCTAATTTTTATGTGTGTGACATGCGTTACGCGTACGTCTATCAATGTCTAAATATGGTAGATTTACATCTTACTACTATGTGCTAAATATGGTAGATTTACATTCCAGAAAGTGCCCTATTTTGATGGTGCCCCCCCCCCTATGTATTGATCTCGATAAAAAATAACTTTCTCATTAATTCTATTTCCCATATTTCTAATACTTGCACTAATCTCCAATTTAAAAAAAAAATCGTCTACTTTCTCTCAAGACAACATTATATAAAGGATTCATTAATGCAAGGCTATCTCGCGAGTCATCTCTCAATTTCTAACTTCTTGCTTTCCTCATCTCCCAGTCTCCCTTGCTTTAATATTCCTCGTTACTTCCTTCCAATTGAACTCCAACTTAATTGATGTTATACACTGTATCTATTCTTCAACTACAGGTAGATGCAAATGTTACTCAAAATCCATTATATAAATCACACACAGGATACAGCCAATTGACGAGAATTGCTTCAATCTATATTTTACATGTATCATTAATATATGGTTTTACAATGGCTATGGTGATGAGTTGTCTAGGTAACATGTTGATGTGTTTGTTAAAATGTATTACCATGGTGCACCTTCTTGGTTACAACAAAAATATGTGTATGTATTAACGTAAGTTCGTGCCTTTACATACCACAGTATATTTCAATGTATTGTATTTGATGCAGAATAATATTAATATTTGAAGATTAGAAACACAAACAGTTTCCATAACCGTTCAAGTGTTTCAAGAAAAAGTTAAGCAAACTTTCTCCTGGATGTAAATTCACACTAGCGTATAGCACAAGCGAGCTCTCCGATCCAGGCTAGACTCTTCGCGAGCGGTTTAATTGGAATTAAGCGGTTTCATTGGAATTAATCGAGAAATTCCCCTCGCTAGGGTGTAAATAAAAAATACCCCGGCCGGCAATACGTAAATGGCAGTGACGGTAACGATGGATAAGGAGGAAGGGGTGCATACGTGAACTGCAAGCGTATTGGAGATGATCATCATTTTAGGGTGTGCCATCTGGGACGGAATCCAGGATAATATATTCATAAAAAAGAGGATCACATAAAAGCACTCATGATAAAGCCGCGCCCGGCCCCTACAACATCATTTTGGATTTTTAGATGATGGGGCGGGTGGCAGGGGTAGGGGGCAAAGTTCCCCCCACTTTTTCAAGTACCCCTAAATTGCCACTTTTACTTTGTAAGAAGTGCCCCTTCGGCTTTTCAGAGCCACCCCTTTTTAACTCGGATAAGCGCACAGTTTATCAACACATGTGCCCCCTTTCCTATATGATAAGGACTATTTAGAAAAATGAGGCCCTTCATAAAACAGTGTCCCTTTTCATTCTCATAAGTACCCCTTTTCATCTCTGGTAAATGACCTTTTTTTAATATACGAGAAGTTAATTCTTTTCACTTCAGTGCGCTCTTCACCTCCGATAATTGCCCCTATTCAAATCTGAGAGATACTCGTTTTACTTTGAAAAGTACCCCTTCCCCTCCTGATAAGTACTCTTTTCATCTATGATGAGTGCCAATTTTCACCTCTGCTAACTGCCATTTTATTTTGAATCGTGCCCCTTTTCCTTTCTAATAAGGGACCTATCCCCTTTCCATAAATGCCCCTTTTCACCTCTGATAAATCAATTTCTGATAGATGCCCCTTTTCCGTCGACAAATGCCCATTTCCCATACTCATAAGTGCCCTATCTCATTTCTGGTGAGTGCCTCCTTTCAGGTGTAAGAAGTGCCCCGTTTGAACCTTTGATAATTACTCTTTGTACCTTGACACATACTCCTTTTCTTTTCTAATTATGTGTCTTTATCACTTTCGATAAGTGTCCCCTTTACCTCTCATCATTAGTCTTGCACCTAATTTAAAGCGACTAAGAGTAATTTCCCCTAAAGCTCGCTCGCTCGCATTTATAGATGATACAATTACATGTCACTTAACAAAGGTCTTTTCAGTCTTCCGTTATGAGAATGTGCTTATAACCCCATCATGATTTAGTTTTTTCCTCTTTATAAGATATAATTTTTCACTCTGCGACCTCACAGATCTTACATTTTTTTCTCGCTCGCTTTGCTCGATCGCAAATGAATATTCAACCAATCACACCCAACCGAAAGTATGATGCTTAAGCAATATCTTGTATAATATATAAAGAAAAACAAATATGGAAATCGTCCCTGATAATGGAATCACAATGAAGGGGTATATACCAATGCCTAAAAAAATGTATATTTTCGCTTTGAGATTTCGCTTTGTAGGTGCCCTTTTTTGTTGGTGCTTTCCACTTTGGAAATAGCTCCGCCGCCCCTGCTTACCCATTAGCGCCCGGACGCGCCAGCGTTAATTTCACGCTTGCGCGCAAAGGGGGTATCTGTGGGGGGATGTCTTCTCTATCTCTGAAGCTGAATTTTGTAACTGGATTCGTGCGATTCGGTTAATACTTTTAGAGGGAGTCTGAGGGGGATGTCCTCTTTATCTCTGAAGCTGAATTTTTTAGCTGGATTCATGCGTTTTGGTTAATAATTTTGGGGGAGTCTGATTTCATTTCAAAACACCTGCAGTTAATGCGGGATGGGGTTGCAGCCTTTCTTTCCCCGAAAATTAAAAAATTACCAATATGCATTTTTTATATCTTATCTCGTATATTTTGGTGACAAAAAACACTTTCACAACATATTATGCTCAAATTTCCGCTCGCCAAATTATGAAACGAGGAAATAGATATTGGGGCAAGAGGCTTCAGCTCCCACTGATGGAAATGTCAAAAAAAATTGCGCGCGAGCATAACTTGAAAACGAGGAATGTTGATATCGGACAAGAGACATGACGTGAGCATGCCCCCTTTCAAAAATTGTGCCCGCTTGTAGGTACCAGTACACTAAACACAGTGCGACTAATTTGACCTTGTCAGTATTGGTAAGTTGAAATAACGGTCTGCGCGATTTTCGAATTTCCCCCCCCCCCCCCCCCCCCTATTGGAAAATCCTGGATCCGCGCCTGATGTCTGCACACGCCCCCCCCCCCCCCGGACCCCCTAAATCCTAGTTACCGGCCTGGGTATAATTTATTATGAACAATGTACAGGTTCCTGGTATAGTCATCATGGTCATACTATATACATGTATGTTATCAGCCTCAATAACAATTAGGCTTGCGAAACGTGTACCAGCTAAGGGTCATGAGGTTAACGTGACGAAACGTGCAGGTTCAAATTCACATGCACTGTGTCTGATCTACTTTAGAAAAGTATGACTATATGACGTGGCATATGGCCCCGCATACTAACGTCACCATTATATTTTCTAGCAACATGCCTTTTTATAGAATTTGTAGTAAACAGTGATAAAATATAGTGATACTACTTAACAGTAGTCCCGCGCCCTGATATAAAATTGGTTTTGATAAAAAGCAGAAAATAATAGAAACAAAGTAGTGAGAGTTTGAGCAAAAACCGATTAGAAATAGGAACACTAGAAAATTGGCAACACTGGCGTATAGTTATATCATGCGAGCTCTTCTCCAATTTGCTCTGTACAGACAATTTCATAAACTTTTATTTTCTTATTAATGACAGAATAAATTCGTTACATGTAGGGGTTGTTTAAAAACACAATTGCAATAATTATATTTAGGGTGAATAATAAATATACGATTGAAAATGGGAGGGGAGCTCGCAAGATACAGTTACCAATCTGTGTGTGATTGATCGCATACATCTCGGACGTTAAGCGCTTTACAGATATACTATTACCCCGGTCATTGGATTCAGTGCTTGCCCGCACACACTGTGTGCACAATCTCCACTCCCTGGGGAGCATTTCAGCCAAGCGTGACTTGACCCAGGTCGGGTTTAGATGAATTAATAGAATATATCCCTTATAATTATAGTACATAATTAATCTCTCCTTCTACTAGAACTTCCTCTCCTACCCCTCCTTCACTTTCCTCTCATCTCACTTCAATAAAAAACAAAGCATATTCTTACATCCAAGGTACATCGTTGCCAAGGAGAGTGATGTGATGAGACCGATGATGGCGTTCGAAGCCTGCAGCTGTTCTTCCAATTCGGGGACGAGCACGCCGAATGACTTGGCAAGACCAATCTCCATGCAGAAGAAGGTGAACCGAGCGGCAAGGATGATTCTGGCACCCGGCTTAGCCATTGTTGTATCTTTTGTGATTAGGGCCACATCGACATTCAGCAGTAGATCAGATCAAAATGGTCATTTTCGGGCTTAGATCATTCGTGAGCATCGCGGTACGGTCCCAACGTATACCTGTTCAAAAGGCGAACATGAGAAACGACGTCAATATATAGAATGTAACCGTTCTTGTTCGGAAAGGATTTATATGCGGATGACGTAGGGCGTAGGGGTGGGGTAGAAGAATGGAGGCGTTGTGTCATCTTCAAGATTAGTCGTAATTACACGGTCATCATATTTATTTTCAAAATAATACAAGGCTACTATACGCACCCCGTATCGACGCCCCTGGCCCTAATATCTTAATCAGTCAACTGGAAATGATCGCGAACTTATTTAACCTTCTCTGAGTCTTTACTATTCTACAACTTGCAAACAAAAGAATATTTCCTGGTTGAATTCAATATTTGATTTTGGTAATCGCGTGGTAACAAAGCATGTTCCAAAGTACATTTTCGTCAATGTGCAGGGAAATGGTATCATGCATTTTCACGATATACATTAATCGTACCGATTCGACTCATGCTTAATTGGCATAGGTCTACGCCTATAGCTCGTCCAGTATTTCCTTCCACTGACATCCAATATCCTGTAAATGATTACAAAACTTTATTGCCGTTTGGTTTACACCCAGCACATCTACTTTCAACACGATCTAATAAAACATGTCATCTACTTATCATTTAGTCTAATGACCCTTTAGGCTAATTATTATTTGGCCAAATTTCCATTTGGTCTAATCTCCAATAAATCTACTATATATCCAGTTGGTCTATTGCTTATTAGTCTAATTTCCAGTCGGTCTATTCCCAGTTTGTCTAATGCCCAATATTTATTGTGTCTACTATAATCATTTTAATCATAAATAATCATCGATTGATAATTAGACCTTGCATGTCTTGGACATGTTTGCCGCATGCCAACTAATTAATGCCAAACCCAAAGACACATTACACTGGACACCTTAATTAGGGGAAATGAAGCCAAGGAAGACTAACAAAAAGTGGGTACCTGGCAGGAATTAATTGAGCGCCTTTAATGGCAGCACAGCTAAAGCCGGGGTTATAATCTCCAAGTTTGGAAGCGTCTAGTGATTATAATAAACGCTATATAAAAACTGAGTATTATTATTGTTATTATATTAAACTATCGACTAGCTCAGCGCCCAGAGTACCAGCAGATAGAACCAGATGGAGAACCCTCGACTGACATCCAATATCCTGTAAATGATTACAAAACTTTATTGCCGTTTGGTTTACACCCAGCACATCTACTTTCAACACGATCTAACAAAACATGTCATCTACTTATCATTAAGTCTAATGACCCTTTAGGCTAATTATTATTTGGCCAAATTTCCATTTGGTCTAATCTCCAATAAATCTACTATATATCCAGTTGGTCTATTGCTTATTAGTCTAATTTCCAGTCGGTCTATTCCCAGTTTGTCTAATGCCCAATATTTATTGTGTCTACTATAATCATTTTAATCATAAATAATCATCGATTGATAATTAGACCTTGCATGTCTTGGACATGTTTGCCGCATGCCAACTAATTAATGCCAAACCCAAAGACACATTACACTGGACACCTTAATTAGGGGAAATGAAGCCAAGGAAGACTAACAAAAAGTGGGTACCTGGCAGGAATTATTTGAGCGCCTTTAATGGCAGCACAGCTAAAGCCGGGGTTATAATCTCCAAGTTTGGAAGCGTCTAGTGATTATAATAAACGCTATATAAAAACTGAGTATTATTATTGTTATTATATTAAACTATCGACTAGCTCAGCGCCCAGAGTACCAGCAGATAGAACCAGATGGAGAAACCTCGACTGACATCCAATATCCTGTAAATGATTACAAAACTTTATTGCCGTTTGGTTTACACCCAGCACATCTACTTTCAACACGATCTAATAAAACATGTCATCTACTTATCATTTAGTCTAATGACCCTTTAGGCTAATTATTATTTGGCCAAATTTCCATTTGGTCTAATCTCCAATAAATCTACTATATATCCAGTTGGTCTATTGCTTATTAGTCTAATTTCCAGTCGGTCTATTCCCAGTTTGTCTAATGCCCAATATTTATTGTGTCTACTATAATCATTTTAATCATAAATAATCATCGATTGATAATTAGACCTTGCATGTCTTGGACATGTTTGCCGCATGCCAACTAATTAATGCCAAACCCAAAGACACATTACACTGGACACCTTAATTAGGGGAAATGAAGCCAAGGAAGACTAACAAAAAGTGGGTACCTGGCAGGAATTAATTGAGCGCCTTTAATGGCAGCACAGCTAAAGCCGGGGTTATAATCTCCAAGTTTGGAAGCGTCTAGTGATTATAATAAACGCTATATAAAAACTGAGTATTATTATTGTTATTATATTAAACTATCGACTAGCTCAGCGCCCAGAGTACCAGCAGATAGAACCAGATGGAGAACCCTCGACTGACATCCAATATCCTGTAAATGATTACAAAACTTTATTGCCGTTTGGTTTACACCCAGCACATCTACTTTCAACACGATCTAATAAAACATGTCATCTACTTATCATTTAGTCTAATGACCCTTTAGGCTAATTATTATTTGGCCAAATTTCCATTTGGTCTAATCTCCAATAAATCTACTATATATCCAGTTGGTCTATTGCTTATTAGTCTAATTTCCAGTCGGTCTATTCCCAGTTTGTCTAATGCCCAATATTTATTGTGTCTACTATAATCATTTTAATCATAAATAATCATCGATTGATAATTAGACCTTGCATGTCTTGGACATGTTTGCCGCATGCCAACTAATTAATGCCAAACCCAAAGACACATTACACTGGACACCTTAATTAGGGGAAATGAAGCCAAGGAAGACTAACAAAAAGTGGGTACCTGGCAGGAATTAATTGAGCGCCTTTAATGGCAGCACAGCTAAAGCCGGGGTTATAATCTCCAAGTTTGGAAGCGTCTAGTGATTATAATAAACGCTATATAAAAACTGAGTATTATTATTGTTATTATATTAAACTATCGACTAGCTCAGCGCCCAGAGTACCAGCAGATAGAACCAGATGGAGAACCCTCGACTGACATCCAATATCCTGTAAATGATTACAAAACTTTATTGCCGTTTGGTTTACACCCAGCACATCTACTTTCAACACGATCTAATAAAACATGTCATCTACTTATCATTTAGTCTAATGACCCTTTAGGCTAATTATTATTTGGCCAAATTTCCATTTGGTCTAATCTCCAATAAATCTACTATATATCCAGTTGGTCTATTGCTTATTAGTCTAATTTCCAGTCGGTCTATTCCCAGTTTGTCTAATGCCCAATATTTATTGTGTCTACTATAATCATTTTAATCATAAATAATCATCGATTGATAATTAGACCTTGCATGTCTTGGACATGTTTGCCGCATGCCAACTAATTAATGCCAAACCCAAAGACACATTACACTGGACACCTTAATTAGGGGAAATGAAGCCAAGGAAGACTAACAAAAAGTGGGTACCTGGCAGGAATTAATTGAGCGCCTTTAATGGCAGCACAGCTAAAGCCGGGGTTATAATCTCCAAGTTTGGAAGCGTCTAGTGATTATAATAAACGCTATATAAAAACTGAGTATTATTATTGTTATTATATTAAACTATCGACTAGCTCAGCGCCCAGAGTACCAGCAGATAGAACCAGATGGAGAACCCTCGACTCGTCTCAAGCTCAAGGCCAGGGGAGTGAGTGATCTGTAATAAATATACCGGTTTATTAACATATTCAAATTTATGGAGGTTTCTTTCCTGGGGTCCTAGTGACGAGTTAATGGCTACAGTGCCCTTTGGTAAGGCATTAATCCTCATTACCAGGTCCCTTGGAGAGGACCTATAGCATGAAAAATCATGAAAAATGTGAATATTGATAAACTATTTTTATAAAAATCAGTGATTATGAATATACAATATTTAGAAAATAGTATTAATTCTTCAAAGTTCATAATAGATTTTGTGAAATGTCATGCACGCAATATGATACAAAACATATAACCTGAGCAAAAGCATGGGGAAATCAGGTTTTGGGGTATAAAAAGGGAAATTAATGGGATAAGAGGCAATGACGTCACAAACTGATAACCAAAAAGTTCCATAGTTTTTCATACTTTTTAAAAATTCATAACTTCCTTATTAGTTATCCGATTTTACTCAAATTTTGTTTGCTCTGTTTCTCTTGTTTTTCTGCATCTATTAAAATTATTAGAAACAAATTATTTTCGGAGTGGACTTAGCCTTTAACAGTGAAGGACAAACGCACGCACCAAATTTTCACGTAGCCCTATGTACATTACGCAGAGCATGTGAGTGAACGGGCGAGTTAAGCTTTGGAAATAATATCTCCAAAGTGTCATAGGTCAAATGAACATATTATGGCGATTTTTCAAATTTTCGAGGGCCAAAAAAATAAAATATAAAAAAATTGCTCACTATCGCCTTATCGATCGCAAAAAAGACTGAGGACATTTTCGCCATGGCATCGGTGTCCTTTCTTTAGACTACGTCCGACTCAGGGGCGTAGACAACGGGGGGATGAGGGGGATGCATCCCCCCACCTCACAAGGTGGGGGGGATGGCATGTACAATCATCCCCCCCAGGTTTTGGGGAATGATATTTGCTTACTTAATAAGTCATAATGATGATAATAATAGTAATAATAATAATGATAACAATTATAATATTAATAATAATAATAATAATTATGATGATGATAATAATAATCCTCATCATTATTGAAATTGTGTTTATTGTTATTAGCCGCATTCACACGGTGAAAGCCAATTCAGACGGTAAAAAAAGAAAATCTTACAAGTATTTTGTCTTGTGGTTTGGAAACCACAAGATAACCACAAGATTAAACAGGCGCGGATCTACGGGGGGGGGTTTAGGGGGTTTAAACCCCCCCCCCCTTGGGCGCCCCAAAAAACAAACACAAAAAAAAGGGGAAAAAAAGAAGAAAAAAAAAGAAAAAAAGAAAGAAAAAAGAACGCACGCTGGAGAGGAACCCTTTCAAGTGCAAATATTGTGAGAAGATATTCAACTCATCTGGTAACTTAACCAAACACATGATAACTCTGGATATAACTGTGTATTTAACTGTTACTTGATTTAAAAAGACGTTATCATGCACTGCTTTTTATGGTCTCCATTGTGTTAATAGATGCCAGGAAAACATCACTTACGGGGTTCAAATAAACACCCCAAAAAAAATCGGCTCGCCGCTTCGCGGCTCGTGGACGATGCTCCGCATCGTCATTATTTTGGTCAACCCCCCCCCTTAGCAAAAAGCTAGATCCGCCCCTGAGTCATCCCCCCCAGGTGTACGAACCTGTCTACGCCACTGGTCCGACTTGACCAAATCCTTCTCGCCCTACATAAGAGATAGTCAAAGACAAAATATGCTTTTAAAACTCTTCCAAGCTGGCAAATTTTTGTGTCTACTTAATCACATTCACTACTATAATGTTTAATCTTAATTATGAAACACATTTTCTCCTCCATGTAATAATCATTACATTTTTTCTTATAACGGAAATGACTGATTGTACACTCCATGGTTGGCTTGTATCATCGAGAATCATGACTGTTATAACAAAAGAGTGATAATATTGTATAGCCACGAGAGTATAGTGCAATTTGTTTACGCCCTGCCATGCATGACTTGTGCAATATCTCTTTGTTGGTTTTCATTCGTTTCCAGGATATTTTCATCATTCTTCTGTAAATTCACATTTTCAAAAGATGTTATTCTATTTTCCAAGGCCTTTATGATGGAATTAACCTGAATAGAGAGAGGTTCGTACGTGGACCTGGTTCTCGATCAGGTCGTATATACGACGACAGTGGGGGCTTTTAGATTCGCACGAAGACAATGGGGATTGCTACGATCGACGTCCTCAATGCACTGCCTTGCATGGACGTCACACGTATACCAGTCCACGCAAATCTAAAATTCCCTAATAAATCGGGTGCTCCGCGGTAAGTTCGTATGCAGAGCCCCCCCCCCCCCCCCCCCTACACCCCCCCCCCCCACCACACTCCGAGAACGGACGGACCGCATGCGTGTTACCAAAATGTCCGGTAAAGGGGTACTTTTCGAGCGACAAAGTCCGGCCCGAGAATCGTAAAAAAAGGGGTGTATTAACTTTTCACCTGGAGATTTCTTTAAAAAGGTTTTTTTTTTTTTTTTTCTCTCTCTCATCTCTTTGGACTTCTGAGAAATTATTCAGAATTTAGGGGGGTACAATGAGCATTTTTCATGATTTAGGGGGGTCTCCAAGGCAGGAAAAGCCCACGAAAGGGGGGTTCGGAAATGTTGGCAGTCCTCAGATAGGGGGTGCTTTCAAAAAGAGGGAACAAGCATATGCGTACCCTAAATAACACTGAGTGGGGGGGGGGGGGGGGAGGCCGGGATGCAGAGGTTCTATAACTTCAACCCTCGACCAAAATATGCCCAATCCTAACATATAATTATACTTTTAATACTAACCATATACTTTTGACGAAATAAAAACAAAAATTAAACACCACTGGAGCAAAAGACATGTACTTAAACAAAAATACTTTAGTTCCTTGTATGCTAGTATAAACATATACTTTTGACGAAATAAAACCCGGAGCAAATACATGTATCACCGGTGCAAATGACATATACATGTATTTTTTTTAAAATCTTGTAGTCCCTTGTATTCTATTTGAAATAACATTAAAAGAAATAATTACAGCCATGCACTTTCTTGGTTAGATAAACCACAATGTTGCTCGAATAGTTATATACAGAGGTAGATAAGCACAATGTAATTATAATTATGATTCCGAAAACGACTATATTAATTGTGTACGATATATATTTGTATTTACCAGAGTACAAGCAGGATGACACCATGCAGCTGTATACCGTCAGAAGCTAGAGACTTTCAAACGAATTGTGACAGTAATAATAATGGTGACTTCTTATAAAGCGAACATAGTCCGCTCCCGGCGCTGCCCCGATTGCGCACGATTATTACCCTGGCTTTAGCAGGGTAATAGTGTCCGTGGTTGGATCCTAGCGATGTAACTCCACCACGACTTAAAGGTATACACAATGTACCCACGGCCTTTCGATACATTAGGACTCGGGTCTAGTATCGTCGCCTCATCGCTAATGCAAAGGACGTTATAACCAATTAAAGGTAATACACAATTTTGGTATGGGGTCATGAATTTGGTTCAAATATTGGAAGCATAATGCGATTTTAGAATATTCAATGATCATTGTCGCGGTTGGAATCGAGTCATTTTAAATATTAAATTCTTTCAGTTGTATAGCTCCCTCTCAACACTGATATTACTTTAGCTTTGTAGCTGGACAAAAAGAAGCTTAACCATTTTTGGAAGAGTCACGATACTGAAAAGTCTAGCACTTAGCCAAGTTACTCACTTATCATGGTTGATTCCATCCCTCCAAACTTTTTGAAGATGATAGAAGGCATTATACTCAAATTTATTTGGAGTGGGAAAACAGAAAAAAATCAAAAGGGTTTCTCTTATGGAAGACTACAGTAAAGGTGGTATAAAAATACTTGACATACAAAGGCAATTGTTCAGCTTCCGACTGAAATGGTTGGGTAGATTTTTCAAAGAGAGTAATGGAGCGTGGAAAACATTGTTTTCTTACTGGTTCAACTTATTTGGAGGCATCAATTTACTGTTGAACTGCTCTTATAATATAACCACACTTATTGATATTCTAGTTCAAAAGAAAATTTCGTCATTTTACGTAGAAATCTTAAAGGCATGGGAAATGATTAGATACTGCACTACAGTGAAAGATGTTTGTATATTTATAAATGAACCAGTGAAAGTTTCAGATCAGATTATTTGGCACAACAAAGATGTGGTGTATGATAATCATTCACTCTTTTATAAAGGCTTGTACGACAGTGGTCTTTAGGAGACCTTTTTACGAGAGATGGCTTTCGGTCAACAGAATATACTAAATCGCAGGTGCATTCCATACGAAAATGCAATGCAATGTTTGACTATGCAAGAGTTAAACGAGCGATACCACCTGTATGGGTCAATAGTTTAAAAGAAGAATTAATGCATGATTAGGCCTATACTAGACAAGAAAATGAAAACAAAGTTCCTTACTTGTTGGTTGCAAATAAGGTAAAACATGTTACTGATATAAGTAGCAATCGTTTCTATAAACTCATTCCCTCGAGAACTGTATTAACTAACACAATCACGTTGCCTTTATTGGGAAAAAACTTAATGGTCTATATACGGACAGGTATTCAAGCGTAATCTTGCACAAAATTTTAGAGAAAGCAAATTACGAGAGTTTAACTTAAAATTACTGTATAATATTGCCAGTAAGAAGTAATCTTTTAAAATGGACAATATCCAATGACGATGTATGCCCAAAATGTAATATAAAAGAGGATATAAATCACGCATTTATCGAATGCAAACTAATTGAGCCCTTAATTAAACATCTGAAATAAATATTACGAGATATATACAAAGTAAAGATACTGACGTTCAGTATCCAACACCTGCTCAAAATAGATTGTGAAAGTCATTGTACTTTATTCTTTACAATAGCATTTTGGACCATTAATATATTGATTGTTAATCGAAAATAACTGGGATAGACAAGAACAAAGTTGCTTCTAAACAAATTTTCCATAGAGAAATTATAAAAAGATTGGAAAGTAAATCAAACATAAAGATGACCAGAAAGCTTTTATCAAAGGAATTGTTATGTGTTATTTAAGAAAAGAAGAGAAAAAGTGAGGGAAACAAAACACTATCAGTATAATTTTTATGTTAATTATGATTCAATTGCTTTGCAAAGCAAAACTTAATTTGATTTTAGTTGATTTTATTTATTTTCCACTCAAATATCCACAAATTAAATGACATATATAAACCATACAGTAATATAATATATAATAGAAAAAATGAATTATACAAGTAACGAAATACTGACAAGTATGTTCGTAATCAAATAAGTTTACAAAGTACATTTAAGTTTGAGAATTAGACAAAATATTTTAAATTTAAATTCTTTGTTATGACAATAATTATGTTTTTGTGATTATGTGAATTTGATTTGTAGTATTGTATCTTTGAATGTAACCATAATCAATAAATCCTCTGATGAGGCAAAGTAAAAAAAAAAAAAACTTTAGCTTTAAGACAATGTTTCCTGACTACAAATGACCGATTTGGTATTCCCGTTTGGAAATTATATTTCAGAACTGTATATTATGAAACTTTCATTTTCTAAGCTACAATGGAATGGCCTTAGGCGCTATTTGAAATATTTGAAATCTACCGGGAGCACCGGGGAATTTGTATTATTCAAATTTCTCGAAAGCAGAAGTGTTTAAGGGGCTAAATTTTCTAGTGATTATAATACATCGACAGGGGCATCCAAATATATCAACATTTTAAAGAATTACTATCCATTCAATTTCCAAAATTTCCCAAAACTGCATTACCTTTAATAGGGTACCACTATTGGGGGAGGAATTAAAGAGCCGAACTTGATCGCTCAGGTCCAAAGGTTTTGTTTATTTTCAATATCGTTTATTGTCCATCACGGGGGCCTATATCTCACCGTCGCGTCGGTCCGGTAGCTAAAGCATTGTTATTTCAGTTACCGAGGCGTATGAAGGCCTATGTATATTGAATGTTGATTTATCAGGTGGGCTGTATATAATACAGACCACCTTATATTTTTGTTAAAATCGCCTTTCTATATTTCTTTATTTTTCTTATTTCGAACCACATTTTTGTGGGCAAGATAACTTAAAAATGGCTCAATCAAATGCCTTGAAATTTGGCACACATTATGTAAAGGCATAATGGACAAAGCACAACAAGGTTTTCAACCTTGACCTTGACTGATGATGTCATCTAGGTGCCATTTTGTGAAATTTTCTGACAATCATCTCAGGATCATATCTTCATAAAGAAAAGTCGTTTCTCATTCATATTTATGATGATCAAGGTCAATATCCATCCGGTCAAATTCAGGTCGAAAAAGCCATTTGAAGCATTTTATTAAAAATCGTACACACGCGCATTCGCGCGTAACTCCATTACATAACATAGAATCGCCATTTTTTTTTCTCATGATATTTTACATTTTTTTACAAACAAATTGATACCATGTTTATCTCTTAATGACTATAAATAAGGAATGAGCGTCCGTTTACCATAAATGTCCTTGCGTGCGTGCTTATGTAATACATAGCATATATGGGCAAAATAATGCTTATACAAAATCCATCCAGCTCTTTGGGATGTACCTGGACCCCCAATTATTTTCTTCATATTTTGATAGAATATGAGTCGGAGATATGATTTCATGTCTTATTTTGCCATTAAACATATTCTGACGTCATCATAATGGCTTTTAAATTCAAAATACTAATTTGCATATTATGACGTCAGCATATTTATGGAAAATTGATTGTATCTCTGTAAATATTGATCGATATTCTTTCAAATTTAGATATGTAGCAGCTAAGAAAATTCTCTACAAGCTCAATAATCGCTATTTTTCATTTTGATGACGTCATCATAGTGAAAAATTCGACATGTTAGAAATTTCTTAATTTGCATGTTATGCCTCAAGAAGGTGAATTGCGTTCACACATGACATTGTTTTTTTAGCAGTATCTCGCTTATTTTTGTTCAATTTTGTCTCAAATTTTAGTTGGATCAGCGCACCTATACTGTCTTGTTCCAAACAAGTATTACATTTCTAGTTAATAAATATGTATCGATTGACTGATCGAATTGGTTAAGTATGATAAAAAGAAAGAAATAATTACAGCCATGCGCTTTCTTGGTCAGATAAACCACATTGAAGCTCAAATAATATATAAAGAGGTAAATAAGCACAACATAATTATAATTATGATTCCGAAAACGACTATATATTTTGTACGATATATTTGTAGTTACCAGAGTAGAAGCTGTTTACAACCATCAGTAGACTCTTAAACGATTTGTGACAGTGTCCCTGGTTGGATGCTAGCACTGTAACTCCCTTACACGACTCAATTAATACGAAAGGTCTACTCATCGCTAATAAAAATGACGTTATAGCCACTTAAGGCGCTATATAATGTCCGTGTTGCAGTGAGCTGACGATATCAGCCTTTTGTACGTTTTGAGCGTATAGTCAGGCGCGCCGGAAGCAGTTTGGGATTGGGGGGGGGGGGGGCAAACATTCCAGGGGGCTCACCTTCCAGGGGCAGTGGCGTAATGAGAAAAAAAACGTTCGGGAGGGGGGGGGGGGGGCAGACGAAAAATCTGCATCACCACCAGTCTTACACGTTACATGCAGGTCCTGCGGAACGTTTTTCAAAGTGGAGTATTAACGATCAGGAAAGGCGTAAATTGGCGTGGGGTCCAGGGCGTGAGCCTCAGCAGGGGGTCAAGGGGCTGAGCCCCCGGAAGCTCAGGGGTTTTAGGTATTTAATTACGGTTAGATGAGCATCCATGTGCCCTCTTTAAGCCATTGACGTGTTCCAGGGGGGGGGGGAGAGCCCCCAAAAGCTCAGAGGTTTTAATATTTAACTACTGTCAGATGAGCATTCAGGGACCGCCTTAGGGCCCTTGGTGGGGTCCAGGGGGCAGAGCCCCCGAAAGCTCAGGGGTTTTAGGTATTTAATTACAGTCAGATGAACATCCGGGGGCCCGCCTTAGGGCCTTTAGTGGGGTCCAGGGGGCTAAGCCCCCGGAAGCTCAGGGGTTTTAGGTATTTAGTTACGGTCAGATGAGCATCCAGGGGCCCGTCTTAGGGCCCTTGGTGGGGTCCAGGGGGAAGAGTCCCCCGAAGCTCAGGGGTTTTAGGTATTTAATTACGGTCAGATGAGCACCCAGGGGCCCGCCTTAGAGCCCTTGGTGGGGTCCAGGTGGCAGAGCCCCTGGAAGCTCGGGGGTTTAGGTATTTAATTACGGTCAGATGAGCATATAGGGGCCCGTCTAAGGGCCCTTGGTGGGGTTCAGGGGGCATAACCCACGGAAGCTCGGGGTTTTTAGGTACTTAATTACGGTCAGATGAGCATCCAGGGAGCAGAGCCCCCGGAAGCTCAGGGTTTTTTAGGTATTTAATTACGGTCAGATGAGCATTTTTTATACCTTATTTGTGACATTAGCAGATCACTTATTAGGGGGGGGGGCACGAGCCCAGCCACTTTGCAGACAATGATATAAAGGCTTCTAAATAAGCGTATTTTTAGCCCGACTGCGCATTTGGGAATTTCTTATTTTCCAACAAACGCATAAAAAGGTATGACCTACAAAAAAATGGAGAAAAAATACCGAAAAATCATGTCATAACAGCAACATTTGCAAATCACTGGTATCGAATAAGAAATACACCCGCCCCCCCCCCCCCCCCCCCTCATCAGTATGCCAGCGTTCAGGGGCTCATGTCTTCTCACCCCTATAACAACAAAAAAACAGACACACTTTCCCATTTTCGCACAATATGTCCACGATATGCGCGTATCGCTATTATAAAGACCTCCATTGATAAATACCGTATAGGTGGCATGCGCAATGTTTATGAAATTTAATTCCTATGAACTTTCCTTTTCTTTGAATAGAATTGTATTTGTGATTTAATTCAGGTTTTTATTATTGTTATTTTCTTTTGGGTTAAAAATACAAACCATGTTTACTCCTTTACTGCTTTTTTTTTTTTTTTTGGAGGGGGGGGGGGCGTTTTGGGGGGGGGGGGGCAAAACGCAGTTTTGCCCCCCCCCACTTTTTTGATTGGGGGGGGGGGGCAACTGCCCCCCTGCCCCCCACTTCCGGCGCCTATGATTGGGAAGCTATGATATTATCCGTGATGAACAATCATATGCCTTTGAGAACGAAACGGATGAGGAAGCAATGCTCTCCTTGGTTAAATGAGTCAATTTTTAATTTGATGAAAGAGAGAGATAAAGTTAAAAAGAAAGCTATTGTTAAGCAAAGTAATGAGCTATGGACTGAATATAGACGTTTAAGAAATAGGGTTACATATCAAAAAAGCGAAAAAGCAACACTATACAAATAAGTTATTGCAATGTACAAATCGGAACGATACATGGAAAGTTCTGAAATCGTTTTTGCCGAAAAATAACGTCTCTCCAAGTCATGCATGTACGGATCTGTTTAATAAAGCATCTCGATTCAACGATCATTTTGCTAATGTTGTAACAGAGTTGTTAAAAAAACATCAAGAAAGTAACTTTGGGGAAAATGAATTTCATTCAACTATTAATGATGCACCTTGTTCAAATAAGTTGAAATTATCTGTTGTTTCTGAAACTGATGTAATGAGAGAGATTAATAAGTTAAAAAATAAGAAATCATGCGGAGTTGACGGTATAACCGTTCAGGTACTCAAGTCGTGTGTGGATATTTTGATTTAACCAATTACATATCTGATTAATAAATCTATAACTGATGGTAAAGTCCCAATGAGATGGAAAATAGCTAAAGTAATTCCGCTTCATAAAAAAGGTGATAAATCTAATCCAGACAATATTATAGGCCTATATCCTTGCTCCCTTGTATTTCTAAAGTACTAGAACGCATAATCCAAATCCAATTAGTTAGCCATCTTCATGCAAACAATATACTGGATCTGTTCAGTCTGGTTTTAGGGCTCGCAATTCAACTGTCACTGCTTTAGTTAAAGTTACGGATGATTGGTTAATGGCAATGGATGAAGGCAGGTACACGGGGGCAGTCTTCGTAAACCTACAGAAGGCGTTTGATACGGTTGACCATCAGGTGCTCTTAAATAAACTGTATTATATCGGTTTAGATGAAATGTCGTTACAATGGTTTGAGAGCTATCTGTCTGAGAGAAGAATAGTTACCATGATTAATAATGTTATGTCAAATGAAAGAGTTTTAACTCATGGTGTGCCCCAGGGTTCACTATTGGGCCCACTTTTATTTACGATATTTATAAATGATCTGCCTAAAATTTTCAATCTTTGTCACGTACATCTATACGCAGATGATACCGTAATTTATTTTTCGCATAAATGTCCCACTGTTGTGTCTTCGTAAACCTACAGAAGGCGTTTGATACGGTTGACCATCAGGTGCTCTTAAATAAACTGTATTATATCGGTTTAGATGAAATGTCGTTACAATGGTTTGAGAGCTATCTGTCTGAGAGAAGAATAGTTACCATGATTAATAATGTTATGTCAAATGAAAGAGTTTTAACTCATGGTGTGCCCCAGGGTTCACTATTGGGCCCACTTTTATTTACGATATTTATAAATGATCTGCCTAAAATTTTCAATCTTTGTCACGTACATCTATACGCAGATGATACCGTAATTTATTTTTCGCATAAATGTCCCACTGTTGTTGAATCTGTCTTAAATGATGAAATGGAATATCTTGATAAATGGATGTCTCGCAATAAGTTATTAATCAATTATACAAAAACTGTGACCATGCTCATTGGCACCCGTCATAAGTTATCAAAGTGTAATGTACTTAATGTGAAAATAAGAGATACAAATATTGTTAAGGTTTACAGAACAAAATACCTCGGTATCAATATAGACAATGAATTAAAATGGGATGCTCATAAAAATATAATGTGTCAGAAAATCAGTAAACTTATTGGCTTCCTTGGTAGATTAAGACATATTATAAATGAATCTGATTTGAATCTAATTTACAAATCCATAATAATTCCACATTTCGACTATGGAGACATGGTTTGGCAGTCCGCAACTGAATCCTCCCTTTCACTTTTACAAAAGCTTCAAAACAGGGCGGGCCGTGTGATAATGAAAGTAAATCCTTATTCTCATACATCCAATCAACATGTTCATGATAATCTTAATTGGGATTTTCTAGACTGCCGTTACAAAAAGCATGTATGTACTATGATTTTTAAGATATTAAATAATTACACTCCGTCTTATATGTCAAATAATATCAAATATCGCACGTATAATTATTCATTTCGCTCATCCCGAAATCTAGATCTCCCTAAACCGAATTCAAATAATTGCAAAAGAACATTCTTCTATAGGGGGGCGACACAATATAACCAACTACCAGAACACATCCGAAATGTAACTACATTAAGATCCTTCCATACCCTAATAACTGATATTTTTTCTTAACACACTTCCTTAAACTCAAATGATTTTGCATAACTGTGTGTGTGTGTGTGTGTGTGGGTGTACGCGTATGATATCATTTTTGTATATTTTGTTACCTTGGTATTTAAAAAACTTGTATTTATGTTTTGTTTCTATTCTGCTTTATGTCGCTTTTATGTTAATATTGTAGTGTAAGGACCCTAAGGAAGAACAGTAGTGTTCTATAAACACTGCTGAATTGGGCTATCCACCGATTTTTATCTATGCACATGTATAAATATTTTACTTTGTATATTTTACTATGTATAATATTTGTATCTGATTTCGGAAATAAAAACAACAACAACAACAACAATATGCGATCCTACAATATTCAGTGATCGTTGTCGCGGTTGAACTCTAGTCTAAAGTGATGAAATTGTAAATAATAAACTGTTTGTGTTGTATAGCTCCCTCTCAAGGTCAATATATTAATTTAGCTATAAATCAATGTTTCTTGACTAAAATCGACCGATTGGCTCTTTTCGTTTGGAAATTATATATCACAGCTACCATGGCCGTAGGCGCTATTTGAAATTTATCAAAATTTACCGGGAGCACCGGTAAATTTTTATATTCACTTTTTCTCGAAAGCAGAAGTGTTTTAGGGGCTAAATATTATTGTCTAGAGCTATACGTCCATAGGGGCATCTAAATTTTCAACAACAACAAAAATCCCAACACTTTGTATTACCTTTAACACAGATAAAAAAGGATCTACTCGGGCAAAGGGGTTTGGTCGAATAAAAAAGACTTGTGTCAAGCAACAACCAGAAATGTGTGTGTGTGTGGGGGGGGGGGTGGTTGGGAAGCCTCAAGACTCCTACACCCCTCCTGGACTCGCCTATACTGTCAATACTATGGTTGGTTTAATTAAACATGCATAATTAAAACCAATCCATTTGAAGCTCTGATCGAAACTTGGTAATCCTGTCTCAGAAGGATATTTGGTTAGTTGTCAATGATGAAACATTTTTTGTATTGAAAGAAGGGGAAGGGAAGCGAGGGGGGGGGGGGGGGGGGGTGTCAATATTGATTAAGGTATATGGGAAATAAATGCTAAACAATAAAGCGGTAAATGGCGGTACTAACGAATCTTGAAGAGATGGGTCTATACAAGACGCCTTCACCGGTATTAGCGTTAGTAGCCGCCAACATCATGAAAATATGAAATAGCATGATCCTCGTTATACCGCTATCATCAACATCATCATTGTCGTTCTCATCATAGCACATTCACCTTCACCAGCACTGCCTTCAATAACATGCCTCCTGGGAGCATGGGTATTCTCGTCATATACATCATCATAATGGTTTACTACTTCCACCATATCACGCTCATCTCCATCACAAAGAACACCATCATCAACACCAACAATAACTATCATCATCATAAGCAGGAGCCGCATCACCAGTTTCAGCATCATCATCATCAACATTATCATCAACTAGATCAGTAACATCGTCATCAACATTATCTTCAACTCCATCAGTAACATCACCATCATCATCATCAACAATATCATCAACTCCATCATCATCATCATCATCATCAACATTATCATCAACTCCATCAGTAACATCATCATCATCATCATCATCAACATTATCATCAACTCCATCAGTAACATTATCATCAACTCCATCAGTAACATCATCAACATTATCATCAACTCCATCAGTAACATCATCATCACCATCATCAACAATATCATCAACTCCATCAGTAACATCATCAACACCATCATAATCATCACATTAATCAAACCCGTCTATAGCGACCGCCCAATGGAAACTGAAAAAGTGGTCTTTGTAGTCAGGTTCCTTTAGTACATGTTTCAATGAGAAACTGTTTTCAAGGGAAACAAAAAATGTGGTCTTTGTAGACAGGTGGTCACTAAAGCAGGTATGACTGTAGTATCAGTAAAGGTTCAAATCCTCACCAATAAGGTAAATAAAGTTAAGTTTTATGGAGTATCAAATCCATGAAAATTATGAAATCCTCTCTAACTATTATGAATAAACTAAAATCATGCCATAAATTAGTTAATCATTCATCTTCAGTCGATTTATTCTTTTATTCATAATTTAATTCCAGATATTTTGTAGCGGGCGACAGAACAGATGGACAGCTGGCGCTCCAGAAACTTTGACTGTATCTAGGATTACGTACAAGTGTGAATATGGGCCAAATTTCTTAGCCTGAATCAGTGAAATGCATAAATACCTAGATAAATCTCTTTGAAAAATCAAGAATGACTTCATTGATGATTTTATTCCCACTAGAGAAACCATTTGATGAGCATCGTAAATATGTATGGATTGTTCTTGAATCAAATTGACACCAAATGATTCTCTAGAATCATTTTCCAAATCTGTGAAGGCAGTGAGTGCTCTCAACCCCTCAACTGGCAGCAAACCAGAGTATGATCTCTCTTTTCAATTCATTTACAATTCCATTCACAAAATGGTACAAATATAAACAAATATATCAAAAATCTTACAAACATGAAATTCTCCATCTATCTATCAAACATTTAACAGAGAGAAAACAAAAATGAAATAAAAACTGAAAAGACAGTATTCTTTAACCGTCAAACTTTGTAAGTTTTACCAAGTAATGTAGTAGTACTGATTGAAGGAATGTACACATATGAAGATGAAGGCACACATTCAAAGTTTGATATCTTCCTTTAAAAAAAAATTATCTTAAAACTGTAAAAGCCCTAAATAAAACTGTCATTCCATGTTCTCCATAAATGGCTTGTAATAGGACAAAAAATATGGCATCACGAACTAAAAAACATAAAATATCGACAAAAAAAATCATAATTAAGATAGCAAATCAAGCTCATTATGAAGAGGTAAACAGCTAACTGACTAGAACCTCCCCCCCCCCCCCCCACCCCCGGCTCAAATAGATGTTTGATTTAAACTTTAGAAATCACGCCAAAAAGTATTAAAAACAGACATTTCCCACAAAGAGCAGTATATAATACAGCATTATGGTTTAGATAGCTATTAACTACGATATTACTAAAAGGCATTTCAAGATCCTCTTTTTCTTTATATGCATATTGTGTGACTTTTAAAAATCATATATATCCAATATTTTGTATTTTGTGTTATCACAGAGTAAAACTGTAGTTTGTGTTGTTTGGAACCTTTATAATAATGCTGCATTTATAGGTCATAACCAAGGGGTACGTTTTTACTCAGTAGAGGGGGGAACATGAATTGAACGTGCCCTCCAGATTGCCTAAAACAAATAATGCATTTGAATAACAATAGCATCCTTCACTGATTGCATCAAATAGGAACTACTATTAAAGAAACATACTACACACAACATAAAAGACAAAAGTTGTTACTGGAATAATAGAAAATTCTTTTATAAAAGTTCTGCAAATTTCATGAGCTACAAATGTAACATGCATATGTTTTACCATGTTTTTTTTCAAGTGTAGAGTACAAAAAGATATCAAGGCACTTCACATGGGTTTACTTACTCCCTACAGCCAAACATTACCCAAGTCCAGGGCCCTGCTTCATAAAACTTGTTATCAATAACAGATGCTAAATTTCTATGACAAATTTGCTCTCAGCCAATCAGATGCAATGATTTTCAGTAGCTTACACTATGAATATGACTGACACAGAAAGCGGACAAAATATACAGTTCCTCAGGTACACAAAGGAACATCCCTTCACTGCTATTATGTAAAAAAGTGTAGAACAGGTGTCACATGCATATTCACCTTTTTACATAATAGCAGTGAAGAGATGTTCCTTTGTCTACCTGAGGAACTGTATATTTTGTCTGCTTTCTTTGTCCGTCATATTCATAGTGTTATAACAGTTATTGTAACTCGTTATTGACAACATTTCTATGAAACAGAGCCCAGATACATTATAAAACAAGCTCTGATTAGTCTTAGTGAACAGTCTGCATTGTCTTAAGTAATCGTCCTTGTTTATAATCATACAGTACATATCTATGACGAATGGGCAATAGAATTAACAATTGAATATTTGTCTGTTTGGAGAAGGAAGGGAGTTAAAGATAAAGATTAGTTCTGGTCATGTGATTGCATTGTGAAAGAAACGTTGTGGACTCGACCAGAAAAGGTTGATCATCTAGCATATAAGTATTGGTGTGTACTGCAAGGTTCTGGAATGATCAAAATGATAAGAAATTTTGCCCAGTCTTGGTAAAGTTACAAGCACTCTACACAGAAAGATGTATATGGGACTACACGAACATGTGGCGTAAAAATCCTACCCTGGAGTTTTACGATGTTACATGACATATTTAGAATATGAAGGCATTTGAAGAGCCATGCTTTTCAGGGAACATGTCTTATCTGATGTTCTTCCACACTTGCATAATAAGAATGATAACGCTCACAAATTATTTTTCACCTCTTCCCAGAACTTAACCTTCTCTTTAAAAACAGATTTAATGCCCTTCTGGCTCAAAACACATAATGTAAATATACTATATATGAGCTGGATCAGGATGGTCACTGTAAGCCTTGCAAATGCATAGTATTTTTACATTTTTCACAAACTACTCATATAAAACATAGGAGTACATGGATTTATCACTTAGTTTTGTAGAAAGACTAACACTTTCAAATCATGCAAAATAACTTTGTGAATCTTGCAAGTGATCCAGAATTGCAAAAAACAGATAAATCAAATAAGATTTATCTCATGGTATTATACATGCAAACTCTTCAAATTCATTGTTTTCATATAACTGAGACCTTGTTGTGACTTTTTATTTTGAAATATCATTTGTACACACACTTCTTTGAATAGTATATAATTTGTAACTATACTTTGCTTAATTTACATCAGCCAAAGCACAACAAAACTCATGACAGTGATCAGAATACATACTCAGGCACTTTTGATTTTGAAATTAAAAGTGAATGATGATCTCAGCATTGGTGCAATATCCATTGCAATATTTAATCTATCTGTTTCTCCCTAGACAGCTAGGAATGTGAAACAGCATGGCATTCTAGGCAGGTATTATTGTTCCACACTGTAAGCTCATAAGGGTTATAACTTCTGATACAAAATTCCCATTTGTGCAATTACAATCATTGGTTTGTTATAAGAGGATTAGGAATTCATTTGCTTTAATATCATCTTTATTCTTTCTCGAGTTTTATTTTACATTTTTAAATCCCATATAGAAATATCTCTGCAACCAAGTTGCAAAGCTGTGTTAAACTCAGTAGGTTTGTTATTCTTAACATACACCAATGACCTATAGTGGGTGATTTATTAATCAACCTGTGTCAAAGTACGTTGTAGTGGTTGTTATTTCACCTGACTGCTAAGAAAGCATAAATGCTTGTTAGTAAGCAACAAGAGGACCGACGGCTTTAGGTCCTCTCTGACAGACCTGGCAATGAGGATTAATGCCATACCAAAGCGCACTAGCGCATCGACTTGGTTTCGAACCTGGGTCGCCGGATTACGAGACCACTGCTCTACCGACTGAGCTTTTGCGCCTCCTCTACAGAAGAACTAAAGTTTCATCTACTAGATGACTTGATGAACTGATCTGAAAGTTCATTAATGAAAATATTCGTTCATCCCACAACTCATTATACAAAAGCACATTTGAAAAAATAGAACTTCAAAAAACATAACCTTCTAATTCAACATATTTACGCTATCCAATGCATTCTCGCAAGCGTTATGTTATAAACGTTTTTAACATTGCTATGTATTTCACAGGATTTTATTGTAAATTTAATGTAGCCGTTTTCAGTATTCCCAATAAACCATTAAAATCAATTAAATTCAATTGATGAACTGTGACCATTAGATCTTTTGGATAAGCTGACAAACTTGGTGTTTATAATTCCTTCTTACTGATCCTCGGTCCTCTCTTTTTCTGCTTCTTTTCCTTCTTCTTGGGCGTTGGAGGCATATCAAACATCTGAAAGGCAAGGGAAAGGTTATACAATCATCTGTTCAGAGCCAGTTCAGGGTGCCTTTAAAAATAAAAATGAGCTTAAAAAGGAAATAAAGTACAGGCAGTGCACCCGATATATAAATTTTTCATCATAGACGACAGAAAAATAGAGATCATAATATGCTATAGGTAAATTTTGCTTGTTAAAAATAATCGAAGGTGTCGTGAGGAATCACATGAAATCACTTCAGATATTATAATCAGACAATTCAATTAAATTCATTTTTTTTTCAATTCAAGTTTATTTCCACAATCCTTAATTCATTCAAGTAGGAAAAGTAGATTGAAATGAAACTTGATATGAACTTCTCACATCATTAGTTTTTTTTGGGACGCACTGTATATACAGGTAATGGTATGCATGTGCCAGATGTTTCAATATTTTGTCCTTGACTGGCCGATGAATTTTAGTGTTAATTTCTCAGAGGAACGCTATTGAGAGGATACCAGCTATTCCATCTTATTCTGTTCTGTGAAACCATAAACTGCCCCGCTGAAATGTATATCTGATTGCTATGTGTGATTTTTTTTGTAACTGAATGAAATAAAATTAAATTGAGTTAAAATGAATTGAATTGAAATCTAACAGAGGTTATAAAATACAAATTCATTTCAAAAAAGCAGATTCCTAAATTGTAATAATTCAAGGCAAGTAATCTACTATTCAATATAGGGTGATTCTGTGCAATGGTCCCATGGATACAATATTTTTTTTCCCTTAAATTTCATCCAAAATTTAATTTCTTGAGATGACTACCGAATAATGGTGTACTCTTGTATGACTACCATTATTCATAATCATATTAACAGATTTTTTCGT
The DNA here is from genome assembly GCA_035222895.1 of Strongylocentrotus droebachiensis. Lineage (NCBI taxonomy): Eukaryota > Metazoa > Echinodermata > Echinoidea > Camarodonta > Strongylocentrotidae > Strongylocentrotus > Strongylocentrotus droebachiensis. The sequence goes on along the minus strand of JAVYIG010000412.1, from coordinate 546,193 downwards.
TTTTTAATAAAAGAAATGTATCGATAAATATATGGAAAAGTTCAGAATTTGAAAACATATTTAATTAGCACTTTGTAAAATCTCACAATTATGAAACCAGTGCACCATTTCCACTTCTTCTGTATTCTGAGAGCGCATAGAGCCATGCAATAATGCTAACCAGTATGTGTTATGGGCTTTACAAAATACACAAACATTTAATTATTATTATTATTAAACGTCATATCTCGTATAATAACAATAGTAGTGGGTTCTTGCATAGCGCTCATTTCAAGGAATAATCCTACCAGTTACCCATTTACCTCACAAATTTAGGTTAACGTCTTTCCAAAGGACGTTAGCGTTTTGGCACGGATTCAAGCCCTGTACCGGAGACTTATCTACTGGACCACAACACCTCCATGGTATCCTGTTAAAGTGCATAAATACTTACGTCCTCATTGTTTAATCTGCTGTATGGGTTCACATAGTTCTCGTCCCTCTTAACAAAATTAAGCTCTTGTGATGACTATTTAGGGAAAGAAATGAAGAAAAAAATAACACAAGTTATAATCACACATGCAATAATATCTACAATATTTGTATCAAATTATTCAAATCCCTTGCAATATCAGATAAATTTACACCTGTATTCAAAAGAATTATATAATGAAACATTATAGTTTCTTAGTAATTTTCAAATATATTCTGTAAGATTGGATTCTTTGTTCGCAGTGAAATTAAAAGCTCAATATCATGTAACAAATTGATATACTGTACTTTAAATCTCCCTTATAGGAAGGTCTCCATCATAAGTTTTTGTTGTTGAAGGGGTCTGGATTGAACCTTTTAGTATTCACTGTCTGTATGTACAAGCCCTATGAAAAACTTCAAAAGATGTTGGGTCCAGCCCTGGATGTAGGGCACCCATGTGTCTCAGGCACCTGTTAAGTGTTGAGCTATGCTTATAGTATTGTAAAATGGAAAGTATTGAAATAATGAACATTCACATGAATACATTCCAAGTCAGAAATCACTTTACAGTGTAGCTTTGTAGCTACAGACAGTCCTGGGCATTGTACTTCTGCTGGATGGAATTTGTACAATAATCTAAATATTCAAAATTATTTATTACAATTATAAAATTATAATTACAGCACTTAGGCCCTATTCGTAATTTCATATATAGCCAATAGATACAAATTGGTACCCATGTTTCAATTAGTAAAGTAGTACAAAAAACAAAAAACAAAAATAAGCCTTTTGATCATATTCTCCTTTGTGTACACTACACTCAGACATTTCATTTTTCAATACAAACACAATACATTAACATGATACACAATACATAAAACATTTCAAACACTGAACAATCGCCTGGATATCCAAGCTATATGCCAAACTTCATACCCCTTCAAAGCTATTCCTTCCAATTTTACCTGAAACCCGAATCCCGTTTGCAATTCTTACCAGGTGAAGCAGAGTCTGGTGCGAGTCGTCATAGTAACCGGTGCTCAGCGCAAACTCGAAAGCCCACTTGAGAATAGAGTTCCATTCCTTTTTCTTCTTGAGTATCTTGTGTGTGATGTCTGGTAACCTGAGGACAATGTCGCAAACAAAAGCAACGTTCTCCAAAATCAGCGACAATGCTGGGAAAAAAGAAAGAATTTAGATGAATTCATTTTCAATTCTACTTTTCATTTAACTCTGAAAATCATATTTGATTGATCATTTCACAGACCAGGGAGTGTTTCACAAAAGCTAAGGTCAACTTTAAGTTGGACCTCAATATGACAGGCCATTCATGCCACTGGTTGCTCTCACCATTGGTCTCTCAATTATGATCTTTAGATAATATTTTTTCCTTTCATAATGAACTATCAAAAAAGCTCAATTGTGTAGATGTGTGACAATGATTTGTACGTCCTTTGAGAGACCATTGCCAGTAAATGGTGAGAGCAAAGAATGGCATGAACGGCCTGCCAACTTAAAGTCAATCTTAGTCTTTGTGAAACGTCCCCCAGTACATGTAAATGCAGATGGTATTCCAAGAGGGTCTATTAAAACATATAAATTTATATCTTAAAACTTTAAATTATGGTAATTACACAACGTTGAATAAAACATCGGTACATCCATATACATGTTATCGAAATAAAACAATAGTAACCTATAAAAAGGAGCTATATTTTGGAAGGAGGATGGATAAATAGTCTGAAGAATACTAGATGAATCACATTTCAGCAACATATATTCATATCACACAGCAAGCTCTCTACACTGTTTGATAACTTGTCGCACAATGACATAAAAAATTCTCTTTTTTAAACATTCTCTTTTATGCTGAATCTGTCCTACGATTTGTGCGAGTTTACGAAAGATATGAATCGTACTATCCATGTATTTCTTCTTCCTCTTCCTCCCCTAAAAAGTACCCAAAACAGTTAAATAATACGGCCTACTTTTAATAATCGACATAAGTAATTACCATTTTATTATTGGGTAGGTGGGACCGGTGCTTTTTATCAAGACTTAGCATCCATGTTTCATACAATTCAATCAAGTTTAGAGAAAAAATTAGTAATAAAACATGATAAAAGCTTTGACTCACTATCTTTCATTGTCTGATCTGTAGGAAATTTATCTCCTACCAGAAATTGTTGTTCGTTCAAAAATAATCTTGATTGAACCAGCATCTTTGAAAGAAAAAGAGAAACACATTCGAAACATGAAGCATTTATTTTAAAAAAATGGTGATAGAGATAACACACTAAAAATAATTATAAAAGTATAGTAAAATAATTGATGATGAACATAAACAATGTATATTAATTGAACATAAATAATATCTACAATACTTATAGTAGTAACAATAATGGTCTTAATTATTTAATGCAGCTACCGGTACATGTATTACTGATTTTCTACACGTACTTGCGAAGGTGATATTGTAGTTTACAATAATGGACCTTTTCTCTGAGCAGGTGCTTTCCATCATTTCAATCTCCTATAGAAACAGTGATGCATTAAACTCCAGGGCCGATCTTCTTTTAAAATCTCATGTCTGTTTTTCTATCTGCTACACAGCAGGTAGTCTTGCCAACAGTTCAAATGTGTATTCTGGATCTAATACTTGGCCCATACTGTGAGAGTATGGACAGAACATTTACATGGATGTCTTGTCAGCTCTTATAAAAGTCAATCTATGATTGTACATAAATGGCAAGACTTGGCAAGTGCAATTCAACTTGTTCCATCAAAATAATTTAACAAAATTAAAAAGACAACAAAGTTCTACTAAAAAGCCATTTGAGTGAAATCTAGAGGTTGGACATTTAAAAAAAAAGCTACTAGGTGTGTACACTCATTTTCTCTCATGTTCTGCTTCTTCAACAGATTCAGAATGCTGCTGCTTGGCCAATAACCTGTTCCAGAAAACACAATAAAATGGATTATGGACTCCCGTCCCCTCTCTCTCTTCCCTGGCTTCCCCGTCTCACAACGCATCATCTTCAAAATCCTGATCCTAACTTACAAAGTTCAACATGGACAAGCTCCAATTTACATGCAGGTTCAAGTCCCGCTGGTTCCAAGATTTGTTCTGACTTGTTTTTCAATACAGATCGATCAATCGATCATATTTACTGGGTGTAAGCCACAAATGTGTTTAAATCACAGATCTTATCTCACCCAAGACCCCGACAACCTCTATAAGACTTTGTTCATCCACCCATGCTCATCTACAACTGGCCCCGGAACCAAGAACTCAAACAAGATATGGAGACCGTGCCTTCAACCTATAGTTAAGTCTAGTTGAGACACTTGTAGTGTGAGTTTGTTATTTATGTAAAGCCATGCAGATGGACTACAAATAGTAACAGAGTTTATTTGAATAGGTTATAAAGATCATAACACAATGTTCATTTATGAGTTTCTCCCAGAGACTGTATAATTGCTATGAATTTGATGATGCTTTGATGTACTTGTATTTTTTATCCTTTATCTGTGTTATTATTCCAGTTTTCACTGGAATGGTATGGAGTGCAATGAAGCAAGATTTACTCCAATCATTAAAGCTACAAATTCCTGTAGAAACCCTTGTCCAGAACTTTTCTTTGTCAATTGTCACATGCATATTACAAAGGTTGTACATTTTCCTGCAATAACTAAACCCTATTAACTCCCAATAGCAGCCAACAACAAAACTTGACTTTCAAGTTTCCACCAAACAGGACTATCTTGAAATTGTGTTAAGCAAGTCTTTGCTACAAATACTCCAACAATCAATAAAATCTGGTACTTTTAGCATTCAAAATTGATGAAATCTGTCAAATCAATTTCAGGTCTACCGTAATCAACGTTAGAGCCAAGATGCCTACATGAGCCTCCTCTCAGCAAGATTTAAATTGTATTTTTTTTTTTTTTACCTGTTCCATCTTCTCTAGAAGTAAAGTAACCATCTTATGTTGCTTCTCAAAATCATAAGATTCAAAGAGACTCTGGAGAGCAGGCATGTGCTGGCTTCGTCGCTCGATGAACAGCTCACGATCTGTAGTCATTTTGTCAAGGGAATTCAATTTTGTATCTCATCACTGAGGTATTTCCCCTTCTTTTTCAATTATTTAAAATTTGAGGACATTTGAGCACATTAAGCGAGAATGTTAAGTGTAAAAACACATCAACTGAACCATGACCATACTAGAGCCTATAGCTGTAGGCTAGACTTACGTGGTTGAATCATTACTGGTATTCAAGTTGTCCGCAAAAATCTGATGTTAGTAAATATGAAGTCGGGACATTATCAATGTATAGCTTTTTCTAGACCAAAAGCTTTAGTCTCTGATATCGACGGTTGTTCCGCTGAGATTACATCTGGCTCCTCTGACCGCCTCTAGTCTATGGGGAATGTTGACAAATGTCAGTTTTATTAAAAAATTACCCATATCAGATGGTTATTTCTGTCTAGACTAAGCTTTTTCACGCTTGTCTTTTGAGAATATTATGAGACGTCATATTTTTCAAAACAAAAAGAGAAGCAATCATAAATTTAAAAACTGTTTAAACAATTTAAAATTAGATTTTCATAGACACGATCAAATCATACAATTCAAAACATACGTCAAATCTAGATTCTATAGTAGAAATTGCATTGAATACACCTTGTTTTTTTTGGGGGGGGCAGGTGGCAAGCCTAGCCTAGTAGTAGTACAAACAATGAATGTAGCCTTAGAATTTATAGAAATTCTAATTTCCAGATAGATTGAGACTCAGCTACAGTCTACGTCTACACTTTGCATAAAATGACTATGAGCACATGACACGAGCATTCTGCAAAAGAACAGGAAATGAAAGGATACACTTGGCAAGATCGGGGTCATCTGAATCATCCTTCGACTTCGAGCCACCGTCTCCCGCTGATTTCCCCGCCGACTGCTTCCCCGCTTCGACAAGCTGAAGAAACGCACCCGCCCACATACTGGCGCTCAAAAATACGATGTACTCGTTGAACTTCATTCTCCACCTCTGTAATGATGATAGTGAGATTTGGGGAATCTCCTAGCCAAAATAATGATCTTTGCTCATAAATAAAACAAAAACTAGCAGAGAAAAGACACGTCTACAGTTCTCTTTTAGACCGCGAACAGCATTTACCAGGGACGTAGTAGATCGTAGATTCTGTGCAGTCAATGAGTGTCGTACACGTGAACAAATATGTTCACCCACTTAGTCTCAATCGAGTAAAAAAAAAGTTTTATTGATGAAAAAGAATGTGTATTATACTAAAGTAAGAATAAATCTACCTCAGAGTTTATATCTATCTTAGCAATGCATGTGTATATATAACTCATACATTGTTTTAGTATGTCTGATATTTATAAGCTACACGGTTCAAATTATATAAAAAAATAGAATAAAGTAAGGTCTTGAAGATAGGCCCCAAATGGGCAAGTTGGTGGAATTATCTTATCATTCATCCAGGGATCATGAGTCCCTGATTTAAAAGCCCAGTCTTACTTGTGATTGATATCCATCGCAACTATGTAAGAGATAGGGGACCGCAAACTTGCGATTGATTTATAATAGAGGACTCTTTATAAGACGGGTTATACAAATTGCATTTCTACCCTATATACAGATGTTTCTTTTTTCTCTTAAAATAACTGTTAATGTTCTTGATGTGTCAAAAGAATATTTTCCAAAATATATAGGGAAGAGTGTATAAATTATATAATTAATCATAAGTCCATGGTGCAATATAGATGATGAATTTGTTTCAATTATTTATAAACAAAAAATCAATATGACAGTCAGTCAGCAAGTTAAATAAAAAATAAATAATAACTATTTCTAAAACCAATAATCCTTAATTGAAAATAATCTAACCCCAAAAGGGATGATGTTAATACTTTATATGCCTCCCCCCCCAGATAACAATCTATACATATATATATATATATTTAAGAATGTGGGCAAGACAGAAAGAAAGAAGAAAGGCATTTCAGGGATGGCCAGAAAAGTGAAATGGGAGAAAGAGAGAGAGAGAGAGAGAGAGAGAGGAGAAAAAAAGGTTCTTATAGTTATCATTATCATTATTTTCATTGTTGTTGTTGTTATAGGGACTTAGTATGACCTTAGCCAATTATTGAAATAATTTGCTAAAATGCGTTACATGCGTTACCAAAGTCTTGACTTATCTCTCTCTCTTTCTCTCTCTTTCTCTCTCTCTCTATATATAAACACACACACACACACATACATACATAAATAAAAATACACCATATACATATTTAATACATATTTAATACATTAGCATGTTATAAAACATTGAAATACAGAATAGAAGATATAGTTAATACAGACTTCTTTAACTTTTTGGGGGTTATAAAATCTGGATGTATTATTAATGTACGTGACATGTTAAAAAAAATTATACAAATTACATGACCCTAATTGTACAAGTCTGATGAAGTATTGTTCATAGATGTGCATTTTAAGATGTCAGATGGCATTAATGAAAGTTTTCATCAACAAATCAATGTTGTCAACAATTATTTTAGGGTTTGCTTTACCCTAATCTGAAAATGAAATATAATAATAATAATAATAGTCACATTTGTTTCACCCTCAATACTACATATCTAAGTGCTTTACATTGTAATTATTATTACCCTGGTCATTTGCTAATACGCACATGATAGTGCACACACTCCAAGTCGACAAAGTTGTCAACAAATATCTTAGGGCTTTATCTACCCTAATCTGCAAACGAATATAATAATAATACAGTCAATCCTGTCTATAGCAACCACCCAAGGGAAGGACAAAAAGTGGTCTTTGTAGAGAGGTGGTCTTTGTTGACAGGTTCCTTTAGTAAATGTTTCAATGAGAAACCATTTTCAAGGGAAACCAAATATGTGGCCTTTGTAGACAGGTGGTCACTAAAGCAGGTTTGAATGTACAATGTACTTATGTATCAAGTACCAGACTGTTGGTAAACTAAAATAAACCTACTGTGAAGAAAAAAACATAATTCTGACATCACTAATTTTAAAATTATTATCTTTCACTTTAGCTCGACCTGTCTGGAGTAAATAAAACCACTTGGCAATCTCTTCTGCTTAACAAAGTATCAAAGAAACATTCATCAAACGGTCAATATTATTATTACGGTATTAACATTATTTCTATTATCATTATGTTTACTTTTTTTTTTTTAAAGCATACAGGTTCACATTTTTAAGCATACAATATAAGTTATAACATTAATAAGCTAGTACCAATATATTTGATAATGTTAGTTTGTTTTCGTAAGTATTACTTTAAAACTGCCAGAGTTAAACATTCCCAAATTATATTCTTAATAGAGCTAGCTTGTTTTAGATACATGTAATATATATCGGGTCTTGTAATATTTTGTTTTACTAATTTGAATAGCAAAGAAAAAAAGAATGGAATGTACGCGTATGAAGTCTAGTTCAACGCTGTCAAAATGCCTGAAGACTTGTAGCCTCCAGGCTAGATAGTGATACCTTTTGCCTCTTTCCTTACGGAAATCAATTAATTTATGGTACAAAAATACCGCTTTGTTAACCTATATCAGTTTCACCACTGATAGATAAGAGCATCAAGCTTAAGGCCACTAGAATAAAAAAGTTGAGTTTGCATGAAACTCTTAAATACAACTTTTATATTCAAATGGATCACCTATTTGGGCTGAATTATTGGAGTTGCATTTAAACACAAATTTTTAAGCAGCGACCCAAGGATGTGACCTTTGAAGTCAGTTGACACATCTCTCCTTTTGAGACACACTCTTAGAGCATCACGGCTAATAATTACAGACAACTCTGTACGATGGTGACGTAGTCCGGAGAACACGATGACCTTCCGTAATAATTGCTCTACATGATCATGACATGTGGAAATATATAAAATTGTCTCTTCACAATATATATTCTTGATTTCAGTCTTGAATCTTTAAGATATTCTTCTTTTCAAGATCTTCCATCTCCTTCATCAGTGATGCTACATTGTATCTCAGCTCATGGAACTTTGATACTGGAATCTGTAAGGAACAAGAGAGAATTTGTATAAAAGATCTAAATATATCTTTCATTAAAAAAATGTACATGTCTGAAGAGGTATCTAACTCGTTTAAATTAACATATTATATTAAATTCCTCATCACAATAATCATTCTATACACACAGATATTATGTATCATTGTATCTTTCCTGTAAAAGCATTGAAATTGTTACTACAGATAACTACAGACAAATATCAATAAACATACACTGCCTTACCACCGTGATAATTAATTTGATATTTACAGAGACAGAAAAATAGTTCCAAGTAATAAGGATGGGTCTTTTGTTTAGAGACTTCGGTGGAAAGCGCTTTACATGTATAAGCACCATTTTTTTAAATATTATTATTATTATGAAAACCCCTCCAATTTAAATCCAGGCCCAAGATTCTCTTGAATGAAGATGCAACATAGCAGTCCCAGATGTAAATAAGCATTGATTAATACCTATGTCTTAACTAATACCTAACTACATTAACTCTCATACAACATTTAGATAATGTGAATTATTATTCTTTAATAATTTCAGATTAATCCAGATCGATTTTCAGGTATTATGTTCATTAGACAATGTCTATTAGGAGCAATGCGATATACGGTACGATAAACCACGGTGCCCTCACTCACAACTTGATTCTGAATCTGTGTAATGTTTTTACCCCTTTTTCCTTTTTTTTTAATTCATTATTGTTTTCAATTTCATTATAAACTGCTCAATTATATGTTATTATATTATTCATATATTTATTTATCATGCAGACTTGATAGTGTCTTTGACTGTGTACATAATTTCTACCATTGTTATCTACCTGTTTGTATTTTTATTTTTATTTGAAATCCAACCCTGAGTTTTGGTTGCAATAAAGAAATAATAATGAGAAGAATAAGAGTTAATGCCTTTTGGATCTCAGTATACATTAAGTTCTTACCTCAAATGAGTGTACTCTACCATCACTAAGGGTCATCTCTGCCATGATGGTGGGTTCTAATGACCTACTCAGTGCACTGTCAAGAGAGGGCGACAAACATAGATAGTATGATTATGACATCTGTTGACTCTATTCTGTAATATTTTGTCATCTTTCTGCATTTCTGTTCTCTTTTTTTACCCTGTTCATCTTCTCTCTTTCCTTTCATCTTTTCCATTTACTGCATTTGGTAAAACACCATTCATTTGTTTCTTGGTATTTTTTATTTATTTATTTTTTAATTATTCTTTTTAATTTTAAATTTTCACTTTGACATCCTTTTCTTGGCAAAACTCTTGTCTATATAATATGGACATCAATAATTGTTAAGGTATGTACGACAACAAATGAATGTATTTATGTACTATTAGAAAAATTTAGAATTACAAATACTATTTCATCAATATCCCAGAATGCTATTTTATCATCTGCAATCATCATTTCTACATCTCCCATGGTATTATCTTCTTAATTCTGATTCCATCAAGGAAATTTAGAACCTACCACTAGTAATTTAAAGAATAAACTGTTCTAATAGTGGTAAGTGATAATATTTACTGTATAATATATCTTAATTTCATTTTTATATAAGGAAAGTTAAAATATTTACCTTGTTGATATAGCAACATCTACCCTCCATCTGAAGTTATCAAGCTTGGGGAATCTTACTCTGCCCTTCTCTAGGGCATCATTAATGGCTGCTCTCCTGTCAAACAATCATATAAACAGATTTTTGTAATTGGTCAGGACACAGATATGATAATTGAGTTGTTACAAACGGCAGTAGAACTAGGAAGGATAGAGATACAACAACGGAACAATTGTTGAATACCCTACCGCACAAGTTAACTCTAATCCTAACCTTAACCGTAGGGCCTAATGCATTGACTAGATACATGATGAGTATTCAGCAGTTATTAAAACTATACAAAAATTCAACATGCATTTTTGATCCAAATTTCAAAAATGTTTTACTTTTTTTGAGCGATGACAGATAATACATTTTTGCGATCTCCTGCACTTTTTCAACAGATAGTTTAAGTTTGGATAATACTTTAAATTTATGATAATATGTCATGGAAATAATAAGTTCTGTTACATATGTAAAGAAAGAAGAAAAAAAACATGAAGAAATTATTGTTTGTTTTATGTTGTATTATACCTTAAATTTGTATGTTTCTTTGTTATTCAGTTATATTATATTTGGAAAAATGCAGATATAAAATCAAAAATCAAATCAAAAGACTTACTTTGGTCCATACACAGCACTTGCAAAGTCAGTAGCATATTCTGGTGGAATTCTGAAGAAAAAACAATACACCATATATTATTAAACATATATAATTTTCTATTACTCTTTATCTTTTCACTTATCAAAATAAGAATTGTTAAATATGTGAAATTTCACAGAATCTTGTATTATGATAAAGGCAGTGGTCATTGTAATATATTAATTTTATTGCCAGATAAACAAAACACAAAGTCTCTTCCACAAAAATGCTGAAAATCATGCATTTTATGAAAAAATAAACAAAGGATGGACAAAAAAATCATTAGCAATGCTTAAGGATCCCCGCTCATGTAAGACAACGTATTGGGAACTTTTCCTAACTAATTATTGAGACACAACTTAGGAATACTAGTCATTGTTGTTAAATAGTGGCTACTCATGCTTCCTATAAGCTCTATTTAATAAGCCTTTACATGGGAAGGTTTCTTTTTAGTGATAAACAATGTTAATGAATATCTTCAGGAAACCTGAGGTTTGCATAACAAATAAGATCTACTGGTAATGTCATCTGTAAACACTTACTTGAGTTCTGATAGGTCAGCTTTGAAGAGCTATCATAGATAAGAGAAATAAATGTAAGAAATCTTTAATCCTATTACATTTAAACAAAAATTATCATCCTTATTTCATCTAAATCAATCAACTTTCAGTTTTTAAATTGCGAGAAAGACAAACAGAGAAAGAAAGAAAGAAAGATAGAGAAAGAAAGAAAGACAGAGCAAAGAGATAAAGGGAGAAATCGAGAAGAAACCTATATGCATATGGTACCCAAATATAAAATGTCTGTTCTCTTCACCAAGTGTCAAAATATTTCCATTCAAGCAAAAACCTGAAGAGTTTATATTTAGGCAAAAGATTATCAGCCCCCTCCCCCTTGCAAAAATGTGCCCGTACACCTATGTTCAAAGTGTGTTATCAATTAAGTGAACAACTGCCTTCAGCATCAGCTACACTGAATAATAGTCTTAATATCTGCCTGCAACAAAACATTTCACTTTACTAGAAATGTTTAAATATCAAAATATGTTCCACCAATAATTATATAAAAACAAGCCCCATACCTCTTGTTTTAATGATGTCTGCGGAAGTCTGTATGCTGCACGTAGGAGCGTCAAGATCCCAGAGTAAACAATCGATAGCGCATCACTTGACTGCCCACACTCATTAGATAAGTTTGGAATAAAATCTTCATCGATGATGGCACCTTCAAACGAAGACACTGACGCTGCAAAATGAAACAAAACAAAAGTTCTGTGATGATAACTCACGAGTACAACTTGAATCCAATGCTCAAGGAACAAGTCGGCTCTTTTACCCTCTGATATGTTGGACACGCTTGCTTTAGCCTTTTAATAGGTTGTCTCTTTCTTCTTTTTTATTAAGATTCTATTTATTTTTGGTTAAAAATTGGTTAGCTATATAATGATAAGATTTGTACTTTTTAGCACATTGCATGAGGACACAGAGTCTCTTTTTGATGGCACAAAGTAGTCTGCGTCAGGATCAGGTTCTCATAGTATAACAAGGTTTCTTAAACGGGCTCAGCCATGGTGATTTTTTCGAAGGGGGCGGGGCACGTGCTATTCTTATTGCCAATTTGGGATTTGAGAACGGAATGCACAAAATAAAATTATGAAAGAAAAGGAGGAAAAATCAGAAATACACATCCACAATAATTAATTTTCTATTTCATACCACATTCAAGAATGAAATATATAGATCTCTGATGTATCGTGTATGCAGTGCTCGGTTTTAACAAAAAGGACTAGAAAAGTCAAAAGGCCGGTTAGGCCAGGGGCAGGGAATGATCGCGACAAACACAAAATTGCACAAGTGGGGCTGATAAACAAGTTGGTCGACGATTACCTTTCAGAAGCTCTCTAAACGTTGATTTATCTGTACTCTTTAGTAGTTTCACCATAGATTTGATCTCCTGTGGTACCTTTGCACCAACAAAAAGGGTTCTATCACCCGCAAAACCTCCAGGATTTCCAGCAGAAGGGAGGGCCATTTCGATGCATTTATCAGGTGATTGCGTAGTCTTGTATCTGGAGTCCGTATCAGTTTTCGGATCCTTAATCACTAACGGGGTTTTGACGGGGGTGTGCCGCCAAAGCCCCCAAACCCCTTCCCAGTTAAAGGGATTTTTAAAAAGCCGATTTTTCAAAAATTTAAAGAAAACAAATATTATTGTGGCTTTATCACGACATTAAAATCTAAGCTCCTTGAGTAAGACCAATCTAGCATCATTGATAGAACACACACAAACATTGTTCCAATCATGCCAGTGCTAGTGGTAATCACCCATTTCCGGATTCTCTGCTAGCCAGTCAGAATTAATTTTCCGGGGTCTGAAACGTCTATATTTCGTTGATATTAGGTAAGTTTGTTTTCATTTTTGCACTTAAATACTGTGTGTTAGTGAGATACTCTGAGTGTATTATACGTTAGATAGATGTATGCTGTTCATGATGGCTATTCATGACGTTATATACCATCCGGAAAGATTTTGGGCTAGACTAGTGCGATATCCGAGTTGTTTTATGCGGACACCGCCCCTCTGCTCTGGCGGAGAGTAGCCATGTACACAGTATTCTGACAGTCGGTCAGGCCCATGGCAGTGGCCAGTGGGCGGGGTGCGGGGTGTGAGTACGAGTGGGGTTGTTGGCTTGTACAAATTGTAATTAAATAGGTCAGAATGTAATCAATGAGATCTCTATATATCATATACTTCTACTTCTTCTTCTACGTCGGTACTTGACAGGATCCATCAGTCAGGATATAACGTCAAGGTTGAGATGTCTGGCAAGGTGCTCTTGTGCAGTGCAGTCAGTTGGTGTATTATGTACATGTACAAGGTGCAAGTAAAAACAATTCTCAGCCATCAATGGCGTTTCTGGAATAGGGCTCCCTGGAAGGTTTCTGCTGTTGCAGAAACCAAGATATCTGGAGGGAGCATGTACACTACTGCCTAAAGGTTTTGGCAGCGGGCTGCGGGCGCGGGCAAGCTACCCGCGGGTCGCGTATTTTTTTTGAGTGTCAATTGCCAAAAATGTGAGCAAGTTCGGGCAGATTTCGGGCAGATTTCGGGTAGATTTCGGGCAGATTTCGGGCAGCTGAATTGAACGCACGCGCGGAATTTGGGGGAGCGCCCGAACTTCGAGCTGCTTTGTTTACTTTGTTGCTATGCGCCGTTGCTTTGCGCGCAATGTCTGTGAAAAAATGCGCATCTGCGTGGAATGCTAGTGCTACGCGGCTTTGTGATGTCATAATGGTTATCTCCAAACGTCACAATAGTCACTCTAACTCGATGTTTTTGTCAAGAAAACAACCATTAAACAGATTTAATTAACATGCGGTGAACGTCTGCCGAGTCGGCGTTCTCGAACTCATGTCATTTTGTCCAAGTTAAAATAAACACGATGGAAGGACATAGCTAAAAATTAAATCAATTTACAATTTAAGTATTTAGTGTTGAAGTATTATCACTTATTTTGGTACAGTTGTCGCCTAACTTTTTTGTCAACTGCGGACTACCGCAGATTTTTTTCTTCTCCAGGCGGCTAATTACAAAATAGACAAAATTAACCGTCTGGTACGAGGATAAATGCTTTGATAAAACCAGGGAGGTGACCCACACGCATCCGGTAACCCTTGCTTCACACTCAAAGAGGGATTGACTGGCGATTTTTACCGGAATCTGGCGAACAGTTTGCCTTTGCTTTTCTTCATCTGGAATCAACCGAAAATATCAAAACATCCAAATAATTATAAGGACTTACTTTCAGCTGACCTGTCCATTTTCTTGAAACAACTACACTTCTTATAATATGAAAAATATGGCCGTTATTTCAGTGAAAATGACGCACATGCTGTGAGATTTTCAGGAAAGGAATGAATACCGTATGAGAAAAGGTGAAAGAAAGGGGGAGAGACGGGGAGAGAGAGGAACAGGAGAAAGGCGAGGGAGGGAGACGGGGTATATAGCGAAATGAGAGAGAGGGAGATGGGGAGTAAGAATGAAAGAAAGAGGGAAGATGGTGAAGTGATAAATGGGTGGGGTAGAGAGAGAGAGAGACTGGAAGAAGAAGAAAAAAAGGTCGCAAATATTTTCACCCCGATAATTGTTGATTTACTAAGCTCGCGCTCGCTCAAATTCCACCAGCCTTCAGCCAACAAGTACTGCAGAGAAACAAATTGATCTCTTATCTTGCTGACATAATTATACCAGTCAACGACTCGACTCGTATCTCAAACTCTTGCTGAGTGACTTGATGCATGGACCTACTACGAACCATCATGACAGAGAAAGTGCATGTTACGCAATGTAATTTGCGCCTTTTCTGTTCTTTCTTAAAACCGCAGGGCATGCATGTCTGAAGTGAGAGGGCAACTTCACGAAACAAAGCTTTAGTAAACAAATCAAATTTCAAAAGGGAACCGCTTTGTCGGTGGAAAAGGAAAGTTGCCCAGTCACTGAAGAGATGTTGAGTTGTTCTGATGCCGATTTATCGATGGTGACCGTAGTGATGATGATGGTGATGATATTGATGGACGATGATGAAAATGCTGGCTGTATGTATTGATGGCGATTATTAAGATGATGGTGATGATATTGATGGACGATGATGAAAATGCTGGCTGTATGTATTGATGGCGATTATTAAAATGATGATGTAGAGAGACTCCCGCCCCCCCCCACCCCACGAAAATACACACACAAGATAGCATGGCGATAAACAATGAAAATACGTTATAGATGGAAATAAAAATTCGAAATACGAGTAATACATAAGGAAATAACAAAGAGATACTTGAGGCTTGAGGAAAAAATAGCAAATGATAGAAAAAATCTAAGAAATACATAAAGTGAACACATTTACGAAGGAAACCAGAAGAATGATTAATAATTGCTTCATAAAGATCTACGTATGGAAAGAAAAAATGATAATCGAAAATACATGATTGATAGAAAGAAAAACATGGAATTAAACAAGGGGGTGATTGTGGAATGGGGTAATTTTCAGGGAAAGGTAAATGTGGGGGGGGGGGGGGGGAGTAATTGGCCGGGGTGATTGCCCAAGGGTAATTCTCCTAGAACTAGAACCGTAATGAACAAGAGAAGGGAATATACAAGCATAGAGAGAGAGAGAGAGAGGGTGGAACAAAGAAATGCAAAAACAGAAAAGATGATGAGAAAGATTCGAACAAATGCATACGCTTAGTTTTCAGGGCAGAACTGCTCTCTCTCTCTCTCTCTCTCTCTCTCGAAGGTTCAATCAGGGAGGTGTTTTCTGGTTCAATCATCACTACTAAGATCATGTGATCTTACCGCGCAAACATGATCTGTTTATAAATAACTTCTGAGATAACCGCATGTTGCCCAGACATTTAGTCTCCAAACTCTTTGTTTAGAAACACTTGAAACATAATATGAAATATACGCTACGCTAGCTCTCGTCATTCAAACATTCAATTCATAAGTTCTCTGCTTGTTTCGTGTGTCTATTTTTTCTTCCCCCACCCCTCTGCTTCTTCATCTCCACTTCTTCTTTTTCTCCACCGGCCCCGCCCCTCTGCTTCTTCACCTACTCTTCTCCCCCCCTCCCCTCTGCTTGTTTATCTCCCCTTCTTCCTTTTCCTCTCCTTCTTCTTTTCCCTCTCCTTCTTTTGTTTTCTTCCCCAATCCCCTCTGCTTCTTCATCTACTCTTCATCTTTTTCTTCACCCTCACCCCCTTTGCTTCTTCACCTATTCTTCTTCCTCCCCCCCTGCTTCTTTATATCCCATTCTTCTTTATATCCCATTCTTCTTTATATCCCCTTCTTTTTCCTCTCCTTCCTTTTTTTCTTCCCCAATCCCCTCTGCTTCTTCATTTTCTTCTCCCCGCCCCCTCTGCTTTTCATCTACTCTTTTTCTTTTTCTTCTCCTTCGTCTCCCCCTGCTTCTTCATCTACCCTTCTTCTTTTTCTTCTCCTTCCTTTTCTTCTCCCCCTTCTTCTTTTTCCTCTCCTTTCTTTGTTTTCTTCCCCAATCCCCTCTGCTTCTTCATCTACTCTTCATCTTTTTCTTCACCCCAGCCCTTTGCTTCTTCATCTACTTTTCTCTCCCCCCCCCCCTCTGCTTCTTTATATCCCCTTCTTTTTCCTCTCCTTCTCTTTTTTCTTCCCCCACCCCCTCTGCTTCTTCATCTACTCTTCTTCTTTTTCTTCTCCCTCCCTCTGCTTCATAATCTCCCCGTCTACTTCTTTTTTTTTCTTTTTCATCTCATTCTTCTTCCGTTTTTTTTTTCTTTAAATGGGGATAAGAGGCACGTGTTTTCATTTGTGAAAGGTAAATCGTTGGTTTAGGTGTAACGCTTCAGAAAAAATATATCCGTTATCACATGCTTGTTTTGATCCATTTCGATTGTTGGGGGCATCACCCGGCTTTAATCCTACCCCTCCCTCTCTAATTATCCCTCGATTGATTTTAATCAACACTTATCACATGCACATACCCACAGTTATAATAATATACATATCAACTCCGTTTTAGTTGCATATCGAGGGGGGGGGGGGGTAGTTGTATAGTAATTTCATAATGATTGTCAATAACATTTTTTCAAGAAAAAAAGAAGAAGCATATTTAATGATTTCCACTCTGACAAACATGCACATATTATACTGACCACGGGAAGCTTCCTTAAATCCATTTACGGAAAGATGCCTCATATTCCTTTTCACTCAGACACACACGCACAACTAAATCGCATACCCATCCCAGGAGTCCATTCAACTTTGTCTTTGTTCCAATCGGGAGGAGGAGTGGGGGGGGGGGGGGGGGGGGGTCAATTTTTCAATTTGACAAGCAAAGAATAAACATAACAAATAATGATGATACTAAATATAATTGATGTTCAATAATGATGACGAATTGAAAAAAATAATGTATCAGGACAATTACCTCCCGACGACAATTTTCCCCATTCTTTAAAAAGTTTACCACCTGAAATCAATACCCCCCCCCCCCCCCCTCCCCCGTTCATTTAAGGGGGAAGTCCACCCAGATAATAAGCTGGTCTTAATAAAAGCAGATGTTTTTTTAGGGGAGCAAATCTCCTCGGAGGGGGATGGGGGTTACGAATGTGATGCATGCAGCACGAGCATAGGTCATAAGTTGACCTAGATATCTACGTAAGCTTCGCGTACCATGTGCGTCCAAAATCTAGATCCAGCATGCATGCATATTGTTATTAGCATAGGCTATGCCTACAGGCTACACAACGTAGCACTATTTGTATTAATTATGACTTAGCTGTTACAAAGAAAGCATCTCTTAATCCTTGGAATTAAAGGACTGATGTGTCATTGGCATAATGTAAGGTGAGACCAAATTGTTCATATCATTAGTCTGATGAGTGCTCAATTGAGCCATTTTATTAAGTTTAGGCTAGATCCTAGGCTAGGCATGACGATGTGGTACGGTAGCTATGCTAGCGTTTGCCGTCCCCGTTGCCGTCCGACTAGCGACTGCTAACTTCATGGACCCTGGGCCTAGCTCTTCGAAGATGTTTGGCAGAAAAGTATCTAAAGCCTACGGTGGTCATCCACTGTTAGATCTAAATCAGGGGGTCTAGACTAGACTTTAGACTGCCTTACTCATATTGCTGTGAGAGTTGGTGAACACCAAAACAAATTAGTGAGCGTCTTTCCTACCATACACTCGACTCTCCCATACACTCTACGTGTATTTGTGTATAATTTTCGTGCGGTGCGATTCATATTTTAACACGCAAATTGTATAGGCAAATTGATCTGCAGTTGAATCGCTTTTCTCGACCAATTTGACTTTTCAACGTGACGTCATCGGGTCTTGCGTGCGAGTCTTAAAAACGCACGACTTCAGCACGCGCATCATATCAAGGCGAATATAGTACCGGGCAGATTTCGGGCAGATTTCGGGCTGATTTCGGGCTGATTTCGGGCAGATTTCGGGCGCGACCCGAACATCGTCTCTTCAGCTACGCGCTTCGGGCATCGGGTCAGCCCGCTGCCAAAACCTTTAGGCAGTAGTGTACCATGCTGCAACTGTCCATGGGAAATAAGAGTGTTTGTAAAGCTCAGTACGGGCAGTGATTAGCTTGAATTTATTCAGGTGGAATTGCCTGGTGTTGTTCTGAGTCATAATGGCCCATCTTTTATTATATATAAATTATAGACCTAACCATATTTTGACAATAGTCTAGATCTAGATGTAGTCTATATTTTTTATTCTTCATGTTTTAAAAACTTTTACATTATTCTTTAGTTTAATCATGTTTTATTTTACATTGTTTTCAGTTTAAATATAAACTGACCCTGTACTTTTAATATTTTTTTTAAGGAAATTGAATTTGTTTCAATGTGTAAAACACTTTGTCACATAATTTATATCACAAGTAACCATTTGTAATGAAATTGAATGGAAAAAGGAGAAGGAAAATCAAAGAACTTATATAGGCCGCACTTACATGTTGTAGAGTAGCTTCACTAATGGTTATAACGTCAAGGTTGAGATGACTAATTTCATTTCATTTCATTTCATTTATTCAACCAGTATAAAAACAATTTACAATGAAAATACAATATACAATATACAATATAATGGTTAGGACCCCTAAGAAGCAGAAATCTGCTTGTAATCGGGGCCCTGCAAACAAACAATAACAAGATAATGCACATAAATTAACAATACAAAGTAAAGGACTTGAATAATACAAGTACGCACCCGTACATCAACACACTCGCACGTTCATAAAGAAGGTTACAGAGAAAGAATAGAAGGAAGCGAAAATAGGGCAGAAAGAGATAAAAGTAGAAAAAAGATGGGAAAGAGAAGTACTTACTCAACCATGGATTGAAAAATACTTTTTTTATACATTGATTTAAATCTGGTAATTGTAGAACTGGATCTTAGGTCATAATTCAAGGAATTCCACTCCCGTACCCCAACAAATGATATAGAATTATAGAGTGAAGTTGAACGACAGAGCGGGTGATGTAAATTTAGACGTTGACGAGTGGGGTAATTGTGAATAGAAGAATTTGTTTGGAACATATTATTAAAAACAGATGGTAACAGGTTTTTATGAAATTTAAACATAAATATACATGTATTAAGTTTGATCAAATCATATACAGGAATAATTTTCAGTTTAATAAATAATGGTAAACTTGGAGACATATAATGACTATTTGTTATTAACCGAGCTGCACGTTTCTGTAACATATAAATCTTGAACAGTTTTGTTTTGTAAGTATTACCCCAAATGATATTGCAATAATTTAAGTGGGGAAGAAGTGTTGCATTGTAAATATTCATTAATATGTTCCTTGGGAGAAAATTCTTTAGTCTAGATAAGACACCAATACTTCTAGAAATTTTAGAACAAACATAATCAATATGACATTTCCAATCTAGAGTTTCTTCAATATTAGTACCTAAAAAAATAACACTTAGTTCTCGTTCAATGGTTACATTCGCTATTTTAACAGGATTGATGACATTTGGAACTTTCTTTTTCTTTGTGTGAAAAATTACATATTTTGTTTTTTCGTAATTCAAAAATAATTTATTACATTTAAACCAATCATTCAATTTTATTAACTCTTCATTTAAAATAGAAACTAAGCGTGCTACATTAGAATGAGAATAATATACAACCGTATCATCAGCAAATAATGAAAACATAAGTAATTTGGATGAACTGATTATATCATTAATATATATGATAAATAAAAGTGGTCCGAGAACCGATCCTTGCGGAACTCCAGTATTTACATCCATATAATCAGATTCGACACCATCGACCACCACATATTGTTTTCTATTATACAAATAATCAGAAAACCACTGATGAGGTACACCGCGTATACCATAATGGTACAGTTTTTTAAGTAAAATATGGTGGTCGATGGTGTCAAATGCCTTAGAAAGATCCATAAACGATCCATAACAAAACATTCCATTATTAATTTCATGTAGAATATTTTTAGTAAAATTCACAATACTCAGATCAGTGCTATGGTTTTTACGAAAACCAAACTGTTCTGAAATAAGAACATTATATTTCAGTAAATAATCATACAACCTTTTATGCATTACTTTTTCCAACAGTTTTGCAAAAACAGAAAGCAAGGCTATGGGTCTATAATTTTCTATATTTTTAACATCATTCTTTTTGTATAAGGGTACAATTTTGGCAACTTTTAATTTATCTGGGACGATTCCACTATTCAAAGATTTATTAAATATGTCACACAATGGATTAACAAAATAATGAATACAATTTTTAACAACTTTAGGTGAAATGCTGTCAGGTCCACTTGACTTATCTATTTTTAACAGAGAAGACAGTTTGATAATTTCATGAATACTTGTTGCTTTAACATAAAATGAATTTAAATTTGGGTTAACAAGGTATTTACCATAAGAGTAATTAGGTGTTTGAATCGATTTTGATAGTTGTTTACCTATGTCAATAAAAAATGTATTAAACTCTTTTGCAATATCTTTCCTACTACTCATTTTTATATTTCCATGATACATATTTTGAGGTAGTTTATTCTGTTTCTTTTTACCAAGTATCATATTGATCTGCGACCATGTTTTTTTCATATCATTCTTTAAGTTATAAAACAAAGACTCGTAATATTCCCTCTTTGACGCTCTTATGATATTTGTTAATTTATTTTTATAATCTAAATATTTTCTTTTATGATTGACACTAGGTCTTTTTATGCTATTTTCATATAATCTATGTTTACGTTTAACTGAATTCAATATTACTTGCGTAATCCAAGGTTTCCGTAAATTACCATTGAGTTGTTTGACTAATTGAATAGGAAAACAGTTATTATAATTGGAATAGAATTTTGTAAAGAAAATATCATAAGAGTCATTTGCATTTTTACAAGTATAGACTTCTGACCAATCAATGGATGATAAACTTTCTTTAAACATTGACATTGATGAATCATTAATAATGCGTCTTTTTATGTATTTGTTACCATTCTTTACAATTCTTTCACTTGCAATTGAAAATACTGGAAAATGATCAGATAGATCACTATAAATGAGTCCTGTATATTTTTCTTCCTGTATGGTATTTGTAAATATGTTATCTATCAAGGATGCTTTATTTTCAGTAATGCGAGTTGGCTTTGTTATTAAGGGAAGTAAATTAAAAGAAAGCATCATATCTAAAAACTCATTTGTTTTATTATGGATACCATAATTAAGCAAGTTTACGTTAAAGTCCCCTAAAATATATAAGTCTTTCTTCTCACTTTCCAGTATTTCAAGAACACTTTGTATTTTCTCATTAAAACAAGATATGTCAGAATCTGGTGGACGATAAACGCAACCAACAACTATAGGTTTAGGTTTCTTACTGATTTTAACAAGTATAGTTTTATAACTGCATTCAGAATAAGTAAATTCGGGTAGTAATTTGTAATTGAGATTATTTTTCAAATAAAGTGCAACTCCGCCACCAGATTTTGAGGGTCTACACTTAGAAACAAGAAAATATCCGTCTAGGTTATACATATTAATATTTGTAGAAGAATTGAACCAAGTTTCAGTTATGGCAATGACATCAAATTCAAATTGAAGAGATGACAGAACAATCTGTAATTCATCAAAATGTTTCTTTAGGCTTCTAGCATTCAAATGGAGAAGTGACAGTTTAGAATTCAATTTACAAAATTTTAGACTAAATTCTTCACAAAATGTGTATTGACATGAATTTTTAAGTTCAAGATCTGAATCAAAAAGGCTATGCACATCATATTTATTCATACAAAATGGGTTTAATTTCAATTTTAATAACTTGTCAATATCAATTCTCCTATTTAAGTGGAAAAAGTCGTACATAGTCCAATAAAATTCATTATCATCATCTATATGGTTGAATGGAAAAATATTAGAAGTACATTGAGTGCATAACCATGACTGAGTTGGAAAGAAGGAAGAAGAGATACCACAATGAACACATACACTCATTCGCACATTCACAAATTAACTTTCAATAAGTAGTTAATAAAACATAAATACAGTAAAAATAACGAAGATAATCACAAAAAGATCTGTAATTAATCAAAGGTTAATGGTTAAACTTGGGGGGAAAACGCTAGAACAGACCAGAACTTATATAAGTCTAGTACCAGATCAGATGGAGGCTATTTTTATGATATTGTATACTTGTTATGATATACATATATTTTGTCAAAAATGCACTTTGTAAGAGTTTAACATAAAACATAAACTCTTTTTTGTATGCATGCATTCAAAAGCATTATATCAACATGACTTTGGTAAAGGTATCGAGATCTCAAATTTCTCAACCAAAATATTAGAAAATTTATATTATGAGGTATTCAGGAATGAGGAAAGGAGATTGTTGGAAGAATAGGAAAACAATATTATGAATATAAAGTTAAACAAAGGAATTGATGAATAGTGAGGAAATGACATCCTAAACTCATGACCAATTAGTGGCCAATTTGTTTAGATATTTCACTTTCATGATATTATAATTTAGAAATCAATGACTTTCTTATTAGTGAGTGTTCAAGTTCAACTTCCTTTCATGAAAATGTGTAAATGTTATGATGCCTTATTCAAAGTCCATTTCAGACCGTCCTTTCTTGTTTAGGTGTTAGCAATCTTTAAATTATTTGCTTAGTCAAGAAAAATACTCCAAGTACTTTTCATTTTAAGATCATGAAATTTACCTGACTGACCCTTCAAGGAAATACAGATATTTACATGATTGATAGATCTAGGAGCAGATCTATGATTTTTTTTGGGGGGAAAGGGGTCACATTGAATATTTCTGACAATTAATTTGAAATTAAAAACAACAAAAATTACCTCATAAGGAAGGGGGGCGGCGGCAATTGGAGTCGTTTCAAGAGGGGTAGGGGAGAGATGAAGGATGGATGTCTCGATCTGAATATACCAGTGAATATATTGAAGATGGACTTGATTATTTAAGATTGCATATTTATCTAAATAGCATGTTAGAAGATCTGTATATCTTCTTGTATATATTCTGTTTCAGATTTGATACGGCTTGATAACTTAACTCTAATACCAGGATGAATAGGTTCAAGGTTTCGAAGTTCAAGAATGCATTCTGTGTAAATCCAAAGAAAGAGGTAAGAAAAATTTCCATGCATATATTCATAATTTTTGTTGTTCAAGATTTGTTGTAAATAAAGATTCATTGTTAGACAAATATGTAGTTAACTTTCAAGATGAGTTTTGTTTCACGATATATATGAGAATTGTAGACAAAATAATATAAGTTGCACTGATTGTGAGGTTAATATCTTATACCCATTTCCATTCATATTTAGTTGTCTTGTTAAAGCATGAGGCTTTCATTTGTTTTCTTAAAAAGCATGCTATGTATTCCTTCACATTCATTTGTCCCTAGTAAAGTATTTAAACAAATTCATTTTGATAATTATTTCTTCACCATCTGATCTTCTTTTGGCTTCTTCCTGTCCCTGTCCTCTCTTTGTATATCTATTCCATCCTGTTCTCCTTAC
This sequence comes from Strongylocentrotus droebachiensis, assembly GCA_035222895.1. Classification (NCBI taxonomy): domain Eukaryota; kingdom Metazoa; phylum Echinodermata; class Echinoidea; order Camarodonta; family Strongylocentrotidae; genus Strongylocentrotus; species Strongylocentrotus droebachiensis. The sequence goes on along the minus strand of JAVYIG010000412.1, from coordinate 521,789 downwards.
TGTTTCACTCCCTCTCTCTCTCTCTCTCTCTTTCTCTCTTCTCTTTGTCAACTTACTTTATATTCCTCTCTCTTCCTTATCTCTTTCCTTCTGTCTCTCTCACTTTCTTTTTATCTCTGTCATTTTTTGCACCTCTACCAATTCTGGTTGTCACTGTTACTTTCTAAATGCCTCTCATCTTATCTTTCCGCCCCTCTCTCTCCATCTCACTTCCATCTTTCCATTCCTCTACCTTTCTATCACCCCCTCCCCCTCCCTCCCTCCCCCTCCCTCCCTCCCTCCCTCCCTCCCTCCCTCCCTCCCTCCCTCCCTCCCTCCCTCCCCCCCTCTCTCTCTCTCTCTCTCTTTCCCTCTCTCTCCCTCAGACCTGGATAAGTGATGTTCGAGCAGGATCTCCCTCATCATGCGGGAATCACATCAAGGCCAGTGGGGCATACATGGCATACAATGCCGATCCGCCAAGTAAGTCTTACAAACTCAAACTTGATTTAAAAAATAAAAAAAATAAAAAAATTAAATTTTAAATTTTTTTAATTTAAAAAAAAAAAAAAAAATCTGTTTGATGTGCCAGAATAGCATTGAACCCTCATTCAGACATGGCACTTTTTTTGCTGAATATTCAGTACAAGAGTCAAACAATTTAAATTCTAAGTTCAAGATTTTAATTCAAAGGTAATATTTACTTGCTTACTTCACCTATGTGTTGAGTACTATAGAGAGAAATGATGATCTCAAAGTTTTGTGACTATAATTAGAACATGATTTGATGGAGTTTGTCTACAGTTTGAATTTAGTTTGTTCAGGACAGTTTGTTTTATATTTTCAGATGGATACACTCTTTTTTTTTTAAAGTGAGCAACAGTCACATTCAGTACCATTGGACCATATACACATACATTTGAACACTGTTATTGTGTGCTATCTTTAGTTTTCTTACATGTAGAAACATGCCTTTCAGTTAAGAGTGTATGTATGTATAATGCCTGTGAATGTACAGTGCATATCCCCTAAATGATTTCAAAGCAGGGGGAAAAGTTCACAAGAAAAAAAAAAGCTTCTATAATATTTCTTTTGGCGTTAGATTTCACTTTCACTTCACGGTTCCGGATCAAGTCTGTAATAGGATCCGTGTGTGCATGTAGAATGTGCTCCTTGTCTATGGGAGCTGTCAACTTGTGAAACTGAAATTAATAGTAAAGAGAGAAATTGTTGTATCATTTACAATATTAAATAATGTTTTACACTGTGGTTATACCCTGGGGCAAACTTGACAGGAAACTTGATACATACACGTAGCACGTGTATACGAATGAGCTGGTAGACAGCGATAGAAAATGTATGAATCTCAATATGGAAAATGTCTGCATATATGACATTTATGAAGATATTGACATGTTAAAGACAAAATTGCACATGAAATTCTCTTTAAACTAGACTAATATAGATATGACATTGTTACTTCATGTTTTTTCTTCTATTTGTTATATATCAAATTTATTATGTTTACCTAGAAACTTTATGTTGAACAAGCAGATGTGAATATTTTGTGTTTGATTTGTGTAAGTCACTTTGCCAGTAAAGCAAGAGGCAAGATTTCAAGAGAGAAAGAGAAAGAGAAAAGAAAGAAAAGTAGGCAGACATATACTGACAGAAAAAAAAGAGAGAGATAGAGAGGGAGGGAGAGAGAGAGAGAGAGAGAGAGAGAGAGAGAGAGAGAGAGGGGGGGGGGGTTGTACTGTGTAGATTTTTGACAGACAGAGATGTAGGGAATAGTAAGAGCTGAAGAACGCAAAAGTAAAATATTATACTGAAGTAAACATGAGCAAGTTTATTTTGTGTTTCAATTTTGTAATCATCTTTCTTGTGAATTCCATCCCTTTAGGCGGAGGTTGTATAGGACTGTTAGATGTGAATTCTGTTGGTCGTCAGTCGCAGAACTTGTACCTGCATCATGCGCATTCATCCCTCGTCACAGATTTAGACTTCTCTCCTTTCAACGATTACCTTCTGGCAACATGCTCACAAGATAAAACGGTAAGACTAATTCTAAATTACCATTGTTGAGAACATCCTTTTATGAACTTTGGCGAGACATTAATCTACTTTTGCCACTCTCAACCCAGATAAGACACATGTGAATAGATACCCAATAGAAACAAATTTCTTGAATCTTTTAGCATTTTAACAAGGAAATAAGATTGCAGCCTCGGTAATATTACATTACTTCAATATAAATAATTTTATAAATGGTGAAAATCAATGTAAAATGTAATTATGAATACTTGACTTTCATGAAATATTTATGATTGGTTTATGCCTTTATACTCCTTTTATTGTTGGAACCTGCATATTCTAAAAGCTTTTGACAGTTAATATCCAAAGAGACCATTTGTTTACATCTCACAATTTCTCTGAATACTCGGACAGATGATACATTGATACAAAATTGATTGATACAAAATAGATTAATGTCCCAGAAGTTTTGGAACCAATACTATATCTGGGGCTTATGGAGGAAACACATTGTGTGCAGTACGTTTAGAGAGTAATTTTGGCATCAATTTTAATATAATTGCATGCAGATGTTTTGAAAAGGAAACCGAGCAGTGGGCGAGCACCGTACAAATTTAGAGCAACTATACATGGATGGAGCAGTACAATCTAAACATACAGTTTACCCACAAAACAATATTTCTTACTAGTTAGTTCCTATTTCTACAAGGAAATCATTTGTTATTACATATCGGGGAAGAACATTATATGGACCCTTTGAAACCTTTGTCCATGTGTACAATGTGCTTTATATCATATATGAATTAAATTTATTATTAATACTTTTGTTTCCTTATATGTATGCTTACAGATCAAAATATGGGATCTTCCAGAGGGAGGGTTTGCAGACGGTTTAACAGGCCCTGTGTGTTCATTCCAAGGTGGAGAGCGGAGAGTAGAGAATGTGCTGTTCCACCCCACAGCCAAGGATCTCTTGACTGCTTCAGTTCATACCACAGTGAAAATCTATGATCTGTCCCAGGAAGAGGAAGCATTGGGTAGGAAATGAGATCAAACTCTTTCAATTCTTCTGCTCTCGTATCACTGAACAAAAACCTTTTGATATGCATGTATGACAGTGGATATGATTCAAAGCAATTGCATTGGAATGAATGAAGAATGAATAATGTTCTTATTGATACATTTAAAGGGATAGTTGAGTTCTTGTTTCAGACCATGAATGCCTTCTAAGCGCATGGTTATTGCTCTTATTCTTATTTATGACATATTTTGCCCTTTTAGGACCTAAAATTGTTTTGAAGGTAATTTGAGACCCCAAAATGTGTGAAATTTAGCCAATACAATCATACCTATTCAGCTCTACTTTAAAAAATAAAAATAATGACCATTAATTAATTAATAATAACAATACAATACATGGGCCTGCTGGTTGTGCGTATTATAACCAACACGAAAAAGACAACAAAAAGCTGACATCGGCATTGGCCGGAATAAAACGTATAAGGCGCTATTTCGTTTTTTCAACGGCTGGTTCTAATTATCAAATATTTGTGGGGCACCACAAATATTATAAATTGTCATATTTACGGATATTTCAGCCGTCTCCGAACAGAGTGTGATCAAACAAAGATGATTTTGTCATTTAAATTGTATATTCTTTCAAATTTGACACTCAGTTTTTATTTTTCCCATAAAAAATTATTTTGTGTAGCGTCCTCTGCAACAAAACTCAACTAAGAATGAACAAAATGAATAAAATATTTTAAAGTGCATTGAATCAATATTTTTAAAAAGGGAAGATGGAGCTAGGATGAAGAAAACTTTCAAAAGATATTTTGTAAACCCATGTGGTATTAGATCTAAACATTATATTATATATTTGATATTAGACTTATTATACATCATTGTTGATGAATAACCTCTAATGAACATAGAGTTTAGTTGTCAATTCAATGTATGTAAAGCGTGAGTTGAGATACTAAAAATGTATACATAATGATAATGATAATAATCATTATAATAATAATAGCAATAATAAAAATAATAACAATAATAACAAAAACAACAGCAACAAGAATAACAATAATAATAATCATCATTATCTGCATCAGATTAGCACTTTGGGTAATTCTTCTAAAGATTCATTAGCTAATTACTCCCTCAAGACTAGCAAGAATGAGCCACATAATGTACATACAAGAGATCCTGTAACGAAATATGCATGAGATAATGAGCCTACAACATGCAGTTTGTTCTATTGTAGTATTTTCCATGCTGTACATGTGTGATTAATTGGCTCAAAACCTAACATACCTAATAACATACCATACCAGACCCTTTATTTCAGAAACACATTTCACACACGCAGGCCTGATAAAAACCCTGATTTAAATCAGGTTTCCCGATTTTTTTTTTTGTGGATTTTTCCCGATTTTTAACCAGATTTTTCTTCTTCTTCCTTCTTTTATCCTGATTTTACAGATTTCCCCGTTATTTTCTCCAATCTTTCCTATTTTGCCCTATTTTTTCCCCAATTTTCTTACTCGAAAAGGGGGAATGTTGTTAGATGCCATTTTTTCCCAGCGAATCCTCTTTTTTTGTTTTACTCAAGGGGGGCGTGGTTGAGGGGAAAACAAAAAACCTGATTTTTTTTAGTGCTCACTATCACCCCTGCACACGTTACTGAACTTCATCATCGTATGTATCAGACGTGGAAGTGTGCCTCATAGAACTGGAATTTGATTGAAATGATTCAGAGCCCTTTGTTGTACTCCAGCCAACAGTCTGGTCCATAAATAGTGTATGACTCACCATATATGCATGACCTGAATTAGTCCATCATACTTAACACACATGTTGGTAATTAATATCTCAGTGTGGTGATTGCATCATGATTATAGTCAATACCAGGAGTACTTTATTTTTAATTGTTTTTTTTCCTAATGTGACATTTCCTGTACGGATTGCAACTCAATTTTTTTTTTTTTTTTTTTTTTTTTTTTTTTTTTTTTTGGAGGGGGGGGGGGGTGGAATATTTTTGTCTATATTCTACTGAACCATATTGAATCTATGTGAAATGCATGCTAAAACTATCCCTATAAGGAGCTTATGATGATGAATCATTTACTTAATGATTTAAAAAATAACACCTGTTTGTAATAATGGTCGAGCCCCATTTCTGTTGATTAAATAGAATTATTACATCCGTTGTATTATAGAGATATAATTGAACATGTGTTTGAGTCAGTCATTGGAGCAATGGCAGAAATAAAATATCAAATCAAAACAAATATTTGTAATCTTATGTCAATCATTGAAGAGCATGCCAGCTAGAATATGCTGTTTCAACATATCTTTGTGATTATAATAATAATAATATGGGGTATCTGTAATGCGCCAACTCCACATGACTAATGTGTTTGAGGTGCGATGGAGAAGAAAAACTACAAGTACACGAAAATACTCCCCCCAAAAATGAAACAACAACAGTGTGAAAGTAAATCTACTGGAAAGCTACTGATGTACATGTATATAAATTGATATTAAGTGATTTTTTAATTTTTTTTTTTTTTTTTTTTGGGGGGGAGGGGTTAAAACAAAAGCAATATTACGATAACAAAATGATTTAGTGTATGATATAAACAGTGCATATATGTAATATTTCCCTCTTTGAAAAGTACATACATATATATCCTATTTCATCATTTTATTATTTTTTTTAAAAATTTTAATTGTGAACAGCTGTTGAAGTAGCTGAGGACCAGCTCCAAGGGATCAGTTGGAAGCTTGATGGAACCCTCCTAGCAACCACCTCCAAAGATAAGAAGATTAGGATAGTGGATCCGAGAGCTAATAGTGTCACCTCGGTAAGTCTACACTTCATCTTTTCTCAACCCAAGTCAGCCATCCACTTCGGCGCAGTCCTTCAAAAATTCAGAGAGAGAGAGAGAGAGAAAGAGAAAGAGAAGAAAAAAAGAAATATAGACAGAGACAGAGACAAAGAGAGAGGGGGAGAGAGTGAAGGAGAGAGATAGTGAAGGAGGGAGAGAGAGAGAGAGAGAGAGAGAGAGAGGCCCCTTTTGACAGTTTTGGTTTCACTTTCAGTCAATTGATATACCTGTAAGGATAAACTTGTAAAGTTCATCTCTTCGGTACAGAGTTGTGATTGATTTCTAGTTTTGATCAATTAGAATCTATCGTATCTGTTAATACAAAGAGCTTCAGATGTATCCACAGCCTTGCAACGATCAGTATTACTCTATTCTACTCTTAAAGATGAAGTTGTGTTCTGGTCATGCGATTGCATTGTGAAAGAAACGGTGTGGAACCGACCAAAAAAGGTTGATCATCTAGCATATAAGAATTTGTGGGTATTGCAAGGTTCTGGAATCATCAAAATGATAAGAAATTTGGCCAAGTCTCGGTAAAGTTACAAACACTGTACACAAAAAGATGTATATGGGACTACACGAACACGTGGCGTAAAAAGCCGGCCCCCCGATTTTTACGATTTTACATGAATATTTAGAATATGAAGGCATTTGAAGAGCCATGCTTTTCAGGGAACATGTCTTATCTGATGTTCTTCCACACTTTCATAATAAGAATGAGTAACGCTCACAAATTATTTTTCACCTCTGCCCAGAACTCAACCTTCTCTTTAAAGACCTTGTCGGAAGTGAAAATGAAATAGATGAATTATATAACAATGGAAAGCTAATAAGCCATACGCCAATATCAATGATATGCTATTTAAGAGTCTGTCAGAGGATTAACAGCTCTCTGAAAACTTGAAATCTAAAGCTTTGAAAATCAGAATTTGTCGACCTAAAAACTAGCTTGATTTGATAACATCATCTTATGTGGAGTACGCATATTCAAAATGACTTTGCCAGACCTGCCAACCAGTACGATTTAGTCGTATTTAGTAGGATTTTTAGAAGCAAATACGAAAAAAAAAAAAAATATATATCATTTTTTTTTAAATTAATTTTTTTAAATTAATATTTTGTGTGTGCGTCCGCCATTTTCAATGGCAAAATGTCCATTCTGTCCTGTAAAGTATCCTATAAGCATCTCACATCGGCAATTTGGGGATGTTCATTGGTTCATCGAACACACCATTCATGACGAAATCATGCATATTCAACCAATGATCAATACAAAAAATTCTTCCTGTAGGTAGAAACTGTAAGAGGCATTGATCTGCGTAAAATACGTGTTTATTTTCAAGAATACAACTTTTGTCAGTAAAATACAACTTTTGAGACTAAAGAATACAGTTTTTGAACTCCAGAGGTTGGCAGGTCTGCTTTGCATTAATTAAGCACAGCTCATCGCCTCAGCTATATAGGCAAGCTGATCGGGTCCACATGTTATGTCCTCACCGAAACTGTGGCAAAATTTGACACCTGTTGACCCGTAATTTGGAGGGGTGTGGAAAATACTGAAAGGGAAAATATTTTGTATTCCTTTATATCTGTATTCTATGTTCATTCAGCTTTCCATTGATATGAAGTTGTTTTTCCATCAGATAGGGTCTTTAATAAAGTACGGGTACATGTACGAGTGTGGAGTAAGCTAAATATGCAAATGTACTTTTGAGGGTACTAGCTAGACAAGCTTGATACATTTAATTGTTGTTTAGTTTTGAGAGCACTCAAATTATCACTCCAAAGTAGTACCATCAATTTTCATTCTTTAATGTTCCTCACTCATACCATCGTATAAGTGTCTTCCTAATGATTGCTATGACCGTTACAGGAAGCACAAGGACATGACGACATTCGTGATTCCCGTGTTTGCTGGCTTGGGGATAGGGACTACATTCTCTCGACTGGCTTCAACAGTGTAAGTGTGCCCCTCTAAATACTGTAGATTAAATGAATTTTTTAAAAGCAATAGATACAAAATTTGAAATGTGCTGTAATCATAATGAAGGAAAAGGAGATCATTACTCTCGAGTCTAGTAATCATTGCCATGCTGTAGTTAAATATGAACATTTTCCAAATTTACTTCTGTCGAAGATATAAGACAATGTAACAGAAAGTTAATCTTGGGCATGCTATCATTTGGAAGTGAATTCAATAATTGTATTATAAACCGTGGATGATAAATCAATGCTTGTTTATTTATTTTCTATCAGCGGAGAGCGAGGCAAGTGAAGGTTTACGATACGCGTAAATTTGGAACAGCGTGCTGCTCTGCGGAGATGGGACAAGCAACTGGGTAAGATTCATGCCTCACCTTTCACCCCCCCCCTCCCCCACACACACCTCTCCCCCCCCCTGACCCCTCTCCACACCTCTCTGATCTTCTCAATGCACCTTTTGTGTAACTTTTGTAGGAAATTGTTATTATTAAGCATCTATTATAAAGTTCTTCTTGTCATGTTTATATCATTATTTATGGACCTAGGTGAACTAAGTGAAGAGTTGTTGATTAATGTATCATCATACAAAATAACAATGTTTAGATAATATATCATGTTTACATGTTTAAATATAATGAACATAACCATGCATTAAGAAGAGGTGATGACACAGAAGGCTACAACTTATAAATCATAGCTTCATATGCTTGCATCCCACAAACTCTGAAACTTTTTAGGCTGACATTTATTCTTATACTTCACATTTTATTTGTACTGTTATTTTACTTTTGCTAAGATGCACAAAATCTGAAGTAGCAATCAGAGGACCCAGGGTTCTGTGTCCTATCCAATAAAAATTGGCAATTAAAGGTAATACAAAGTTTTGGGAAATTTTGAAAATTAGGTGGATAATGAATCTTTACAATTTTAATATATTTGGATGCCCCTCTAGATGTATTATAAGCACTAAAAAAATTAACCTCTAAAACACTTCTGTTTTCGAGAAAAATTGAATATAAAAATTTACCGGTGCTCCCGGTAAATTTTGATAAATTTCAAATAGCGCCTACGGACATACATTGGTAGCTGCGACCATGAAAATCTCAGAATATGTAGTTGTGATATATAATTTCCAAACGGGAATAGCTAATCGGTCAATTTTAGTCAAGAAACATTGTTTCATAGCTAAATTGATATCTTGACCTTGAGAGGGAGCTATACAACATAAAGAGTTTATTATTTATAATTTCATAACTTTAGACTCGATTTCAACCGGGGCAACGATCAATGAATATTGTAGGAACGCATACGCTTCCAATATGTTAATTTGAACCAAATTCATGACCCCATACCAAAACTTTGTAATACCTTTAAGGCTTTTAAAGGGATCCTGTTACTTTGTCTCAGATTCTGAAACAAAATTCTGGATTTAGCTCATGCTGCAATGATAATTATAAACCTTTAGGTCAGTCAGGAACCCCATGAATTTTACAAGCCGATCGCCTGTCTGATTATCAAGATATTTATGATTGGAATTACAAATTTTGAAAACCGTTTGCTAAACGGTTTTCATAACACTACAGTCTATTGGGGATAACGAGTATGGTAAAACCGGTCACTCAAAGATTTTTACTTTTTTGAGGCACTTTTGAAGCGCAATTTTTTAGGGCTTCCATATTACACCATATCACAGACACTGATAACACGTAGGGCCGTGTATCTCACATTTTACATTGTTAAACGATCCCTTTAATAGATAACCAAGGACACTTCTTCCACCATTATATAATTGCATGATACATATTGGTGTTATTACTATTTTCACAGAACCTTGATGCCATTGTATGATCCTGACACTCAACTCGTCTTCCTGTGTGGAAAGGTAGGAATACCTCAAGCAGTCATTTATTATCATCCAATTTAGACAACATTTTATGTTTCCAATATACTCATATAGTCAATTTCCTGTGAGAAGTGAGTTTGTTATATACAAGTTTCATTTATGAGCCCTACTACCTGTAGATAACTGATGTTACTGATGTTAAAGGTAATACAAAGTTTTGGGAAATTTTGAAAATTGGGTGGATAGTGATTCTTTACAATTTTGATAAATTTGGATGCACCTGTGGATGTATTAAAAGCACAAGAAAAATTAGCTCCTAAGACACTTCTGCTTTTGAGAAAAATTGAATATAAAAATTTACCGGTGCTCCCGGTAAATTTTGATAAATTTCAAGTAGCGCCTACGGCCGTACATTGGTAGCTGCGACCATGTAAATCTCAGAATATGTAGTTGCGATATATAATTTTCAAACAAGAATAGCTAATTGGTCGATTTTAGTCAAGAAACATCGTTTTATAGCTTAATTAATATCTTGACCTCGAGAGGGAGCTATACAACATAAATAGATTATTATTTACAATTTCATAACTTTAGACTCGATTTCAACCGCGGCAACGATCACTGAATATTGTAGGATCGCATATGCTTCCAATATGTTCATTTGAACCAAGTTCATGACCCCATACCAAAACTTTGTATTACCTTTAATTCAACTTTGAGTTCATTTTAATAGAAACTCCTAAAGGCTTGTTTACATAAACCAAGGTACAACACAGTTTTACCACTGTTTTTTGATAACGCATACAGTGCTTATACTTCTTATATCTTATAACACGCATACATGTATGAGTGACTAGGACCATTGTTATGCGTTATTATTTTTGTTCTTCATTTTTACTTGCCATTAATTTAGCACTCAATTTTTTTTACAGCAGCATATGTAAATTAGCCTTAGCTTGTTGAATATACATTTGTGGGCAATAATAAATGTGCTATGATTGAAAGGTCTTCAATCCGGATCAAAACTCTTTACAACATTGGGACCTTACATTTACCAATATTTTCTGAGGTGGAATCATCCATAATAGACAATGTTCTTATCTTTGGAACTAAATACATTGTCAATGTTGGATTACATCTGCACATTATTTAATTTATGATCTATTTCAATACAATATTATGTCTTTCACTTAATCAGTAGCATAAAAAACAACACTTTGATTTAATATCGTTTGATTTCTTTGACCTCTTCAGAATATCCTCTTCTTTTTTTAATTTCAAATCATAACAATCATAACAATGTAAAACCATCAACACATGATCTAACCGAACGACTCCCATTTTAACAGTTACATATTTGAATCATAAAGAAGAACCGTATCATGAACAAAGAAGAGCTTATAAAAAATGAAAAAATGATTATAAAAAATAACAGAAAAATGTGTTAGGTATCATATGAGGGATTGTAACACATATAATGATGATCAATTGTTTATTTACTTATAACAGTAGCTAGGTCTCTGCATTGAAGTCTTTTTTTTTTGTAAGGTAACAGTATTTCTTTGCCTTTATTTATTTATTTGTTTTGTGCAGGGTGATCAGAGGGTAGGAATTTTTGAAGTTCTGGATGGAGGAGCCAGAATCTCTGATTGTAAGAATCGTTTTTCTTTTATTTCATCTTCTTACAAATTTGTTTCTTTCTTTCTTTCTTTATTGGGGGTGGGGTTCATGGTTTGTTGAAACCCATTGTTATTATTTTTCAATATGAAGAAAAAATTTGATTGGTTTATGTCTTATTCTTTGGTACCACATATAGCAGAAATCAGCAGCAAGAGGGAAATGTCTTGTTCTTATGATGAATGTTATATCCCAGTTTGAAAGAAATTTGTGAATTATTAAATACTCATTATAGGGTATCACATAAAACAGCAAAAGGGAATAAGTCTCATTCTTAGAATACCTTGTATCTCAGTAGGAAACAGATGTGTGAATGATTTAATGCCTGTTATAAGGTACCACATAAAGTAACAAAAGGGAATAAGTCTCATTCCTAGAATACCTTGTATCTTAGTAGGACAGAGATGTGTGAATAATTTTATTACTGTTATAAGGTACCACATAAAGTAACAGAAGGAGATATGTCTCGTTCCTAGAATACCTTTCTATCCCAATTTTAAAGAGAATTGTGGATGATTCATTCGTTTATCAATGGGTACCACATACATCATTGATCAGGAGCAAAAGGGAACATGTCTCACTCCTGAGATATACATTAGCCCATATTTGTCCTTTGCAGTGATCAGCATCTAAAGGAAACATGTCTTGTTTCTAAGACTTGTATCCCATGTTTTGTCCATAGGTTCCATCTACAGCAGAAATCGGCAGCAGAAGGAAACATGTCTTGTTCCTAAGATAAACAATATCCCATGTTTTGTCCATATAGGTACCACATACAGCAGTGATCAGCAGCAGAAGGGAATATGTCTCGTTCCCAAGAAAATCTTAGATGTGATGTCGTGTGAGGTTGGTAGACTTCTGCAGCTCACCAAACAAAGCATCATTCCTCTCAAAGTAGAAGTGCCTCGAACAGTGAGTACAATCCAGGAACCCTGTTTCATAAAACTTGTTATCAATAGCAACTGCTAGATTTCTATGACAAATCTGCTCTAAGCCAATCAAATGCCACTATTTCAGTAGCTTATAACAGTTATTGTAACTTGTTATCAATAACAAGTTTTATGAAACAGGGCCCAGAAGTGAATTAGTTTAAAGGGACTTAGTCTAGTTAGTCAGTCTAGTTAGTTAGTCTAGACACTTAGAAAGCTAATCAAGTGGCAGTTGGTCTAGAATATAGATCAGTTTAATCAGAACCTTGCTACTTCCAGTCTTAATTTGGGTTATTTGTTGTTTACTGCAGCAACGGTTGTACTTATTCCGTGAAAGATATACGTTTAGTGCTTTTGGTAGTGATTGGATTTTTTAATAGGTCTTGGGTTAAAGTTAGGTTTAATCCATTGTCTACGGGAACCAGGTGGTCCCTGTGTTATGCCTATGGGAATGAGAACATTTAGTATTCAAAGGGTTAATATTTAGGTTACAGAGCAATTGTTGCCTAAGCATGAGTTGCACAATCCCATTTATGAGCTTTCTCTTTACTGAATTTTCCTTAATAATCCCCCTAATTCCAAACTTTGCCTGCTTTTCTTGACAGAGTCATCTGAACTTTTACCCAGAACTGTTCCCAGAGACAGCAGGAGATGAGCCAGCGTTGTCATCGACCCAGTGGCTTGCCGGAGAGAATGCAAACGTAAGAACTTTTAGTATGATCAGCTCTCTGTCTTCACCTACAAACCGGTTCAGGCTGATCCCGGTTTGAAAACTGAGTTACGTCGTCTTTCGATGGTGATGTTAAATGTTGGTTCCCAGACGTAAATAATCATATCTGATTGGTACTTGCTGTAAAAACGCAACTACACACACACATAAGCATAGGTTCCCATTTCAAAATTCGACACCATTTGGGTATTCATCCGATAAAAGGTGTTAGCAATCAGTGGGAGTGGCCTTCACTTCACGACCGACAGGTCTCATGTGATGCACTGCACCCACCACTGTAAACACACAACCAGTGACATTGATAGCAACAAGAATAAGAGGGGGAGGGGAGGTTTAATGTGTAGCACAACTTGGATTGCAGCCAATATTTGATCAGGACATTGGCTCAGAAACATCAATGTGTATTCAATTTATCAATATGAAATATAATGAGATAGTAGTACTACGTTGAGCCCCTGTTGGATATAGTATATATATAGTTTGTTTTGTTGGCCCAATGTTACAATATGACTTGCCATCGTTTTGTTGTTGTTGGTACATTGGAACCAAGGTTGGCTGGGCTACCCAACTGCAGCTGTGCAGACCATTGCTATCATCATCTCAACTTACTATTGCTTTACTGGGCATTTATGATCTTAAATGTAAGGTTGTTGTTTTATTCTTTGACTTTTTAATCAAAGGTTGCCAAATTTAGTCTTGATCCAGCCAAGAGGAAGAATATGAAGCCCAAGAAACCAGCCAATCAGGATGCACCTGGGTCTGCTTCGTCCAATCAGATACAAGCCGGAGGGGATGCTCCGTCAATACAAACAGAGGTGAGAAAATAACGGAGAAAATAAGAAGAACTTGCATCGTGTCCTACTTGGTTTCTCCTTCTGTATCCAACTCTCTCTCTCCCCCCCCCCCCTCTCTCTCTCTCTCTCTCTCCCCCCCCCCCCCTCACTCTCTCGACCCTCCTTCCCTCTCCATCTCACTCTCTGAACCCTCCTTCCCACTTTTTCATTTCTCCCAGCCTCTGTCAATATCCCTTCCTCCCCCTTCTCTCTCTCCACCCTCTGTCTCCCCTCTCTCTTTTCACTTCTTGATCTGATCATTTGTTTATTTCTTCATTATGAAGCTTTGAAATAATTGTGTAGACAATTAGTGAAGCACATTCATATGGGTTCAGTCAGAGGGTTATCTTTTAATGGATACCATTTTTTTGTTTATATTGATTTGTTTTTTTCAACTGGTCATATTGAACTTTGTAAATTCCAATCGACATACAACTTTAGTGATCATGAACTCCAACATTTTGGGGCTCAATGTCAGGTATAAGCTGTTATAAGATGATGACGTGGATCCCAATCAAATAATTGGTTGAAAGCGTACACCTGACCAGGCATTTATTTTGAATTTGAATAATGACCGGTCATTATCCAATTCTAATTAGTTGGCCATTAGTCAAATTACCCACACTCTGTACCTTCAAAACAGTCCAACGGTACCTTGTGTGGGTAATTCTTACTAATGCCCTCACTGCTGTGTATTATTTGTATACTAACCAATCCTATTTTGGGGGAATTATTCCCATATTTTGGCTTTAGGCTACTGTATTTAACCCTAGATACCTCTCTTTTTCTGAAACATTCTGTGTGAAAAGTATACCACTGTATTCCTAATTTTGCCTTGAGAAATTCCAATTTTTTGCTGTAAAAGGTTGGCAGATATGATTTAATATGCAGCCTTAGACTATTCTGTCAGTAGAAGAAATTGTGAATGGTGACTGTCTTTATAGTAGAAAACCAGATTGAGTCTGATATCTCATTATCTGTGGCCCTATCACTCTGCTCTCCCTAGGATGCCAAACCCGATGAGTCGCCATCATCAGCTACACCGGCCCCATCCACCTCTTCCAACCCATCATCATCATCATCGTCATCATCAGCGCCAGCATCCTCCTCTGCAGCGAATGCTTCCAGCGCTCCTTCAGTCTCAAGAACTGAGAACGCATCACCCAAGAAGAAATTCACCATGGCAAAGGCATCAAAGTTTAAGCATTTACAGGTGAGCAGGCGCATCGTCATCAGTTTTAGAGATATGAATATCCATCAAAGGATTACAATGAGATTTGCAATTTGAAGCTTTTGGGCTGTAAACTTGACAAGCTTGGCTTCCACGTATTATTTAGGGACAGTTTGCTCTAACCCTCCCCCTCCCCCCTCCACGCCAGTGTGCAGAAAAGCCAAACCTGTGATAGTGGTCACCTCTCTATAAAAGCTCCCTGTCTATAGTGGCCATGAATGTTGTCTCCCTCATATGGAATGGTGCATAGTAGAACCTGTATAGATAGTTGTCTACAGGAGCTTCTTTGATATCTTCAAAGCCCTTAGAGATGGTTTTCCGTATTAAGTGACTGATGTGAATCAAATTTTTTATTTTTTTATTTATTGAATTCTCTGTTTCCCTTGGGTGGTATCAATAAGCAGGTTTGACTAAATCATTATGCTGCTCCTGCTATAACAGAATGAGTAAGCGTGTGTCACATTAGCATCTAAGACATTTAAACTTTGTGTGTAAATAATGTTGAAACAAGCGTGCTGCATACTTTAGTCAAATCAGTAAACACCCATACATACGGTTATATGTAGTTGATAATAAAGAGAATTAGCTTTTCTTATATAATCCACTAAATACATGCCTGAAAAATTATAAAGTTTGGTATTTCTGTTTCTATTTCATTTTTTTTATTTTTTATTTTTTATTTTTTATTGGGGGGGGGGGGGTAATTTCCATCCAATTTTGGGTAGTTTTAGCAAAGTCTTTTAGTTCTAATGTTAAGTAAAATTAATAGATGATAATAACAATTGTTTCTGATATAACGCTTATATCCATCATGCTGTGATGTTCATGGCACTTAGACATTATTACCCTGGTTATAGCCAAGCTGCCAAATAACTGGCACTCTAGGACATCAGTTATTCATTTACACATGGGTGGAGATCTAAAATTAAACTTAAACCGTGATAATCTGTTGTCATCGTAGGGAACCCTTGGTCAGAGGAAAGATCACATCTTCAACATCCGGAATGCCAGCATCAACGTGTTTGGAGAAAGTGATGGTTTCCATGCCAACAAGAAGTGGGCTGCCGTCCCTCTCGCTGGCAGCGGAGGTCTCATCACCATCATCGATGTAAGTAGTCTTAGTTTCATTCTCATAAACCGGGCCGACAGTGAAGATTGGAGTCTGGATTCATTTTCTCTCACCTGATTTAGAATATAGATTTTTTGTTCTTTAAAGATTTACTTGGTGAGGTAGATGAGTCAGGAAAACTTTAACTTGTGTGTAGTCCTTGGAAGGACATATTCTCATGCCTTTTTCATTCAAGCCATTCTCCTGATGGTGGACGGAGCACTCTGTCCAAAATGTCGAGACCATCTCTTTTAAAAGATCTACAAGATCTTGACAGAACTATACCCATGAAATAATTATATAGCAGTTCTTGCTAGAACTAAATACATCTCTCCAATAAATCTTGAATACACCAGTTTACAGTTATGGGCGCCCCTTTAATTTAAGAGTAAACAAACCATTGACCTCTAGAGGTCAGTGGTTTACGGTTTACAGCGCAGGCAGTGATGTCATCAATGTTTTCAGATGCGCATGTATTGTTGCATCACGTGCTGCCTGCGCTGTGCGCTCACATCATCTTTGCATGGGCGCCGTCTTAATTTACGCATAAACCACTGACCTCTAGAGGTCAGTGGTTTGTTTACTCGTAAATTAAAATGGCGCCCAGGTCTGCGCATGCGCACTGTTGCAACCGTTTACTGGTGTATTGCTTTCACGCAGACTGGTAAACCTCAGGTTGATGTTGCATCATTTGTAGGAATTTATATAGATCAACACTTGACGTGGAAACCTCATATCCAAAGGGTTAATAAGTTTATTAGGAAAAGGGTTGGTGTTTTATATAGATTAAGACAGTTTGTGCCAAGGCGTGTTTTGTTGTTACTGTATAAGACGTTAATTCAACCGCATATGACCTACGGAATTGAGGTTTGGGGAAGTAATTATGAAATGAACATGAAGTGTTTATTATTAAGCCAAAAGATGGCACTAAGAGTTATAACGTTTAGTCCAATTAGGACTCATTCACAATCGATATTCCAGGAGCTAAAATTATTGAATGTGTATCAACTCCATAAATTATCTATTTGTGTTTTTATGTATCAATTATTGAATGATAAATTGCCACAGTCTCTAATTCAGTATTGCTGTTTCATAGAGCACATCTATGAGACTAGACAAAGAGAAAGTAAGAAGTTAAGTGTGCCTAAAGTAAGGACAATGCAAGGTAAATTCTCAATGTCATACAGAGGCACACGCTTTTGGAATGATCTACCCCTTTCTGTACGGGAGAAAGCATCAGTATCTTGCTTTCGTAGAACTCTTATATCACAAATGTTAATAGAATAGTTGTTTATAACTTAGAACCAAGGCTCTTGCCTTTTTGTAAATATTATGTTATATAATTCTTCATCTTTTATTTAGTGTAAAATACCAAAGCTTTGTATATAAGCACAGAACATATTTACCCTAGATGTAGAATAATTTGTAGCTTAGGTATGAATTCAATAGTTATTCATATTTATTCATTACATTCTCATTTATTGCTGTGATACTTTTTGTGTTAGTGGTACTAGACACGATTAGCATTAAATGCTATTTTCTGGTCCCATTTATCCTTTCAATGTTAATTAATCATTCACATTTGATTGTTATATATTGATGTACTTTTTGTTTTGGATAATAAACTTCAAACTCAAACTCATCTTGTTTTATTCCCCCTCGCTACAGATAAACAAACCAGGCAAGCTTCCTGAGACGGGGGTACCCACCGTTCAGAACGGTTCCACCATGATGGACTTTTGCTGGGATCCTTTTAATGACTGCAGACTGGCCGTTGCTTGTGACGATGCTAAGATCCGTGTCTGGAGCTTCCCAGAGGAGGGCTTCGAAGGAACACTGACCGAACCAGACGTTCTTCTCTTAGGTCAGTCCAGGGAACCACTCTCTCAAAATTCCTTAATTTATTTTGTCTTTGTTCCATTGAAGAGACCATTGTCCATTAATTTTATTAAAAATTCCATCCTAGGGGCAAGATTGCTCAGAGTGGTCTCGTAATCGAGAGGTCCTGAGTTGAAATCCAAATCGTTGTGCTAGTGCTGTTTCGTAATGCACTATTCCTCATTACCAAATCTCTCGGAGAGGACTGAAAGCCATCTGTCCCCTGGTTGCTTACACTCTAACATACACATGTTTTTTCTTAGTGGCCCGGTAAAAGCAAACCATGAAACCAATGAACGGTGTCCCAGTGACTATATCGGCACAGAAGTTAAAGGTGTCCAAACATCATTTTACCTTATAAGGAAGGATTCCGTGCTTGGATCGCATCTTCAAATGGCTTCTTCTGTATTGAAAAAAGTAAGATTTTAGGGTTAAAAATATCTTGCCCTTGTAAAATTGCCATCCCTTCATTGCTAACTTATATTATTGTTAAAGTCTGCTCCAAATACTGTGATTTGACTAACACCACAGTTAAATGACTTGACATTCCTTGTAACTGTTTAAAATTGAGATATATCTTTCCTCACATTTTTTTTATTTAAGTTCTTTAAAAATTGACTTTTTAATGAGCGAGTGTTATCACCAATGTTCAATCTTCTAGGACATCAAGATAAGATCTACTTCATAAAATTCCATCCCCTGGCGAGTGACGTTCTCCTATCAGCATCTTTTGACATGTTGCTGAAAGTCTGGGACTTGACAACAGGAGAGGAAATATTATCCTTAGAGGGACATACAGATCAAGTAAGAATTGTGTGGTGTTGTGTGGTGTGGTGCTGTGTGGTGTGGTGTGGTGCTGTGTGGTGTGGTGTTGTGTTGTGTGGTGTGGTGTTGTGTTGTGTGGTGTGGTGTGGTGTGGTGTTGTGTGGTGTGGTGTGGTGTGGTGTGGTGTGGTGCTGTGTGGTGTGGTGTTGTGTTGTGTGGTGTGGTGTTGTGTTGTGTGGTGTGGTGTGGTGTGGTGTTGTGTGGTGTGGTGTGGTGAGGTGTGGTGTGCTGTGCTGTGTTGTGTTGTGTTGTATTGTGTCATGTTGTGTCATGTTGTTTTGTGTTGTTATGTTGGGGGGGCACGTGCAATGTTCAGTCATCTTAAAAACGGCTCATTTGAATCCCTTGTTCATCGTCATACATTTTTAATCTTTTAATACTGTTTTTTTCTTCCTCTCACTTTCCTAGAGCAAATTAGGAAAGCAATTTAAATGTTTAGAATGCATTGTGAATTACAGGGGTGATAGTGAGCACTAAAAAAAAAAAGTTGTTTTGTTTTCCCCTCAACCACGCCCCCCCTTGAGTAAAAAAAAAGAAGAGGATTCGTGGGGAAAAAATGGCATCTAACAACATTCCCCCCTTTCGAGTAAGAAAAAATAGGGCAAAATATAGAAGAATAGAGAAAATAAGGGGGAAATCCAGAAAATCAGGATAAAATAGGGAAGAAGAAAAAAAAATCTGGTAAAAAAAAAAAAAAAAAAAAAAATCTGGATTTTTTTTTTTTTTTTTTAAATCGGGAAGAAGAAAAAAAATCGGGAAAATATCGGGGAAAAATGAAAAAAATCGGGAAACCGATTTAAATCGGGTTTTTATCAGGCCTGGAATTAAGAAAATCTATTGATTAGAAAGAATTACCCATAATCAAGAACATATGATGTATGACTATGTATTTCTCTATTATATTTTGAATGATCTAGATATTCAGTGCAGCCTGGAGTCCCGATGGAAAGAGAATAGCTACAGTCTGCAAAGATGGTTTGATCAGGATATACGAACCAAGGTCATCAAACACACCTGTCGCTGTAAGTAGAAAGAGATAGTTATGGGCAAGTCCAAGGTATTGGGTCAATCAGTGTCCCTTACATGACCAAATATTGCAGAGTTCTGGGCCCTGTTTCTTGAAACTTTTTATCAATAACAAGTGACAATAACTGTTATAAGCTACTGAAAGTATTGCATTTGAAACTGTCTTTCATCACATGATTTACTTTTGATCAATCCTAGAGCAAGATTCTTAGTATGTAGGATAGAAATGATTTTGTCTAATTGACATTGGTTATCTTGTTAATTTTTCTTAGCAAGGACCAGGTCCAGAGGGCTCAAGGGGTGCTAGAATATTCTGGGTCCACAACGGAGAGCTGTTCGCCGTTTCCGGCTTCGAGAAGTAAGCAAAGAGACTTGTGTTTTAAAGACTTACGTTGTAGCGCCTTTCAAATGTTAGAAAATGTTCACTGTTGAAATAGATGAATTATATATCATCGGAAAGCTTTGATATCAGCCATAGATTACAATGATATAATTATATGCTATTTTAGTGTCTGTCAGAGGAGTAACAGCTCTCCAAAAATTCGAAATCCAAAGCTTTGAAAATCCGAAGGTTTCAACCTAAAAACTATTTGATGACATCATCTTATGTCGAGTTTGCATATTTATAATGTCTCATCGCCCCAGCTATATAGGCGAATAGTTCGATCCACATGTTATGTCGTCACGGTTAACTGGGGCAAATTTGGCTTCCTATACAGTGTGAGTCAAAAAAAACTTTACACCTAGGAAATTACTAATAATTTAAAAAATAATTTATGAACAGTAAAGTATTATACATCATATGAAAGAGTGTTTTATCCTGAATCATTTGGTACCATTTTTGGGTGGAATGTGTTCACGCTTGGATGAACAGGAGGTATTGTTTGCGAGAGTGCAAAAATCGAATTGCGCCAAAGTCTTAAAGTGACAGAATGAATTGAATGTATGAAATGAGATGCATTGCAGATGCTTTTTTTCAGTAGCAAAGTCACACACACACACACGCACACGCACATATGAAACACACACACTAACACACCCACCCACACACACGCGCACACACACAAACATATGATAATGGTGTTCATTTGGAGTAAAATACTTTATTTTTTACTGTTCAAAGAAGAAGGGTCCAAGAAGACTTCCATTTCCAAGAAGGCCGATCCAAACTGTCACATCTAAATTTGCTATGCGAGTGTGTGTGTGTATGTGCGAGTGTGTGCGTGTGTTTGTGTGACTTATTGAGTGTGACTGTGTGTGTGTTTTGATATGTGTGACATGATTAATTTTGGTAGGGATGTTATTTGGATCTGCAAAGACCGAATTAATACCGAAATCCCAATTGTTTTATTCAAACATCACATAAGCATTATTTGGCGCAAGTCGATTTTTGCACTCTCGCAAACAATGCCTCCAATTTATCCAAGCGTGAACAAATACCACCCAAAATGGTACCAAACGATTTGGGATGAAACACTCTTTCATATGGTGTATAATAATTTACTTTTCATAAATGATTCTTAAAATTATTAGCATTTTTCTAGGTGTAAAGTTTTTTTTGACTCACACTGTATAGAGGCGTCAGTGGAGCCAGACATAGTCTCAGCGGAATCACAGTCGATATCAGAGACTGAAGCTTTCGGTTTCAATACTACTCTGCTCTAATGGGTGTGTAAACTGTTAAGTGTAATGCAACACAAAGCTTGTCAAATCATAATGATAATAATATTGGGTTCTTGTATAGCGCTCAAATCTGTCAGATTTGACACTCCTTGGGCTCTTGATTATTACCCTTCCCTTTAGCATGGCTGCCATTCCGGCGCTCCATCAATTCAAGGAATTAATTCCTGCCAGGTACCCATTTACATCACCTGGGTTGAGTGTGGCAAATGTAGATCAATGTCTTTCCAATGTCTGATCCACAGTCTGGTGACGTGTCCATGCGACACCTCTGCAATATCAATATGGATTATCCATTCTTCTTTATTCTTAGGGATTCCGCCAGGACGGTGTCGTTGCACGATCCAAAGGATCTCACTGAAGCCTTGCAAACATTAATCATTGATAAGGCTAATCCGGCCACGCTGATACCGTGCTACGACCCAGATACACATGTAGTCTTTATGACTGGCAAGGTATGTGAAGATGATTTGTGTACTTTTTTTAGCAGTGTGTTGTTTGTTTCGTTTGAAGGAGTTGTGTTGTGATAAATGAAGTTCATCGTGATCCCTAATGATGTGTGCATTTTGCTGTAAGAAATGAAATATAAAATTGACAAATCACCAATTATTATTAAAATTGTACATTTAAGATCATTTGTTGTTGAAATATGAAGTTAACAAACTGCTTTTCTCTGTCTTAATATAATATGAAATCAGGATAAGATGCCATTACACTTTGAATACATTTCTTTTGTGAATTCTGAATTTGTACAGGAATATTTATGTAATAAATAGAAGTTCTTCAGTGTATGCATATAATAGCTAACTTGTTTTTCTTCAAAATACTAATATTGGTATATTCCATGCAAATATATCATCTTTGTATTCATACTTTGTAAAAGCTTAGATACATGTGAATATACTACATATTATCTCCTGTTATGTTTTATTCTTATGTATAAAATACCTTTGATATATAAATGTTTTCATCTTTCGTTTGCTCAAAGAGTAGTTATTCTGGGCAATGGTTTGAGTTTACTAAATTGATATTCTGTGCAATCATAACAGAAAGCAAGCCATCTTCAATGTTCACGTTTTCTTGTTCACTTCATATTCCTAATCTACCGCAGGGAGAGCGTTCAGTGACGTGTCTAGAAATTTTGAAGGAGGCCCCCTACTTCACACCTCTGTCCAACTATGCATCGCCCGAGTCACATCAAGTAAGTGTCCAAAGAAAAGACAAAAATCAGAGATAAGATAAAAATCAGAGAAATTGTATGGAAAAGATAGTGATTTGGGAATCAATGCTGAGTGAAATGATAATTGTTTTTATTCTATTTGCTGTTGGGGTATTTTGCGGCCCCAAGTTTTCATCCTCATTTCTGCCTTTTTTCTTCATTGAGTTTCTAACAGGATGAACTAGAACTCAGTCTGACTTTAAACAAATGCTAGCCACTGGACTCAGGGGGCCTTTTTAGACTGCAACACACCTTTTTTTCCTATGATGCAATATAGCTAAACAGACATTAATCTACTGTAAATTTGCCACACTTGACCCAGGTGTAGTCAATGGGTACCTGGTAAGATTATTCATTGAATGCACGTACTGTGTAGGATAATAAAGCGCTTTCGCAAAGATGACGGGAGAAATTACAGGGATACAGCTCTTCCGTCGTGTTTAGGGAACGAACGCTATAATGGCCGCGTACGGTCGTGAAAATCATCAGGCCAGAGAAAATTTTGGTTTGCGCATGCGCTGATTATTTATGAGTCGCGCTACCGAAAGCGTGCTATTGATACGTTTTATATCATAATTTCATATGGGTTATACTAGAATGGAACAGCATTTTTTCATTTAAAAAGGTGGTTACTAAGGCGGGCTAGGGTTCCCTGTATTATACTTATTCCCTCTTTTGCTTCTTTCAAATGGAATATTCAATATTTTCATCTTTTGGATCTTCTCTTCTCTTCTCATCCACCAGGCCCTCTCGTTTCTACCCAAGACGTGCTGCAGGGTCAAAGATGTTGAGTTCATGAGAGCTCTAAAGCTCTCCAAGACAACCTTAGAGCCTATCCACTTTACACTGCCTAGGGTTAAGGTAAGGACAGTGGGACTTCAGTATAATGTACAATGGTTGTGTTCTAGTAGATAAGCCTCCTAACTGTGAACTATGAGGTGCAGGGTTGAAATTCCTGCCACGACGTCCTTTGGTAAGACATTAATCTACATTTGCCATACTCAACCCAGGTGAGGTAAATGGGTACCCAGCAGCAATTTATTCCTTAAGATGCTAAAGCGCCATAACGACAGCCGTGCTACAGCCTCTGTAATAATTGTGGAGCCACAGGATTTTGAAATCTGACAAACATGGGCACTATATACAAGAACCTACTATTGTTATTATTATTATTATTATCATTATTGTTATTATAGTAAGGCACGGATAAAAATAGTCTTGGTATTTTTGTAGTGAAACATATAATGATATTTCTATTATGCTGTCAGATGCAAGGCCCACTTTATTGTGTGCGTGTTTGTGCTTTGTTGTAACAATCCAATAGGTTTACTACATGAACTTATTATGCTCAAGGTGAATCAATGAGTCTTCCTGAAAATAAACTTGCACTATTTGTGTTTCTTTGAACACTTGGTTTAGTACCTCTCTTCTTTGTTGAGGAGAAGTGTTCCTACTTCACATATGTATGAACAAAATGATGATTTTTATGTCTCAGCGACACTGCCAGACCAACTCCAACTCGACTGATTACTGACAAGATTTATTCAGGGTAGTGGAGTTTTTGTGTGGTCTGCTGTAGCTCACGATTTGTTCTTGATGATGTGACTTGAATAGTTCATTTTGTTATGCCATTTCTTTATTAGCACTGGTTTACTTTTTTGTTCATTAAAGATGTACCTTTCTAATTATCCCTTTATTTGTAGAAAGAATACTTTCAAGATGATGCCTTTCCTGATACTAAAGTGACATGGGAACCAGTTTTGACTGGTGCTGACTGGTTTAGTGGCAAGGATGGAGAAGCCAGAACTATGAACCTTTGTCCAGAAGGAATGAAATATTGTAAGTTTCACTTTTCCACTCTCCCTCTCTGTTTCTGTTTCTGTCCCCTCTCTCTCTCTCTCTCTCTCTCTCTCTCAAAGCAATCCAACCTGGGAGTTTGTTTAGCACAAATTTCTAGTAGCCTAATCAAGGGCTCTGATTAGACTGAAAAAAAGTTACTGCAATGAAAAAAATGACTATCTGTAAGCAATGTGGAATAGGTATTTCTAAGCTGAGTTTTTAAAGTACCGGTAGATAGCAGCCTATCTCTCTCTCTCTCTCTCTGTCTGTCTCTGTCTCTTATTCTTTTTCTTTCTAGCCACTCTTCTTAGTTTTTGTCTTTCTTTCTGTTTATTTGCTCTCTTTCTCTCTCTCTCTCTCTCTCTCACTCCCTGCCTCTTTCTGCACTTCTCTAAATAAGGTATTCAGTGCTTTATAAATGTTGCATATGATTATCATTATTATTAATTTTCTTTCTTGCTACAGTGAGCTCGATACCCAAGGCTGGACCCCCGCCCAAGAAATACTCCAGTGAACAAGAGCTTACCTATAAGACTGATGCAGAGAAGAGAGAAGAGGTAAATATATTTCCCTTTTTTACCCTTATAAAGGTTCGTTCACATATGGTAGTTTTTGTGTATTAAATGAATGGCAAATATACGGATGAAACAAGTAGCAGTGTGCAACAGGGTCCTACACACACTCACTTATCTGTATGTTGTAAGATACAAAAATGTGAAGTGCTGTATGTTTAAATATGCCTTTAAAAAAAATTAAAAACCTGAGGCAAGCACCTATAGTTTACTGTAGCATAAGCTTCAACACTGTCATTGTATAAATGTAGAAAATACATATATTGAAAGAGGAAAGAGGAAAGAGAGAAGAAGAAGAAGAAGGAGGAGGAGGAGGAGGAGGAGGAGGAGGAGGAGGAGGAGGAGGAGGAGGAGGAGGAGGAGGAGGAGGAGGAGGAGGAGGAGGAGGAGGAGGAGGAGGAGGAGGAGGAGGAGGAGGAGGAGGAGGAGGAGGAGGAGGAGGAGGAGGAGGAGGAGGAGGAGGAGGAGGAGGAGGAGGAGGAGGAGGAGGAGGAGGAGGAGGAGGAGGAGGAGGAGGAGGATATTCATCTCATAATAAAAGGAAATGAAATGAAATATTGTATAGACGTTTTTATAGTTCTCTCTTGGTTTCTGATCGGATGTTGATCGAGAAGTATCCTCAAGGAGGAGGAGGAGGAGAAAAACAAGAACAAGGAGAACAAGACCAAGAAGAACAAGAACATTTAGAAGTAGGAGAAGAAGGAGGTTATATTGGAAGAAGAAGAATTTCCTTTTCTACAGCACTTATTACAAGAGTTTCTGAGCAACTTACACAAAATGTGGTAAAAAATATTGGGTATGAATGGAGGATCACACATTTGTATCTTCATTTTAATCTTCAGATTATGGCTTCCATGAATACCAAGCTATCCTTGAAGTCTGAACCTTTACCTCAGGATAAATTTGAAGGTGTTGATGAGGATGAATGGGTAAGTAGAAGTCTGTTTGTTCTTATTCGTTCCATATAGCTTATAATTCTTGATATCTACTTCAGACCTTATGCCATAATGGTGACCATATGGTAGGAATACTCCCCAGGGAGTGGAGATGGTGCACATTGTGCATGAATGAATTTGACGACCGGGGTCTTTAATATCTATAAAGCGCTTAGAAACTGTATTTAATATTAAGTGCTATAAAGTTCCAGATTATTATTAACGGTATTATTAATTGTTGTAACCAGTTTATCTATCTGTTTTAATCTCATGTTTACTTATCTTTATTGTTATAACTAGTTGACTTATTTATTGTTTTTACTAGTTGACTTATTTGTTGTTTTTACTAGTTGATCCATTCTCTATGGGAACCAGGTAGTTTCAGTATTAAGCCTAAGGAAATAAGAGAATTCAGTAGTCAACAAGTTAAATAACTATATTGTGGCTGGTGATTTCATTCGTTGGGACCACTGAGGTCACATACCACATGATTTAAGTACTAGGGCCCTGTTTCACAAAACTTGTTATCAGTAACAAATGATAAATTCATATGACAGATTTGCTCTCAGTCAATCGAATGCCACAATTTCAGTAGCTTGGAGCAGTTATCACTATGAACATGACGGACAAAGAAAGCGGACAAAATAAGTGAATATGCATGTGACACCTGTTCTACACATTTTTACATAATAACAGTGAAGGGATGTTCCTTTGTCTACCTGAGGAACTGTATATTTTGTCCGCTTTCTTTGTCAGCCATGTTCAAAGTGTATTGTACATTATTAATAACAAGTTTTAATATGAAACAGGACCCAGGTATTCTTTCTTTTCAACCCCTCACAACGGGAGATATTTACATTAACTGTTTTGTTTTTTCCTTTTTTTTCTTTTCCAGGATGATTAAAGAGACTTGAGTTTCATTGATACGGTCAGATGGACCTGGTTTAGACATCCCGCGGTAGTATGCAGAGGAGTGGAATCTACCATAGACATTACGCTTTTAGTGTTTAAGACTAAAATGGGGTAGCATGATGAGAAGTGTGCAAGCAGGGGAGAGAGAGAAAGAGAGAGAAGGAGAGAGAGAGAAGGAGAGAGAAAGAGAGAGAAGGAGAGAGAAATAGAGAGAGAGAGAGAGAGAGAGAGAGAGGAGAAAGAGAGAAGGAGAGAGAAAGAGAGAGAAGGAGAGAGAGAGAGAGATGTGCAACCTCAAACCTGATACAGTTTTGACCTTTGTAAAGGAGGTAATTTGCACTGAAATTAATGCATGCTTACAACTTTCTGTACAGTGTGCTACGAAACATAAAACCATCATTATGAATTCATACACAAACTCTTGAACCATTCCTCACACCATCCACACAGGGATATGTTGGAATATGTTTTCATCCTTTGTTAAGCAAACATCTTTAGTAAGTTTAGACTTTGAATTTTGTTACGCTTTAGAAGTCAATCTCTAGCCTTGACTCATATTGAATGCACACAAGATCACCAATGAATCATTCATTACAAAGCCATGTCAATGCAGATGCCTATAAAAGCATCACATCATTATGTATCCATGAATCCTTCCATTACAAATGAAATCCCATATTTTGAGGCTGTTATTTGTCCTTAATCCCCAAACCTCATAATGTGCTGGTCACATCCCTGAGCACTTAATAGATGTCAAAATATACCACCTGATTAATTACTTCATACCCCTGTCAACAATTTTTTTTTACAAAGAAGCATTTATTTACTTTCAATCATTACAACCAAAGAATCTAGCAGACTTATTGGAAAAATGGGTCTTGTTCCATGTAACAATCAATTTTAGATTTTGTTTTGTTTAAACATGCCTAACCAAAAGTATGCGTGTAAAGCTCAATGAATCCTGCCATTTTGTTGAAGAGTCTGATTATCGCCATGTGTATCACATGACTGACCACCTGATATCTGTCTCTTATTTTTTTTCATTTACAGCATTAAATCTGATATTTGCTTGAATTGATGTTTCATTTCACCCTTTTCAATTTAGAAAAGTTATAATTCAAGAACTTAGAATGATGCTCATTGTAATAAATCAGCGAGCATCACCAGTATCTTTGCTACAAAGATCGATTTGATAGTTGTCATTATCATTTATCAGTGATATGTGACAGGCCATTCTTTGAGGTATACTTGAGAGAAGTTGTTAATGAAAACATGCCCTGTATTTGTGTGTGCATTAATACTCATTTTCACAATCTTTTTCTTTGTTCTTTCATTTTATTCCTGAAGATGAATCGGTTTTACATTTCAATGAAAGTTAGATTTTAACATCGTAATTCCTGTAGCCTTTGAAGTTTTCTATGCATTACATGGTTTAAGCATGGAATCAAAATGAGGCTCCTCATGGACATTGTATGCTTGATCATTGTGAAATGATAAGAATAATTTTTTTATCATTCTAGATCTTTTATATATCGATGATCAACTGGCTTTCAAGAGTGACGGTGATGATTTGCATTGTATATGAAGAATTACACATTGTTTGTTACAACATTGTTATAACTGTGTGAGTTTGTTTTACTTTATTTGTGCAATGGAGAGATAAATTCCTTTTGATATTTTGCAAAGGTCGTCTGTGAATGGTATTATCTGTGAGACAAAAAAATTGTCTGATTGATTCTTATTTCGGTATATCAAAAGATCAAATATGAATATACATTGATAATGTGATATTTGATCATCCATGAGCGATGGATATATTTTTCTCAATTGTGATAGTTTCATATTGGATATGAACTCAGGACGAATTAAGGCATGAATTAATTGCAATGTGTTCTGAAATGTTATTATACATTAATGTAATGTAATGAAAGCTGTCATGAGTTATGAGATGGCATGCAAAGTTATATTTCTTCATCAGGTAATATAAGCTACATTGTTATCTAAATTTTGTTCAATTTACAAACGATATGTCAAAGTAACACCCAATTTACTTTTTTTCTGTGATACCTCTCAAATTTTTTAATTGTTGGTTGCATGTATGCATTTCATTTCAAACAGTGCTGTCAGTCACTTGGTTACAGAATCCCATAAGAATAGAATACATTTGTGATACCAATTACGAGACTTTGACATCACATTTCAGTTATTCCAATTATGTTCCCCCATTTTACCCCCATGAGCAATACAGTTTGAATAGTTAAAAGAAAAAAAAAATCTTTTCTTTTCACATAATATAAACAATGACAAACAATAATAAACGTAATGATGTAACAGAAGTGAGCAATGAATATGTGCATTTGTATATATCCTCGATTTATCTTGGTTCCTGATATCTGTAACAATAGAAAAGAAACTGAAGACATGGCATTACTGACAGTTGAACGTCAGAAGGGCATTCATTTTGTGTGAAAGTATTTGAGTTAATGCCCCTGCAGCTCTTTGCTGTTTTGGTTTTATGTATATGTTGTTTTCTTTCAGTTCGTAACATGTTGATATTTAAGTGGTGTGATCAAGCAGGTGTTGTATTGATTACGAATCATGAATCTTTTTTCATTTCTTTCCATCAAATCATTTCCATTTTTATTGAACTCAGTTTCCATCTTAACATATATATGAATATATAATTATGTTAAATTATTCATGTTTCATTCTTAAACTTTGAAGGTTTTAATTGAGTGAATTTATTCAACAATATATTGGAGTTAGATAGTGACAGGACATTAGTTGCATGATAAATGTATCACATCATACTCTTTCATTGATATAAAATATATTTTATCCAAGAGTTTGGAAATAAGAATTGTTATTGTTGTTCAAGAGGTGATTTGTTATTCCAAAAAAAACATAACAAATATCATCCATATGTCTATTGTTAGTGATTATGGTATAAATTTCACATTTTAATCAAGGAAATATGTAACTTCAGGAAAAGGATTTTAGTACACGTGTGGTATAATGATGATATTTTGAAATGTGTTGAGTTACTTGAGTGAGTGCTGTAGAAGTAGTGGAAATCTGTTGAGTGAATACCACAGGAGGAATACTTGCTGTTTAATGTTGACCATCGAGAGTCCAAGCAATACAATTCTTCTTGCCATTCCGAGATGGTCTTCTTCCAAATGATGTACATTCGAAAAGTAAAGGGCTGGTCACACCTGAACGATAAGGATAATGACCGTTGCCAAATCGCCACCAGTAAAATGCATTTGAAATCATTGATGTGCATGTAGGTTATTCCTAAATGTTTTATGCTATTGAGCCTCCCTGAACAATTTTATCATCTTGTTGGAATCTCTCTGTGAATTAATTTCTCAGGACAGCCCACGATGATAATATATAGTGATAACGTATGTTAATATCTCTTCACTCCTTTCATGTGACTTTGGTTCAGAAGAAACCATACTGTCTGTGTCTATACAGTATTTGAATGATGGCATAAATTATATCATAGTTGCCAAAATCATTACATGTGTGTATAGGTGGAACCATTTTTATTGTCAACCAAATGTTACTTCTTTTGGCTGTATATTCACATCGTTTATCCTTCTTTATCATTCAGGTTGGACCAGCCCTTTAAGCTAACATTGTTATAATCAGTAGACCTCTAACGTACTATGTTCATAATATGTTGTAAAGAAAGATTGGGAACATTTTTTTGTTTTCCCAAGTGGTAAAGAGTATATATTTTTGGAAATGTACATGTTGTATTTGAGATATAAACTGTACATTAAATGTGTTTGATAGAACATTCGTTGTTGGGAATGATATGATTTGTTTGTGTGTGTTCTACACACTATACAATGAGGGCAGCTAGGTAATTATGAACAATAAAGTTTATGACATTTTCACCTTTAATTTATGTGGAACAATGCTTTAGTTTCATTTTGTTTGGAAAATTGTATTTTGTTGCTGTTGATGTTGGGGGGTAGCTCAGGGTTGATATTTTATATCTTTATTTCCGAGTCTCAAGGATTCCAATTTGTTACAGAATATTGTATTACTGTTGAAGAAATCGAAGACACACAAATGAAATATATTTAAGCACTTCCTTTAATATACATCCAGTGAATCATTATTTCCACCCATCTTTTTTCCCCTCTCCTTTCCTGCCCTCCCCCTTTTTTGTCTTCGTCCCCCTCTCTCCTTCTGTCTCCAATCAGTTCTTTGAATTATGTTGTATTTTGTAATTCTACAAAGGGAGACAAGATTGATATAGAGCAAGATTCTTGAAACACATGGTACATGGTGGCAGTAGTAACATTTATGAATTGTTCTACAAAATGGAGTGATTATTCACAGAGGGAGATGGATAGGATAGGGGGGTTTGATAAACTATACGTGGTCTTCTTTCCATGCTTTATGTCATTGTAGTTTACACACTCACAGTTCATATTTAGTGGAGAGGGAGTAATATTCTACAAAAAGAGGACTGATGGAAAGAATAATGAACTGAGAAAGAGAGAAAGGGGGGGGGGGGTTTGAATGACTTTTATGTGAAATTTTTTTTTTTTAGTGAATTATAACTGTCTTGTATAAAACGGATCCGAAAGACAAAACATACATGTCCACCCATGAAAGAAAAAATTGTTTAGCGTTAAGAATTTATTTTTAACATGATCCTCAAGAGAATTAAACTGTTTCAACATTTATATTTTAATAGAAGAATCAAATATATATGAATCAATTGTAAAAGCACATATGCATATACTAAATTATTTTAAAAGAAATAAGACACCATTAGACTTTACATGAAGTGGAAATCAAAATCACAACCTTCTGTGGTGCCGTTCTGAAGCAAAGAATGAAAGTGAGTGATTGGTGTGTGCTTGACGACAATTGTAGGCCCAAATAATGACAGTTTTATGCTCTAAAACATAACCCCTTTTGAATATATTTGTTTTCTCGGTGCGTTTCGTAAACGTACTGGAAATGGTTTTTACATTACACCTAGTTATAGAAAGTTATATAAAAGAGTAAAATATAGAATGAAAATCAGAAATATAAGTCAGAAATCTATGCCGTTTGAACTCGAGAACATACGTTATATTTATTTATTTCTAATATTTAGACAGGGTGACTCATCACCAATAATGGTGGTCTTCCATGAGGCCCTGTTAAACATAATAAGTAACAATATTTTAATTTATAAAATTAATAACAATAATAATAATAACAAAATCATGAACATAAACTCATAACAGCAAAAAAGAATAATTAAGAACATGTGTAAGCATATAAACAAAGTATTTGGTATCCTCGTAATGAAAGAATGGTTTCTTTGTTTCGTTTTGCTTTGCTTTTTCGTTCAAGAAAACGTTGTTTCATATTTATAATATCTCAATATAACATTATAGTATAGACCGTAATCATTTTTAAATCCGATGAAAAGTAACTATTAGCATATTTTGATATGTATTAGACTATTACATTAATTAGATTGATGGATATGAGAATGTACATTTCACAATATCATTTTTATAACATTGAATTGAATTGAATTTATTAACAATAACGCATCACAATGATGACAGTATATGGACAATCATACAATGCAATTAAAGAATAATAATGTTACATGAATACATAAAGGAAGAGTAATGATGACTGAACAGTAATGGCTTTAAAACGATGATTAGACATAGATCTGCATACCATTTAATGTACAAGATAAACACATAATGCGTATTACTAATATAAGAGTGAAGTTGTTTGATGGTATAGTGCAAGTGCTAGATGAGCCTAGTTCCACATTTTGGCAAGACTTTTTTTTTTAAATATCTGCATGTAAAATTAATTGTTTTATATTTACAAATATACACAATGTACAGTATCCTGTAACTTTTTTTCACATTTCTTAAACAAAACAAAATTTAAATCGCTAAACTTTAAAATGAAAGATAAAAAATCTTTGAACAAATACAATCATCACTATGTTCATAACGTGAAAACGATGTACCAAAATAAAATAAGGCATACAATCATACAGATTTGCGTAGATGCACGTATCCTCTAAAACCTCAACATAACCAGGTAAAATGCGATTTACAAGCATTTGCTCCTAGCTCCTATGCAAGAAAAGCAAAATGAATAGTAATCGTGTACGATCCGACCCTCATTCTGTATAAACATTGCTCAACAAAACACAAATGAAGCTTGGTTGTTTTCACGAATACTGCAAAATGTGTGCTTGTGTGTGTTTACTATTAAAACTTTTTTAATAATTACCGATTTTAATTATGACCGTCTAAATGTCACAACTATTGCAAATGCCAATCGTATATTTAACGATATACCTTGAACCACGGATCTTCGAAATGTATCCTTCTTATCAAATTTTATTGCCAATATCAATTCCAAATTTCAATTTAACTTCTATTTTTAGCACAATGACTAGCTAAAAATATAGCTTTAGCGACTTATATCAAACCATTTATACCATACGTTTGATTAATTTGATTTAATCTTTTATTTGTTTCCACGCTAAATGTCCATTACTCACCTCTTCATATTAAAGGAGAAGATACATGCTAGAATCTTTACATACAAATTCAATATGTTGTTCATGAAGTGGGGGTGTATGTTCACAATATGATTTACAAGCAAAATGATACATCATACAGTATTTCAAAGATGATAGTAATACACTTAATTGTTTTGTGAAAAAAAACCTGATAAAACGAATGTCGCCACAATTTTATGGCATATCAGTGGCTGAGGGAGGCACGTACCCCTCCTCATTGATGAGTGAAAAGGGCAGGGGAACAGAGAAAGAGAGAGAGAGAGAGGGGGGGGGGGAGAAAGGGAAGCGAAGGTCGAACCCGGAATATGTCGTATGATAGTCTAGAGCCTTCACCAATATACCACAAGGCTCCCATTATACGAACCCCTTTCCACACCCTCTCCATAACCGATGGCCTTAATATTGTCTGGTTGCATACTTTAAGCAAGACCGGTACCGCCCCTATTTCGATAGTATCTCATCAAAGTCTAAACGCACGCTACGCCCCTGTAACCTAATTAGTACCCGTCATCTCTAGGAGACCGGGGAGATTCTATCATGTCGATTTCACGCTGGAGAAGGGCGTAATGAACGAGCCGCCGTCTGTCATCAAAGAAGGAAGGCTCGTTACATCTGTTGAAGTGGTGAGTCTGATATATCATAGAAGGATCATCCTCATCATCATTGGCAACCAGCTCCAAGAAAGGACATGTCTTAGACATGGTGTCTTGAACAGACATTCCTACCAGACGTGCTCTGCAGTTGGTCAAGTGTACATGATACTCATGACAATCTGAAAACCAAGAGTGGTCACTTTGTTCTGGAGGAATGGCTAGTTGGCAGTTCCATAGTTCTACGTTCAGAATAGCAACTTCGTGGTACCCCCTAATCGTAGACAGCAACTCAGGGATGCTGAGAGGGTTCCAGCATCGGATCAAACTGAGTCGGAATCTGGACGGTCGGCCATCAAAGCGTCTTGTTCCGGTCTTTCTGCTTTGGGCCAATTCTGTCGACGGAGTGGACGTCGACGCTTTGGCATTGGCAATGGAGAGAACTGTCAAGTTTGGACACAATGCAGAAGTCAGTGTCAAAATGCCTTCTAATGAAACGGAGTTATGGAGAAATTCGACTCTCATTTCCGTGAGGTTTGAGTTACCAAGCGGACTGTAATAGCCTACGTCACTGAGATCTGGGCCTATGTCTTCGAGCCAATCAGACAGACCCAGCAGCTGCAGATGTGGACACACTTCGGCAGCAAGACTCAGAAGCTGCACCAATGAACCATTGCGGAATCGTGTCTTAGCCATAATGAGATGCTCGATCCCTACTTTGAAAGGGTAGTTCTCTAATCTGGGAAGTGATGGTATTTCAACGTTCACGTCCAGGAGTCGCAGTCTTTTCAGACTTGAACTGGCTTCTGCAGTGAGGGCAAGCAAATCTAACAGAGAAAACCAGTCTTTGGGTATGTTCTTGTTCAGGAAGATGAGGGAGACCCCAATGTCTGTCGTTGTCAATGTTTTACTTTCGGGTATGGCATTTGCAGCTGAGGCAACGTTTCCTTGCCTTTGTGATGCATTTTCCTCTGGCTTGTTACCTGTTCCGGATAGAAAGCTCTGACCGAGATTAGGAGTGAAACCACTCGCACCTTTGGATTCTGTTATGGTTTTGTTCCTTACTGGTATGTCATCAGGATTGAGTTGACAGGGAGCGGACAAACGGGTCTCGTCAGTGGAGGACAGTTTCCTCTCATCTGCCAAATCAAGAGCATAGGTAGACGGTAAGCTTTGACCATCAACTCGTTGAAGGCCTGCACCTCCATGTACTGGAAGTGAACGGCTCTTTACTATCTTTGCTTCTGTTTCGATCTCCGATTCTTCAAAGCTATCACATTTCTTCCCAGAACCAACTGCACCATGTACCTTTGAAGAGTCACTCACACTAGCAGGTGGCACTGCACCCTGATCAATGAGTGGAGTCAAAGAGACACTCTTTGCCATCCGAATGCGGATCTCTTCAAGATCAGCATTTTCACACGGACCTCTCCTTTCCGTCTCGACAAAATTCGGAATAGACAACTTGAAACTGTTGAGGGATATCAACTTCACACCTGAGCATGTCTTACTGAGAAGGTATACAAAGTCAGCAAAGTTCATTGTGGAATGTAGATTATTCAGGTCAAACTCTTCCACATTTAACTTCTCAACAAAGTCAACAAACTCTATGTCGGTAGGAGGAAGTATTTCTAACTCAACGTCAGTTAGATAGCAAGTCTTGAGGCAGGTACAATACAGTGAAAGGATCTTGATCAGGTCTATGGCTGATACGGGGTTGTCGGTGTACCCGATCCTAAGATTTTTGAAGGACGTCTTTCCCAGGAGAGCGACAGGCCAATCCTGCAACGAAGCGTAGTTCGGCATTTTCAGT
Organism: Strongylocentrotus droebachiensis; assembly: GCA_035222895.1. Taxonomy (NCBI): domain Eukaryota; kingdom Metazoa; phylum Echinodermata; class Echinoidea; order Camarodonta; family Strongylocentrotidae; genus Strongylocentrotus; species Strongylocentrotus droebachiensis. The sequence goes on along the minus strand of JAVYIG010000412.1, from coordinate 485,683 downwards.
GCCATATAATTCAAGTGCAAGTCTTTCAACATTGGACAAAGCCTTGCAGCCGTCTCCAGGAGATATGCCAATTCAACAGGAGTTTCTATGCTGTTAAGATCAATCTTCTCAATTCGAGTGAAGGTGCAAAAACTTGCATTCATTGGCTCTGATATTTGGGAGGCATATGAGATAACTTTCATCTGACAGTATGAAATATTCAACGCTAGTGCATCAAAATTCAGGCAGACCATGAGATTCAGCAGATCTGTTAGATTGATAGGATCTAGACTATAACTCAGATGAAGTTCTTGGAGCACTGCATTTTCGGATGGAATATTTCCTTCGTCTCTTTTGCAGTGCTTTCTTGGTAGGCTGAAGTCTGCGGAATATTTCATCACAGATATGTTCCTTAATTCTGTGAACACCTTCATTGCCATCGACAGGAAATCAAACAAGGGGATTTTGTCGATGCTGTTGGTCAATGTCAGTGACCCGCAGGGCTGTAGGAGGCGGTCATTCCTAGAGGCAAACTGCAGGAAATAGAGGAGACTATGACAAAGTCTTCCATCATAGTCCTGATCAGGGGAATGGACAGGGCGGTCTTTGTCTAGGTTGGTGATGTCATCCAGCAGTTCAGACCCGGCTTGACATTCGTGATTAAGTACGATGCTTAGCAGAAAGAGAGACCTAGCAAAATGGTACGACTTGATGGCGAGCATGTCGTCCAAAAAGTCCGGTATGATGTTGTCGAGACTCTGCGTCTCAGACAAAAACGATGAAATCTCTCCAGAAATGTCCTGCATCTTTGATAGACACTGGATGATTTTCTTGGAACGAAAACGACTCTCACAAGTCTCTTCTCGTGCTCTTCTGCCACAAGTGAAAGCTAGAGCATACTGTAAAGATATAACCTCTCCTACGCCACCTATACCTTGCAATGTAGAATCTAAGACTTCAGAATGAGCAGCTAAGTAATCACCAGCACACTTTTCTTGGAAAAGAAGATGCGGGAAAGAGTAGACAATCTTCATTGATTCAAACACGTTGTCTTGTGTTACTTTCAATTTCTGTCTGACTAGGATCCCCAATTTCAAGCCTATTTCACCAATGTACTCTTTTCCTTGAAAATCTTCCAGTGAAAACATCAATTTCTTTCCGGGAACCAGCACTCCTCTCAGTGCTATTTCACCTAGATCATCCCACATCTGTTCAAGTTTAGTCAGGTCGATAACTTCTGTGATCATTTCATGATAGAGAGGTCGCTGTGTAGCGCCAACTCTGCCAATATTATTGACGAAGAGAGCCCTCAGAAACTTGGCGAACAGGGAGTTGAGGGTGTCGAGATGATCAATATCTTCAGAGCAAGACTTCTTCAGATAGCACATCATTGAGAGCAGAATTGGGGTTCTTGAAAGTTGAAGCATGATTCCGTTAGCTAGAATGCCTTCATAGCACTTGTTGGCTATATGTTCATCAACAAAGTATTGATTCACATAGGCTTTGATTCCATCTTCATCAAAGCCGTCAAGGCTGACTTGCGCATACATCTGTGTCTTCTGCCGCAACAAGCAGGCATGCCACGAGCGTGTGGTGACTAATGTTGTCACATGATACATGATCTTGCAAGACAGCAAGTCATTGATGTCGCCCTTATGACTCTGCGGATCGAACTCATCGTACCCGTCAAGGACAATGACAACCTTTGACGGATTATCCTTGATGAACTGGCTAATCCTTTCGCGGGTGATGTCACTGTCCTTGCGCAAGAGTTGACTGTGGATGGCATCGACAATGTTGTCCGATTCTTGCAGTTTACGGAATTCGAGAGCACAGACAATTGGAACATTCTTAAGAGAAGAATGTTCATCTTTAGTCGCCCAGTCGTAGGCCAGCTTTTTGCACAATGTGCTTTTCCCCATACCTCCCTCACCAAAGACAAGAATACGATTGCGTAATCGCTTATCGACCTTAAGATCAAACAAATCGTTGTGACCTTCTTTGAGAGGAATCTTTGTGACTTTACCCGTCCATGTGTCCTCCTGGCATAGCGCCATGTTGATGAAGTACTGGTTGAGCTTGAACTCTCTTTCGTCCCAGGGGTCTGTTTTCACGCAGCAGTAGTCGTCAAGGTAATATTGTGTCAGTTCCTCCCTGAACATCGCAGTAAAAGGGTCATCACCGCCAGAAATGGGCTCTTCCGGACAAGCATAAAAACATTCTGTATGTGATAACAAAGTTTGAACATAGACAATGAAAAAAAATGTAGAAAGGCTTAGTTATTTCTCGCTACTTAAAGATATCGAATCACCTGAGAGTAATTTATCCTAATCAGATAGGTATACTAATAGGTAGATGAAAAATGCCATAACTTAATTTTCTGAGAGCATGATTTTACATTGCCAGTATACTATTTTAGTGTATGGTTTATCAAAATGGCAGTCCGAAGGCTGAAATACATTCAGTTTACAAGATTTATTAAAAAAATCTAAATCAATTGCTCACCAATGTTGTAACAATTATCATACAACGTGAAAACATTAAACAACAAAACCAATTAAAGAAATTAATTATTCTTAAAACAGGAAAAAATTATGTTTGCATTTTATGCAATGAGAGATATAGCAAGAAAAGAGAGAGTAGAAAGAGACTGGGATAATGAGAGTAAGACAATGACGTCAAAATTTACAATAATGTGTAAATTCAACTAAATAATCCAGTATACCTTCTCGAAGGAGTTCTTCCTCAGCAATCGCGACCAATTCTGACTCCTGTAAGGCACAATAGAGGTCTCGAATGTAGCCATTGCTTCTTTTCTTCCAATCAAAGAGCATCTTGGTTGTTCCTTCGTGACCCACCTCTCCACCAGTATAATTCATCTGTCTGTAATCACGTGACTGCTGGTAGGTGAATTTGAGCTTAAGACCAAGGTTAAGAAAGTTGGAATTGTTTCCAATTGCCGATGATAACTTAAGCAATTGCGTGTCTTTGATGGTAGCATTCTTAGGTACCATGTCTGAAAAAGACGGAAAGAAAACTGATTCTTACATCAAGGCATCGAGGCACCTAAATAGATATTGCATTATCTCCCCCTTAAGGCTTGTTTAGAAATGAACCTCCACCTGTTTATATAATGTATATACTTTTTCACAGATTATATGCATATCAATATATAAATATGCATTTGTTCTTCGATGGTATAAAACATGAATTATGAATTCTCATCGGTATTCATCTTTCACCCATAATTCTTAATCAAAGCCATTTTCATGACAATTCGAGCGAGGTTTTGTTGTTGTGTAAATTTACATGTTTGTTGTTGGAAAATTACCCTGCCTCTGACGAAACTCGTAAGAGATGTCATAACGAGGTGGGGTAGATTGGGAATGGATAATCATGATATGAGATCATGTGAGACCCTTTCCCGACCAGTTTTTTTGCTATCTCGCATCCAATGCATGTAGAGTAAATATTAGAAATGGAGGGTAAGAGGGGAGAAGCAGAAGATTATAATAAAGGAGAAGAAAGGAGAGTAGAGGAGGTGGAGGAGGAGGAAGAGGAAAAATGAGAAGAAGAACTAGAAGAATAAGAAGGAGAAGGGGAAGGAGAAGAAGAAAAAGAAGGACGACAAGAAATGTATTATGATGATAGACAATTTTGAAAGAATCCCTGGGTCACTGCTCATCCCATTTTGTAGTAAAAATTTGAAAAGGGCGCATTTGATTATCAATCATACAAAAAGCTTACATAAAGCTTTGACTTACCTATTGTCGTAGTTGGTTTCGGTGGCTGCTTTTCAGTCAATATCGGAGTGGAACATTCTGCATCATCAGTGTCAGCTTCCATTGAAAGGGCTGGTTGGGTTTCCAGCTGAGAAACTGGAGACTGATTTATCGTAGACGAAACATTTCTTAGAGATTTTGTCGGGTCTTTCTCGCCTTTGGGAGTTTCTATCTCACATATTGCAGGTGATACAGACGGTATGGACGTCGATACGGTAGTTGACTTCCCTTCATCGTCCTCCGGACTCGCCGTCGAGCCCATTGTCGTTGAACAAGGTGGTGTTGACGACATCATACTGATGATGGTATTGTTTTCGTAAAGGATTGTTCCACCAAAAGGCGTGTCATATTATATTGATCATCATCGCTTGTGCTTTTATGATGATTCTGAAGATGTTTCCGACGTCGGGTACGATATGGTCTGTCACAGGCTCTGCCTCTAGATGTCTCTCCTGGTATATAATGGTTGGTGATTAGGGCAGTATATATTCCATTATTGTACATGAGTATATAATTATGATTCCTCTATGGTTTCCCTAACGCTACACGATGATGTTACGTGAATATTAAAATACGTCAGTATATTCAAGTTATTACTGTAGAGAGAGAGAGAGAGAGAGAGAGAGAGAGAATCAGATTATTATGACTGCAGTAAAGCACAGAGGTCAGCCCTACCGACCCCGAAGACAAGAATATAGCAGAATGGTCCAGATATCAAAGTACCAATATTTCAGGAAACGCAACGGTTCTGGTTATCATTCCTGACAACTAAAACAAATGCTGTAAATTTATAACACTATTTTTTATTTATTTATCGAATTGTACACATCAGATAATAATCCTATAAGTATTAATCTAGGTGTCATGCAATATGATACACAATACTTATATTTTAATACATAGTTGAATAATTATATAATTACACTAACAACTTACCAGTCATTACATTGTCCTTCATCCAATAACCAAAATGGAGCTGCCTAATGAAGGGTGAGCAATATATTTTTGCCTAGTATATTCCTCCGCGGATTGTGTTTAAAGGTACTATGTCCCTTTTGCAGCCAACCTCAAATTCTGTGGAACTTTGCAGGAATTATGAATATGTCATGTATGTCCTATCTGTGAAATTTAAACGTTAGCAGTGTCCTAATATTCAAACTATGCAAGGAAACCAGTTTACTTGCTAGACTTCACTGTCAAACATTATTGAGTGACTGACTGGCTTTTTTTCTTCTTTGGTAATAACATACATAAAATGAGCTGTAAAGGGTACATGAGCATTTGTCTACATCAATAACCCACTTCTTGTGATGGCCCAAATTAAACTGACGGAATCTTTGCGCAGCATAAAACGTATGACCGTTCGGTACAATGGTCTGAAAATCAAGACTATTACTTATTGGCTCTATAGCTCCTAAGGCTATTTGACAAAAAAAATACTTATAGTCGTTATTTTCCCACTTGAAGACATTTTCAAGCCCACCTTTTTTAGGAAAGTTCTAAATTAGTATTATCTTTCAAATGCCATTGGAATTTAACCTTTTCATTTTTTGGCCTGCAAATGGGACATAGTACCTTTAAAGGTCTGATGTTAAATAAATACGCGTTATTTCAGATAATCCTCAAAGTTCAAGTGCATGTTCAAGTCAATAAACACAAACTTAATATTTTGCCAATGGCGTTACATGGGTAAAGTCGTTAATGGAGCACTCATTGTCATGCATGTGAGAGGGAGTTTATGTCATGAAGACGAAATGCGAGGGAGAACAGCGATCGAGCAGTAGTGAGGGGGAGATCCACCTCTTCTCACCTTCTTCCCCTCTCCCTTTCGTACTTTCTTCCCCTCCCTTTGCTCCTATATTTTTAAGCAATTTGCTAACAATGGCAGTCCTTCTTTCGGAAAACAATTTTATAAAGTTTGATGAAATATGATATTTTGACAATTCTTCTTCTTTGTTTTTACTAATAATTATTTGCTTATTTATGATTCATTGTCAGAAAGTACTTTTTAGTATTTCATGTTTACTATGTTACAGTTATGTTGAATGCAGAAGAAAATAAATCTAATCACTAAATCAAATCAAATCAACAGCTCTTTTTTTGGTCCTTATCGTATACATTATTTTGCGTCGTGTCACTTAAAACGTTTGATAGTTTAGGTCTATATTATTGCGTATGTTTATTATTTCAATGTTGTTACGAAGGAACTATAAAGTATAATGGCCCCAATCAGTGAGCAAAGTCCGCTAGTCATTCTATAAGCCACCTGTCGTGTTATCAGATATTAAATCGAAAGATATGTATATTTCTATGGAATAGATAATCATTAATCGGCTATTAATTCAAGTTCCTATACAATTATGGCACCGATCAAAATGGGCTATAGGCTATGTATTAATTTATTATCGTTCATTCATTTTTATGGAATATTCATAACATTTTGTAGGCCTGGGTCAACAATTTGAAAAATTGTCTTTGACTGAGAACGAACATTCTTATTGACACACAACAATATTGTATTCCGTGCAGTCCAAACAGGCCGAGTGCAGCAGCGGTATTTTTGAGTTTAAAGTCTACATAGGTCATAGCAACACTAAAAACGCAACCCTTTTTATTCAACTATTTATTAATTATTTATAGTTTTATTTTAAAAGGATAGTATTGTTAGTTATAAAACTGCTTTCCACAAGGGGGGCTGTATCCCTACGTCACTATATAGCTGTCACCAGTGATGCCATATTGGCTCAATGCACATTAACAACATAGGCCTATATTATACCCATTATGATATATTTTGTTGATGTATTGGGTGACCGACCGTAATAAGACAAACAATATAATTTACTAAATTTTGCTTAATTAATAATTCTACATTCAGTTTCTCCCTTCTCTTGAAGTCTTTTCTGTTCTTTTCCTTACTTCTATTTTGACCCACATACCTTTCCCCTTCTCTTCTCAATGACTTCTAACTTTGATTTTTCTTCTTTCATTTCATTCGGACGTCAAATTTGTCAATTTGGTTATAATCATCATGTTAACTATGATTTATATTTACCATGCCAAATTGCGTATCATGTTTTAAGTCGTTATGGTAAGTTTGTATATTATTGTTATGTATTATTATATTAGTTTTTTTTTTATTTGTAAAAAAACTTGTCCAATTCAGCCTTTACAGATTTTGAATATACCATTAAATAAAATAAATAAATAAATAATATACCTATCAGTTTAATAAGGCAACACATGATTTATCATTGACCCGGCATCATCAAAAAGTGAGATAGTGGTTCGTTCACTTGACTCTGAAACAGATGACCGTCAAATGTATAGCACGTTTGTCTCATAGATATCTATTCTCAGACAACTCAATTTTAGTTGTCTCTCAGCTTAATTGACCCAAGTGATTGGTACCTGGCACGCTGGCAGCTAGATTTATAACTATACCCTGAATATAGTGTGCGCTGACTGATGACGGCTACTGGAGCTGAAACCTCTTTTTTTTTGGGGGGGGGGGGGTGGGGTGGCTTTTTACTCTTTAAACAAAAATACTTTGTTTGGGTAAAACGATCCCCTTTATTTATTTATTTACATTTATTATTAACATTATTATTCTTTTTGTTGCTGAAGAAGTTTCTTGAAGAAGAAATTAATAAACCATTTTATCTATGTAAAAGTACATGGATAACTAACAAAAATAGAGGAGGTCGAGAACTCAATTAAATTTCAATATTAAAGTTTATAGATGTATAGGCCTATACAAAATGAAAATGTGTTATATTGTGAAAACATAATTCTCTTATGATCTTTAAGGAATTTTAATCGACTTAACAATATACTTGTTTTTTCCTTGTTTTTTCTTCTTCTTGTTCTTTGTAAATAGTGTAAAATAGCTCACAACCCTTTAGGAATTTCATTTTGTCATTATATATTTGAAAGTTGTTGTAGCGGTTCAACTTGTTCAAGCTCCGTGCATGGGCCCGTTCCTAGAAACCGTCATAAGTCTAACTTCGTGACTATCCCATTAAAACGCGTGTTCATTTTTGTATGTTCATTCTTTGAAGTTTAAACTGTATAATAGTTGCAACTTGTCTTTGATAAAGCATTGTCATATTCTTTTTCATCTGAAGTCAATTTAAATGGATTGTAAACTTGAAAATGATTTGTTATATCATATTCTTTTTCATGTAATGAATTGTGAACATGCATAAATAATAAATAAATACAAAAATATATATGAAAGTCCAAACTGCCATCTACGACTTGTGTTGGTACAGTCATAAATACTCAACATGGCAGAAGAGGACGAGGATTCGTGGTTGTACGGAGGTAAAAATATCCCTTTTACTATCACTTTTTCAAAGAAATTTAGTACCTATCAAAAAACTACATCTTTAATATTCGTCTTAATGTTAAAAAAGGTTGTGAATTAATTTCTAATGGCAATGGTATGGAGGGATGAATATCACGATGCCCTAGATAATAAATTTTACCTCGGCAAAATGGACGAGTGGGACCGAAGAAAGCTACATGAAATACAGGCGTACGTACGCGTACCGGTGTAGGCTAATGAAGGAACAAAACCGAAACGGGGGCCGATCTTAAAATTGCATAGTTTTTCGTTTCACCCAACGATTTTCAAACTGGATGTTGGATTGTAGTAGATTATGGATGATTTATTGTTAACAGTATCAAATAAAGCTGGATTTTAGTCGAAATGCTAACAATTACGACGAGTTGAGATTCCTTTTTTTAAACATTTTTATTTTATTTTCCAGAAGAGGGAATTTAATGCCATGCCCATGGCAGACAAGCCATGCGAATTGTCTGGGCTATTTCACATCAGAGGACTGAATATTTATCATTGTGAAATCTTGATTTACAGGTGTATTTAACTGTCCTCTTCTGCCTGGACTGCAATTATACTTTATAGGCCATGCATGAGACGAGTCAGAGACTGAGAGAGGAAAGGCTAAACGACACTTACTAGTAGAGTTGGGTCTCGTTCTAAAAGAAGAACGTTTCAATCCAAATCCCTTTCTTCAATTACAACAAATAAAGCACCAAAACACACTCTCCCAACTAGTGCGTACATGCTTCATTCCCCAACACTAAGTCCCAAATTATGTGTAGAGTCAATGGACTGGCAATGAGGAAACCAACGTATGTGATAGAATGAAGCATGCCCGCAGGTGGTGCGTAAGTACACTTATGCTGTAAAAAGTTGTCATTTTCTTTTAATAAATAGTATAGAATTCTGGCCAAACTAAAATTTTGATTGTCAATTGAAAATTCCCATGTGTACAGTGACTGCACACTTGTATAAATTTCAGCTTTCCTTTCATTTATACAAACCTCTTTGAACTCTCATTTAATAATTGCAATAAGTGAATAAATCACACATGCTATTTTCATTCCATTCTCTTCTAGATGGCAACGAGGAAGAAGTCCCTAGTGCAACTTCTCCAGCGTAAGTTGGTTACCTTAGCTAACGATTGTAGTATAGACTCTAGTTTTATAAAGCTTTTTGTAGAGTTTCAAATTAATAAGTATTTCATTATTTATCCATGGAAATTTGACTTTGTTGTAAAAATCACTTAAAGTGGTTTTGCTGAAATCTAAGAAAAGTGTTCACTCTAAATATGAGATGTTTTAATATTTGAGTTCTCTTAACCAAGTTATAACTTGCTGAATTATGTCAAAGTTGCTCTTAGAAACTTCTATTGGTCTTCTTGTCATATTCAGTGCGGTGACCAAATCCAGCTCGCTATCAGCCGATGCCCTTCCGTTCATGAGCAAGGTGCCATCTGCTACAGACCCAGGCAATGAACCACAGGTAAGAAAGATACAGTGATACAGGGAGATGAAGAGAGAGAGAGAGAGAGAGAGAGGGGAGAGGAAAGAGAGAAGAGAGAGAGAAGAAAGAGGGAGAGAGAGAGAGAAAAGGGGAAGGGTGCAAAAAGAGGGGGGGGGGGGGGGAGGTAGGGATGGAAAGAGAGAGAGATAGAGAGGAGTGCACATATTTATGTGTAGAGTCTTGATTTCTGTAATGTATAAATTGCACCTATTTTTTTCTTGTCCGAAAATCCCATATTGTACGATGTGGATCATAATACACAGAATTGAACTGGTAAAAGATTTGTTTTGTATGATGACTCTTTGTAACACTATATACTGCCTCAATTTTTAATAAACTTCCAGGTAATGGACAATGATAGTTCAAATTTTTGGGGTAATCTGCTCCCCCCCCCCCCAAAAAAAAACATCAGAAAGGGAACTCATACACCATACATTTGTCACTGCAGTTAGCTGTAAATCAGAATAACTCCACTAATCCTATTGTTCTCCAGGAGCCCATGCAAGTTGATGCTCCAACTGAGGAGGGGTCTGCCGAGACACAGGCTAAAGACCCAGGAGCAGATGATGGGGGTGGTGGTGATGATAACGACGACGATGATGACGATAGCGATGATAGCGATGATGATAGCGATGAAGACCAGGTGGAGGTTACAATTGGCCCTATTAAGACAGGACCAGCAACCCCTCATGTGTAAGTCAGAAATGGTTTGATTTAAATCCTCACTGCTCTACTTGTAGCTCCTTGCTCCCTCTATATAGAAAACTTCTCCAATCGGTGCCTGTTGGTCCCCCATGATCCTCTTTTTCTTATGTTTATTGAGAGCTGAGTTGATGAGATAGCCACCTGTCAGTGACCTCGCTGGGTGGTCGAACTAGTCTAACTCTGGCCAAACTAGTACAGACGGCTTTTAACCTCTTATTGTCCTGGTAGAGTACCACACCCATATAGAAGTTAACAAAATGATACACTTTGAATTTACAGATTACACATACATACATAAATGTGAGAGTACATGTGACAGTGAATAAAAATAAATGAATGAAATACTGATCCAAATAGGGCTGCGACGAGTAGTCGAATGCTCGAGTACCCGCACGGTTGACAACTACTCGAGTACGATTTCTCGGACTTGAATATTCGGCCGCAAAAAAAAAAAAAATCTGTCCAGGTCAACGCTTACTCGTGCCAGGGAGAGCGGCGGCCGCTGGCATGGTACCGTCGGTAAAAATGTTTCCCAACTCAAGCACTGTCAAACTCACCACTCAGAAACTGCACCAAATGTCTGGATTTCTTTTTGGACTCGAAGGAAAATGGATTATTCTGCCATCTTTGGTTTTTAAAACAGCATTGTTTACTGTTATTATTATATAATTGGCGCCTTCAACTGCAACTCGAAGTAAAATTGCATGCGATTTCGGCGATGGACTTGGGATACTGCTCCAGTGGTATGGTGGTGGCAAAAAAAAAAAAAATTAAAAAAAACATGGCGTCTGAATATTCGAGTATTCGCTTGTAAGCCTGGGAGTGTTCTCGGGTACCTCATTACACGGTTGTGCACAGCCTTAGATCCAATAACGTAAGGTGGTAATAGTTTTAGAATTTAAATGAATGTTTATGATTGAAATGAATATAAGAAAAATAATATTTTGAATGAGAATTATATTTGTATTATGGTTGAAGTAACTCCTAATTCATAGGAATCATGAATAGAGGAGTCATTTCAAACACATTTAAATAATTCAAGAAATTTTTTAAAACTCAGATGACCTTGCTTCTCATTACACTTTTATGTAATAATTACTTGATTAATGTATTGAACCCTTCGCCTCTTTCAGGTCATATGGACAAACTGCGGTGAAACATTCCCCTTACACAAAGGTTGCCACGCCAACTAGTCAACAAGGTGAGTAACAATGTAGCTGAATGTTTGCCTTGTTACAGTCCATAACCCATTACACCATTTATACAGGAGCCGAAATAATGATTTATTTTCTTGCATGAATTTAATATTGATATCAGGAATGCAAAGTAGAACTGCAATAAATCTGTCTGGTCATAATGTTTTTAATGTTAGAATTTTTTATTTGTTATGTTTGGTTTCAAACCTGTCTATAGCTGAGTTAATGATTCTCTTGTAGGCTTTAAATTCGATTTGATACTGAAGGTCATTGTAAATGAAAGAAATAAGCCCCCTCAAATACGCAAACCATAAACACCTCCTTTTTTAAAGTGACATCACTACAGTCAGCAGTATATGTGTATAGCTTTAATTAAGTCTCAGTCTTGGATTTTTACTCTCTTTCCTTCTATTTTTGAAGGGCATGTAATTAACCAGTGGAACTGTTTGACAAGTATGTCAAAGCATTTGTAGAAACATTTCTTTCTAAAAATAATCTATACCACATAGAAATAATTGTGCTATCGATTGTTATATTTCAGCAACTACACCAGCGGTATCTCATCCTAAACCAGTTGGCAAAGGTCTGGACATTGAAGCAGAGAGTAACGTCAACGGTGTTGGGTTGTATTCTTATGAGCTTGAAGCACAGGAGGACAAGCCATGGAGGAAGCCAGGTAAACTCATTCATCTTTTAAAAAAAGCTTGACTAAAATTAGCTCTTTAATTTTTGTTTAAACAGTACAATATTAATTTGATTACTCATTACATTCCGTCCAGATCTTTACGTTCTAAAAAAAATCAGATTTCTTGTTTTATTAAGCTCAATACTAAGTTGGGGAAAAGAACCTTTGCTGTTGAATGCTCTCCCTCAAGAGATTCTTAATAGCAGATCAGTTGAAGTGTTTGAAAATAAACTTAAGAAGTATCTGTTTAATTTAGCATTAATTGTTCTGTCATTTTTGTATGTTCTCTCTTGCTTCCTATCCTTTGTTTATAAAGTAGATACTTTTGTGTGATCTCCTTTTTTGTTTGCATTTTGAGCAATAGATTTCAAGTGAAATCTCATATATTATGTTTATTTTAATAACTTGATTAGAATTGGCTCTTTTTTTACCCATGAGTTCAGCCTTGAATACTGAATGCTTGATCGATGAGTGGTTAAATGAAGTGATTTTAGACCTTTGAATTAGTTTCTTTTGTGATTCAAGCATTAAGGTCTGATTTTTTTATTAGATATCTAATTCACTGTGATTTAAAGCAAGATTCACTTTATTTTGTAACCACTTACTATTAAACTTGAAGCAGCCCCCATGATTAAGGAGAAGTTCCATCTCATAAATGGTCAACTTGTATCTAAATACAAACTGTACAAATGTTAGCAGAATTTTGAGTACATGTATTTAGGCTTGGTGCAGATAAGTTGAAACAGTACTTGTCTTTAGGGGAGAATTTACCCCCTGGTATATATCCTTCCAATGGCTCCCCTACATTGTATGATAAATTGATAATCAAGTGTGATATGCATTGTTGAGACCTTGGAATGCAAGTTCTGAATGTGACGTTTGACCTCTCGTTGCAGGTGCCGATCTGACCGACTATTTCAATTACGGTTTCAACGAGGAATCGTGGACAGCGTATTGCGAGAAGCAGAGGAGATTAAGATCAGAAACCGGAGGAGTTTCATTACCAGTCAAAAACTTTGTAAGTCTGCAATCACTGTTAGTCTTTTTCATTTGAGAAATAGATCTGGGGAGTGTTTCACAAAGACTAAGATCGACTTTAAGTTGGACTTAACTATGGCAGGCCAATAATGCCACTAGTTCCTCTAACCATTCCTGGCATTGGTTTCTCAAGGGATGTACCAAATTGTGGTCACAAATCTACAGAACTTACATTTTTGATAGTTCATTATTGAAGGAAAAAATCTTATCAAGAGATCATAATTGAGAGATCAAATGGTGAGAGCAACCAGTGGCATGAATGGCCTGCCATTTTAAGTCCAACTTTAAGTCTATCTTAGTCTTTGTGAAACACTCCCTAGTTTTCGCAATCAGTTTAACAAATTTCCTGTATTGGTAAGCTTTTGCTTGCTGGGGTGCTAACTTCAGGCTGTCGTCGTAGCTAGTGCTGTTGTGAAAACAGAATTATATCTTGACGTTACGTCACCAAATCGGGTGAACCTCTTAAGCGGTTGTTTGTCTTTCTTTGTGGTTGTATGCTAAGGTCATCTTACTTATCAGTGAATATTTCTGGGCTCTGGAAAATAGAAGCTTTACTTTAAAATAGATAGACAATGACACTGATCTTTCCTTGATGAGACATGGAAGAATTTTGATTGCTTTGCAGGCTGAGATGTAGTAGCAATACTCTGTTCTGTGTGTGTGTTGACTGCTTATCATTGTCATCATTGATGTTTGTGAATGATTTTACAAAAATAAATTTGTATAGATTTTTCCTATGGTGTGACAAGTTTGAGGGCCAGGTAGCGGCAAAGGACCCCTTATGATTTTTGTCTTGAGCTTTGAAATATTTCAGGGCTCTAATTTATAAATTATACTGTTGACGTCCTTTACTGGCTGTATGCTACAGTGCTGTTCAGAGCTTTGTCAGCAGTAAATACATTATCATTCTAATGCTTCATTTTGTTATCAAAATATTATACATTTACAAGATTACAAGATAATTTACAAGATATATCATGTGTCTTTTCAAACTTGATTCTTTGGGGAAAGTATGCTTCATATTTAAGAATGTATTTCTTTTTCATTTAACAAACTCTTTTTTCCTTTTTTTGTTTACATTGCAGATGCCATACACACCTACTGCATCTTCATCCAAGGAACCTACTACTCCTGACAGTCGTAAGTTATCTAAGTTATCATCAGCCATTACTGTTACATCATGGTGAACAGTATGATGGCTCATCCAGTATCAGTGTGGTATAAAGCTTCTACATGATGTCATTTTAAACACCCAAAATAAAGTTTTTATGTTGTTTTTGAAGGAATTATGGTGTCAGGGACAAACTACACTCAGCACAATAAGACAAATATATATGTATCTGCTATATCTGTTGAAGGCCTCTACTCTATTTTCGTCTAGAAAAAATTGGATTAGTTTTGAATAAAAATTGTAAATTGATAAATTTTTCATGATTGAGATCTAACATGGTCATGTGAAAAAGTAAAAGTAAATTTGCCTTGTAATTATTTGAGCCCTGATTTTAGAGAAATGACAGATTACCAATAGGCTTCAAATTAAGTCTAACCCTTTGTTTAACCGCCCGACTCGACTAATCGGGCATTTTCAATAACAAAATCTATTCAAAGTTCGGTCTTGATGTGTCATATGCTGTACATTAACATGTTTTCTCTTAAAGTGACTCGTTAACATTGCCTCAGATTCTGAAACAAAATCTTGGATTTAGCTCATGCTGCAATGATAATAATAAACCTTTAGGTCAGACAGGAACCCCACGACTTTAACAAGCCGATCTGATTATCAAGATATTTATGATTGGAAATCGAAATTCAAAAATTTGTTTTCCTAACGGTTTTTATAACACTACAGTCTACTGGGGAAAATGAGTATGTTAAAACCGGTCACTCAAAGATTTTCACTTTTTTGAGGCACTTCATGATCATTTTAAAGCGCAATTTATTTAGGGCTTCAATATTACACCATATCAAAGACACTGATAACACATAGGGCCATGCATCTCAGATGTAACACCGTAAACGATGCCTTTAACATGTTATCTCTAAATTCTTCTTTTGGCTGTGTGTAGTAACTATGCAGCAACCCCGTGGCTTCAACCGCCGTAGGGACAGCATGGGCAGCACCTCCAGCTACAAGTCATTCAAGGAGAAGGAACGAGAGTCTGCTAATTCCTACTCGTCCATCCCGGTTGCCCCTAACAACAAGTCTTCCTACTCCTCCATATCGACCGTTGGTGGTAGGGGTGTCCACAAGGATAACAAGGAGAACATCGGGGGGTCCATCACTGTCTTGGGAGCACCCAGCAGTGCGCCAGGCTTGTGAGTTGCGCTGTTGTCTTTTAAAGCCCATCTGCTGGTTGGCCAGGGGGGATTAGACCTCCCTGGAAGGTCACTAACACAGAGCTGCCAACCTTGTGCGACCAAAAAAAGGAATTTCAAGCCAAAAAAAGGAATTCATAAAAAGAAACTTACAACCACGCGCGACACACTTCCAATGCAGAAATGTTCATTCATCATGCTGTTTTTTTCATAAAAGCAGGTATTTTTTGGGGTGGTTATTTTCGTATAATCGGCATTTCATTTCTTTTGAGAATATTTTTCTCTTCAAGTATGTTTTAAAATTAGTTTTCTATTGAATTTGTGATCAAATCACCATTTTAAGCATTTAAGGGCAGTTGTTTGACGTGTGGTATGTAAACAAAAAAAAAAAAAACAAAAAAAAACGTATTTTATGCAGAAAAAACGTAATACCGTAATTTGGAGGAAAAAACGGAGTAATTCCGGCAAAAACGGAATGGTTGGCAGCTCTGCTAACAGGGGGTTATCTCATCAAATTAGTTCTCAATTAACATAAGAAAAAGGGATCATGGGGGACCAACAGGCACTGATTTGGCATTGTTTGCTATATAGAGGGCGCAAGTAGCTATAAGTAGTGCAGTGGGGCTTTAAAGGAACATTTCAAAAAGCAAAGTCAATCAGTGAAGAAACATCGTGCTAGATTTTTAGAGTTTAGTCAAATTTGTCAATAAATGATAATGGCAGTTGAACAAAAAAAAATCAAAGTCTGGGTAACGCTTTCAAATATTGTCTCATGAAAGAAGACTTTGTATTTTGTTGTAAGCTGTGCACATTATATTATTTTATGCATAGATTTGTTAGAATATTCTATTCACTTCAGCACTAACTAGGCTTGCTGTGTCTACTTTCTCTAAATCTGAAGTTAAAGATCAATCGTATTGTACCCACTGAGTTTTGAGACACCAACAATACCGGTAGAATTCAAATTATAGTTGGAATATTTTGTATGTAGATGTATACTTCCAAAGACTCACTGTTGAAGGTCAATATTGTAGGTCCAGGAGGT
The DNA here is from genome assembly GCA_035222895.1 of Strongylocentrotus droebachiensis. Classification (NCBI taxonomy): domain Eukaryota; kingdom Metazoa; phylum Echinodermata; class Echinoidea; order Camarodonta; family Strongylocentrotidae; genus Strongylocentrotus; species Strongylocentrotus droebachiensis. The sequence goes on along the minus strand of JAVYIG010000412.1, from coordinate 469,083 downwards.
GTTTCACAAAGATCCTAAGTAGAACTTAACTCTAAGATGGACTTAAAAATTATGGAGAGCCATTTGTAGCCTTAAATGAAATATATTCAAAAGCAGAAATTCAAGTATTTTAGACTTTTCATAAATTCCACATCAAGAACATGAAATCTCCTTGATAATAGAAAATAAAAATGAATTGAATCAACATTTTATGCCTTGTAAAAAAACGTTTACAAAATATTTTCACAGATGCTAACGGCTTTCAATAACTTTTATGTCCAAATTAGAGATAAGTTCAACTAAGGATCTTTGTGAAACACCCCCCATATGTCATTACATGTTCTGAATGTTCAGCATTAGAGAAGCACACTTAAAAGGTTATCAGTACAATGTAAAATGAATCTCTCTTTCCTTGATGATTTACAGCAGTGGTACCGGCGTTACTAGTCCAGGAGTGAACAACATCAGCACCATCAGCTCCATCAGTAGCATCAACAGCACCCCTAGTCCAGCGGTTCAACCGATACAGTCAACGTACGGCCCACCTGGCAACGCCCCTCCGATGCCGCAACCTCCTCCGTCAGCTACCCTACCTCCACCTAACATGCCAGACTTCTCCAAGCCTCCGCCAGGGATGCCCCCGCCCGGGATGGGTCCACCGGGGATGGGGCCAAGGGGTGAGTGATGGGTGAGGGGATGGATTGATGACGGGATGGGAGGGTGGATGGATGGATGGATGGATGGATGGATGGATGGATGGATGGATGGATGGATGGATGGATGGATGGATGGATGGATGGATGGATGGATGGATGGATGGATGTGGATGAAACATATGGATGTTGGATTGGAAGATTAGTGTACCTAATGAATGACAAGACATCATCAGTAGTTTAGACTGAAAGAATTGGGTGGATGGGTAGATGGACGAATGGATGGATAGATGGATGGACGGAAGAGTGGATGGAAGGATAGATTGTTTGGTTGATAGATTGATCTAAGGGTTGATGGATGAATGGATGGATGGATGATGCAAGTACAACTAAATATGCATAATTTTGATATATATATATATATATATATATATACCAGTTCACAAATGTTCTAAAAGATTAATGGACGCTGCTTCTCCTAGAGCCTAATTTTCCATGATATATTTCAATTGGCAATACGCAGATTTCACTCACTTACATTTGCTATGTCCAGACAAGCCTTGGGTAACTTTTAGGATAGTAAAGAGTAACTATTAAGTGGAAGCATACATGAAAAATTTGATCCATGTGTTACCTCATCTATTAAGGACAAGTATGATTACTGAATGTCTTGGTAATGTCTAACATTGATTGATGCGATATCTGTTTCTATCCCTCCAGGCCCTCCTCCAGGACCTCCTCCGCCCCATATGACAGGGCCCCCTCCTAACATGGGAGGACCCCCATCGAATTTACCCCCTCCAAACTTCTCAGGGCCGCCACGACCGATGTTTGGAGGTAAGCATTATCACAAGCTACCTCTCTCTGATAGTTGGGATGATATCAGTAAATATTTCTGTGTTTAAGAGAACGTTGAGCAATGTTTGGTGAGACCTAGATGATTTTATGAAGTGTAGGAGAATTTAAAACTATTCTGCAATAGTTTCAAGATGATTAATCTATTGATACCTTCATCTAAAGTTCGTTGAAAGGAATGTATGACCACATTGTATGGAGTGCTAAGGATACAAAAAAAAAAGCAGCTATATGTAAACTCTACTGGGAATGTCAGTTTTCAATAAACATACAAAGTTATCTTAGTTTCAATTGTATGCATATATGAGCAACTCTCTGATATCTTAGCATTATTGGTTAATTGTGAATTCAAATAATTGATTTTGATTATTTGCAGATGGCAATTATCCACCGCAGTCTGGAGGCCCTCCTATGTCGGGCCCCCCTATGTCAGGCCCACGACCCCCAATGGGCATGCACGGTGGTCCCCCGCCACCCAACATGGGCCCACCTCCTATGGGCATGGGGAGGGGACCCCGCCCTCCAATGGGTGGTCCCCCACACCCACCCATGATGGGGATGCAAGGACCCCCACCTAGAATGGGAGGCCCTCCTCCACCAGGCCCACATGGACCCCCACCGATGGGACCCCCTCCTGGAGGCAACTGGAACAGGCCGCCCCTTCCCTTTGGAAGACCAGGTATGTGATAGTTTATAAGTGTAGGTTCTCATTGATCATAAAACCTTTCATGTATGAGGATATATTTGCAATCGTATGCTGAAAGAAAGTTAAACATCTTCCAAGATGGCATTAATTGTCCAATAGAAAGAACACAAGTGAGCTTAAGGAAAGGTTGGGTATGAAAAAAACTGGTGGAAGTGGTTAAGAGAAGTGGATTGCATGAGAGAGGTTTAGGAAGCCAGAAGATATCATGGAAAGATATAAAGAAAGAAAGCAATAAGGTCGGTCTAAATGAGGAGGATGCTCAAGACAGGAACAAGTGAAGGGAGTGTGTGTTATCATGGTGTGAAAGTCAGTAACCCCTCTTAAGAGGGAAAATGCAGAATTAAACAAACGGTAATGATGATGTAGTCTTAGAAAGATTGAACTTATGTTGAATGGCCTTTCAATTATAAGTATAACATTCATTGTCCGTATCAGAAAATTCATCTGTCACTGTTTGGTACAAATATAGACATACACATAATGAGTGGTACTAATAATGATACAGATATGGAAAAATGTATATAAGCAAAGGTTTTTGATAAAAAAGGACATAAGAAAATTATATGAGACATCATTTACGGTATATAATATGACTGAGTCATATTATCAGTATTACAATCAATTATGTCATATATTGCTAAAGGTATCAACTTTAACCCTTTTGACTTTAACCCTAGATGGACCTCCACCACCATTCTACGACCAGCCCCTTCCCATGGGTCCAGGAATGGGACCAGGACCCGGTCCAGGTCCAGGTCCTGGTGGCCCACCTATTGGGTCTGGACCCCCTCCTCCTCTGTCTGGATCCACGGGCATGGCACCCAAGTCTGGGGAGTCCAAGGCCTACTCTCAGTTCAAGTCTAACTGGGCTACTAGTACCCGAGGCAGTGATTCAGAGAGTGATATCAGCAGGTGAGTTTAATGATAATATAATAATATTCCGCTTTTTAAATAGAGCCCAAGACATCGATACAACCATGCGCCTAAGCGCTTGACAGTCTGGCACTACCTATCTTTTCCCATTGACTGCACTGAACAAAGTAAAAATCTCCTCTAAAGTTACGAGATTGCAAGAATTTGTTTGTATTTATCTTGTGCAGGGTTCCTCAAAAACTTTTTTCTTTGGTGGGGGGGGGGGGGGGGGGGGGTGTGTAGAGCAAAATTTAGGGAATTTTTGTGTACTGGATCCCTGCTGGTGTCCAGCCCTTTCTTATTAAAGGCCCACTGTACTACTTGTAGCTCTTGCTCCCTCTATATAGAAAATAATGCCTAATCGGTGACCATTGGTCCCCCATGATGTTAATTGAGAGCTGAGTTGATGAGATAGTCAGTGACCTTCCTGGGTGGTCTACTCCCTTCTAGCCAAACTAGTACGGCCTTTAAATCATCTTTTTAAAAACCATCCTATCAACTTATTACGAGAAGAAAATGTTTGTGATGATTGTTAATTAATTTGTATCATTCTTTTTCTTGGAGAAATATTGAAGATGCCTTTCACATCATGAACAAATTGTGTGAACTAGCACTTCTAAATCATTATGTCATATTATTCCTGAAGAATACGTGAAGCATAAAGGAACAATAAAAGTGATTGCTTTTCCTGCTAATGAAGATGGAAACAGCAAATTATGACAATTTAAGTCCAACTTTGTTATTAATTTACAAATCAAACTTCAGTTTATTTATTTGTACAAACCCTATTTCTCTGGTGTCAATGGGCATACTGGTTGGATTGTGAGATTATTAAGTACGATCCAATTTTGTAAGAATGCGTGATGGCATTTTATATGAACATTCAAACATGTAAAATCTTAATGACTGAAGATCTGAATAGTTATATTAATAATAAAAATCTAAATTTCAAGGGATTTCATACTTTCTTGGAGAGGAAAAGTCGATTCGCCTTTTATTCTTACTATAACGATTAAATGCAGTAAAATCCTGGGTGTTGGTATTCTTATCATTGTTTAGAACCTAATTCAAAAAGATGATGTTGGTTTAGATTTCCAGGTCTAATGTAATTGCCATTTCTCAGAAAATCGAATCACAGGAACATTATGTAAGTGTGCCTTAGTCATGAAGAGTCATTCCATTTTCTTTTCTTGGTTACAGTGGCAGTGAAGATCGTAAGGAGTCCGACTATGACAGAGACATCAGGGAGTTTAGTAAATTCCTCAACAGGTATGGTTGAATTCTACCTTTCTGAATAAAGATAGTATTTAATGTTTACTTCAAAGTCACGCAAAGTTATGCATAATCATAAGTGTTCCGGGCCGCATGTTGCCTAACCTATGTTAGGCATGACAAATATGTGTTTGGATTGATGTATTTCCATTATGTAACAGTCATTGATGTTTGTAAAAAAAATTGTCTAATCTAGTAGAGAAATTTTTTTTTGAATTTGTTATGAAAGATATCTATGTTGGTAGAAATACTGAGATATTTGTTTATATTCAATGCATATTTTTCACAAGTATTTGTATAGAATATAAGAGGCTCTAAGGTAGGTCCTTGGGGCACTCCACTTGACCGTTTCTCAAAGATATCCTGGGCCCTGTCTTACAAAGAGTTGATATCAATCATAAGAGATAGGAGACTGCTAAATTGCGATTGATAGGAGGACTTGCGATTGATCGAAATCAATTGCAACTCTTTGTAAGACGGGGCCCTGATGTCATAAAGAAAAATATATGATTTTTCTGTTTACAGTAAAGCAGAGGCAGACAAGGTGAGAGAATTCAGCAGGGAAAGACGAGATAGGCCAAGCAGAGACAGAAGCCCAGACCGAACCCGGGACAGGAGTCGAGATAAAACCAGAGAGCGAGATCGGGACAGGGACCGTGATCGCGATAGGGACCGGGATCGTGACAGGGATAGGGAGGGCAGGGACAGAGACCGGGAAACGAGAGACAGAGATCGAGATCGTGATCGGGGCGATCGCGAGCATGCCAGCCGGAGTCGCGATCTTGAGCGGGATCGGGGCGATCGGGATAAGGACAAGGAGAGAGAGAAACGACTCAAGGAGAAAGAGGAGGATAAAGATAAAGATGACAGAGTTAGAGATCGTTACAAGGATTCCAGGCACAAATCTTCAAGAAGGTAATAATGTCACTTGTTTCTTGACTCAACTATTTGAATAAATCAACTACAGGAATTTGTTTTTATTTCCTTTTTTTTAAGTCGAGCCCATGTGATAGGTCATAGGGTGATAGCTAAATATTATTTTGTAAATAAATCCGAAGAAAACATTCTCTTTTGATTTTGTGTTCTTCATCTCATCAGGACCTGGCGTGGTCTGTTCTGTTCCGAAAGTCTTTTTCAAATATAATATTGATGTCACATTTTCGTAGCCAACTCTGGTTGGATGAAGATGATCTTCCATTTTAATTGTAGAGTTTCATGTGCAACTGTTTTAAATGTAAAGCCTTGGAAGAATTTACCGTCTGTATTAGTTGAACTTAAAGAAGTGATAGCCCTTCCAACTAAATTCTCATGCGGCTGATTCTATGCTTACAACAGTATAAAGCATTTTGTTTTGTAATTACACTTATTCCCCCCTCCCTCTCCTCTCTCTTTACTCCCTCTTTGTAGGAAACGAGATGACGAGGACGACAAGTACAGCTCATCACGTCACCGGCACAGACACTCCCGTCGGGATAGGGATAAAGAAGGGGGTGAAGAGTACGAGGTGCTAGATGCTGCCAGTGGAGATGATGATCTCAATCCATCTCTAGTGGGTACTGCATACCATTCAGACTAGACCCCTCTTATACCCTCTCCAATACCCCCCCCCTCCCAAGGATTCCATTCCACCTTCCTCAAAAAAGTTTTGTTTCAAAGGTAAACTGAGCATCTCACCTCGGATTCTCCTAGAGGGCATTTAAAAGTGGTCCAATGCTTAATTTTGGAACTCTTCTGAAATCTTTAAAGAAAAAAGGAACCTATGCAGCTTTATTTCTTTTCCCAACCTTTTAGGATTCACAACCTTTTAGGCTTCACAATTTGAATATTTTCAGCTGTTCTTTGCCCTGGGGTCATATTCCTGTACACCTTTCCCAATAAAAATATTTCCACCTGACACCTATTGTACTGCATTTGCCATTTGGGTATGGCAAGTTGAATTCATGAAAGATAGAAATTCTATCACACTCTACTTTGTCCAAAGAATTCTTTTAGAAAGGAATTCAACATGGAATTCCACCGTAAGAATTTATTACCTGTATGTTGTACATACTGTATAGTGTAAATATATTGCAATTTTTAATGCTGATTGTCTGAATATCCTGGAATGTGTCTTCAAAGATAGAGACACTGGTAATCAAGATCGTATTTGATTTCAAGATATATAGACCATCCTCTAAACACAAGATGTTGCCAACTGCATCATAGTTGTTGTATGTATACCTGTATTTGTAATGCTTTTACAATCATTCAGCCTACTAGTGCATTCTTGAGGCACAGTCGTCATCTACTTTTATAGGATCATTTAAATAAATCTTAATTTCTCTGAATCCCCTCCCGCTTTGGTCATGATCAGGGACTGTTTAAATGTAGCGTGTTGATCATTTGTAGATCAAGTGGGCATTGGCTGTAGACATGTTCTTAAATCCTTTGCAACAAAGAATGAATTCCTATAAAACCAGATATGTTCATGAATTTTGCAAGAGAAGTAAATCTGTGAAATGAATGAAATGCATTTCTCTCTAGATCTTGCAATTTGCGAAGGATTCATTTTGCAAAAGTGACCAATTGTTTAGTAGATCCCTAACACAATCTTCTCACAAAGTAATTGTTTAGTAGATCCCTAACACAATCTTCTCACAAAGTATGAGAACAAAGATTTGGAATTTCAGGGCATGGAGTGTACATTCATGTACATTTAATTCATACTCATTGAAGTCTAATGTAACATGGGATGTGATTAGTCAAACAAACATGTCTACTGTCACTACAGTATTTGGAAATGAAGCTCAAGTAGCAAAATACAGAATCAGAAGTCTAACAGACGTTGCTTGATACATTTTTATTAAAATAGTAGTCTATCGACTATAAATCACAAGTACAGCAGCAATGCACAGGTGTGTCCAGTATTTCAAGCAAAGTTCAGGATTTGTTTGCAAATGATTGATTATACCTGTAATCCAGCCAAGGCTAGTTGAATTTAAGTAACTGATTAAATTCCTGAAATTAAATTCATTTGAATGCCCCAAGAAGATAACAGGAATATTTATCTGTAGAATGGAGGGTTTGGTACAGCATAGTTATTTGTCATTGAAAATGGAAAAAGAGATAATTTGTTAATCATGTCTGTTGAAAATTACTCATTTTCTTCTGTGAATTTGTTATTTCAGGATCAGAATAAAGAACTTTGTATGCAACTGAAGATAGAACAGAGACAATGATTTACATTTGCTCCTTCTGCGACTGGGATGTATTTTGACATCTAGCAACTGTTCAACCTCTAAAACGGGGTTATGAAAATTATCGTCTGTCACATGTATGTAAGCTGCAGAATTCTGTCCTTTTGCATCTTTTCTTTGAATGAGGTTTGTCATTCTCTTGGGTATTTCATATCCTTCGTTCGGAAAAAGATTTTTCAAACTTGGTAAAATCTTTGGTCAAACAACATACACACTGTATTTATGATCGGGTTTTAGTATGAAGTGTAACTGATACCAAACATGACCAAATGGAATACACATGTATTAATTATGAGCGATCAACAATCAACCAACATTGGTTAATCGCAGGCATAGCTACAAATGTTCACCGACTGCTTTTAGTATTTAAAGTTCCTTCTTTCAGATGCCTTTTAATGCCCAAGAATTGCATCACGTAGATGTGAAAGATATTACTGGTACATGTAGTAATATAATTGTGATTATTTGTATGAAAAAGAGAACTTGGCTTCTCATTAAATCTTGTGTTTTAGAAAAGCCAGAACTTTGCTTTGTGTCATTACTTGGAATGTTTTAATGGATGGGTGTCTTGCAGCTGAGATATGATAAATGTCTTTTCAATATTTCAGTTTTATATTTAGTGATTAATTAGCAAACCATAACCACTACAATTTTCATCACCATGATCTACAAAGCTGTCATCATTTACCCAATCATCACCACTATGCTTACTCAAATAATATTCTTTTTGAATCAGGATCTTGGAATATACCAGTATGTGAATGAGCAAACTATTCACAGCATCGCATACATTTTCAATTAAATTATACTTACTTTTGAAAGGAGTACATACACGTATGGCAAATCTCTCAGTTGTTCAATAATTTATTAACATATCAATGTATTTACATCCATTTACAAAAATTGCAGTCGAAATATAAACAGTGAAGTGGTGGCTCATTTGCACGCCATTGGTTTCATCACAGGTCTGCAGGCCTAAATAGGATCACATCATCTTCTCCTCACTAGTTTAGGAGAATACACGTCTAGGAAGTATTAGGCCTAAAAAAAAGATGTTATGTTGCCCTTTGTGACCGACTCATAAATCTTGAAATATTCGTGTGTTTTTTTGTAACCTGAGAAATATCAGCCCAAAGAGGGAGACCCCCCCCCCCCCCCCAAAAAAAAAAAAGATTTTTGACTGACCGACCCACGTTTTGGGACCTAAAGGGCAATACAATATCTTTTTTAGGCCTTATCTTGGATGATAGCTAACTTCTGGAGGTGACACATGCAGGAAGTGCCAGCCACATCTGTCCTCCTTTGCCAACTTGGAAAGACATTCAGCTTGGAAGAAGTATTGTTTCGACACTGCTCTCACATCTTCTGGAGTTTCTCTGACCACGTTTCTTCTTCCTTGGCCGGTTTGGTCTCTTCGGAGGAGATACATGAGGAAGTGTTTCATTCTGGGCAGTGTCATCTCTGGAATATGCTGAGGTATGCCCTGGTGTGAATGATGTTTGCTGAAACATGTCTAGGAGTTTAAAAGTCACATTATGCATGAGTTTGCATATGTCCTCCCTTCGCTAACTTTGGAGGAAAGCATGCAGGAAGTGTTCTTCTCTTGAAGATGCCGAGGTATGTCCTGGTGTGAATGATGTTTGGTGAAACATGTCAAGGAGTTCAAAGTCATGTTACATGTGAGTTCACATATGTCCTCCCTTTGCTAACTTTGGAGGAGACGCATGCAGGAAGTGTTCGTCTCTTGAAGATGCCGAGGTATGCCCTGGTGTGAATGATGTCCTTGAGGTCTGCTGATGGTGCGTGTGTGACAGCTGCTGCTGGCTTTCCTGAAGGAACTTGATGATGGCCGGTGATCTCAATAGAGCCTGAAATATCAAATATAATGTACGGTATACAGTAAATATACAACACAAGGAAAGTTTTAAAGCCATGAGGGGTTTTCTACAAGATAGAAAGAAAAATGAAGATCTCTACCAATACCTAGGGCTGACGATGATCTCACGGGAGATCAGGATGGATAGACCGAGATGGTGTGGTCAGAGAAAAAAGCCATTGGCTTCAGAGAGCAATGAACGGGAAATAAAAGGTCCAAGCCCACAGCGTGGGAAAAACAGATGCTATACAATGATGATGATGATTGCAATCCCTATAAAGCTATATACATGGCAAATACTGAAATGGCTTTAACATTGCTAAATGATTATATAGAGGGTGCAAGTAGCTAAAAGAAGTACAGTCCTGCTTTAAGAGTGGGAGAGAGTTCCAAAGTTTAAATAATGTTTTTATCTTGGTATGTAAAAAGGAAGAAAAGGAAATGGAGAATTGATATTGCAGTCACAAACGACAGTCTTCTTCTAATCTGTCATCAATGGCAGGAAGAGAGGTACAGCGTAGGAGATAGAGAGAGAGAGAGAGAGAAAGGCGGGGGAGGAGGAAAACGGAAGCGGAAGATGATGACATATATGTATGTTTTCTTGTGAGCTGCCTGGATGCTTACTTTACATTTCCCAAGACACATGTGCACATTTCAAACAAACAATGAGCAAACCTTGCTGAATAACATGTTTAATTGCCCATAATACTTAAAAGGCACTGATTTTGTGTACTGCCTGAATGCCTAGCTGCACTGTATTTTTACTGACACAGGCATGTATTCTAAACAAATTGTAAACAAAGCTTGATGCTGAACAACCAGTACCCCACTCCTTAAAAGGCAATGGCCCCCTTCCATTTTCCCACCTGATGATCTTTAAAGCTACCATGACACCCACTGAGTGAGAAAGCATTCCCTGTTGAATTAAACAACATAACCTCGGGACAGGTATGGACGACATAACAATTTCATTTCCTTCCTAGTCATATTCTGCTCGAGTCATCACTCCTGTGTTTATAATATGACTGGAGTGGTTTCCCCCTGCATTGTTTTTGTTATTCTTATTCTCTCCTCCGCTTCATGATAATACTCATCAGGCAAAACGGGAATTACTTCAAAAAGCTGTCAAAGACATTACTCCACTGATAGAATGCTGAAACAAAAACAATAACTTACACAGATAACAATACAAATAATAATAAAAAGAAGAGGAAGAAGAAGAGGATGAATATGAAAATGGAATATCTTACTATCTTGAAATACCAGTCATTAATGATTTTCAGTAATGTGATCTCATGTTTTATAGGTGAATTCATAATCAATTTCCACAAAATACCAATAACAGCCATTCTGGATGACCTTTGAGCCCTCAGCAATCTACCATGCAGGTTTTAAAGGCCCACTGTACTACTTGTAGCTACTTGCTTCCTTTATATAGAAAACAATGCCTAATCGGTGACGATTGGTCCCCCATGATACTCTTTTTCTTATGTTAATTGAGAGTTGAGTTGATGAGATAGCCACCTGTCGGTGACCTTCTGGGTGGTCTAATCCCTCCTCGCCAAACTAGTACAGATGGGCTGTAAGACATCGGAGCATGTCTTGGCCTGTTGCCACTTACCAGTTTCTTCTCATTGAGGACCTGGTCTAGTGTAGGTAGTCCATTATCGGCTGCAGACTTCTCTCCACCAGGGATGGACTGCAGACTTGAAGGCTTGGGCACATTCTCTTCTTCCTGTTGGTAAAATATCATCATCATTATTATTATCATTATTCGGCAAAGACAAAATCATAAGAGATCAGTAAGATTTGAAATGAGCCACATGGATTCACTATATAAGTATAACCCGAAGATCTTCTTTTCCACTTCACGTGACTTAAAATAAATAAATATCGCAGAATAGCAAGATTAAAAAAAAAAAGGAATTGGAAGTATATTAAAGGGATATAGTTGAGTGTCAAATTTGAAAGAACATAATATTTAAATGACAAAATCATCTTTGTTTGATCAAAATCGGTTCAGAGACGGCTGAAATATAACGATTTCTAATACTTGTGTACCACCACAAATATTAGATATTTTTGAAAAATTTGAAGAAAAAAAATGTTGAAAACCGTTGAAAAATATGAAATAACGCCTTTTACGTCGTATTTCAGCTAATGCCGATGTTGGCTTTTTGGTTTGCAATTTTGTGTTGATTATATTATCCACAATCAGCCGGCTCATGTATTGTTATTTTTAATTAAATCATTAATTAACGGTCACCATGTTTTTTTTAAAGTGGAGCTGAATTGGTATAATCGTATTGGCTAAATTTCACACATTTTGGGGTCTAAAATTACCTTCATAGCAATTTAAGGTTCTAAAAGGGAACTATAAATGTCATAGATAAGAATAAGAGCAATACCCATGCACTTTGAAGGCATTTGCGGTCTGAAAACAGAACTCAACTATCCCTTTAAATAAGAGAAAAAGAAAGAGAAAACAATGTCGCATTATGTTCATGTCTCCAAAATTTTCCTTTTAAAATACAGGATTCAGATGAAAAGACTTGGTTGTCTGCTTGCTACATGACAAGGATCTATTTCACACTTTCAAAACTAGTGACTGTCTCTTTTAAAGTTTAAATTGGACATATACCTATGATAAATTCAGTTGGACTTATCTGTTTGCTCTAATCCTTGACAAACAAACCAGTTTATGAGTTAAATTTTAAACATTAAAAATCCAACTTCCGTACATGTTGGTGGGAAATATTAATACAACTAAAGATTTGTTTGGACCATCTTCAAGTTCAAGCTACCTTTAATTTCAATCCACGGTACTGAAGGTGGTGTAGCATGACGAGACTGTGTCTCTCCCGTGGCCTGACCCGGGCCAATCGGGTATAATACCACTACGGAATACGCTACTGCAGTATTCATGTGCGTGAAACATACGCAAAACCAAAGCGTGAGGAGAACTTTGGTCTGATAGTTCATTCATTTACGTGCAGTTGTCCAAAAGAAGTCGCAGATGGCGTTAACCAGTATTTGCCATGCTACACCCCATTCAACGGGATACCAACCTTTTTCTTGAACATTTGAATGTTAGTCGTCATCTGGTCCTTCTGCTTCTTCTTGGCCTTGTACGTCTTATTACGGTGATAGCTGCACATCCACGGACCCTTGCGCCGCTTCCCCGACACCACCAGCATCTCCTGGCAGTTGTCCATGCTGCACTTCTTGCAGCGCATCAGGTCCAGAGACTGGTTGCTGGAGCTGGTGCTTGCCTCGCTCGGCGCAGGAGAGGGGGCGCGCAGACCCCCCACTATCGCTGCTGGACTGTAGTCCTACATGTATAATAACAATAACAATAATAGTTTGTTCTTATATATAGCAGGCCCTCTCAAAGCGCTTTACAGCCTTTCAACCTTTCACTTTCAAAGTCATTGTAATTAATGTATTCTTTCCTGTAGGAGTGAATTAATTGACACAGCATTCGTTGTTAGAGCTCTTAACCGCTGGAGGTTACACATGCATTGCTTTCCTTTAAATATAGCTTTATATTGATATGATATCTTAGTCTGAGTGGCTAAGCAGTGATTTGTTCTACATTATACACAGTCAAGAAAACTATGTAAGATATTTAAAATTACCTATTCTTTTTTAATTCTATCTATTTATGGATATATATACAGTCAAACCTGTCTATAGCGACCGCCCAGCGACCGGGAAAACAAAAGGTTCCTTTAGTACATGATTCAATGAGAAACCATTTTCAAGGGAAACAACAAATGTGGCCTTTGTAAACAGGTGGTCACTAAAGCAGGTTTGACTGTGGTAAGTTTGAATAAGCTAGGATATCCCTGTACAGGCATTTCTTGTTTGGTCTACTCATGATTTTGGTCCTTATCTATTCTAATTCAGAGTGCAGAGTGCATTGCCATGTTCTTTACTTTTGATCAATCGGCCATCGTTTCATGTTCAAGTTGTACTATGGCTTCCTGAGTGAGCTGTCAAAGCAATTAGAGCATCAAGGTCATAAACTGTTGCCGTAGTGCAGACAAAATATAAATGTGACAAGGACAGGTGTCAAACAGTAAAAGTACAATGACCCTGTAAAATGTAAAAATGACTCAAGAATTTGTCAGTTATTCCAACAATGTTCATCACCTTGTTTCTATAAATATTATTATAATGGTCCTTTAATTGTAAGAAATCATTGTGAAACAAATTACAAGGGATCCCAGAAAACAAAATTGTTAAAGATGTACATTTTTGTACATGATGATAAACTTAAATACCTAATGACTCCTCAATTGAACTTTATATATATATATAAATAAACAAAGTTGACAAACGGAACAATTGACCAACTTGAGATTGTGATTTTAGTGAAAGAAAGAAAGGAGAGTAGAGTAGAGGTGTTCAAATAGTTACCCCTTGTTTGCCAACAACAGTGACATTCCCACTGCTGATGCTAGTAGCGGTTGGAGATCGAGCCATGCTGAACTGCTGGGCTTTAAACCTGGTTGGACTCTCAAGGACCAGACCTCCACATGTCAAAGACAGAACCTGGCTGGGCTGGGGTCTCTTTGGACTCTTGAAGGACTAAGCTTTCATGTATCAAGGACTGAGCCTAGATGGGCTGTATCTGTTTGGTCTCTCAGAGACTAGACCTTCATGTACCAAACCAAAGACTGGATCCAGATAGGCTCATCATGTATCTGGGACTGGACCTAGATGGGCCTCCGAATGCTTCTGACCTGTAATGACATGTGATTGCACAGCTGTAGTAGGTCATGAATGTCTCTAATACTGTATCCTGCTGTGCATTAGTACATGTAGTAACAGTTGGATTAATGTGATAGAAAAGGTGCTAGATTTGCATTGTAGAGCTTTACAAGGTACTTCCTAGGAAGACCTTTGCTTGAACTTTTCTATAAATTATGTAAAATCATGTAGATTACAAAGCATTCGGATTCAGATACAGATTACGATAAATTAGCATGGAATTTATAAAAGGAGAGATGGAATACAATACCAGTAGGAGGAGAGAACAAAGGAAAATGAGAACACAAGAGACAATGAAAAGAAGAAATGCACTTATTATTCTTGTCAGTAGGCCTATAAATATAGAGAAGTTCAAAAGAGTTATGTACATCTTAGTAATAAATAACTACATCTAGAGTGACATGAAATTATTTATTGCATCAATATAATCCACAATTATATACTCTGTGACATATCATCAATACAGTCATGTACATAATTAGTTTTCAGTTGCTCCACCATGCATAACAAAGTTTATAAACACAATTCATATCAAAACATGTACAATTAAGTATTTGATTAGGTTAGATATCATGTTTCAGTTATGAATATTGATAATAGCATGCATGGGTTACATGTATGTTATAATACTCACTGCATGAAAATGATATTCAGTTCTTATTATCCAAAGAAATGCGGACAATTAAATTTAATTTTTACAAGTATTTTGTCCAACATTGGGAGTTGTATTTTACTCCCATTTAGGTAAACAATTGTCACTAAAGTGCCAATTGTGAGTGAATTTTGGTGAGTTTTGAACAGTGGTGTTGTAGAGTTTTGAGAATCAATACATGGTGTCTTAAAACTCATAGAAGCATTACTATAATTTGTGTGTACAGTAATAAAAAGATTTACTTCAAAAATACTTTGAAGAATATAATCGGTAATCTACTAGGGCTGTGAGTTAGTGCGTAATTTCCTCTATGTGTACACGTCCAGTTTATCTGTGATTGTACACAGTTATGACATTTACCAAAAACAAAAGCAGTATTTTAGCCATGTAAGACCAGTGCTGCAATGGTTCGCAGTATTATCTTTTATGTAGTAAAACAAACGGTCAATGGAAACCAGCGCACAATGCTGAATCGACGACAACATGGGATGAATTGGGTAAGGACGAGGAATCACCCTTTTTCTCATCAAAGAGTTCTTCAAATTATAATTTTAATTCTCAAATGATTGAACGGATGACCAGAGAAGTTGAAAATCGTTGTAAGTCAAAATTGTAATTACCGGTAGACTACTACTTCTTTACATTTTGAAAAAATGTGACCTAGTCCGCTGTTTGAATTGTTTCCTATGCAGGCTCTGGAGCTCCGAAGCTCCCTGGTTTTAGACGTGTCTGTATATTATGTAATAGGTCTATTACGTATTGGTATCGTCATTTCATTAAATTCAAAACCGCTCGAGCGGATCGGCCAATGGGAGCCTGTGCAGGATCAAATGGGCGATTAATTACATACACCGTACACATTTTAAATGTTTCATTTACACCATTCTTCATGCAAGCAAATTCGTGCCAATTAAGGCTGATATGATCATCAATATCATATTTCATATTATCACCAAGGCAAGGGCCATAGCCCTAACAATAAGGCTTAAACCAAGGCTACTCTAGAAGTAGACCGAAAACTTCAGTCTCTCTAATCGTCGGTTGTTCCACTGAGACTACGTCTGGCTCCACTAGACCTCCGATTATAGAGACTGGAGGATGGGGACCTCTTACTGTGAGGGACTGTACAGAACAAATGGTTCGGTTCGACCGGACCGCGATGAATGAGATATGCAACGAAATTTTCACTCTTTACATCCTCATAACTGCTGCAATTATAATAAAAATTAAAAATAACATATATAGCTTATTTGACTTACGATAGCTTGCTCATTTAGATCCTAAATTAATGATTAATCCGAGAAAGTCTCGTCGACAACATTATCCGTCTTGGTTTTACTTTAGTTGATGAATATTCATTTTTTCTTTTCGAACGTCCAATAGCTACCGTAGCTACGTACGTACGGAATGAGTGCTCTGATTGGCCATTGGCGTAGGTTGACCCGGAAATATACCGGCCGCCGGGTCATAGCTCTATTTTCGAGTGCATGAACGTAGTTTCACAGTTTGGAGATACAAATTGGATAATTCAGTAAGTCCGTAAATTATCCATTTAATATTAAGTTTTCAAATTTTGATAACTGTAATTAGGACAAATGACATACCGACCTAATTTACATCTGATTTAGAAATCAGAAAATTAGATCTAACAGTTAGATCTAGATCTAGATCTAGATCTAAATAAAGAAAATCGGGGGAGAAATGTCGGTAACGAAAAGCTGTTCCGCTGTGGCTCTAATTTACCCACACGGTACAAGATCTCTGGGTTGCCATCTGTATTGGGGAATGACAACAAATGTCAGTTTTATTAAAGAAATGACCCAAATCAGATGGTTATTGCTGTCTACTCTAGAAGTAGACTCTAGAACCCATTTTACATCACATGAATCTCAGTTAGTGGGACCGAAATCAGCTCTGAAGTGTAAACAGTAATGTTCATAATTCTGCCACACCATCCATTCTTTCTGGTATTGTAAAATCTATTTTATCCCGGAAATATTCAATGAAGACGCTGATTAGTTATAAGGAAATTCTCACCTGCACAAGCAATAAAGTCTGGAGCAGCTGGGCTGAATGACAGTTTAAATGGACAAAAAGACTTGAGTCTGACTTGAGAGAAATTTGATTCTTAGTCTATTTTCAGTAAAAAAGAAAAGAAGAAAATTGTATTTGCCTGTTTCATTTAAATCATTTTTATATCATGAGTGAATTGAAATATTTCTGAATCATAAAATATTTGATAAAATTATCGAAGGTGAGATATTTCATTCCTGGTAAAGCAACAATTATTTTTCAATTGAAGATTTACAATATTACAAATTGAAGGCGAATAGAATAAGGCCAAATTTGGCGGAGAGCTACATGTATTGTACGCTAGGCTATAACGGCTGCGAATGACAACGTATTTGTATTCTATATGTGTGCGGGCGGAATCGTCACTGCGACTGCGAATTTGCGGATGAGAGAGGAAAATTGATGATCAATTATTTCGAAAATCTAAGGCACATTGCGCAAGGAAAGACTATTCAATATTTATCGACTGAGTGTTGCTCTTCTGCAATTTCCATAGTTCTCTTATTGACGTGTTTTAAACGTTATTTCTTCAAAAAACATTTACCAAAGAGACGCATACAAACTGAAGTTGGAAGCAAGACCACCGAGACCGATCATAGGATCAGACCGGGGCATTTGAGCGGCATCTCTGGAGCGAGGAGTGGTGGCAACAAGGCGAACAGTTCCACCGGCGCCGGGCGCTATAAATAGCGCAGTTAGGTGAGATTAGGTTTCGTTGTTTCGTTGCAAATGATACCACCTTTTTGGCCTTATAACAAGTAGACGGGAGTAGCTAGATCTACTTCCTATAATACTTAAGTGATCGATAATCGAATTTATTATTAGTGTGAAGAATGAATGGTGATGGACCTGACTAGGATTGAAAAATTATTAAAGGGAAAGAAGAATGCAAAAAATCAAAAAGTAACACTAACAACAACACTAGACGGTCTAGACCACAATATGGTGGTGTGACCATAGTTCACGCTAACTCCAGAGCTTGTGTATGGGTCACTTTTTTCGCAATGTAAAGAGGTAGAAATTACAATTTTGACTTGCAATGTTTGTTGACTCCTCTGGGTAGGGAGGCCAATGCCCAAATCTAACTTTTTAATTACGAATTTGTTTAAAATAAAACAAAGATTAAAAGAAAGCATTTACTTTCACTAAGAAAACTCACCCATCTGCCGACTCCAGAAGTTCCATAAAATAGGAGATATCCAGCTTGTAAACACTCCCTTCCTTCTACGCCTTGGCCGTACGCAAGAGCCTTGAAACAGATAAATTCATGTCGCGAAATTACGTTGATAATTAGACAGGCCCGAGGCAATGGGCGTGTCATTGTCCGGACAAAGTTCATGATGAAGTTTAAAACTTCGCGCGAAAGTGCAATCACTCAACAGCGGCTAGCCTTGAATCGGTCGCACACGTACACACCGCGCAGGCAAGCCCCAATGCAGGCTGAAATCCAGCCATCAATGTGCGAACGATTCCATCTTCTACTACTACGAGCCGAAGGCGATGGTTCAAAAATGAAGAAGGAATATACAAATTGGCAGCTAAGAAACATATATAATTCATTGATGTGTATTCCAACAATTTGATTTCCTCATGAGTATTCCTTATTATCAACGATCGAGAAGTTACGAGGTCCAATTAACATCCATCTTGCAGCGAACACAGTAGCATGATCCATGCAACGTACGTCATGTACGTGTACTAATATTTCTCTCACTCTCTATCTCTCTCTCTCTCCCTTTCGCTATACGTAACATACACACTCACTAACCATGTGTCATACAACACACACCTTCAAATCATGGCTTTCATTTCAATTCTCAATTGGAGTATAGACTGCTCACGTAGACTTTTTTTTTTACTGAAATATTTTTTTTAACACTTCTCATACATTATACTGCACGACACTCGTATCTAGTGCTGTGAGAATAAGGTACTAGGGTCTATAAATAAGACTACGCTTTGCGCACGATCTGACCGGAGCTCAGTGGAGCTCAGACATATGTCGCAATACCCTTTATTTTTGGCGCGAACAATGACGTCACTGTTCACAGTTTTTCTTCTCATTTTGAGATGGATGTAGCTATAGGGCTCAAACCAACGCAAGATTGACAGAAACATCGTACTCTATCTACTTTCGAATGTTCAGTTTGTAAAAATCTGTATTTAAAAAGATATAATCTTTTTTCTTTATATTTTCTAGATGTTAGAAGTGGCAATTGTGAACATCTGAAATGTTGATCTCTATCAAAAGTTCTTTACTCAAAACGGATCCCATATTTTTAGTGTCTACCTTCAGCCCATGAGAAGGTTTTTAGTGAGCAAACCTCTACGCCCTCTAGGATTTTCTTAGTCTGGGATGCGCGTTCGTAAAGTTGTTCTGCTACGAGAATTATTGGACTCAAATACGTCAAAATCTGCAAGATCGTCAACAAATGGTGAAAGACTGTTACAGATCCGTGATTATAGGTATGTTGTGAAATGTATGATTGTATTTTCTTTTCTTATTTTCATCAATTTTTTTTTTTACATCATTTTTTTCCCTCTGCTAATTTTTTGAAGTGGGCGACGAGCGCACAAATCGTAGGCGTAGAAGCCTTACGCCCGGGCATTGGCCTCCCTACTCTGGGCATCTTTCCAACCATTTGAAATTATATTTTGAAGAAAACTTCGATAGGAAAAAGGGGGTGATTCTTCGTCCTAACCCAATGATTTATCCATGTTGTAACGTCGGTTCAACATGGCAAAGAGAAAGTATGCATGTGTGGATGCGGCGCAGCAAATATGAATATTCATGCTATAGGGCGCCGTTCGCTCGAAATTGCTGAATATGCATGATCAACGAAAAAGAGCCCTTCTCAACCTCGTGCATATTTGACAATTTTGAGTGAACTGCAAACAATGTAGGCACGCATATTTTCTCCATTGTCATTATAATCCAAATGGCGGCACGCATGTTTTGCCTTCTCTCTTAGACTAATATTATCAATTTCAAAGTCATTGAAAGGCACTTAATATCAACAAACATGGTCTACAACAACTCCAAATGACAAAATAATCCCAGCTACATATATGCATGTTTTTTTAGTATTTGATAGCCCAAAGTTTTTTTCTACCAGTTTTCTATCAATTGTTGACATTTAACGGCATGAAAATAGTGCTGAATACAACAACTTCAAATGAGAGAATTATCAAAGATATGAGTGATTTTAGGTATTAGAGTGCACAAAATTTCAAGTACAACAGATTAAAAAAAATTGAACCAATAATTTTTGCCGATATTGATCGAAGGTGCAAGGGTGTCGCTCCAATCTTCCGATCCAATCAAAGCCCCAACTTGCATCTAAGTTGATCTACTACAGCAATTTTTCTAGGGCTTTTTTCCCCCTTCAAATCAGCAAAAAATTGTCCCCAGAAGGGCATATTTGGGGGGTATCTAATGTCCCATAGGACATTCACTGAAGCAGGGATAAATTTGTTCAAAGCCTTGCATACCTTTGCACATCTTTTGAGGAGACCAGTAAACTGGGTTTTAAAAATGATTGATAATAAGCGGAGGGCCAAAGTCAAATATCATTGTTATTGCTTAGTTTTTGAGTTGGTTGCAGCTACCACACAAACAAAGCCCACCTTGTTCATTTGAGAGAATTTATCAGAATACACAATATTTCAGAGGCGTTTTTTAAAATAATTTGTAGGGTGCACCCCTAAATTGGAAAGGGCGTCCAAAAAGTGCCCTTTTTCACAAAAAATAATATTTTGTAAATATTATTTCAAGGAAACATTGAACCACCCTGAGTTTGGTGTCATATCAAAGATAATTGAATTATCTGCATGTTGATATTCATTTTAATGGAATTGAGATTAATTATTTTTAAGTAAAAAGCATGAGTACCCCCCCCCTCCCCCCCCCAAAAAAAAGTTGAATTTGAAATTGGATTTTCATCAAATCCCAAACTCCATTTTAGAATGTTAACCTTGCAAACAATTGGTTACTATTTGCTTTTGAAGTAAGTTTAGGACTTTAGACTGACTGTAAAAGCATTCAACTTTCATCTGAAAAAAGGGAGGTCTCCAATATTAAATACTTCAGTTCGGGATTTATCACAATGGTTAGACCAACTCATTATGTTAATCCCTCAATGACTTTGAATACAATGTGAGGGCTTCATCCACCTTCTGTATAAAGAAGACTGGGCAGTGAACCACTGACCCCAAACAGCTGTCAGACTCTTGTTGGTCACTTCAAATTGGGTAGTCATGATGAAATTACACACAATGTTAATTTAATACCAAAACCGAGGACAGAACTAGTTGTCAATGACTGATTACTAATCAAAATGAAATTTGAGTGTTTGAAGTTGAACAACATCTTCCGTGTGAATGCAAAGACCGGTGACAATATTTACCATTCACAGCCTACTAGTATTACATCTCACCTCCAAAAAGGCAATCAAACTCCTATGGCCTCTAATGAAAGACTAAGAAAGAGGTTTTCAGAGCTTTACTGCAAAGTTTTTCACAGAGAAAGGAGACACCATAACACATGGATGATGTACCCCTTCACAAAACACATACAGGTACACACTAGGTTTGTGATACTGGCACTACCACACAGTCCAACCATTTCAAGAGTAGCAAAAATTATGTCCTTTCACCTAATTCGGCCAACGATCGGCCCTCGATCGGCCCCCGATCTGATGATTGGTTACACTTACAGGGTTAGCTTTAAGGGTCCGACTACTCATTGATCATCAAATGAGCAATGTAAGGAACCTACAAATTGTAATTTCTGCAGCACGTACATGAAGAAAAAAATGGGGATGGGATGGGTTGGAGTAAATTTTATGTTCTGAGACCCATTTCACAAAGCCTTTTTCAATGACAAATGACTAAAATCAGTGAGAAATCTGCTGATAACCAATCAAATGCAAGGATTTCAGTAGCTTATAACAACAACTGTCATTTATCACTGACAAGTTTTGTGAAACACCCCCCTGATATCACATTACATAATGGTGACAAGCGTTTTTAATGGTAAATCAATGTAAGAAGGGTCAGTCCATATTATCTGTGTATCACGATGTACATTGTACCTCGGCATGTCATAGAGGTTTACTGTTACTTATAATGTTGTCATTTCAATGCTAGTTGACAGAGTCAAGATATTAGCCTAATTCCCTGACTATAATTGAATTTTCTGCAAGTGCTAGGCTTATGAGTCAACTGTTGAAATGCATGGAGAGCCAGCAGTGAGTAGAGGCTTCGAAGGGAGAAGGGAGATGGAATGGCCGTACGTGATGTTAGATGTAGGATATCTTTATTGCTTCCAAGGCATGATTTGTTCTATCTCTCTTTGTCCTGTGATGAAACGGGAAGGATGGTTTTAAGCAGGACTGCACTACTTATAGCTACTTGCGCCCTCTTTACAGCCAACAATGCTTAAGCGGTACCCATTCATCCCCCATGGTCCCCTTTTTCTTATGTTAATTGAGAGCTGATTTGATGAGATAACCACCTGCCAGTGATCACACAGGGTGGTCTAATCCAGGGAAAAAATTAATATTTATTTTTCGGGGGCTACTTTTCAAGCTTGCCTGCATGAAAATAACACTCTAAAATTTGTTTTGCATTGAACTCTATGCAAATTTACTGGGGCTCTTTTCTGATTTTTGGGGGCTCTTTTGGGCATTTCGGGGGCAAATTCGCCCTGAGCCCCCGTGTATTTTTTTCACTGGTCTAATCCCTCCTGGCCAAACTAGTGCAGATAGGCTTTAAAGGTAGACACAAGTCTTGGATCCTGGTGCACTAGCCCACTTGGAAAAGCTCCCACACACTTAAAAAGAAAATACCAATACTGAAAGTATACTGTATGTATTCTCTCATCCACGCGTGCTGGAAGCCACCCACATGTATATTCAGCTCACTTAATCACCCTATTCCGTGCCGACAGAAAGAGTTTGTAAGGAAATGCTTTACTGAATATTGCTATAATTATGTGGTCAGTGAACTGTTAATAGATTTTTTTTTTGTACCAGAAATGGACAATCTCTGCAAGGGGACCAGAACCTACTAATCTTTATAAATCTCCTTCCAAAAAAAAATGTACCTTTGGCTTGTTTTGCAGGGCTCATCACTATTAAAGGCACATGTGGCGCCCACAATCCAAGTCCGCACCCCAATGATTTTGAAATTTTTATACAGGACTCATGCAAACAGGCTGTAAAAAGTTCATTCAGGACCCCCTTCTTAGAAAGTTAGTGTGGAGCCCTGCTGCTAGTTGAAAAAGAGTGGTGTAATTGTTTTGAGTGACCTGGTCAAAATTCTTGTTCTTATCTGATCCATTATTAAGCTGGAAGTTCTTTCGCAGGGGTAAAGAAAATACCACCATTTCCCTTAAAGTGAATGAACTGAACAATGGTATTTCAAAGGTCAGATCCCTACAAAGCATTGTGTCAATATTATGCCTATATCTTATTGATTATACGTCTGCGGCCACATTTGCATTGCCAACATTACTCCTCCCTTAGAAAACCAGGATCTATTCAATTGGATTTTTCAAGGGAATATGTGTATAAATGATGTTTAATGTAAATGTACTTTATAAGTGAAAATATCCCTTCTGTTTTAGCCTTGTTTTCAGCCTCTGTATTAAAGGCATGTTTGACTGAGAGGTGTACCGTAAATAACGTTGTATAAACCGCCCTCGTGTATTAACCGCACCCCTCTTTTTCGCCCTTAAAAAGATCATTACGGTACTGTAAATTAAAAAAACAGTAGGGACCTAGGATAGAACCTTGTGGTACACCATGTAATAGAAGAAAAATTGGAGGAATTATTATTGTAAACTAGTCTACATATTGAGATCTATCAGAAAGATTACTTTCAAACCAAGATGACAGACAAATTTGAGTGTTGTTCTAGTTTCCGAGTGGTGAGTCAACACACCGATTACCGAGCTGGGAGACATTGCCAGGCATAGCGCCAGGTGGAGGGGCATAAATTGAAACTTTAAAAAAAGTGCGGTTTATACACCGTTATATACGGTAGTTACATTTTTGACCACGTTAGTCTGGTTTCAGTTATTGGAACTTTGAATATTTACTTTAACTTCAGGTTGAAACATTACTGGTTGCCATCAGAAGAATATTCATTACAAACTTTCAGCCAGTAGGACGTATCTTGACTCGAAGATGTTCCATACTCTAGTTTTAATTCCTTATCATTGAATTGACACCCTTTTTTACACCTTATTTTACACCCTATTTGGACATACAATTGTAAAAATTCTGGCTCAAAGCCTGATTTATAATATATTACTACACATTTCATTACTCTTTCCCCATCCAAAAATATTTTTCTAAATATATAGAAGTGCACTTTACCCCCCCCCCTCTATCTTTCTTTCTCTTTCTCTCTCTCTCTCTCTCTCTCTCTCTGTCTCTCTCTCTCTGTCTCTCTCTCTCTCTCGCTGTCTCTCTCTCTCTCTCTTTCAGCCCCAATCCCGTTCTTGCCTTCTCTCTCTTTCTGTCTCTCTGTGATTCAGGCAAACAACGTGCATTGTGGATGTGGGAGGAATTAATCAATAACATTCAATGATCTAAATTTATTAACAAGATTGAGGCTAATTTTAACCACCGTGGAAATAATTAGGGCCATTGTGCTTTAATTTATGCTTTTTGTGATAGACAGACTGCCCTGTACAGTATCTGATTTTCTCATTCCCTCTATTTAATGAGAACATTTGTAGGCCAATATTTGTGTAGCCTGATTTAGCCTGCATTTGATCTCATTAAAAAGCTTTGGTCAAAGTCATGCATTGTTTAATAGAATTGATTTTTGTTGTTGCAGTTCGCCTAATATACACATGTAAATAATGTATATTTATTAAGAATAGTGACCTAAAGCTGGAGCCATTAATCAAGATTTAAATCCTTGTCAGATGTGGGCCATGTATTATAAAGCCTTTTGATTGATCATAAGGTTAATATTGATCGTAAGTCTATGGCTCATTGTGTATTGATCAAACTTAAGATCAATCATAACTCTTTATAATACACGGCCCTGAGCTGAGCTGAGCAGCTATAAGGTGCTAAAGTGTTGAAGGAATTTCTTCTTACTGGGTACCAATATGCCTCACATGGGTGGAGAGTGGCAAATGTAGATAAACGTCTTGCCAAAGGACGTGGGTGTCGGGCTGCTATCTGAACCCCGTACCTTGTGATCTACAGTCCGGCGACTTATCCAATAAGCCACAACATCTCATTCAATAAGGTCCTGGTGTACACAGAACTGTTTATTTTGCCGTGTTCCTCAGGGAAAAGGTTAATGTGGAGCCGGACAGGACACCACTGCATACATTTTGTAAATGTTCATGTACATGCAGGCCTACTCTTTGGCAATGCAGTACTAGTGGCATATGGCAATCAATTCTTTAATCCTATAATAAGAGCTTTAAATGCAGGATGACGTATACATGTATGTCTAGGGTAATGCCATTTTAATGTAATGTTTTCACATTTTCAATTATACATTCACAGCTAACACAATGTGTAGGTTGCATCAATATTAGAATGTGTTACTACTTACTACCTAGTTATTATTGATTGACAGCAGTAAGTCAATGTATAATGTATTGTTAAATGTATTTTTTTTATGAGAAATGGAAATAAAATGAACTTGAACTTGAACTTGAACTACAGTGTAGTAGCC
Organism: Strongylocentrotus droebachiensis; assembly: GCA_035222895.1. Classification (NCBI taxonomy): domain Eukaryota; kingdom Metazoa; phylum Echinodermata; class Echinoidea; order Camarodonta; family Strongylocentrotidae; genus Strongylocentrotus; species Strongylocentrotus droebachiensis. The sequence goes on along the minus strand of JAVYIG010000412.1, from coordinate 443,384 downwards.
ATTTGGTTGTTGTTAGACACAAAACACATTATCTGTTTCAAGTCAGAAGGGCATTTTGCATTGACCTGATGCCCTTCTTGCCCTCAGGAGACTATATATGTAGAGGTCTTGTGGTCCAGTGGATAAGTCTCCCGAGTCCGGACTGTAGACCACAAGGTACAGGGTTCAAATCCATGTCCCAGCACTAATATCCTTTGGCAAGACATTAATCTATTTTAAAGGAGTTACATGCTCGACTTTCAGATACACCTGCATTATCATGGAGGTGTGTCCCAAGAAAATTGTTGGCCGAGTAATCCTTTTGAGACAACACAATATTATTGGTATTATAGATTTGGTAACCATTTAATGAACCTGTCATTATAATTATTTTCAGGTGGGACTGGCCCTTCGATCACATAAATCACAGATAAACATTAAACAAGTTATTTTGACACTCCTAGACAGGAATTCCCTTCAACTTTTGATAGCACCTAGCTGTAACCTGTTGTTGGCCTAGATTGGTATTTGTAGTAGGAACTGTCAAATACTTCCTGTATTTGTACCGAAAGGATCTTTAATATCCTATTAAGAAACACTTGGTTGTACTGTAATAGACATCACATACAAACAATGATACAAAAGTGCATATTTATTTTTGAAAGCTATTTTTGTTGTTGAAGGACAAATAGTAGAGTAGAAAACCCCATCATATTAAAAAAGAATCTTGTGATTTTCTTGACTGCATAGTATTAAGACCATGAACATGTACATGTACATGTACAGTGTACATGTATGTATACATGTACAATGGCAAGGGACACAGTGATTTGGAAATACAGTATGTATAATGTACATATTTTAACAATTTTTGTTGTTGTTGTTGTTTGGATTGGTTTGGGGAGAGGGGGAGTGGCGGGTTATATGTATTGTTTGTATTGGAATCTTTAATTTTCACAACTGGATGAATATTAGAGGTATTCTGTGGCAGTGTCACTCTTCATGTTGTCCTCCCTGATATTAAGTTGGTTGATTAAAATATCAATACCTGATTCCAAGAAGATGACATGTTCTTGCTTCCATCACCATTCAACTGATTTTCATCATGCAATTTCAAGAGTTGATCCATACCATTAACTTGCGAATCCAAGCTACGTCTGACCTACTAGCTTTCCTCTGTGGATGCAATCTCATTTCCTCACTGTTTGCTTGAGACTTCTTCCTTTCCTTTTGGTTGGCGTCATCCACTTATGTGATGATTTATGTCCTTGTATCTCCAAGAAAGCTTTACAGGGTGCTACAAGAATTTTTTTCACCACTTGCCCTGTCGGGCAAGTGGGTTTTCAATTTACTTGCCCAAACAATATTTCCACTTGCCCAAAACTTTAAAGCGAAAAAGGACTCGAGGTTAAAGCATTTATTATCTCGTAATGATAAGTTAGTGTTTTAGATAGCAAATTAATGCACATACATGTACAGTGTAACTGTACTGAATAATAACCTAATATGTCAAAGAAAATGGTCAACAAAGGATGGTTGAAGGTTTAAAAAACGCATTTTATTTTTTATGAATAAATATCAAACATTTGACTTTTTGTACTTACTAGAAAATCCCTGTTGTTTATTCCATTCCGATTCGCACGTGTTCATTTCCCTAGAATAATGACGTCATATTTGGCGTGATTCAACCAATCGGCAATCAGAGAATAGCAAAGGCCTGTCGGTGCGGCCTGCAGAGCTAGAGAGAGAGAGCGCGAATAAGCTCGCAGCTGGTACGATCGCGCTAGCTGTCTCTAGCTAGCTCACGGCCGGCCGTGCGTGGAGGCGGAGCGGCATTCATGGCTTGAAGTGTCACTGTTGCATGCGCGCTGAGCTAGCTGAGCTGGCTAGCTGTCTGAAGTTTTTTCGAAATCGGAACGATCGCTTTTTTGCTTCTGGATTTTGACGACGGGTAAGAAGTTGACGGGTGAATGGTAGAGTTCTTGGACACTAGGAAATTACTGTAAAAGTATCACTTGCCCGAATCGGGCAAGTGATAATTTGATTTACTTGCCCGACGGCTCAATTTGGTTGCCCCGGGACGTCGGGCAAGCGGGTTTGTCGCGCCCTGCTTTATCTGAAATTCTCTACTCCTCTCCCTACATAATCTACCATGCTGTTTTCTATCTTTCTCTTTCCTTTTTGTATCTCTCTCTCTTCCCTTCCCATCTCATCTGTCTTCTTTCTCTCTTTCTCTCTTTATTTTCCTGTCTCTTCTCTCTCCTCCCTCCCCTTCCCCTCACTTCCTCCCCTTCTCCCTTCCTCCCCTTCTCCCTTCCTCCCCTTCTCCCTTCTTCCCCTTCCCCTTCCCCTTTCCCATTCTCCCCTTCTCTCTTTCCCTCCTCTCTTTCCCTCCTTCCCTGCCTCCCTGCATCTCTCCCTCTCCCCTTTCCCTCTCTCCCCTTTCCCTCTCTCCCCTTTCCCTCTCTCCCCTCCCCCTCTCTCCCCCCTCCCTCTCTTTCCCTCCCCCTCCCCTCTCTCCCCTCCCTCTCTCCCTCTCTCCCGCTATCCCCAAGCACTTCCCCTTTCTCTTCCACTCATTTACCAAAACTGCCCATGCCCATGTTACTACATTATGTGTGCTCATATATATAAAAAGATTCCATTTGAATATTCCATCCGCTAAGTTTATTGTCTTTGTATTGTACTCGAGGACATGTCCTATACCAGTCATTTTGATGATTTAAGTATAGAAATCAGTCAACAGATAACCTTAGTGTATGATTAATATTTAGTCTGTTACACAGATATGTATTTTTACCCTGCTACTAACTTTGATCTTCATTACCGGTAAATATGAATAGACTGCTACTTCTATTTTTAAGCAACTATCTGTCACAAGCGCATTTTGATGGACAATGAAATTAGAGAACGAAATTGAGCTTAGCTACATTGTATATCATTAACAAGTTGTAGTAGTAGCCAGTTTCTGTTTGTTGATTGTCAACTACATGTACAGCTGAATCAAGAGCAGACCCTGTTTAAATAGACCATTTTCATAATATATTCAAATTTATGTATGTTTACCTAGCAACATAAATACATTCACCTGTTACAAATATTTGTAATTCTATACTCAGAATGCAAATCAAATATGTTAGTTGTTGCTAGGTTGGACAAACATCATGGTCTGCCCTACCTATTAACAACAAGTATCACATATAGTTTGCAAGGCAACTGCCTACTGACACAATGGAAAATTGAAGATCTAAAATTAAAAAACTCATCTTTGGAGTGTGGTTTTTTTAAAGCACCTGCATTAACATAACAATTTTTTTTTGCAGTGTAAGTGCTCAAGATAAAAATTATGATGAATAATTCTGTTTTTCAATTTTGTGATTCTCCTTGCTTTTGTTCTAACATGTACAGTACATTGCATATCAGGGACAAGTGGTATAAATGCGCACAACTCATCCAAAAACCACAGAATTATTAAACACAGACATTTTTTTGGTGGTTTTTCCAGTAGTATAAGTGGTAGTTAAACAAAAACCTGGTGGTTTTTCAAATTGGTTTATCTGTAATGAAAATGGACCTTATGTTGATGGCTTTTAAAAAAATTATTTTTCATGTAAGCTACGGTTATTGTCTCGCCTGCGTAGCAAAAAGCGAGACATAGGCGCCGCTTTTCCGGTGACGGCGACGGCGGCGATGGCGGCGGCGGCGGCGGCGGCGACGGCGACGGCGTCAACATCAAAAACTTAACCTAAGGTTAAGTTTTTGAATTTTTGATATAATTTTTAAAGTATAGGTTCTTAGTCAATGAAACTTGGATTATAGGGTAATCAAGTATCCCCAATCATGTGAGTAGAATTTCAGATCACAAAGTCAAGGTCAAAGGTCATTTCAGGTCAACAGACTTGGACTATGTTGTAGCATCATCATCGAAAACTTAACCTAAGGTTAAGTTTTTGAATTTTTGATATAATTTTTAAAGTATAAGTTCTGAGTCAATGAAACTTGGACTATAGGGTAATCAAGTATCCCCAATCATGTGAGTAGAATTTCAGATCACAAAGTCAAGGTCAAAGGTCATTTCAGGTCAACAGACTTGGACTATGTTGTGGCATCATCATCAAGATTTTCAAAATGCTTCGTTATTTTTCAACCGATTTTGATTCTGATTGTTTCATATGATAGGGCTAGGAGGGGGATTTAAAACTTGTACACAGAATCGTGAAATTCATTATCTATGCTAATTTATGCAAATTTATTTGAAATCACAAAAAATGCTTCTTCTCCTTCATTTCTCGACCGATTTTGATTTGGTTTGCTTTATCTGGTAGAGCTAACTTTGGTACACTAAACTTCTACACCGAATTTTGAAATTGTTCTCCATTAATTAATAATGGTAATTTATGCAAATTTTTTCCAAAAATTGCTTCTTCTCCCTCATTTCTTGACCGATTTTGATTTGGTTTGCCTTATCTGGTAGAGCTAAATTTGGAACACTAAACTTCTACACAGAATTTTGAGATTTTACTCCCATTGATTAATTATGATAATAATGCAAATTTATTCCAAAAATAATTTAAAAATCACCAAAAATGCTTCTTCTCCTTCATATTTCGACCGATTTTGATTTGGTTTGCTCTATATCGTAGAGCTAACTTTGGTACACTAAAGGTCTACACAGAATTTTGAAATTGTTCTCCATTATTTAATTATGGTAATTTATGCAAATTTATTCCAAAAATAACAAAAATTGCTTCTTCTCCCTCATTTCTTGACGGATTTTGATTTGGTTTGCCTTATCTGGTAGAGCTAAATTTGGAACACTAAACTTCTACACAGAATTTTGAGATTTTGCTCCATTGATTATTTATGGTACTTTATGCAAATGAAATGAAATTATGTCCCTTCCAGGGCATCACATTTTTATTTTTTGACCAGTTCAAAAGTGTACCACGATATTTGTTGTTGCGAGATGCGGATGAGCACTACAATGTACAATGTACGTCATTGACGTTCTGGTTTATCATATTGAATTGCGTTATGCAGGCGAGACCGCCGAGAGCGTTTCCCTTGTTTTATTGTATACTGGAATTTTCAAAACGAGAAATATATCTTTTATTGAGATTCCTTGAGCAGAGATAAAAACAGTGAAACAAATGATAAAACCTGCTTTAAGTGGCATGTCCAATGCTCGTAATGATTAATGATGATTGATATTTTGTGGACATTTATAGGTGCGTAAAATATTCCAATTCACCTCCATATTGCCCATGCAGTATGTATGCTCTCATTAAGAGACTATTAATGAAAAAGCCATCAATTGCCCTTCTTTTACGTAGAGTATGAACACAGTCCCTTTATGTGTATGTCAATTTCATGGTTTGAAAATGGTTGACACTATTTTACAAGGCACACATACTATTTACAATGTACTAGTTATATAAAGAAAACAAATGTTTGTGACAATTTCTCAATATTTTGCTTGCTTATGGCCATATGGAAAAAGAAAATCATACATTTCATACCCATGTGATATGACAATGATTGTTTCTATGCTGTTGTATTTCCAATTATAGATAAATAGTGATTCCAGGACAACATCACCCAACTGTTCAGTTATACATGTACATTGTGTGTGTTTGTAGTCCCTACAACCTCAAATAATATCCAGGTTCCCTTTAAAAAAATATGATTGTTCTGAAGAACAAGGCAACTCCCCAAAGTAAAATCTCACTACTTGGAAGTTACTCAATCAGGCCTTTACTCAATATTTCTGCCTCTGTTTGTTGTATGTCACATGAATTATTAATCAAACTTAAGAGTCTGAATGGACAGACTACCCTTCATATACTCTTGCAGTGGCGTACCTGAATCTCATATCGAGAGATAAAAATGGCTGTTCTGAGAAATTACCAAACAAATGCATAATGAAAGTGAAGAGGATGATAAATTTCTCTCCGGGACAGCTCTTGGATTTAGGGATGAATAGGGAATGACAAGAGTAAAGCTAACGCTCCCTATCTGCACGAAGATGCTAATGAAATACAGAAATATGGAAGGGTGTGAATACATTGTATAATTAAATAGTGGAAAGAGTTGACTTACACAAGAATGAAAGAATGGTGTTAAAATAGGTTGGTCAGTGGTACAATTTATAAAATGGCTGAACTAATGGCCATTATGCCTGCAACGCATTTGTGTCATTTTGGTTACAATAATGCTCCCCATTAAGTCATTAACTGTGTTTCACAGGCAATCTGAATTGATTTTTGTGTTGGTCTGTATCCATGGTTACCCTTATTACAGTCACTATAACACATTAAAAAAAAAATCACTGAAAAAATAAATAAATTGTGTTTCACTTTAAAGGTAAAGACCAGTATTGGTAACGCCCCAATTTCAAAAAATGAAATGGAAGCTCTCATTACCAATCATGTGAAAGAATATGTTTTGACTAATACATGATGATAAAAAATTTGCCGGGAAACCGCCTACTAATTCATATATTTGGTAAATTTGTTTCTCTCTTGGTCGTGTGAGAGATATAGGGTAGTCCCGTATACATCTTTCTGTGTATAGTGCTTGTAACTTTACGAAGAATGGGCCAATTTTCTTATCATTTTGATGATTCCAGAACCTTGCAGATGCTAGATGCTAGATGATCAACCTTTTCTGATCTATTCCACAACGTTTCTTTCACAATGCAATCGCATGACCATTACTGGTCTTTACCTTTAATGTATAAAATCATCCTCAAAAAAACTTTACCCAGCATTATATGGGCCAATGGATAAGGAGTGTGTAGAAAATAATAATAATAATAGTTAATCAGTTAGTGTATATTTCAGGGTTATATTAATATTGGATTAATAGCTCTTTCTTTAAATTCTTTGGATTTTAAGTGAGAAACTATTTATTTCTGATGGAGCAATATCTAATCAGTAAGAGGGCTGTGTAGCTTATAAAAAGGCCTGAACAATTTATCACAAAAACACTCACCATCTCTTCTTCTTGATAGTAATACTGCCCAGGGCCTGACCTTTACTTTTTTTTTAGGGAGCCAGCCGGGCTCCTCAAGCACTTTTTCAGGGAGCCCGCAGGGGTTTCAGGGAGCCCAAGTTTATCACGTTTTTTTGTGGTCATAATAATGGTCATTAACTATTAAAAAATTAAAACACACCGTCACGATACCTTTTTTTATAATCATCAGCGCCGGGACCAGGGAGGGGTGTATTATTATTTTTTTATTCCATATTTTATTTTTTTCAGTCCCTTTGACCGTTTATACATGTACACGCCGTTTTAACGATTAGCCACGAATCTCTCTAATTCGTACATATGTTCACAAAACAACAATCAACCCCTTTTTACACACGCCTTTGAAGTTTGTAGTTCGTAAAATTATGTTCAAACAATAATCAAGTCCATCCAGGTACGCACGCTGAAGAATAAGCACTCACGATCACAAACGCACATGTATCACAAACACGAGTCGACGTAAACATGTACACTCAGCTCTGGCAACGCAGCGACCACGTGCGTTTGTCTTAGTGTGTACATTCTCTGAGTGCACCGACATACAATGCAGCATGTATTGCGCACTCGTTACGAGTGCGGAGATATAACGTTATCATGCATGGCATTCCTGCACTGATCTCGATGTGTTTTCTTTTGCAACTCATTATTCGCGCTGGAGTTGAGCCAAGTGTGCCTTGGAATGCCTAGCGCATATTTCATGATTTTGACTGCAGAATTTGGGTTTTTAGATGGATTAAAACATGGATTAAAGTGCTGGTAAGAAACAGCATTTTTCGTGGCTGATACTAGAAAAACTTAGGGAGCCAGCCGGGCTCCTCAAGCACTTTTTCAGGGAGCCCGCAGGGGTTTCAGGGAGCCAATGGCCACCGGGCTCCCGATAAAGTCGAGCCCTGCTGCCCTGGTTATTTCTCAGCCTAACAGACTGAAATGTACAGTCAGTTCAGGATGGGGGGAGGGGGGGAGAGAGAACCCTACCAAATGGATCCTAAACATGAGAAGTGGTCTTACGGAGGAGGGTTGATAGCATCCAACCAATTCAGTGAATGAATGAAAGGCAATATGACAGAGCATTTGCTTGATGCTAGACGAGGAGACCTATTTAGGATGATTTATGAAATTGGAGAGCGGGAGGGACAAAAAGGGATGTCTTTCTAAACCAACCATATTTATTTCTTGCGAGCACAGTTCTGTATTTTTAGTGCAGTGATGCACTGCAATGTATAGGCAGCCTATTTTTCTGTTTATGTTTCTGTTTTTCTCCTACACATCTTCTCCCTTGAGGCACTACTTGAAATATATTATGAATAGCATATCATTATGGGTCCTCTAAAGAGAAAAGACACTCCCCAGTAATTCATTTTTGAAAATTGAAATTTTAGTCATGTTGTGTGTTGGAACAAATGGGAAAGTTACATGTAGCAGCCACTACATCACAGCGACATTGCAGATTCACCCAATTCGAAGAGCCCATACCTACAGTGATTACAACTTTCAACATTTTATAATTTCTAATTTTTTACCTGATTTCATTCAAACTTTCAACAGTATGCTTCTGATTTGATATGCTATCAAGGTCGAATTTCCCTTTTAAGAACACCTCAGAACATAACCGTTATATTAATAATGCCTTGAGCATCATCTTTGGTGGTGGCGTAGGCATAAAGATTCACCGCGCATGTGAAGATATGTTCTTGCAATCAAAGCATGGAATTGAATTGGACAGGTGGGCTAATACATGGAGTTCTTCTCTGGAGGAGGGAGAGGGAGAGAAAGAGAGAGAGAGAGAGAGAGAGAGAGAGATAGAGATAGAGAGAAAGAGGGGGGAGGGTTGAGATAGAAATGGAGATAGAGGGTGAGAGAGATATAAAGAGGAAGAGATAGAGGGAGCTACAGGGGGAGAGAGAAAGAGGGAGAGAGAGATAGAAAGAGAGAGAGAGAGAGAGAGACATAAAGGGCAGGGGATGACCGGATGAAAAGGACAATCAAAGGAGTGAGGGAGAGGGCGAGTAATAATGAGGAGGATGGAAACAGACCCAAGACAAATGCAGAGAAAAGATTCAGTAATAGGAACAGAGACTGAGAAAAGTAGACAGGGGGAGGGAGAGATTTTGAGGAAGAGAGAGGGGGAGACAGATCATCAAATATAAACATAGAAAGAGTGAGAGAGAGAGAGAGAGAGAGAGAGGGACAGAGAGAGAGAGAGACAGAGAGAGAGAGAGAGAGAGAGAGAGAGTGGAAAGGATACCAGACAAGTCTTATTGGAGACGAGATGTTCTGTGGCAGGTATCCTCTGACATGTGTCTAGCGTCACATGGTGTGGTAATTGAATTACTCATGTTACCGCGGTGACACACACACATCTGACAAGGAACCACACAGAGTTGCTCCGTTGAACTCTTTTATGTTGAACATTATGTACCCTACAAATTCATCTCCCGCGGAAGCCTTTATACTTCCATGTGCACTTAAAGCCCCACTGTACTACTTATAGCTACTTGGGCCCTCTATATAGCAAACAATACCTAATCAGTGCCCGTTGGTCCCCCATGATTCCCTTTTTATTATGTTAATTGAGAGCTGATTTAGTGAGATAATCACCTGTCAGTGACATTGCAGGGAGGTCTAATCCCCCTGGCCAAACTAGTGCACACAGGCTTTAAAGATCGTATGCTAAGACTTGTATCACGGAAGGTAATATTGAGTTCTTCAAGTGCAAATAGTAATAACAATAATGATATTGATGATGATGATAGATGTCGTGATAATAACTCCAGCCGACCACCCTTTACAGACACCCACAATGCTGAGCAAACTATCCTGTCAGTTACATATCCCTATTTAACACCTGGGCAGAGAGTTGCAAATGTGGATTAATGTCTTGCCAAAGGATGGTATTGCGGGGCTTTGAATCGAACCATCAACCCTTTGATTCAGAGTCTAGTCCATAAACCTCTATACCACATCTCTACAAATGTTTTTCAAGGTTTAAAGGGTGAAAGCTGTTCTGCATTGTTTATACCATGCAGTCATTGGATTGTTTAGATAAGTTAAATGTAAACAAAGTTAACAAACGTGTGACAGCTTGCTGAAAATCACAAACATGTACATGTAAATGAAAAATGAAAAAAAGAAAAAAAGAACCCCCTCCCCCACATGACAAATATTCATTTTCTATTCATTGACCAGATTGAACAGCTGGACTGAAATTTTCCTGTTGTTCTTTCCTGTTTATTCATTTATATATATATATTTTTTTATTCATGTGAAGATGCAGCAGTTTTTTTAGGTGGTTTCCTGTGTTGTATGTGAATGAAGCTGTATTGAATTTTGAAAGTATATTGTAGATCAAGTTGCCCCCATTTGGCTAAACCCACAGTCAAATACACTTACAACATGTAGTGCAAGATTTGTGAATCCTTTTGACTTGAATGGAATAGAATATAAACATCAGTTTTTCTTCCCCTATTCTTCTCTGAGAGTATCATAGGTGGGATATTGAGCTGTTATTTGGAGAACACTTCATCATACATCATATATTTCCAATAAAGATGGGCGTGCAATGTAAAATATTACAGTACAATGCCCAGAGTTCAAGTGGTTTTATTACCTGCTACTATTAATTGCATTTTGATGATGAGGCAATGTATTTTTGATTATTATCTCACACCAAAGGAAGTAAAGGTTGTGCAAACATTTTTTATTAGCACTGCCTGTAACTAAACAATGTATTGATTATGAACATACATTGTAAGTTATGTACCACATACATGTACATTGTATGGGCATATTATGGACCCTCCCAGGCTCCCACCAGCATCCCACCCTTCTGATTTCCTCTGAAACTAAAAGCTCTGACCACCTCTATAGGTATGTTTTCATCAGTTTGAGATTTGGTAAATATAAGCCCGAAGTTCGCGTCTTCATCGATCAGCTCGAAACTCAAGCTCGAGAAAGTAGCTCAAGATATTTTGCTCAGCGTTCGCGGCATAGTGCAAAACTTCAGGGCTGGTGAAGACACAACAAACAAATAACGGGATATTTTGCCAACTAGCCCAAGATATCTTGGGATGATTATCTCGACCAAATATCCCGCTACTTGCAACTGCGGGCTAATGAAGACCCAAATTAGCTGGATAATTTGCGATCAGGATAGTTAAAATAGCGGATTATTTGGCAATCTCGAGCTGATGAAGACAGGCCTAATGAAACCTTGCTCAGACATGACATGGTTAACAGCCTGTAAAACATTGCAGCAAATTAAATATATTTTAACAATAAATTTGAATTCTGGTCTTGAAATGAAATTGTGAAAGAAACTGAAGCAATTTGGAAAGTTGATTATTTAGTGTAGATATTGGTATGCGTGCATGCCATGAGGATTTGGAATCATCAATTGAATCAGTCTTGATGTAGAGCCCATGCACTGCTCATGGAATAGAGTACATGGGACTACACATGCATGTGGTGTGACTGGTTCAAACACTTCAGCTATTTCTTGTCTCGTGCTTTGAATTATGAGGGCATTTGAAGGGCTATTCTTACCATTGGACATTTCTGTTATGACATATATTTACTTCCAGCTGACAGAAAAAATTGTGAAAGCCCGTAAATTATTTCCCACCTCTTACCGGAACTCACCCATCTGTATAAATGTGTACGTGTATGTGTACATGATATATGCAGATGGTGGTGAAGAAAAGTAGTTGTCTGCCAGAATTACTTATATATGTATTTGTTATAAGATACATGTATAATAATAATGATAATGATAATGATTAGATCAATTTATATATAGCAGCTACTATTTTAAATTAACTCTTTCGCACTTTTTTAGTTTCCATGCTTAGGCTACCATAGCTGGGGCCATCCAAAAGCATAACAAGAGATGATTTAATGTTTTATGTCATCATAAGGACCATCTTTGAACTAAAGCAGGAACATTTTACCTATTTTTTTAGCATTCTCTATAGCCCCAGGACTAATATGGCGGCTTAATACTTCCATGTTCAGCTCTCAAAATCGCTGTATGCAGAAAAGCAAAGCGCGCAACACAGACATGCGTTTCTCATTTTATTTGCGGCGGCGGCGGTAGTTTATGAAGCGGTGTGCCTTATCGCATGTGAACGAGGTTCGTTGAGCTTGTGCTATGATAATGAGACATCAGGATTCTCCATTGTTTTGATGGAAAGGAAATTAGGATTAGGTCATTCTCAGTATGAGATGAATATGATGAGTAGAGCAAGGTTATGGGACAATACTTAGCATGTCCTCCCGTACTCTGATTCTTGCTCCAGTCTACCTTAATTCACCTACCTTTTGTAGTTATCTTAAAGGGGAAGTTAAGTTGGTTTCAATAGAAGCAGAAATATGAGAGAAACAGGTCAGTGAAAATTGAGCAAAAACTGATTAAAAATAAGAAAGGTATGATTTTTTTGAAGGTGCAATCAATCATACACATATTGGCAACTCTTACGAGGTCTCCTTCCATTTTTCCTGTACTACAAAACTTCACAAATTTGTATTTCCCCTTTAGAAAATTTCATTTTCAATCATAAATTATAGTATAATTATAGTTAAAACATTATGCTGACGATTTTTGCAGTGCATGTGTTTTACATTATCATTTACTTGATTTCTTTCATTTAATTTGCCTTTGGTAATTTTCAAATTATAAAATTATTCCTCGATACAAATAGATTATATAATGTGATAATTGTATTTGTATGTTGTCATATACATAAGTCACACACATTTCTTTAGTTTAAATGATTTATTAATTAGGTCCTAATGCTCTATTAAGACTTAAATTAGAACTTAATAGTACTTTTGATGCAAATATACATAGTCATTCATACTAGTCATTATTCAAACTCATAAGTACATGAGGTGAATTTCAATGGCACTTTGGATGTAAAGACATGTACAGTGTACCCCTTCCAGATTTTTATTACAGTGGTACCAGTAGTTTTCTTTAAGAAATTCCATGAACTTGAATTGAGAAATCGGATGTCGAATCTCTCGTAAGGTGTGGACTAGAAAGTGGATTAATGATTAACTTAGAATGTGAGGGAAGCACACACATGGTATGTCGAGTGCATGACAGTGATTGATGTAGTAGGAATCTGGAATTAGGTATGATACCCGTATTCTGAGATCGTAAATTATTGAATACCAGCACATCGACAAACCAGGAGGAAACGAGAGGCCCATTCACATTGCAGAAAAAAACAATTTAAGTTTTTACAAGTTTGGATGTTCACATCATATGCTATTGCAAATTCCTCGTAGTCAGATCGTATAGTGTGTGGTGGCTCTGTGATCTCTATTCTACATTAAAGGCATCGTTTAACAATGTTAAATCTGAGATGCATGGCCCTACATGTTATCAGTGTATGTGATATGGTGTAATAATGAAACCCTAACAAATTTGAGCTTCAAAATGATCATGAATGTACCTCAAAAAAGTAAAAATCTTTGAGTGACCGGTTTTACCATACTCATTTTTCCAATAGACTGTAGTGTTATAAAAACCGTTAGGAACAAATTCTGAAATTTCTAATTCCAATCATAGATATCTTGATAATCACACTGGCGATTGGCTTGTCAAAGTCATGGGATTCTTGTATGACCTAAAAGTTTATAATTATGATTGCAGCATGAGCTAAATCCAGGATTTTTTAAAGAATCTGAGGCAAAGCTACCCCAATCCCTTTAACAGAATTCAGAAGTTCAACTCTGGATCGAACACTCTACCCAACCTCTTACCCTATACTTAACCTCTTCCCCTATACTTAACCTTAAACCCTATATCTGAAAAAAAAGGAAAGAAAAGCCTGTCACACCCGTCGCTAGAGAATGTGTTGAAACACAGGTTCATGTAACTGGTCCATAGGCAATAAGAGAATTTGGTAGTGAAAAAGTGAACCCGTTATATACTGAAGTCTCTTATTCCCCTTGGCCCAATACAGGAATGATCGAGGGCCCTGTTCCATCAAACTTGTTATCAATAACAAATGCTAAGATTCTATGATAAATAAGCTCTCAGCCAATCAGATGCCACGATTTCAGTAGCTTATAACAGTTATGGTAACTGTTTATTGATAAAAAGTTTGATGAAACAGGGCCCATGCAGATCGAGCCACATTATACTTTGCTGTACACCAATCCCATACACACCTGTGTATCTCTGTGCAGCATAGACTGCCATGGATAAAAACCAAAGATTCATATTAAACATGGCCAGAATAGTAGGAAAATTGCACTAGATGCACTGTTGTCTATCCAATGATGAATTTCACATTGTTACAGTCCTCATCTCTACTATTTACCATAATTTCTTATCTAAATGCAGACCGGTAGCGGAATATATGCCACGGATTCGTCACAATTGACCTCCGCGTTAATATTTTGTGCTGTATGATCTGCATGGGGTGGAGACATAATTGACACTTGAAGGACATCCTTTCCAGGGGTCCAGGGGTCCAGGGTTTGCATCATAGTAGGAGAGCTCACATAATAGATCACCTATCTTCAGGACTCATGAGAATAGTTGTATGGAAAATGGTTGTCCAGGAGATTAAGAATAAATGTACCTGCATTATTTGCACTAATCTAATCATGTAACAGTTTCATAACCTCAGAATATTCCTGTAAAATGGTCTTGACCCAATTGAGAATGAGTTAATACTCACGTCTGCCATGATAGTTTACTTTTAGATTTCATTTTTACTACATATTAAAGTTTTATTAAGAGAGAAAGCATGCACTGACATATGGCATAGGTGGCCAATATATTTTTGCATGCTATTTCTACTATTATTTTGCATGCCATTTCTGCTATTATTTTGCATACCGGTAAAAGCAATAAAAAACACCTCCATTGTACAATGTAGGAATAGTTGATGAATATCATTCCAGGAGGTGCAATGGCTCAGTGGTATCAATGGTCTCGTAACTGGGAGGTTCCAAGTTCAAAACCAAGTCGATACGGTCTTGCCCTTTTGGTAAGGCATTAATCCTCAGACCACTGGTCGCTTACTTACATGCATACGCATGCTTTCTAAGCAGTCGGATAAAACAAACAAAAATATACTACCTGGGTATGTTGTTAAAATTGACTGTCCACAAAATATACATGTATGCCTAGTTGCCTATGTGTGCTGCAGTGAAAGCATATAGGGGAAGTCAACGGGTGTAATGTTGAAGAGAAGATGATGGGTCGTTAAACTGTGATCATGAACGAGCAAATTACTATCAATGAATATGGACATGTGCTAAACAAGAGAATGAGACAAACATTTAGTGGCAGGATGAGAATGAGATAAGGAGAAGGAGGAACAGAAGGGAGATGACGTACAACGAGAGATGGGATGAAGGATAAGAAAGGGATGAGGAGAAGGAGGGATAGTAAAGCAAATGACGAAGAACAAGATGTAATTGGAAGGAAAAAGGGAAGGAGGGATCTCAAAGGTACTAAGATGAAGAAAATAATAATGAATGGGGTGAAGTTATAGTGATGGATATTTAGTTGCTTTATTAGTATTTTGCTCTTTTTTTTAATTTAATTTTTTAAAACTGCATTTAAAATGTCCTTATGTTGTTGGGTGTTTATTTAACTATTTAAGCATACAGTGGACTTACCACTTTAAGTCTTTAAAAACACTAGGCAATGTGTGATTAATAGCATACCTAAGGACACTGGTGTGCCAATATTCAAAGTTTTGAATGCAGGACCCCACAGTTTCAAGTCCGATGGCTCATCTCAAGCCATTGCATCTTTCTTTAATATTGAAGTAATTTGAGCCCGATCATGCGATTGTTTTGCAGTCTCCAAGACAGATAGGCAGCTCTTGAAAGACCCCTAGTATATGAAGTAGATGGGTCTATTAGCATGCGTGGGTTCTGCTGTCTTTTGGCAGGCCTCAAACAATTGCTCCCAGTGAGATGAGTTGTTGCTTCCGCTCGTTGATGATGTGATTGGACGCAATTCCGTGCGCGGGATGCAGATGGAACAACGCTCAGTCCTATAGGCTCACCACCAGCCTTCGATCATCATTCCCATCCATGGCAACCACTTGTAAGACCTGCACCAGGACCCCGTTTTATAAAACTTGTTATCAATAACAAAAGGTAAATTTCTATGGCAAATTTGCTCTCAGCCAATCAAATGCCTCTATTTCAGTAGCTTATAACAGTTATTGTAACTTGTTATTGAAAACAAGTTTTATGAAACAGGGTCCTTGGCATTGTGCACGCTCTGTAACTCGCTTGTTCCAAAGTGATTTCATATCTGCAGTAGATCAGGGGGGGGGGGGGTGTTTCTCAAAGCCTTTTTTTCAATGACAAATGACAAAAATCAGTGACGAACCCGCTGATAACCAATCAGAAGCAAGGATTTCAGTAGCTTATAACATAAACTGTCATTTGTCACTGATGACAAGTTTTGTGAAATGGGCCCAGGACTCATCTTGTGAAAGAACATTGAACTTTAATAGGGGTCTCTGGAGTCTGAATCGTACATGTGTTGTGATAAGAGTTGTTCCTTTGAGTAGGATATCTTGAGGTCTGGAATGCTAGTCTAATGCCTTTTCCTATCTATTACTGCAAGTCCCACCTAATACAATCCACGTAGTGCGGCGATATAGAATGTTAATTCAAATAGCGAGAGAGAAAGGGAGATGGAGCGGGCAGAATTTCTGTAAATTATCTAGGTCATCTTGCCAGCCATAACCCCATGCAGCTTAAAAGCAGTGCATTATGTATGAGAGAGTCATAGCTTGCATTAACGGCATTGTCTAGTGCTGATATATTCAGTGTGTCTGAATGAAAATTTCCTGCAGATTATTCAATGAGAGATTGAGCTTGTATGTTTTTTAAATTGACTTGGTCCTTCGATAGGCCCTGTATAGTTCAGGTTTATTAATGGAAGTTCATCTCTTGTTGAAATAATAAAGCGCGTGAGAATGGTTTTATAATAGCCCGAGTGTCTAAGTCACCCCACCATCCATATTGATAGGTATTAGCCTTGACCTCATACGAGGGCTCCGTCAATTAACCATTGTGAAAATCTTGCATCAGTGTGTTGTTTTAGGACAATGTGTAAGGGTTATGTATAGGCCATGCTATCGTTTGGTAAAAACACTTTCTATTCTTCCAAAATCTGCAGAATTAAGCACTGGCTTGGTTTAAATAAATGTCTACTAATGTTTATTACCCCAACAACCAGATTTGCTTACCTCAACAATTTAAATGCCACATTCATACTTTGGCAATATTTTTTTTTCTTTTTCAATCATCTCATAATTTTCTAACTTTCTATTCTGCTAATGTATGCAGAAACACTGTTTTGGTGTGAAATGAATGTCTGCTAGTGTTTATTACCTCAACTTCCAACTTTGTGCCAACCTCAACATTTTAAAAACATGTTTATGCAATACTCTCCCTTTTTGCAATTTTTCTATCATCTCATCATTTTTCAAATGTGGGGGGGGGGGGGTAGGGGAGGGGGGAGGGGGGGGGGGGAGATGGCAAAATTTTGGGAGGGAAGAAGGGAAGGAGGATGGGAAGATAGACTTGTAGATTTCAAGTAATCACATGGCAATATTGATTAGGAAGATGCACATGTGCAGAGAGAGACACACACAGGGAGAGACAGAGAGAGAGAGAGAAAGAGACAGAGAGAGACAGAGAGAGACAGAGAAAAAGAGAAATGGAGGAGGGGGGGGTAGAAAGAGGGGAAAGGGAAGAGAGAGAGAGAGAGAGAGAGAGAGGGGGGGGGGGGGGGGGGAGGTGGGGGGGGGGGGGGGGGGAGGTGGGGAGGGGAATAGGGAAGGATATATACTACATGGAAGAGAGACAGAAAGAGAGACAGTGAGAGGAGTCGAGATGATAAGAGGAAATAAATCACCCAGGGAACAAGCCAATTCTTCGATTGAAGAAACATCTCCTATATACCCTAGTCAAACACAATCTTGCATTACTCCAAATACACAGAGCATATTTTCCCGCCCCTTGAGAGAGCCACTACACATTTTTAAAGACAAAAGCTCAAATTTTATTTCCACCCCTCCTCATTTTTCTCCTATCTTGTTCTGTTGCAGCTCTCTAGCTGCTCTAATCAAAAGTCTATTGAATCAGGGGCAAGTTCAAATAGAATCGGTGGTGTGGGACTTCGTGAGACGATTGAATTAAGGAGGTGCTAGCCAGTTTAAAGGGATCATTTAACAATGTGAAATCTGAGATACACGGCCCTACGTGTTATCAGTGTCTGTGATATGGTGGAATATTGAAGCCCTAAAAAAATCGCGCTTCAAAATGATCAAGAAGTGCCTCAAAAAAGTAAAAATCTTTGAGTGACCGGTTTTACCATACTCGTTTTCCCCAATAGACTCTAGTGTTATGAAAACCGTCCGGCGAACGGTTTTCAAAATTTGTAACTTCAATCATAAATATCTTGATAATCAGACAGGCGATCGGCTTGTAAAAGTCATGGAGTTCCTGACTGACCTAAAGGTTTATAATTATCATAGCAGCATGAGCTAAATCCCGGATTTTGTTTCAGAATCTGAGACAAAGTTACCGGATCCCTTTAAGAGTGGAGCGCAACCTTCGTTAAGTTTATGCTGGGAAGAATGTACACATCCCCCTTGAAAATGAAATGCATCTCAGCGAAAACCTTTTTTTTTTTTTAATGTCTAAATTTTGAATAGAAATAGAAAATTAAGGTATGTGAAGAAAGTATACGCACTATAAATATGCGTGCATATTTTGACAAGGATCAAAGGAGGAAACGTGAATGCATACACATGCATGGATATATTTTGAAGTATATCAGTGGTAGTTTTGCTTTAATCTGAAATACCAGGATTTTTTCCCCTTCATTTCTTCTAGGTTAATAGATCAGACTTTCCTTGAGTTCATTAGGTTGCTTCACATGAGAGGTAAAAACCGTCAACATCATCAAGAAACATATAGACCTTTAGTTGTGTAGCAAAAGAGGCAACGTATGCATTATTTAAAGATATGTGATATAAAGAACTTTGTTTGAGTGGAAAAGTAAGTGAGCAGTATTGTACAGTTATCTCATGACATCAACAGGTTTAAGTCAACCTACAGAGTTGTTATTATTGCCAAACCCAACATTTTTTTTTTTCTGAAATGGGGAGGGGGGGGGGGGGGAGATGTTAGGTTACTAACAGACTCTCATGAAAACAGAAAATCAATCTTTTTCCCTACATGTATAAATTATAATAATCATTAATAATAGCAGGCCTTAAATTAATCGACGGCCATCGACGGCCAGGCCGTCGATGCCCCTATGACTGGCCGCGGTGCCCTCCCAAAAAAAGATAAATTCACGGCCAAAAAGGCCGTGCCCTTTTTTTCAAACTGGCCGACGTGCCTTTTTTTCCAACTGGACGTGCCCTTTTTTTTAAATTTGCGCACATATAAAACCACCAATTGCGCCCATAATCATCAAAAACTAGACGGCAAGGCGCAAGTGTTTTCCGTGAAAATGCGCCCATAAATTATTAGAACAGTAAAAATACACGAATCACGAACAGTTTGCCGCCCACGAGCTCTCTTCTAGCTTCGTATTTAGTGCTTTAATAAGGCGCAAGTGCCGTGAAAATGCGCCCTTCGTTATTATATAGGCAATGCGCTAGCGCACGTACTACGTACGTTCATGAGATCGCATGATGCATGCTGTTGACGCACGCACGTAAGGCCAGGATCAAGAAAACAAATCGTCAAATGGAGAAATAAACAAGCATTCAAATAGTCATTAGAGATCTGTCGAGGTTTGTTTGTAGGTCTAGTTTATTATTTTATCTCAAATAGAATTTAGAATTATCTTATTAATAAGTTAAGAACACCTACGATGTTCTCGATCGCAGTTACTCTCATTTTGCCACCAGCCGACTTCGCTTCAAAAAGCTACCCCGCCAGCTTCCCAGGACGAACGTTTCGAGTCCCGGTAAAATTCCGAGGGTGCATCGGTTTCGCTGGCAAACTTCCAGCCCGACAGCTTCCCACCAAAAGTGGCGAGAGTGTGTGTGCGAGGAACGATTTTGGTTTCGTGAATGCATGTTACGCAACTGAGCTGAGCGTGTCACTTTCAGCTGTCGAATGTCTATAAGGACATTTTTACCTCTTATTTCATTAGTTAGGCCTATCTAGACCTTTCTATACAACAGTTAAAAAGATAATTTCTTCAAATTTGCTCCTACTACCGAGAGAGTGGCGGAAGGTTTGTGTGTGAGGTCAGGGGCGGATCCAGCTTTTTATAAAGGGGGGGGTTGGGGTGGTATGCGAGGGAGCGTAGCGACCGAGTCCAAGCGAGCGGAGCGAGCGAGGGGGGAGGGTGTGGGAGGGGGGTGTCCCCCCTCCCACAGTAGGGAAAATTTTTGAAAATCTGTGTGTGAAAATGGCGTTTTCTTGCGATAAGATTTAAAAAAATGGTCCCCGGATTTTTTTTTGGGGGGGGTTGCAACCCCCCCAACCCCCCCCCTAGATCCGCCACTGGGTGTGAATTTGATTTGGGATACCCGGCCTGGTAAACTTGCCAAGTCCTTCTGACTTTCGATGTTTGTGAAATTGACAATTTATTTATTCATTTGCTCATCAATATTTTTAGTTACTTTAAAATACTGTTTAATGTGCAAGTTTGATGTTCTTAATCAATCTTTCCTGTTCATATTGCTAAGATTAAAAAGTTATTAAATTGATCGTTCGATCTATTCACATTATGAAATTAACATTTGTAGACTCTCTTTGAACTTATGATTAGATAAGGGGCCTATCTGTTTTTGGAAAATTGCCCCTTGCTCTGGTAAATTCCCGTGGCAAAGGGCAACTTTAAAAAAAAATTGCCCCTTGCTCCTGGCTGCGAAATCTAAGGATTGCAGGCTGCCGCCTTGTTTTTATGTACTGTAGACCTCTATACATTCTGTGAAGAAGCTGGTGCTAAAAGTCATGGGAAATTGATCCCGCACAAGTTTCATAAAATACACATGACATCTAACAAAAATGGAATCAATTTTTTGGGCCTCATACTCGATGCCCTTTTTGTAAAATATTTTGGCCTTGATGCCCTTTTTGTAAAAATATTTTGGCCTTGGTGCCCTTAAAAATATGAGGTACTCAAGGCCAAACTGGCCTTGCCCTAAAAATGACGAAATTTAAGGCCTGTAATAGATACCAGTCCTGGACAGTGGGCATCATAGTGTACAACCAACATTATGCATTATTATGGTAATAGTAAGTCCTATTACCCTGTGAATAACTGAAAGCCAGAACCGTGTAAATGGCACAACCACACACTGCAGGACATATATCAGATTCTCACATAGTGCTTGTTGATATTGATTTTCAAGCATATGGACTAATTACTGCATTCATTTCTCACATGTTTTGAGAGATATTCCCAAAGGGACAAATGTCAGCGTACTATTTCGCATAATGATAAGTACATGTCATGTGATACTGTACATATGATATAGTATTGATTCTCTAATTTGGGGCAGGGGGAGCTTAATCTATTGCAATTGTTTTGCAATAGATACCATTGTTTTACAAAGAGAAAGAGGAAATTTGACAGTGGATGACTCCTCTGTCTAAACGAAGTCATTAGGCTGCTTGGGATGGTTGTTCAATTTAGCCAATTCCTACGCAATTTTCAGCCCCTCCTCCACATTTCCTCTTCCAGTATTTTCGGGGAAAACCTGTTACCCCAAATTCCTGCATTTAGTGATGATAAATCATGTTTTGTCTTTAATTCTACTGTAACATATTGCTGAAGAGCAAATTTGGTTTTAATATGTTGTTGTCTCCAAAATAGTAGATATTTATAAAGTGTTTCTACACAAGCAACATTGATAGAAAATCACCCGTTTCTACCAAATTTAAGGATAAAAGGTTTGAGTTGCTGCACACCATACCAAACTAATTTATCTGAATAATACAGACACAAACCTTTTCCTTTCATTCTTCCAATATTGACAGATCTACAATTAAATGTATTATTACCAAAAACATTTAAAGAAATTGAATTTCATTTCATTTGTCCATCAATAGTGATCTTTCATTTTGTTATTTTTTTGTATTCAATTGCACCCATGTCATTTTGAATAATGTCTTAAGAAACCATTGTGCGTTGTATGCCAATGAGGTATCAACATGATCAGTCCTAACTATCGGGGGGGGGGGGGGGGGGGGGGTTATTATATTTTTTAGAAATGAACTTGTATGCTCTGAGAGCTACAAAACATTAACTCAAACAATTTTACATGTAGTGTAGTTAATACCCTTCTATCTTTCAGCTGATGTATTCATGTAATTCAATTCAAATCAATATATTTCCAAATCATCAGAATTATTAAAAACACATGACAAAATGTAAAAAATTTACTAAAATACAATGATCACACACACCCACACACAGAGGGAGGGGGAGGGGGGAGCTCTCAATTTTACTCATTGTTACTCATTATTGGCAAATCCATGCCCCTTGATATATCACGGAATATGATGTATATCCCTGGGATAAAAAATATGCTCTTTTGAAGGAATTACTGGAATAAAAATATGCTCTTTTGAAGGAATTACTGGATAAACAAACAATTCTAGAGCAAATTTGAAAACAAACAAACATATTTTTGCTGTACGTTGAAAGGATTACATGCAAGCGGAGAGGGATTGGGCTCCAGAAATGAGCTTTAATGAGCTTTGAAAAAACTTGAGCGACCTTTCTAAAGAAATCCTTTAAGAGCTCCTGTCAATAAATAAGTATTTTTTTCTTCTATTTGTAGTCATATTTAAAAAAATAGATATAGCTAGGCCATTGATTATTTCCCAGGTATTTGAAAGTGTTGTATCTACTAAGGCAATACAAAAAAATTCAGAATTTTTCAGAAAAAATGGATTACTGTGAATTGTCAACAACTGATTTTTACTTCTGAAACGTTTGCCCTGGTAACAGATCACATGCAAAATACAAGCATGAAACACGTGTTGCGCTCAGGCGTATCTAGCATAAATCTAGAATAAATGTATTCTTTGACAAGTTGTGATGATGTTCTCATGTCATGCACATAATTGAAGGCTGAAAGTTAACATGAATGTTCAGATGTACCTGGATTCAACAATACTGGGTTGACATTGTAACAATTTGACATTTAATTTAAACAAAATGACTTTCAATTAAGTCTGATACTTGAACTCTACAGAAAATTTTAATGTATTCCAAGTTTAGATTAAACCTTTGCATATTTTTTCCTTTAAATTACAAATTGCATTGGAAGGCATTCTGTGGATTTTCTTTTTGTATGTGGGGGAGGGGGGAACTGCATTATTGTATACTGACAATACAATCACTCTTGAAAATGTAGTGTCAAACATTGTGCATACACATTATACATAGTATGCACATACCATCCACCAAGCTGCTATTTTTTTTCTTTCTTATTTACTTATCAAACATTTCGAATGTGTCTCTACGAGGCATTAACCACGTTAACGAACACACAGATCACCGGCGAAGCTATTGATTTCAAATCGTGGTTTAGAACGCCCGACGTCACCATCCTTTACTGCACAGGTCGTTGGGGGGTATTCATTCATGTTTGAGCTACATATTAAGCCAGCACGTAGCCCATAGGTAATATGCATTGTGGGTGCATCCTCCCCCTGAGTGATGGTGATCTATGCAAGGGCATGTTTCCTCGATGCTGGAGTTGATTTGGGTAAGGCGATTGCGATTGCGGCTGGCAGTGGTGAACAGGTTCACATGTCCCGAATAATACACCCACAGGCCCCCCGTCTCTCATTCCGATTCTCTTGGACTGTGCTCGGTCTTTACATAATCTCATTTGCATTTTGGTGTCTCAAATACAGTACCCAATCTTCTTTTTATTTGTGGCTTCTTTAATCCCCTATTCCTGCTCCCCTCTCCTTCACATTTCCTGTATTCTTTCTTACTTTTCAAACACTAAGAACTTAGAAGGATAAATTGCTTGATTTAAATAATTTTGTTTGTAGATATGTGTGCTAACATTTTCTTGGTCAGATGAAAATAATGGCAACTTGGTTGGTTAATTGGGTGAACATTACCAATTAAACTGGTTATTTTGCTCCAGACATTATATGAGACAAAAATATTTGGATAAGATAATCCAATTTCATTGTTTAATTTGACCAAAAGGGTCAGACCAATGACACTGGTTAGTATTTGCCTCTTTTTTTTTAAAGAGCATAGGCCTATGAACTTCTACAGGATCTTTGTCTCTTAAACTGCAAGTAAATTTTATATGCTACATACATCTATGCTACTACTTCTTTCACTGTAGAGTACATCACATACAAGAATACACTTCGCGTATGTATTTCCATCCATGCTCTCTCTGTCTCTTTTTCTTCTTGTTCCTCTCTCTCTCTCTCTCTCTCTCTCTCTGTGTCTCCTCTCCTCTCTCTCCTCTCTCTCTCTCTCTCTCTCTCTTGCTTCTCTCTCTCTCTCTCTCTCTCTCTGTCTCTGTGTCTCTCTTGCTTCTCTTTCTCTCTCTCTCTCTCTCTCTTCTTGCTTCTCTCTCTCTCTCTCTCAGTCTCTATCATCTCTATCTCTTTCTCTCTCCTCAACTAGCATGCTATTATATTCTCCCAATCACTGCTACATACATGTACGTATGTAGCAGGAGTACTACGTAATTGAAAAAAAAGAAAGAGCTCTCTGTATATTGGTAGGAATGAGTTTGTCAGGTGCATTTGGTTTAGAGGTGGCAAACTACTTTTGTTTGATTTGGAATCAGATGGACCGCCAAGCATTGTGTGGGGAACAAACATTGTAATTGATATGGCATTGGGCAAGGAAATCTGCAGTAGTCACGATTTTGTACACTGAATTGTATAACTAGTCTTATAAACATATACTGTAAACACTGTTATTTTGGCATGATTATTTTTTTCGCGTATTCGCCGGTTCTTAAATTCGCGTTGCACGCAATTCAGCCCGTTCAAAACATGCATAAGAAGTCATGCTTGTATTTTCGCGAGTTTTAATATTCGCGCTTGCCGATGTTAGTGTGTCGCGAAAATCAATGTACCCCAAATATTTCTACTTTTACAGTAAATAGTAAACTCTTGAATTTCTATCAACCTTTTTTCTGTCTATCTTTCATTTTTTTCTCTTCTTCTTCTTTTTATTCTCCTTCTTTTTCTTTCTACTCTTTTGGTATCAATTTCACTACTGAATATCTTCATTTGTGATTTGCCTTTTTCGCATCATACCATTTGCATGTGTTTTATATGTTGCATTTGTACGACAAGATGTATCGGCCTTGAGCTGTGACTTTGCTTTTTAACAATAAACCTTGTCAAATCGATTCAATTCAATTTAATTCTAATGTAGAGTACCAAATGGGGGCACTGTAATGTCCCTTTTAGGTTGTGTGTCTTATGAGAGAGAATGAAAACATTCTTGAAAGCATGTGATACCATCATATTCTGTCATGATTTCATACTAACTGAACCATTGTTGCCTGTTATATAATCTATTTGTAGATATACACAAAGTTGATATTTGTGTGTAGTTGTCCAAAACAAAATTAAGCAAAACAAAATACACACAAATACATATGTTATAGAGTTTTTTTTTAATATTAAAAACATTTTGAATAAATGTAAACATTTACTACAGAAAATACAGAAAAATAAATGTACATGTTTGTAAGTAAATGAATGCAGCAGGCTACTCCATTTTGTAAAATTGTAGTCAGTACTGGATGATTCTATATCATTTTATCCATTATTTTATTTTTTTGGTAAACCACCTGTTCTCTCCTATATCAACTCAAATTGTAGAATGCAGTAGAAAACAGTGATAATCATGAATTAATTTTTTCTCCAAATTAATTTATCTTGCAGATTTTGCAGTAACTCAGCATTCCTACATGTAGCTGTGTTTGAGCCCATCCTATAGATCTAACTGCAAAATATCAAGTAAGTTTCATACTTTGTTGTTTTTGTTCTGCAAGTTAGTATTTCTAAATCATGTCATTCAGATTTCAATGTGACTAAAAAGTATATATGTACCTTTAAATTCTTTTCTAAAGATGAATGAGCGCATCATTGCAGAATAGATACTTTAGCGTTGGGAACAGGTTTGGTTCAGAATATTGAAGATCACACATTCTTGGCTCCTTGGCAACCGCTCACTTGTGTCAGTCATTGACTGTTGAGGGTGCCAACGTCGTTCTACTCACTATGCCTTCTATTGCATGATTAATGCTCTTAAATTGGCAACACCTTTTCCCAGGCCTCTGCTGCTACGCCGCCAGCACATCAGAATGAGGCAATGTAGTTCAATTATTTTTACATTTGCACAGGGCAATCTAGCAGAATGGGAGACCTGAAAAACCCCTCCAAGAACTAATTTGGGTGATAACGCCTAGGCATCCGATGTTACGACCACTTTCACTCCGAGCATTTAAGCACACATGTAAAGCAAACAAGCTTTAGAAGCCATGCTTGCATATGTTCATAAAGGACATATCATATTTCAACTTGAGCACATGCAAGAGAAAACTGTAATCTCAAAATCATTCTTGAGCAGCATGTTCTGATTCCAATTATTGATGGAGAGGACTTATTCTCAAAGACCCTGTTGGTTGGAAGTGAAAATGAAATAGATGAATTGTATATCATTGGAAAGCTTATGAGCCATAGAATACAATAAAATCAATCAAATGCTATTTTAGTGTCTGTCAGAGGAGTAACAGCTCTTTGACAACTAAAAATCTAAAGCTTTGTAAATCGAAAGTTGTCGACCTAAAAACTAGCTATCGACTTTATGACTTTATCATCTTATGAGGAGTATGCATATTCACAATGACGTTGCATTACTTAAGAATGGCTCATCGCCTCAGCTATATAGGCAAGCCGATCAGGTGGATATGTTATGTCATCACCGAAACTGTGGCAAATTTGATCCCTGCTGACTTGTAATTTAGAGGGGTGTGTAAAATGAGGCTTTTGTTTGCTTTTGTGCAATAATGAAAGGGAAAATATTTGTTATTTATTAATATTTGTATTCTATTTTCATTCAGCTTTCCATTGATATAAAATTGTATTTTCATTTTCTTACATACCCCCAAAACATCAAAAATCTACTTCTAATGCATGTATAATCTTTCTCTTGTAAACTTGTGACATTTTTCTCTCGGTGTGTATGAACATGAAGTCTTTTGATCAAAGTGCCTGAGGAGATTGTTTCATTTTCAGACACCTCAAGAACAATATAGAGAGAGAAAGAGAGAGAGAGAGAGAGAGAGAAAGAGAAAGAGAGAGAGGGGGAAAGAGATAGAGAGATAGAGAGAGAGAGAGAAAGAGAGAGAGGGGGAAAGAGAAAGAGAGATAGAGAGAGAGAGAGAAAGAGAAAGAGAGAGAGGGGGAAAGAGAAAGAGAGATAGAGAGATAGAGAGAGAGAGAGAGAGAAATAGAGAGAGAAAGAGAGAGAGAAAGAGAGAGAGAGAGAGAGAGAGAGAGATAGAGATAGAGAGAGAGAGAGAGAGAGATTGCTAAGGAGGTAGAGAGAGAGGAAGCTAGATGCCGTTGGTTGTTACATTTTCAGACACCTTCAAGGGCCATTGTTATAATAGAAGGAAGAGCTGTATGCTAACCTCATTATGGTTTCACCTGTGCCTTCAACCGTCTTCTATCCTGGCAGCTAAAAGGCTTCCTAGATTTGGGTTGATGGATGTACCACAGAACACATCATCCGTTGAGATCCAGGAGGACATTAACTATGTGTAAACATATGTGCTTAAAGTCCTTCTATCTCTCAGCAGATTCTACATGTATTACAATTCACTTGCCACTTGTCATCATAGATTATGAGAGATGTCATTTTGTGCGTTCAGAAACATATTTGTTAAAGTTATTTTGGCGGTCTGTGGTTTTAAGATTCTATTAATATTCATATAATATATCTAGCAGCTACAGTTTTTAAACTATACATATGCTATGCATCCTTAAATAAAAAGATTGACGTTGCTTGTCTAGAGTCACAGTATTTTTTATAATAAATTACATGAAATGATTTAATCTGTATTTATAGCGCAAAAAAAAGAGCTGTTTGGTTGTTAGTTGTGGATGATCGGTTGTTCTTTGGCATGTTAATGTTTTAACATCTTTAGTAGATAGCAATGATTTTTTTTCCACTTTAAGTTTTAAACATAAACATACAAATGTATTTTTCAGGTAGGAGGAGTGAATCTATTTTCTCTCTCCTCCCCCTCTCTCTTTTCACCATTTTCTTTTATTTCCCTCCTTCTGTCTTATCTTTCTGAATGTAAGGAATAGGTCTTCTTCCACATTGAGTCTTTATCAGTTGTGGACCATTCCAGATATATCAAGTGTTAATGTGTCTTGTAATGAGTTCATTAAAATGCAACTCATGCACGAGAGAGAATACTTCTCATACATTGATTCATTCATTGCTTCATTATTGCATTGAATCAATTAAAGCCCCTCTAAAGTGATGAGAGCCCCACAAATTTGATGGCAAAATTTCACTTAACTTGTATCATAATGTTAAAGAGGATTCCATTTAAGACACATTTCTGCAAGGATGTTCAAAACTAATGTGTTTGTCGACGAATATTGATAAAACAACACAGAATTTGGGTTTTCTGTTGTACACGTTATGATACAATTTAAGTGGAATTTTGCCATCAAATTTGTTGGGCTCTCAACACTTTTGAGAGAGGCTTTAACCTATTCAATGCAATCATGAAGCGATGAATCGATGTATGAGAAGTATTCTTTCTGGTGCGTGAGTTGCATTTAAATGAACTCATTACAATACAAGCTACATTAACAAATTTGGGGCTCCCATCTTTTTAGAGGGGCTTTAATTGGTAACATTCAATTAATATTTCAACGTTCATTACACATTCAGGGCTCAAAATCATGAATACTAAATGCATGGTAGACCCATGGTTTAGTACATGTGCTCTACTTTTGGTTAAAAAGGATTTCAATTCTCCTGATGCTATTGTTTTGAAAGGTATGCCCTAGCTGTTTGCCCAAAGGAGCCCAAACTCCATTAGCTTGAGAAGCGCACATGATGCTTTATCCTATCCCCTGTGTCGCAAACCCATCGGTTGCTAAATAATTGACTGTGTCTATAAGCTAGGCTTCAGAAGCAGCTGTACGCGGAGCGTCCGCGGCAGAACATCGCAACTCCGAATCAGAAGGTGATTGCGCAATCTTCATCAACGTCTCATCGCCCTCATTATGTTATTACGACGCGTGTATTGACATGTCAATTTTTAATGCTTTTGATTATTAAAGAGTCGTTTAATTCAATTTGGAGTCCTCGTAGGGACCCTTGCGGAACTAATTGCCATCGTAGGTGGATGGTGGACTTGGAACCTTCTGGGATCGTGATGCGCGACTCCCGCCCGATGAGGCAATTGTTGCGTGGTTTCATGCGGGAAAATCAATTTACAGATCAGATGCTGGTTCATAGTCGTTTGTTCAGGGTACAGACATTGTTTACAGTCATAGCCATTTCTGATGACGGAGCTGATGTATTAGTATGCATCACATGCAGTCAGGCTCTAGAGATGAGAGAGAGAGAGAGAGCAAGAGAGAGAAGGAGATAGAAAGAGAGAGAGAGAGAGAGAGAGAGAGAGGGGGGGGGGGGGGGGGGGGAGAGAGAGCGAGAGAGAGAGGGGGGGGGGGAAGAGATAAAGAGGGAGATAGAGAGCGAGAAGGAGAGAGAATTAGGGAGGGGGAGATATATATATATATATATATATATATAAAGTGAGAGAGAGAAGGAGAGTGAGGGAGAGAGAGAAAGAGAGAGAGAGAGAGAATTTTATATGGGTTTGGAAAGAGTAAAAGAGAAACATACATGTATAGAGTGAGAATCAGAAAATTTGAGATATATAAAATTAAGACTGGTGGAACGTTAAGAGAAATTTCATTAAACAAATAATGAGAAGCGTTTGAGGTCAAATACAAATAGGAGTTTGATGTAATCAGGGATGAAGAAAGATACAAAAATGAATTGGGGAGCTACAAATAGATGCAAAAAAAGAGAAATTGGCGGGATGAGGACGAGACTGAGTTGAGAGGTTAAGCAAAAGAGATTTGAACCTGTATGGAGAGGGCAGGAAAGGGGAGAGAGAGAGAGAGAGAGAGAGAAAGATATATAGCACCAGACGGAATGAAAGATGGCATGTGGATGTAAGTGAGGTGAATAGGAATGAATTGAATACAGAGAGGGCACCAATCTATCACCCTGACATATGTCTGTCGCCTCTGGTTTATGAATGTCGGTAACTCTGTCTCCTCCATGCTGTCTAGCTTTTCTCTGCCCATCTTTCTCTCTCTCTCTCCTCATCTCCCTACCCCTCTTTCTCTCTCTCTTTCTCTCTCTGTCTCTCCTCTCCCTATCTCTCTCATTCTCTCACAAATTCTTTCTCCTTTATCATTCTTCATCCCTGTCTACTTATTGCTCATTCTCCCCTCAATATATTCCCCATGTCTTATCTCTTCCGTCTCTCTCTCTTGCCTCCTCTCTCTCATTGATTTGTTATATATTTGTTCGTATCCCTGATCTAGAATTCTAAAATAACTTGAATCTTCGTTCTGTATGCCAGTGCTCTCTCTCTCTCTCTCTCTCTCTCTCTCTCTCTCTTTCTCTCTCTCTCTCTCTCTTTCTCTCTCTCTTCTGTCTTTAATACCTGCATCTTCCCCCGTTCTTCCCTTTCACACTTAATGATTGCCCGTGGTCTCATGATGGCATCTCTCTCTCTCACATATTCTCTTTGTCTATTTCACTGCTTTCATGCTCTTGATCACCAACCAATATATCTCCTTCTTCCCCACCTTTCATTTTATCCTGTCTCCCTTTCCTCTCTCTTTCGTATGATTGTATAACAGTTGCTTCTGTGACAGTTAATTTGTGATTTTCAATTTGGTAGACTACATGCAATCAAATTCCTATCCTCAACCCTAGGTCCAACATTGTCATCTGTATGAAACCCAAGACCCAGTCGCAATGTTAACATCGTTATTTTTGATAAAAATACAGCCCAGTGCAAATGTGGGATCACCACCCTTTCAGTCTTTGTCCCTTCAACTCTACCATCATATTACTCTTCATTTCTCTCTCTCTCTCTCTCTCTCTCTCTCTCTCTCTCTCTCTCTCTCTCTCTCTCTCTCTCTCTCTCTCTCTCTCTCTCTCTCTCTCTCTCTCTCTCCCTCCCTCCCTCCCTCCCTCCCTCCCTCCCTCCCCTCTCTCTTTCCTCACCATCCATCTCTTGTCATTGATCAGCTGTATCTCTGAGACCATCATTGTAATAAATGAGTGGTATACATGGCATACCATTCTTCCACATGCCGCGGCTTCTCCTCCTTAATCATGTTGCTCCCTATCAACCTTGTAAAGGATGTTGAGGTGTCCAGGAAACCGTAGATGCCATTGTGACCTTATTTTCATTCATTTCCCTTCTCTCTTTCTCTCTCTCTCTCTCTCTCTCTTGTTCTCTTCCTCTCTCCCTCTCTCTCTGTCGCTGTCTCTCTCCCTCTCTCTCTCTGTCGCTGTCTCTCCCCCTCTCTCTCTGTCGCTGTCTCTCCCCATCCCTCTCTGTCTCTCTCTGTCTGTCTCTCTTTATCTCTCTCTTCCTATTTCTCTCTCTATATTCTCTCTTTCTCTCTCTCTCTCCTCACCATTCATCTCGTGTCATTGATCAGCTGTATCTCTAAGACCATCATTGTAATAAATGAGTGGTATACATGGCATACCATTCTTCCACATGCCGCGGCTTCTCCTCCTTCATGTTCCTCCGTATCAACCTTGTAAAGGATGTGGAGGTGTCCAGGAAACTGTAGATGCCATTGTGACCTTATTTTCATTCATTTTCCTTCTCTATCACTTTCTTTTCTTCTCTATTACTTTCTTTTCTTCATCACTGTCATGTATTGGTGTCATGCGGTGCCATAGAGTGGTCTCTTCAGTTTTAATGTGCATCTCATGTTTTCATGCTTACTCATATTCGTACTCATATTCATACAGGCTTATGTTGCATCACATAGGTGTAAGTGTCACTTTTGGTCTGAATACCAGGCTAGATATTCTATCTCATTTTATCCCTCTCTCTATCTCTCTGTCTCTCACTCACTCCTACTGTCTGTAAGTCTGTCTGACTGTCTCTCTCGTTTTGGGCCTGCCTTTGCCTTTGTATGTCTCTTTCTTTTTCTCTCTCTCTCTCTGTCATTCACATTTGTTTCTCAACCCATTGCTATTTTCTCTTAGACCTCTTTTCTCTCCCCTTCCTTTGATTCCATTAATTCCATTAATTCATCTCTCCCCATCTCTCTCTTTCTCTCTGTTATCACGCTTACTCTTCCTTTCTCTCTTTCTACCACTCTCTCCATCTTCATTTTTTCCTTTCACCTATTTGTGTTTATGAAATTCAAAACATGTGTTGTTCACAAAATCAATGCTAATTCACTTTGAGTATCCCTTATATCAACGTATGTCTGCCCCAGCCTGGCTTTACCTCTCCCTTGCACTTTACACTTTTTATCTTTGCTGCTTGAAATAGATTTCTATATAATGGAATTTCATTTATCTCTTACTCTTTTACAAATATTTGCTACCTCTTTGTGTAGCCTTTTTTATCGTATCTCATTGTTTTTCTCCCTTTGTTTTCCTTTTGATAACTCCTCTTTGTCGGTCTGCCTGTTTGTCTTTCTGTCTGTCTGTCTGTCTGTCTCTATCTGTCTCCCTTCCCCTCCCTTCCTCCCCCCCCACCCTCTCTTTCTCCTATTTTTTGCTTTCCAATTTCTTTCACTCTGTATCTTTCTGTAATGTATCTATTTATTGACAGTCAAACTCTTTTTTCCCCCTCTATTTCACTTGGAAATATTTAACATGAAGTACCATTTTCTCACTGGATGATGATTTCTCATCTTCAACAGAAGACCATTGACGCCCTTTTCCATCTCCATTTCACTTCCTCTTTTGATCTCATATCATCTTACTTCCATCCTCCCTTTCATCATCACATAACATGGATACCAAATGTACTCTTGTGGCTCTCCCATCTTTCTCCTACTTGTGTAGTCCATCTTGTACTTATGTTGACAGAACCACATGTATCAAATCACTTAATAAATTATGCCATGAAATGCGACTTTAAAAATACAATCATTCCCTCTCATTCTTTTTCTCCCATGGGGGGCAGGTTTACATATGAGACCTTTATGCTGATTTTCTCACTTTTCATATTTTATAATTCTATAGTTTGTCTGTGTGTCTTTAAACATCATTCTTGTCATGTCTGGGAGGTGTTTCACAAAGATCCTAAGTTGAACTTATCTCTAAGTTGGACTTTACAATTATGGAAAGCCGTTAGCATCCTTGAAAATATTTTTTAAAAGTTATTTTAAAAGGCATAAAATGTTGATTCAAATCATTCATATTTTCTATTATCATGGGAGATTTTATGTTCTTGATGTGGAGTTTATGAAAAGTCTAAAATACTTCAATTTTTGCTCTTTAATATATTTCATTATAAGGCTTCAAATGACTCTCCATAATCTTTAAGTCCAACTTAGAGATAAGTTTGACTTAGGGTCTTTGTGAAACACCCCCTGGACATTTTTGCAATATTTTGTATACGCTTGTCAGGTATGAACATGTCTCTCGCCTGAAAATCCAATTTTGTTTTTTCATCTGAGGTACTACTTCGGACAACCGCACTTGTATCCTTCATATTCTCACTTCAGTTCTTCTTAAAATTCTGTATGTCTCAAGTGTACTCATTTCTCTTCTGACTTTCTTTTTCACTCTTTCTTTGTCTCTTTCTCTTATAAATGTACTCTCATTAATACTCTCTCACTCACCTCTCTATATTTTGTTGTCTTTCCTTAGATCATCAGTGTTACCTACTTCACTGATTAAAAAAAGTATTTGCTATTGTTGATTTATGTTGTAATAATTGGTTTGTATTTCATGGTAAGTCAGATTTGTTCACCCTTCATCCTGCAGTCACATCTCTCTCTCTCTCTCTCTCTCTCTCTGTTATCAAGTGCTATCTTCTTGCTGGTGAGGTAGAGCTATTTGCATTTTTTCATCCTTATTCTCAATTTGTACTGCACCCTGTCCCCATTTTCTCTTTCTCTTTCTCTTTCTCTCTCACACATTCTGATTTTATCTTTAATGTATGTATATTTCTGTCTGTCTCTCTCTCTCTCTACCTTTCTCTCTCACTTTCTCTCTCACTTTCTCTCTCACTTTCTCTCTCACTTTCTCTCTCACTTCTCTCTCCTTCTCTCTTTTCCTCCTGTATACTCATCTGCTTTATCTCCCACTCTCTTTCTCTCTGTTTCTGTCTATGTATGTCTGTCTGTCTATCTCCCTCTCTCTCTCTCTCTCTTTCACTTTCTCCCTTTCACTTTCTCTCTCTCCCTCTGTCCTTTTCTACCTCTCTCATATACTCATCCTCTTATCTCTCACACACCCACTGTCTCTCTCTTACTCTCCATCTCACTCTCTTACTCTCCATCCACCCCCCTCCATATCTCCCCTATCCTATGTCTCTGATGAGCGGGTGTCTCATCCGCTGTGTATGTATGCAAGAATCTGCCAAGTTATCCCCTCACCCGGAGTGCATATTTACTTGTTGTGTATGAATGCTACCGAGCGTGCGTGTGTTCTGGATGCCCTCCCAAGGTTCTCAACCGGTGGCCGGAGAGGTGCAGCAGCATCATCTATAAAATGCATGCATCCTCACAGCGGTAGGGCCGTGGTGCATGAGACGGAGAGGCAATACGCTAGCTTACATTGGCTGCCTGCCGTGGCAAGCGTTTGGATGTATTATCACTACTCAGTGCTTATTATCAAGAGGAGGAAAGGTGGGAATACTTGATCCTCGAGGAGAAAAAAGGGCACCTTTTTTATTTGATGGTGGAGGATAGGAGGCCTGGAGGATTGCCTGGGTCTTGCGTGAGATTTGTAAGTCATTACTACATGTAGTTGTGGCTGTGCATGTATTTTGATTGTTAATGAAAGGTCTGCAGCTCCTTGGTGAAAGTGTGTGTAGGTTTGAATGTGCTTGGGTTTTAAAGGGGGATAAGGCCAGCAGTAGCCATGCTATGAAAGTTAGTTTTTATATTTTTCCATGAGTAAGTAGTATCAACAGGCAAAAAAAAAAAATCATTGATTTTAGTTTTTTATACATATAATGTCAAGTTAGTGTCTAAATGGTAAGACTGCTTAAAGACTGATCTTATATTCTATTGTGAATCATATTCTTGATAGTTTCATTATGCTCCTAAGTTGCAATATCAATTCCATAGGCCATTTCTTTCAAAATGGCCGCTCGGTACATTTTCCATGACAGTCAAGTTATTTTTCAAGATGGCCGCAGACATTTTTTTATTTTTTATTTTTAATCAGAAATAAATTCATTTTAGCAGTGTTTTTTGTTTTGTTTTTCTTTAAAAAAAAAAAAAAAAATGAAAAAAAAATTGAAAAAGGTATAAGCAGAATCTGGGTATATTTTTGTTTTACCAAAACGCAAAACTCTGAATCAAAGCTGCTGTTGTACTGAGATATTATCTTTTAATTGTACATTGTGGTTGTAAGTTTAACATCTTTGATAAGCAATATATTTATGGTTTTAGAATATTATATCACTTTTCATTATTGTATAACAGTTTTTGTGAAAAAGATAGAATCATTGTTTCTATCTGAAAGATGAGAGAACCATAACAAATATGGGATATTGAATATTTTGTGAAAAACAATTGATTTGACTTCACATGTTTAGATTTTAATTAATAGGTTGTTTTGTAGATTTAGAAGGAAAAAAATAACTAAATAAGGGAAAGAAATTTCAAAAGATATTGCCTGAAATGAGTGTTGGAGGCTTCAATTTTCACTTCATCTTCATACCAGCTTTCCGTGAACCTGTTCGTTCATTTATTACTACTCCATCTTGTTATATGTGACATCATTGTGGCATCATAATGATTGAAATTAAATGTGTGCATGTTGACGCATGAGGCCTCTTCAGCGGCAGTTTCTGACAGGCGCAAGGGCCTTGTTTGCAGCAGCACCAGGCAGGAGAAAGATGAATGGCTTTGGGATGAGGGTACAGGGACAATGTGAAGATGGAAGAGAGAGAGAATAGGAGTCGCGATGAGATGGGGGGATGAAAGAAGCCGACAGGGGGGTTGGAGTATCCCCCTAGGAGATTGCAGGGGTCACTAATGGATGGCCGTGTTTCCATTATAATTGATTAATATTTATTGATCAGCAGGCCTATAACTTCTTATCAAGTAATGATATCACATGTTGAAAATGTGAACACCCCATAGCATAATAAGAGGTGCAAGTATAAGACGTTATTTTTTTAGGCTGTTTATAATGGATTAATATTTATTGATCAGTAGGCCTATAACTTCTTCTTATCAAGTAATTATATCACATGTTGAAAATGTGAACACCCCATAGTATAATAATAGGTGCAAGTATGACTTTCATTTTTCAGAGTGTGTAATGTTTTGTTCGATTTCTATCTCGCATAAATTGAAAAGAATAGGCTGCACAGTGATTTGACCATCCTCTGTAAGGCTTGCTTTGAGACAACTTGCAAATGATGAATTCATGTTAATGTTAGAGAGAGTTTGCGTAGCAGAATTTTCCTTCCTATAATGTAATTTTATATTTGATATAAATTATACTTCAAATCAATACTGGATTGAGTAAAGCTTATAATATTCTAAATATGTCGCTTCCATAAAATAAAATTCTTCAACTTGTAACCATGAAATTCAGTGACCTGTGTGCATATCCCTTACTACCATGTCATTCAATGACGTGACTCGATGATTAATGCAAGCTAACTCAATTTTTCACTTGGCTAGCTCCACATTTATCATTTGATTTTGAGAGTCCTTGCTTTGATTCACATACAATTTGGAGTCAGACAAGATGTCTCTGTAAATGTGTATGAAGGTCTCATTCACACTCGGAGCACTAAACGGCCTCAGGAACCTGCCCTGAGGAATCTGCCGTAGCAGGATTTTGCTTTTGAATGAATGGCAAAAGACAGTATTTGTTTGGTTAAAAAAAAAGCATATATAGCTATTGATGATAATCTGTCAGTGTACTCTCACTATATCGCGTGTTGAAGACACAGAAATTCTAGAGGCGTTATAGTTCAGTGGTTTCTTTACTTGACCAGAAATGCAAAGGTTGTGGGTTCGATCCTTAGCATGGCATTGACGTCCTTGAGCAAGGCATTTTATTAACATTGCTCCTCTCCACCCAGGTTCAAAATGGAAGGAGACAGATTATCTTAAAGAAGAAGAAGAAGAAGAAGAAAAATCACATTTAATTTTGCTGAGCTGTATTTATTCAAAGTAGTATACCACCTCTAGTCTAAATGCCACTTGAACCTCTTTTCCTTTGCTTGTCTAGATTATTCTCATTAAGAGTTTTTAACTGCTGCATATACATGTCCTGAACCAGTATCTTGATTTTACAGTCATGAAAATGTATTGTAACGGTAAAATGTCTCATGTCTTAATGGCCCCTCCTTGTATACTTGCCTAGAATATCTCTCGCTAGACTTTGTGGCGTTACATGTCATCAACCAGTTTCTTGATTTTACAGTCATGAAAATGTATTGTAATAGTAAAATGTCTCATGTCTTAATGGCCCCTCCTTGTATACTTGCCTAGAATATATCTCGCTAGACTTTGTGGCGTTACATGTCATCAACCAGTTTCTTGATTTTACAGTCATGAAAATGTATTGTAATGGTAAAATGTCTCATGTCTTAATGGCCGCTCCTTGTATACTTGCCTAGAATATCTCTCGCCTAGACTATGTGGCGTTACATGTCATCAACCAGTATCTTGATTTTACAGTCATGGAAATGTATTGTATACTGTCTCGTGTCTTAAATGCCCTTCCTTGAATACTTGCCTAGAATATATCTCTTGCCTAGACTATGTGGCGTTACATGTCATCAACCAGATCCATGGTTGTACATTCATCCCACTGTATCCATTTTGTTATTCTTCTAGAGTCACAGAGTGTGAAGTACTTTTACTGAAAGGCAATAACCTTAGAATGGGTATATTAGGGAAGCAAATAAACATTTCTAATCCAATTTTATAGCAAATATATCTCATTTACCATCCAGAGTGCGGATGCGCAAAATGGTCCCTTGAGAGCGAGAAGGGTGTTATCTCTTTGTTAAATTATAACCTTCTGGCTGCGAGCAAATGATACCTTTGAAGACTGTATACATGTCAATGTAGTCATGTTCAATATAAGATATGTATACAGAAATAGCATATCCAGTAGTAACAGTCTGTCTATATCTACTGATGATGAATTCATTAATGCCTAATTTCAGAAAGCTGGTTCATGTAGAAATGTACCATAGTAAAGAGCAGTATGTTCTAGCCAATCTCTACTATCTGAGAGAGTTGAACAATTTTCAAAAGAAAATGGTTCTCACTTTCAGTTAATAACATGCCCCTTTGACTTTGTGATATTCTATATGAACTTACAGTCAGATCTTGTATTAGATAAATCCAAAGTGGTATTCGGATTACTTTAAAATCTAGCATTTATTCAAGTGTCTTGGAATATTGATTATATTTAATATCTGAAATATGATTATTCTTTCATATAGAGTAAGGCTATCAACGTCATATGATTATTAGTATCTATTCAAGTGTCTTGTAATATTGATTATATGATCAAATCTACAGTATCATTATTCTTTCATATTTTATCTGATCCATGCTATAGAGCAGGGCTTATCAATCTTAAAGGTAATACAAAGTTTTGGTATGGGGTCATGAATTTGGTTCAAATGAATATATTGGACGCATATACGATCGTACAATATTCAGTGATCGTTGTCGCGGTCGAAATCGACTCTAAAGTTATGAAATTGTAAATAATAAACATTTTATGTTGAATAGCTCCCTCTCAAGGTCAATATATTAATAAAGCTATACAACAATGCTTATTGACTAAAATCGACCGATTAGCTATTGTCGTTCGGAAATTATATACCACAACTACATAATCTGAGATTTTCATGGTCGCAGCTACCATTGTACGGCCGTAAGAGCTATTTGAAATTTATCAAAATTTACCGGGAGCACCGGTAAATCTTTATATTTAATTTTTCTCGAAAGCAGAAGTGTTTTAGGGGCTAAAATTTCTGGTGTTTTTAATACATCCACAGGGGCATCCAAATATATCAAAATTGGAAAGAATCACTATCCACCCATTTTTCAAAATTTCCCGAAACTTTGTAATACCTTTAATGATTATTAGGTATAGGAAATTATGTGATGTATTATGTAATGTATTTGACAAAATTGGACCTGCCCTATTGGAATGTTGTGTTGATCAGCGCCCCATTTCACAAAACTTGTCATCAGTGAAAAATGTCAGCTTTTGTTATAAGCTAGTGAAATCCTTGCTTCTGATTGGTTGTCAGCAGATTTGGCACTGATTTTTGCAATTTGTCATTGAAAAAAGGCTTTGTGAAACGGGTCCCAGGAGCATGTGTACCAGTGCCTCCACATTTCCTCACATGAATGAATCAGTTGAAAAACAAGCTCATTGTAATGAGAAGCTATAACAGTTTATGACATATGCACAACCATGTAATGACCATCTGGTATGATATAAATTACCCAGCTACAAAACATGTGTTAGAATAGAAAAGTATGTAAGGCATACTATGCCCAAATACATACAGCATTATTCTTTCTTTTTCTGGAGGGTGGGGGAGGGGGGTATCCAAATTCAGCCTACACATATGTACATTTGGCATAAAAGAAAACTACATTTAAGTGAAATGAAAGATTTATATTGGTTTAAAATTTCAAGCTTTAAGCTTCCAGGCCCCTATTTGTACATCTAAATTCATTCTCTATATGTGGCTGGATTTAGTGTGTTTATATTCAATATGCACAGTGCCCTGAATTGATATTTGTTATAATTAAAATGAAGATTCTTGCTTGTACGAGCCCCCTCCCCCCTTTTGAACCCCCAACATGATAAATATGGGACAATGAATTTTTGTCCAGCTTCCCATGTCCCACCAATCTGGAGTAAATCTTTCTAATGGTAATGATATTTCCTATTTCTACAGCCTCCACCCCCTTCATCATCTGCAAAGAGTAATGTTTGAAGTAAGAAGGATTATGTTTACCTATATAAAGCATCACCCTTGCTCCACTATCCTATAGAGCCTTTCCAAACTCAAATAGTGTTTTATTCTAATCAAAATGACGAAATTATCCCCTAAACCACTAATTTATGAATTTTTACACAGCCCCATTCCCCTCAGCTGTGTGGAATGATATTTGAAATAACAATAATAGTACTTTCCTGTACACCCCCCCCCCCTCCTCCATCCCTCTCCCCATCCTCGTCCTGGGAGTTGTATCATTAGTCAAAATAACAATCTCTGTCTCTGTAGCCCCCCCCCCCCCCCCTCTAATCACCACCATGCATCATGGTCCTGGGAATCACAATTCACTCTTCACCATCATATCAATTCATCTTCCTTTATTTATCACTAGTCTTTCTGTCATTCCCATATCCTGATTCAATTACAACTACATGTGTCATGCCTCTGAGTGAGAGATGTCTAATTTATATATTTGGAAGTGCCTGCATCCTCCCCCTGTATCCTTTCTTTCCTCGATGTCTTCCTCTGCTCTTATCGGTACCTTGCCCCAGATATGGTTTACGGATTCTCTATTTAGAGTTTTTTATTGCTCTAAGAAAGATCTTGTTGTTGCATCAGTTTAAATAACTCTGTTTATATCCGACTTAAAGAAAGGAGAAAATGTTATATTTGGATGTGTATTTGTAACATCACAATTTCTTCAGAAGCTTTTCATGTTGTAAGGCAAATTTTTGGCTAGTATACTTCTATAAAGCTGAGGGAAATATGACCCAACTTTTGTTTGTTTACCTGGACAAGAATCTTTGAAAATATAGATTTGATATACAAAACTGTCATTAGATCTTCAGAATGATATTCATCTTAGCTCTATGACTTTAAAAATGGTATGAACATTATCCTTTATTTGTAAATATTCATTTGATGTCATCACAATTTGATTCCTCCTTCAACCAAGAGATGGTGTTCACATTTCTTTATCAA
The DNA here is from genome assembly GCA_035222895.1 of Strongylocentrotus droebachiensis. NCBI lineage: Eukaryota > Metazoa > Echinodermata > Echinoidea > Camarodonta > Strongylocentrotidae > Strongylocentrotus > Strongylocentrotus droebachiensis. The sequence goes on along the minus strand of JAVYIG010000412.1, from coordinate 402,141 downwards.
AGACCTTTGTTTCTTATTCCTCAAAACCTCTTGTCGATTAGATCATCTTGTACAAAGGTCTTTTTGTTATCTCTTGTACATTTAGATTGTTTATATAAATCCTATGTCGTACATCTCTGTACCATCTTGATTTCATTTCTGCAGTGCCCATAATGCTTTCCATCCCTGCAGTCCAGCGCAATCCAGAATTCTAAAAGCCATTTAGCATCCCATCCCTCGATAGCATCCTGTTGACTCGAACTGATGTTTTCCAGTTAGTGCACTCCAAAGCACACCAAGCCAAAGCTATTGGTCTTTCAAATGCCAATCTGGGTTGCACTAATGAGCGCTTATGTGGCATACAACATGCTCGTACATGAGGTACGGATGTCACACCGCATATTGATGCAATTAGCGAATCCATTATCAGAGTTCCGACTTAATTGGATTCCCTCACGCTTGAGTGTGCATCCAAATTCTCTTACCCCATTTGCCTTTCAATTAGAGTCTTTTTTATCCCCCATCATGTTCTCTCCTCCATGCCGACACACCTGGTTTGTGAACTCGTGTCCCCGTTTTGTTGTTTTGAGATGCGTTTGTTGCCTTCAGTCCCATGTACTGCTAATGATGTTGCTTGTGCTTCACTGCCAGACCGGTGGACTATTATGATAACAGGTTTAGCATGTTCGGGATGGGAAATCATGCACATGGCTGTGTCCCATCTGCTTGGAAGCCAGGATGTCATTTAGGGTTTGGCAAAATGAAAGACTTCCACTGAAAGGTCTATGGCAAGAGGGGGTATCTCTGTACATGAACTTAATGATCCTTATGGATACTGCTGGGTTCGAGCAAGGTTTAGTGTTTTATTGAACCGATTGAATGTAGGACTGAAGAAACATCATTACACTTATTTTTAGTTCCATAGCACTAGGTTTAATATGAGGGTTAAGTCAGGTGTCTTTCAACTAACTGGAAATATGGGCAGTGGAACATAGATTTTTAAGTAAAACACCTGTATCTCCCTATTTTTCATTTAGAAATATAAAATAAAAGACCATTAGATATTTCAGTATAATGAATTTCTAATTTCATTACAACACAGTATTCCCATTACAGTGCACTACCATCAAGGTTGACTGGACCGCACAATACGAGAACTGCCTCTCTCCGTCCATATTGTGCAAAAATCTGCCCTTCACCATACTCCTCGGGGTGATAAAACATAGCTAATGATAGGCTACATGCTCTCCTAAATAGCCGCAAAAACCAATAGTAATGTTCTAGTAGGCTCCTTGTATAATTCCCAAGGCCTGTATCAGATTATGAAACGCAGATACATCCACAATTTAACACCAGAATGCATAAATAGGAGGCAGGGCAGGGTAAAGGTGGCGTGACACCCGACTTGCGCGAGGAAAATGCGACGATCTGTTCAATATTCTTAGGAGTCCTCTGCGTCTCGTGTCCCTGAGACATGGCACAGATTAAGTTACGTTCCAGCTGAGAGAGGGTGCTCTTCAGAGGCGATAAAAACGTTCCTGCTTGAAGAAACCATATGGACTGTGTTCATACCCTAGCTATCTTCTGGAAAACTAAGTTTGAGAAGTTGTGTGGTGTGAACCAAACATTTTTTGTTTAAAGCCCTCTGAAACATCCCATGCATTTTCAAGTGAGAATACTTACATTGGAAAGGGTATTTCGTACTCCTAGAAGATGGATGATATCAAACGCCTTGAACGTATGAAGAAAGATTTCTTAGAAGTATTCCTGTTGAGGAGATATATGTATTGGGTATTAGGCATGGAAATACCTATTTTTACGAGGGTATTCTAATCTCATGTTATGAAGAAAATTTCTCAAATATATCCCTTTAAAGGTAAAGACCAGTTATGGTCATGCGATTGCATTGTGAAAGAAACGTTGTGGAATCGATCAGAAAAGGTTGATCATCTAGCATATAAGTATTGGTGTGTACTGCAAGGTTCTGGAATCATCAAAATGATAAGAAATATGGCCCAGTCTTCGTAAAGTTACAAGCACTGTACACAGAAAGATGTATATGGGACTATACGCACACGTGCGCGACACGTGCGTTTATCTCTCACAGACCATGTAGATAAACTAATTTACCAAATATATCAATTAGTAGGCGGTTTTCCCGGCAAAATTGTTATCATCATGTATTAGTCAAAACATATTCTTTCACATGATTGGTAATAAGAGCTTCCATTTCATTTTTTGAAATTGGGGCGTTTCCAATACTGGTCTTTACCTTTAAAATCTGGAGTGATTTTTTTTTTTTTTTTTTTTAGGGGGGGGGGGATACGTTGTGTGAATGTGACTACAATATTAACATAGTGCTCATCCCAGGCATCCTCATTTTTGCAAGAATATTACCAAATGCCTCATACACATTGTCAGTAAATATAATATATCTACAAAATGTAGATGCTATGAGATCCAAATTGGGCATACTGTGTTACAGGATAAATTTCCTCTGGTTTCCATAAGGTACAAGAATATCCTGTATTCTGTTTTATATATTCATGTAGAAGTGTGTGATAATCAGAAAAGAGATTTCTCCATTTTCCTCCGAGAAAATGACTCCCCCGAAGAAGATGGTGGATGTTTAATAGGAACACGGTCTTGAAGAGGCACAAGAGCCTCGCGGGTAAGACATGCCCTTAGTGCTGTGAAGCTCATTCAAATTATCAGGCTAGATGGGTGTTATGAGCCTCCCAGAAAAAAAGATGAAGGGCACTTCACATCCTTCTCAACTTGACGGGGCGCATGTTGTCACCCTTTTTAGGTTGTCTCGTGGTCTGTCAGGTGGGGAAAATGACTTGTTACGTCACCACCTGGAATGTGACGAAATCAAATCAGTTAACCTGAAAATTTCTGAAATATGTGGGGAAAATGTTGCTGCTTTTGTTATTACTTGGGCATTATTTCTGCAGGAGTTATTGATGTGGGTATTGGATAACAAGTCACGCCCTTTTTTTAATTTAAGTAAAAAATGTGCCCCAAAAAGTAAATTAGCTTTAAATATGTAAAACAGTTCCATTCTTTATGTGCAATCTTTCACTGCATTATTTTCGTATTGAAATATGTTTTCATACTATGCAAGTGCAGAAGATTTTCGGATGTTGTGAACAGCATTGCATTACCAATTTTGTAGAGATATATTTATTTTAACTAGAAACAAATTTTGTCAAACTTACATGTTATTCATTATATTTATTTGTATGTTTCTTTGTATTGACATGAAAAAGTGGAAATAAAACAAACAAACAAACAAACAAACAAACCAATTTTGTAGAGATATATGTGCTGGAAAATATCTTCCTGCCTCCTTAACATCTCTCAGATATATGTTGATAAGTTGACATTTATGGTTGGATTTAAGATGGATTTGACCTGAGTACCGGCTCGTGTGGATGCACTCGTGAATGAGAATGACATCCTTTCCCTCTCCTGTCATCTCGTTTTTGTTTTCAGTCCGCCTAAATGAGATTGGCGCTCTTTAAAAAGCTGCTCAAATGTTTATCGTGTAAGCACCCTCAGAGTGTTTTGAGATGATGACAGGGTTAGGGGGATGGGAGAGGAGAAGTAGGGGAAAGGTGAAAGGAATATGGCTGAGATGGGGAACATTAGAGGGAGGATGAGGTTCATGATGGAGTGATGGAGAGGAAAGGGTGGAAGAACAGCGAAAGGATATGGAAGAGACAAAAAACATTAGAGATGTAGGGGAAAGGTGAAAGGAATATGGCTGAGATGAGGAACATTAGAGGGAGGGAGGATGTAGAGAAAGATGAGGGTCATGATGGAGTGATGGAGAGGGAAGGGTGAAAGAACAGCGAAAAGATATGGAAGAGATGAGTAACGTCAGAGGCAAGGGGAGGGAAAATGGGGTCATGATGAAGAAAATTGGATGAATGAAAAGTGAAAAGAATATGGAAGAAATGGGGAACGTTAGGGGGTAGTGGAGGGGAAGATGGGGCTCTCATGATGAGGTGATGAAGAGGGTAGGGTGAAAGAAAGTTTAAATGAATATGGAAGAGATGGAGGTTGTTAGAGGATGTGAAGGCATTTGAGGGTCATGATGGAGCGATGAAGAGAGAAGAGTGAAAGAAAGGAAAACAGAACAAGCAAGTGTTATGGAATATAAGACAGGCAGAGGAATGATGGATTGCTTTGATGCAAAAAAGAGATTTCAAAGAAGAGAGTGATTGAAAGATGAAGAGACACAAGGGAAAGTAGATGAGAGTTGAAATGAAGTGTGAAAGGATATTGATAGGAGAATCAAGATTGAAAGATGGGTAGAGAATGGAGGGAATAAATATGAGAGAAATGTGGACGACATGTGGAGACTTAGAGGAGAGGAAAGGAGAGTTGAGTCTGGAAGAGTTGATAGAATGAGACAGGTTTTGAGGACTTAGAAGAGAGTAGAGGAAATGAGAGTTGAGTCTGGAAGAGTTGATAGAATGAGACGGGTTTTGAGGACTTAGAAGAGAGTAGAGGAAATGAGAGTTGAGTCTGGAAGAGTTGATAGAATGAGACGGGTTTTGAGGACTTAGAAGAGAGTAGAGGAAATGAGAGTTGAGTCTGGAAGAGTTGATAGAATGAGACGGGTTTTGAGGACTTAGAAGAGAGTAGAGGAAAGGAGAGTTGAGTCTGGAAGAGTTGATAGAATGAGACGGGTTTTGAGGACTTAGAAGAGAGTAGAGGAAATGAGAGTTGAGTCTGGAAGAGTTGATAGAATGAGACGGGTTTTGAGGACTTAGAAGAGAGTAGAGGAAAGGAGAGTTGAGTCTGGAAGAGTTGATAGAATGAGACGGGTTTTGAGGACTTAGAAGAGAGTAGAGGAAATGAGAGTTGAGTCTGGAAGAGTTGATAGAATGAGACGGGTTTTGAGGACTTAGAAGAGAGTAGAGGAAAGGAGAGTTGAGTCTGGAAGAGTTGATAGAATGAGACAGGTTTTGAGGACTTAGAAGAGAGTAGAGGAAATGAGAGTTGAGTCTGGAAGAGTTGATAGAATGAGACGGGTTTTGAGGACTTAGAAGAGAGTAGAGGAAAGGAGAGTTGAGTCTGGAAGAGTTGATAGAATGAGACGGGTTTTGAGGACTTAGAAGAGAGTAGAGGAAATGAGAGTTGAGTCTGGAAGAGTTGATAGAATGAGACGGGTTTTGAGGACTTAGAAGAGAGTAGAGGAAAGGAGAGTTGAGTCTGGAAGAGTTGATAGAATGAGACGGGTTTTGAGGACTTAGAAGAGAGTAGAGGAAAGGAGAGTTGAGTCTGGAAGAGTTGATAGAATGAGACGGGTTTTGAGGACTTAGAAGAGAGTAGAGGAAATGAGAGTTGAGTCTGGAAGAGTTGATAGAATGAGACGGGTTTTGAGGACTTAGAAGAGAGTAGAGGAAATGAGAGTTGAGTCTGGAAGAGTTGATAGAATGAGACAGGTTTTGAGGACTTAGAAGAGAGTAGAGGAAATGAGAGTTGAGTCTGGAAGAGTTGATAGAATGAGACGGGTTTTGAGGACTTAGAAGAGAGTAGAGGAAAGGAGAGTTGAGTCTGGAAGAGTTGATGTTTGCAGGAATCAGAAGAGATAAGAAAGAATAGAGTGAAGATGAGATCAACGTGGACATGATTTGAGACCAGGTAAGATGAGAGGAGGAGGGAAGAAGTGTGATGGATGAGACTGGAGGAAGGAACAGACAGAGGGAGTGAGATGAAGACGTTCCATTTGCTTTGGTAATTACAGAGTTCTTGGAGATGGAAGAAGTGTTCAGGAGGGATGTAACATTGTAGAAGTAATTACTTTGAGGCATTAGGCTGTAGGCCCTTGTTTAGCAAGGCTTAGAGGCATTTACAAATGCTTGTACCTAACTCTCCCCACCTCCAAGGTGAATCAGCTTTATGCTAACTTCCCACCTCATGCCAAAGTAATTGCATTGTATTTACAGAGCGAGAGTTGATTTACATTTGTTCTTCTGGTATTGAACCACTCCTTATGAATGAAGAGTTTAAAGTTAAACTTTAGTACTGGTAATGCGATTGCATTGTGAAAGAAAAGGTGTGGAAAGCATCAGAAACAGTTGATCATGTAGCATGTAAGTATTGGTGTGCACTGCAAGGTTCTGGAGTCATCAAAATCATAATAAATTTGACCGAGTCTTGGTAAAGTAACAAGCACTGTACACAAAAAGCTATATATGGGACAACACACATGGTGTCGGGGCTAGTACTACCTTGATTTCCTTGTCTTTCTATGCTCATTACTCAGCCAGTATAAATTTTCTTCCAAAATTGTTTGGCACATGTCATTTATTTGTAATCTTGAACATTCAGTGTAAGTTTCGTTTGATTCTGTGAGAATTTTTAAAATATTTTTTACCAGAACTGGAGTTTATCTTTAACATAGGTTTGCATGTTAGAAACCTAGTATCTTGTGATATTTCATGCATTTCAAAACTTTGATGAAAGGAACAGGGTTCTTTACCAATTGTCAGATGATTTTTTTTCCACTAGACCTTCACTCTCCAGCCATTTTTTCAATTGAATGGTAATGTGTACCGTATGGTACAATTATCAGGTTATTCTATTTTTGAAAATCACTCTAAGCAAACAAAGTAACTGATTTTGGGGGTGATGAGACATAATGTAATCTATGGAGTGCTCTCTTTTCAAAGTGTTGTTTGCCTCTAATATTTACTTTGTTTCAAGTATTTCATCTTATCTTATGAGTGTTCATTGAAATGAGTTTTTAAAGTTATTATTATCATTAAATTTAGAGACATGATTCTTACAGTTTACAAAAATAAACAATGGGGATTCTACAAAATGTGATTGACAAAAAAACAATCTATCTATACAATATAACAATAAGATAAGATAATGCAGTGAAATTGGGGGAGGGGGGGGGGGGGGGTGCAAAATAAAGGAATTGAACATTGAAAATATTTTCTATATCTAGGTCAATGAGTACAGAGATTGAGGAAAGAAAGATCATGAGAAAAGAGAAAGAAGTTCATTGAACCAAAATGATAGGTCCTATTGGTTACAGCCATGAAAATTATCTACAGCTTACATGCATGTCAATTAATTGATTTATGAGAAGCAATAATATATTATTAATTTAGCCATCCTTGTAGTCTTTATTTTCTTTCTTCTTCATATGCTGATTGTGAATCGAGTAGTAATTGTTAGTAAGAGTTTATTTCATGAAATTCAGATGTTCCTTTTATTTAAAACAATTGCCACTTCTACAGATTGCCCTCCCCCTCCCCCAAGATATTCACTTCCTTTTGTCTTTATCACTAGATACATTGGATATCCCCCAAATTCTATTTTTCTTTTCAATATTCCTTTTTAATAAAAAAATAAGATGTAAGTGAAGTCCATCTGGTTCTCTCAAGAGCAATAGCTTGAGATGATCATTGAAAGCTAGTGCCCCTTTGTGTTCCTACCGTTCATCTGCCTTACAGCACTGTCTCACACTGTGGCATGTCAACATGGCCGTCACTTTGCTATTCTTTGCAGCTAATATAAGCACGGCGTCTCCGCGATATAAACAACACAAAGTGCCGGGAGTTGGGTCGGGACGGCAAAGGAGGTGATTCGGTTGCCGTGGCGACATAGGAAGCCCCAGTCTCTCCCCATCTACCAAACGACCCATCATGAAGGCAGCCCTAAAAGCCTGAGATAATGTGCCCTGTATCTTATGCTAATAACAGGGGGAAATTCTTTTTCCATATCCTCCCCTCCTTATCATGTGCTGCTGTATACAGTGTACATAGCCTGAGATGGGGGATAGTGAAGGAGGGGGAGATAGGGAGTGATGGGATGGCTAAAAGGCATCTTGAGGAAACTAGACAAATAATAATACCTATTCTCAATTGTATTCTCGTTTAATGCATGCCTCCCTTGTAACAGCTGCAGTTGAAAGCTAGCTGAAGGCGCTTCTTTCTCTAATACAATGCCATTGCATTGTGTTCAAGCTCAGACGGAAGATATTTAATACAATGTTTTATGTATGTGTTGGAGTGAAATATGATACGTTTAGCTGGCAACCATGAATTTAGAGAAGATATAGCCACAGTATTGTATAGATAATGTCCATCAGAACAATTGTATTTATTAATAATGGTTAGCAATATAAGGAATGATACCAATATGGCAGTCCTTTCTCTCTTTTGTAAAGTCACCAACTGATTTTTGCTTTAAAAACTGATATTCCAGCGCTGTGAGTGAGAGAACAAATCAAATGATCTTTGATTATTTTACATTCCTAGATTATATGCTAAACACTATTCTTCTGTTTCTCTCTTTAGTCTAATAATGTCTTCTCATGATCCTGTCATTATTAAACATTTGTTGTCCTTTTGGGATAGAATCAATAAATGCAATACTCACAAAATACTAGAGTGTTTAGAAAATGGAATAGGTTATCTCAACCTCGAGGATAAAGGAACAATCATCAGACATCTGTTACATCTTTGCTGACGTAATCACATGCCCAATGGATGAATATTTTGAGAAAAAATGGTTTGCAACATTCTTTGATAACATGTATACAACACATTTTATTCTGTATATTATCTGCACTGGTAAAGGTGATAATGTTACTTCATCAATGATAACTAAACAGTTTAGAAAGACAAGAAATATACCTTATTTGTGGCAATATAATATTTCTCACAATCTCAACTATACAATGCATGGCTATGAATTGAATATGATCAGTGCATTGATGAAATAAACACCCCCAAAAATTATATTTGTGTCAAAGAATTCAAAAAAAAAATCTCATCATGCCCTACAGGTGTGCCCCATCCTGAACCCCACACACACTGTGAACCCTTGCACCCATGCCAGTGCAATGAAGGGTCCATTAGTGGCAGTGCTGTGCTCTCCACAGTCGAGCTTGTGGTCGGACAATCAATCATTGCTCGTCACTTGATGGGGATTTACTCCATGTCTCCCGTCCAGACACTGTCCTGAGGATGCGATCCTTCCTCATCGACCTTCCCTGGACGGCTTTAGAATAAGAAAAAAAATGGACTCTTCGTCTTTGGTGGAGTGCAGATTGCACGGGTGTGAGATGGAATACGTATTAGACTGATCATATTCAATTGATGGCTATGCATGCATTGTATGGTTGGGATCGTGGGAAAGATCTACATGAACATCTTTTTGCCATAACAGGAAAAGCAGTATTGAGCAAATCTCAAAACTTGGTTTATTCATCTATATCTTGAAAGTTGTAAATAATGACATAGAGAAATAAATTGATTTTTAGCTATTCAGTAATAATATGCAGTATTGATCCTGCCTTGAGAGTTGTAAAGAGATATTTTAAAGGGATCCGGTAACTTTGTGTTAGATTCTTTAAAAAAATCCTTGATTTAGCTCATGCTGCAATTATAATTACATGTATATACCTGTAGGTCAGTCAGGAACCCCATGACTTTTACAAGCTGATAGCTTTTCTGATTATCAAGATATTTATGATTGAAAATCGAAATCAAATTTTGCGTTTGCCAAACGGTTTTCATAACTATTGGGTAAAACGAGTATGGTAAAACGGGTCACTCAAAGGTTTTTACTTTTTTGAGGCACTTCTTGATCATTTTGAAGCGCAATTTTTGTACGGCTTCAATACAACACCATATCACTGACATTGATAACATGCAGGGCCGTGCATCTCAGATTTAACATTGTTAAATGATGCCTTTAAGTGTAAATATAGACTGTTATTCTTTAACATCTTCACATCTTCTCTAGATCAAATTTCTATCAACAGGACATAATCAAATTTCACCATCCATCAAACGTCTTTGTATTAAAATTAAGTTGCTATTTATATTGAAGGAGTGAGGAATATTGTATTTCTTTGAAAATTTAAGAAGCCTCGGATTTAGATTTCATGTCTTTTCTATAAAAAAAAAGAAGAATAAAGCTGTTGTAGTGTGCATGCATTTCATGTGCAACAGTGGTTGACTTTTCACACATTCCAGGCCATTCACCTCTTCAAAGCAAGTGTTTTTAAAATTTGATTTGATTATGGTTTGGTTTTTAGTTTCGTATTTTGAGGTTATTTTGCATGTCTTGGCACTTGAGAATGGTCCAGAGTGTCATACGGGCAGACAATTTGTTTCCATTTTGAAGTGCTTGTATATATCTAGTTCATGGAAAGAACAGAAAAATGACTATAAATCAAGTTTTTCTTGAAAACAAAATGTCAAAAAGTATACATGCTTTCGTTGTCCATTTTATTACTTCTAAAGCAGAAGTTTAGAATCATTTTTTGGAGGGGTCAATACTGAAAACAATGATTTTGGACATTAAACTGGCCCTACATGTATACTGCCTTGTACACTACCATCACACATATTAACCCATTCCTTACAGGAACTGGATAATCCCTGTACTAAGCCTATGTGAGTGAGAGAACTCGGTATTCAGTTGCTTAATCAGTGACTAATCACTAAAATATCTTGATAGAAGGACGAATTAATAGACATTATTTCTGTCTGTTCATTTTTACTTTAAGGAAATGAGGTTTGAAAAATGTCCTTTTCATTTTTTTAAACCAAGTTATATAAAAATTATATATACAAAAAAGGACCTCAAAAAAGATATAAGTATTAATACAGTGACCCCTTTTCAAGAAATCCATAGCAAAGCATAACATGATGATGTTGTTTTTTTTTTTTTATGGTTAGTTTCCATCATTGTTGGATGATTTTCGATATAGCACCATGTAGCACCATGTTTCTGTTTATAAACAAGAGAAAAACCATTCAAAGATGGAGGCAGTAGGCTCATTCGAAGAAGTCGTTATTATCTATTTGTTTAAGGGAATTGATTGAGCATACAAGGTGTGTCTATCATGTGCGTGGTGTTTCCTCCAATGCTATTGACCTTTGTGTAGGATGAGAAGAATGATACATTGATGCAAGCGGTAATAACTTGCTCTTTTGGCTCTCTCTCTCTCTCTCTCCGTGCGACCATCTTTTCAATTCCTGCTTGCATAATGAAGGCACGGAGACTGATTACCATCTGGTATGCGTGCTGACAGATGAATTATCTCTCTCTCACTCTATCTCTCTTTCCTTCGCCTTTCTCTATAATTCTCTTTCCTCTCTCTCTCTCTTCCTCTCTTCATACGCCCCTCTCTGTGATTCTATATCTGTATCGCGCTGTTATTCTCCATCCCCCTCTCCTCTCTTTCAGATTATCTATACACCCTCTCTATCTCTGAATTTCCATCTCTCTCTTTCTCTTCTTATTTTATCTTTTCTTTCCTTCTTTGTTATGCTGACAGATGAGATATCTATTTTTTCATCTCTCTCTCTCATCCTATCTCTCTTTCCTCTCCTCTCCCTCTCTCTCTTTATACACCCATCTCTGATTCTATATGTATCTGTCTGTTATTCTCCATCTCCCCCTTTCTCTCTCTCCAATTCTCTTTACACCCCTCTCTATCTCTGCGAATCTCCATCTCTCTCTCTCTCTCTCTCTCTCTCTCTCTCTCTCTCTCTCTCTCTCTCTTTCTCTTCTTACATCTAGGCACTTTTTCCCGTCTTTGTTGATGCTGACTCTTTATACACCCATCTCTGTGATTCTATATCTGTGTCTCTCTAATATTCTCCACCTCCCCCTCTCTTTCTCGGATTCTCTTCTCTTCACACCCCTCTCAATCTCTATGATTCTCCCTCCCTCTTTCTCTTGTTAGGCTAACTCTTTTCTTCCCTTCTTTATTGAAAAACATCAACTACCTTTAGAGAGCAATGCTGATGCATATTTCCATACTTTGTTCTTTTTATCTTTTAACTGTTTTCCCCTTCTTCTCTCAATCTCCCATTCTAACGCATCTCCTATATACATTTCACTTTAGAGGTCTAGTCATCTAAGCATTATCTAGAGTGAAATTCAGATGGAAGTCTAATCCATCTTGTTGTATTTATAGTCATAGTACGTAAATAGGATGTTTTTGATCCCATCTGGTGTATTTTTGGAATGCATTGGAAATAAACAAGGTTGGATGTTACAAGCCTGGAATGTTTCGAAAGGCATTCTGAAAGATAATTACAAAAAAAAACAATTAAAGCATTCTGATAATTTTTTAAAAATAATTATGATAATAGTCTCAATTGTATAGCACTTAAAACTATGTTTCTAAGCATTTTACATTGTAATTATTATTACCCCGATCATTGGATTCAATTGCTAATCCGCACATGATATTGTACATGCTCCACTCCCTGGGGAGTATTCCAGCCAGGTGCTTTTTTAGAAGCGCACATATGCCAATCCAACCACACACTAACATTTGCATCCTACCGGGTACCCATTTAACACCCGGGTTGAGAGTGGCAAATATAGATTAATGTCTTGCCAAAGGACACTAGTGCTGCGGTGGGACTTGAACCATGAACCATGAACCATGTGAACAACAGTCTGGTGACATATCCACTACACCAAGACACCTCTACAGAATCTTGAGGAATTTTCCTTGTAATACATAGCCCTGTAGTAAGTTCATATCTTGACCTGATAGTACAGTAAAACTTATCTATAGTGACCACCCAAGGGAAACACAAAAAGTGGTCTTTATAGACAGGTTCCTTTAGTACATGTTTCAATGAGAAACTACTTTCAAGGGAAACAACAAGTGTGGTCTTTGTAGACAGGTGGTCACTAAAGCAGGTTTGACTGTAGTTGAATGCAATTGAAAAACTAATTGAGTATGGCTAATATACGGGCAGAAACATGCTTCAAGATGGTGTTAATATATTACTTGAATGAAGCCAAACACTCAGACAGTGAATGAACTCGATACAACACAATCCTCTTTTTAGCCTTGGGTGCTGTAAAACCTGAACCCTGTGTGAAATGAACATTTTTATCGAATTGTTTATTGACTACCTATATTTTTTTTGTGCAAAAAGTTTTACAAAAGGAAATTTTGTTATGGTGTGATTCTATTTTGAAGAACTATGCAATCAATTTGATAATCTTACCCAAAGGCCCATTGGAAAATGATGTACCGGGTACTCACACGCAGCAAGTTTAACGTGCTTCCCATAGGTGCTAATAATACATGGAGATAATTCTAATTTATGAAATGGAGCATTACTGGGGTAGTTTTATTTTCTTAATATTTTCTGCTCCAGCAATCAAGTCAAAGGTTTGATTATAAAACGCATTTTGGAGCACCCAACAACCTTGAAAATGCCTAGCAAGTCTATCAAACATTACAAGTACCTTTAAAACTGGAATTAGATCAAAAAGAAAACCTCAGGACAAACAAACCTGTAAACATCATTGTGTAAACAGTGGCAGATTGTGTACACTTTTGTTCTTTCCAGTCAGCGGAGGTTAAACATTTTTTTGCCACAAGCCTAATATGCCACTCATCTTGGATATGATGTTTCCGGCTAACGCTCTCAAATGGTTAACCAGTAGACGTATTCACGATCGCAGCATCGATATGTAAACGAGTCGAGCATAAACCAACAGGAACGATCCTAATGTTTAATGGTGGGCACTTAAAACAAAAGGTCAGAATCAGAATTCAAACTGCGTCCAAATGTCTGGCAAATGAGAGTCATAGCCATGTGAGTTATTCGGCTACGTGAAATATTAACCTGTTCAAATGTTTGCCCATATTGGGTCCTGAATTTTTAGTGGCGGAAATTTCTCTTATGCAAGCACTTGTGAACATACCTGGCCTTTTCCCAAGGGATATAGAGTGCTTGTGCACATCATGTGCTGTACCCGGGAGACCACATCTATTCGTAAACCATCAATAATAGCACATAAATAGAGATTTAAGGTACAAAAGAGTGATCATTTCTTTTTTAAATCAATCCATTTATTCATCTAATGGAATATTTTGTTCCTCAGCCACCAAAAGGTGGTGCCAGAGATTTTTTTATTTTTTTCGGGAAAGTCGTTGATATTTAAAATTAACATAATTCCCATTCTCAAATTCTTATGACTTAAGTTTTTTCTGAAATTATTATTTGTTTACATGATGTTTATTTTGCTTGGAAATGTTTTACATGAACATTCAGCATTTCATATTTTTCTATTTCACATTTGCTATTTAAAGCCATGGAAAGATTTTTTTTTTCCAGAGGGAAAGTCATAGAAATTTGAATTTACATAATTCCCTTCCTCAAATTCTCCTGTCCTATATGTTCTCTGGAATTCCTATTCATTTGCCTGATATTTATTCACATAAGCTGCTCTCCAGCATCCATCAGCTCTTAAGCAGATTACAGCATCTAGGTCAGGCCTTTCATATATTTCTTTTATTTTCGCGAAGCTCTCTGAGTAGAGGCTTTCAGATCATCTCTAAATCAATCATACATTCAATATGATGGTTCTCTTGTATTATGTATCGGTAAATAGCATTTGCATTAACTTCTTATTATATGAAGTTTGTTTTTTTCATAGTAAAATAGATATCAGATGATACCACCTGGATGTTTCAAAAGTTTGTTTTAAATGATGTCAGTTTTGGCTATAAAAAAGTGTCTGGTTTTTGCCAAAAACGAGTGTCGAAAAGAAGAATTTGATTTAGTTTGATATCCTGTGGAATGTTTTAAGATTTATTGTGTTCTTTTGTTCTGGTCAAAAGGACTGTAAAAAAGATGTGATGTTTAGTGTTCTTCTTTGGAGATCTAAAAGGATTGTTGAAAACTTGAAGAATTCAATGTTTTATTCTATTGTGTTGATGTGTTGATCGGAATATTCACTGTGGTAATTCATCAATCTAGAACTGAAATCGGTACATGATCAGACACATAAAAGCTCTCATCAAGTTACAATAAATTTTCTAAACAGCCTTGATAACTATGGTTTTCCTCAACCTCAATATTTGTCACAGACGACGCTACTTTCCTCGTATTCCGTCACAGAGCCACCACAACCCAACAGGAGTATTTACTAGTGCATAATGTATTCATGCATCTGAAGAGTGTCATAAGCTATCCCCTTAAATCCTGATGATATCCCCACTCCTTAAGGATGAATATTTCATCTCCCTCTGACCCTGTTCTCATCTCAGAGATAGCAGCAGGGTCATTCTACAGTGTGTTCAAGGGACACTTTTTCACGCTAGAAAGATGGTTTTCAAAGACGTTTAGTTTAAAACATGGTTTCGTTCAAGCGATTTTTCGGTTGTAAAAATAAATGTGTTTAAAAATGCAAACATGTAACGCTGTAGAAGATGCGTTTTGTATCGTGATTCTGCAGAATCATGGTCGCTAAAATTCGCTTGCACGAAGAGAGATCTCAATCATGATTCTATAATGTCATTATCGTGGCCTGCTTCCGGGTTGACCGACGGTCGACCCTAAACACAGACAGAAAGCTGACCTATACTTCCTGGGTCAAACTGTACAGTGTGATGAGCAGTGGCTGGGCTTGAAATGAGCGAGAATCAGCGTTGATGAAAAATCAATTGAACGCTCTTCCGAAGTAACTGTCTTTTAAAGGCGTTTTGATTTGTGATTCATGTTTGTGATTCTAGCTTCTAAAAGTCGCTTGACTGCACCCTTGGTCTGCCAAATCGGCATGCCTGGGTGATCCGGAGTGGCAGACCTCTGGGGAGACTCCATGAGAGATAGCACAGTCTAGTGCATACTGAATCTCTCCTGCGCTGAGAACATACCCTACGAGCTACTCACGCCAATGACCTTGGTTGACCTTTCATGTATAAACTTGAGTGGGGGTTATGTAATAACGCATTAAATGTGTATTGTGGGATGTTGGCTGTCATGGCGACAAGACCTCTGAAAGTAGGGAGGGGTCCTTTGATAGGTCGCGCAAACTGACTGTAGGGGCGCAACAAGTGCCAGTGGACCTACCTGGTGCTCACTGTGGCTCGCGCTATGATGGCTCGATCCACAGTCCACTTTTTTAATGAGAACAGGGTCATCGTTCTCTCCTTGGGAGTGAAAGAAGATGAAAGCCACAGGAAGGTCACTTTCATCTCTTCCGTCATCTTTGTCAGTTGGGTGCTTCATCATTAACCTAATAAGCCAGATCCCGAGCAAGCTGGAGATTGAGACACTAGAAAGATTTTGGCACTTCCTAGGAAATTTAGTCCAAAGTTGAAATGCAGTGTCTATCAGATGAAAGATGCCTGTGTACACTTAAGCAAAGCCAAGTGTAGAGTATACATGGTAATGGATAGCTGATTTGTCGAAATATTCACTCATGCTTTTCATGCAAGGATAACAAAATAGGTCTGAATGTATCTCTAGTCTCTACCTTGAATTAGCCCAGTATTTGGTTTTAAAAATGGACTGTTTAATTGCCAACATAGATATTACTTTGGATAATAGCTAGCTCAAGCTAGTTTTCCCAATACAAGCACATCAGTGAAATAGGGGAAACGTTGCATCACCACTGCAAATTATCACGCCAGTTTTCCCGATCGGTATTATTCATAGCAGGTCCTTTTGGAAGCATGGGCTAATGACAATGCGGCCATGGTGAGTCCAAGCTCAGCCAGCCTGCCCTAGGGCTAAACAGATTCATCAGCAGCAACCAGAGATGAGAACTCTGGTGAGAAATGGTGATAAAAGCATAGCTATAAGAATAGATAAGTAGTTCAATCGATGGGTCGGAGAAGAGAAGACGGAATACACTGATGGAGATTTCTTGGGAGATGTATGGTAGCCCTAGAGATAAGTTTTGCCTGGATAGTGATTGGGAAGATAATGATGGGGATGATGATGAAGATGATGGGTGCACTGGGAGGAGGAGGAGGAGGTTGATTGGAGGAGAGGAGAAATAACAGAGAAGGGAAGTGAAAGAGGGATTACAAATGAGAACAGGGAAGAGTACAGAGTAGATGGGATGGGATGAGAAGAAGAGAGAGAGAGAGGGATGAGAGTGTGAGAGAGAGAGAGAGAGAGAGAGAGAGAGAGAGACGGAGACAGAGAAGAGTGAGATAGAGAGGGAGAGAGTGGGGAATGGGAGGGCAGAAATGGAGAGAAGGAGGCGTGTGAGAGGAGCTGATAGTGTAGGGTTAATGAAGAGACCAAAATAATTGCAACAAGTATATATATATATATATATATATATATATATATATATATGAATTGATGTAACATAATACATAATGATTATCTAACATATTATATCTATAGGGCACAAGCTAGCTAGTAAATAGAACAAAATGACAAAACTAACTCCAAGCTGAGGTTTAATCTGATTTTAAATCTTGCATGCTTAATATCTGCAAAAGAAATATCCAAAACCTTCATCAAAAACTAAAACAAGAAGATGAAATATCTGTGAAGAAAAGTGAATTTTACACAAGGATCCTCTTCCCTTGCCAAACCTACATGTAGCTCACCTTACCCATTTGATTGACCTCACATTACAGGTGGAGTTTATTGACACAACATTGGCTCATTATGACTTCCCTTTCCTCAGTGTCAATATTCTACTATTATTACGTCTGTATGGAGCCAGAAGGGCATTAACTCATATACTTTAACACACGGTTATAACACCCTTTTGCAGCGGAGCAGACGATTTAATGAATGAAAGGGATGGAGTCAGCCGGGGGGTCATATTTATCCAGGACAAATCCAATTCATCTTGGTCTAATGCTAGAGGCACACTTCATCTATATATGAGATAGAGGAAGGGTTAAGATATGAAGTTAAATCACCTGCAGGGACCCGTTTTAACAAAGCCTTTTTTCAATGACAAATGACAAAAATCAGTGACAAATCTGCTGATGACCAATCAGAAGCAAGGATTTCGGTAGCTTATAACAAAAACTGTCATTTGTCACCGATGACAAGTTTTGTGAAACGGGTCCCTGCTCTTTACTGAAGTAGAGATGATTGTTCTATGTAAATTATGATCCTTGCAGAAGGACGTTGAAGGATGCGATCATAGCACATTGATCATGTAGAATACCTAAAATTGTGGTGTTCATGCAGTTCAATATCAGCAGTCGAAAGACTTGATGCAACGAAACGGAGTTAAGCCTTTTGTCAACTCTGTTTATTGCTACGACAGGCAGCTAGTTAAAACAAATTTGTTTAATCAAATTATGGAAATGCAAGCATTACTTTAAACAAACAGAAATTTTCTAATCCTGGCTCATGGTTCCTGATTGAGGTGTCATATGAAAGGGCAGAAAATGAACTTTCTAGAAATGTGATTTTCTCTTTTGAAATTCAAACGACTTGTTGGTACCCTCTCTTCAAATTTTTTTTAATCACTCATGCTTAAAATATGCATCATATGAGTTGGATCAAATGAAAGAGGAGTATCTAAGCTTATGCAAATATGTGTCATTTATTAATTATAGTAATGATTGAGTTACGATAATTCTTGGTTTTTATTTTTCTGGGACGCACTGTATACAATTAGGTGGAGCATACACATTTACTTGTATAAGGGACTACCAGTTCCAAAGAAAGTGCAGTTAGATGCAGATTTTTAAATGGAAAAAAAGTGATTGCAGTATTCTATTAAATATTGGGTTATAAGTATACATACCAATAACGGGAAAACCTAGACTAGAAGTATAAGAACCTGATTCCTAGATGGGAAATCATTTCATTATTTATGAAAGTAAATTCTTAGACAAGATTTGTTTAATCCTATGTTCCTCCTGTCAAATGTAAGACCGGTATTTTCTAACATTTTGGGATTAGTCGTAAAGGAATTTTCTGATATTATAAAGTGTCTCGTGTAGGTTTGATAACTCGTTTGCGGTTCATTTTTCTCAGGTACTTCTTTATCACATAAATAATTGATTGAAAACTTAAACTTGGGTATTCCTCTGTAGAATCACCTCCATCTAAAGTACTCCCATTGCATTATACATGTATACGTACTACCGACTATGATCATCACTTGTGTGCTTGTGCACATACATGTATACTCCTCCGTAATGCTCAAATAAGCGTATGTATGGTCATGCGCTAGACACTTGCCCCATGATCTCATTACAATGGTGTATGGAGCAAAGCAAGAGGAGAGGGCCGATAGATATGCTCGTCTTGCCGGGGTGATGCAGAGAGGTGTGAGGAATGGGACAAATTTTCAGCCAAGAAGACGAGATGATAATAATTCAGACCTTAAGAACTGCAGAGGAATCCTCGGTAAAAGAATATTGCATGTCTGTCGCTTGATGAAATGCGCGAGGAACCTCTTTTACCAGTGTCTAAGGAAATGATATTCAGTATGGAGTTTGATATAAAGATAGTCATGTGGAATATCATTTGTAATGAAGGGTTGGGTCATAGAACGACTTACCTTGGACAATTAAAAATCATATTAGCTTGTAGATCTCAAATGCATTTCCAACCCCCCCCCCCCAAAGAAAAAAAATTTAACCCAGAAAATTTCCTTAACCCATTAACTACTAAATTCTCTCAGTCTCATAAGCTTAAATACAGGAGATTAAAACAGGAGCCATCTTGTTGCTGTGCCGTTGGACATGGGTTTATAAAATACAAATCTATAAAATCTCAAATAAGAATGTAAATCAAGCATTGCATCATTGGCATGGTGCATTAACAACTTGTATACAGTCTCGTTAGTCCAGGCAATCCCCAATCATCAGAGAAAATATGAGTCATACCTGCCACCATTAAGATATAAACTAGGAAGAAAGATCGTAGAAAAACAACATGATTGAAGAAGAGAAATGGAGAAGAAAAGCCAAAGCCAGTTTGAAATCTTGTTCATCATGGAGTGATCATTGAGTGATGACTGGATTCTGCAAAATGGAGCATAACTCCCCTGTCTTATCGTCCTTGTTTTCACGAAGTGACGGTAGCGAGGAAAATCGTAACGCAAAGTGAATGCAATTTTTTTTCACTACCGTCACTTCGTGAAAACAGCGACGTTATGTGTGTGTGTGTGTATGTGTGAGAGAGATTGGTATATAAATTCAAGATGATAGAGTCAGATGAAATCTGTTATAAAAAATATGAAGTATTGATTGGATGTAAAATTGTTTCTCAGTCAATGAAGTCCCGGGTTGGGTGATCAATTTTGGTGTGTTTTTTCCTATCAGATTCAGGCTTTTGAAACATTTTCCAGACCGATACTCTTCCATGTGTTATCATGGAAATCCTTTTGCAAAACCCCAATCCTATCCTGCAAGTGATAAAAAGCAATAAAGAGTTATGTATCATCGTAAGATGTTCCCATTTTCTCCCTTCACTTCTAATCGCCGGCAGGTTGTAGTCAATCTCTCTTTGTTGTGCTTGGCTCATGTCATTATATACCATTATTGTAAGGATTTCAGCTTGCAGAAATGTGCTGCCCTTACTTCGTCAATTGCCCCCAAACAAAGCAGCTGCAAAAGCACTGAGCCCTAGTACAGGGCAATCCAACCCTTGTAATAAGAGTTCATTTGTATGAACGCAGAACATTTTAGATTCAACAGAATGGTGAAAGTTAGAAACAAATGGGACCAATGATGATGAATGTTTAAAAATATGAGATCACTAAATAAGTTTGAATCTGAAATTGGCAATTTGGTGCTTGGATGGTCATGTACAACACAGACAACTCTCCTGTCTGTCTTGCAAATTTTAAAAATGTGTAACTTTCTCATTTTTAGGCTTATTTCATTCAAACTTTCACCAGTCTTTTCTGCTTTCTTCTAGAGCAGTCTGTTTTCAAGGTTGGGTTTCCCTTTAAGATTGCATTGATGGTTGACTCACTATGTATTACAGAGACAATGTATGGTGGGAAAAAATGAAATCGGGCTGGAACTACACTGCTGTTATGCCAATACTTCAGTGAGGAAACAAGCTACAGATGTAGTTGTTACTCTAGATATCATGTGTGCTATGTGACCAAAGGTATTTTAATGGGATTATTTTAAGCTCTTATCATAACATGGCTCCGAGAGGGCTTACCCATCTACAGTATGATCCTGATCCTATCATACTCCCGCGCCTCATCAAACCGCGATCTATTAAAATACCAAACCCACAACCTGTAGTTTCTAAACGGCCCATGTAGTCATCTGGGTAGAATTTGCATGCCTTGCCGCCCAATTTATGTTCGCAGTACATGATGGTATGTCAGGCATGCATGTATTAACATCACATACTTGTACATGTATGTTGCTGAACATTTAGAGCAGTATTTTGAAAAGAAAACAAGGAGAAAAGGATAAATGACATTAAAATTCAGTGGAAACATTGACACATAATAGTACGTTAACATGGATGCCATGCTTCATTTGCTTCAAGGTAAACATGTGAAGGCATTAACAAACAAAAAAACACTCTAGGCCCAGTAAATAAACTTGGTTTTATGTTCTGTTTATAGATTCTGATCACACGCACATGCACACACACACACACACACACCCACACATAGACACTCACTTAGGTGGCTATATTTTGCATCCATTTCTGGTATTTAATGGTATACAATTGTCATTTCCTGTTCTCAACTGTTATTGATATTTGCGTGCATTGCCCCAGTGCACTTTTGCATGGAGCTGTCACCCCTGTCATTCAGTATTCCGGTGCTCAAATGCGTACTATAGCTATAATTTATGAGGAGGGTTAAACTGGTGAGAAGTTTCGAGGAGCATGCAGGTGTGAATACACAGTGGAATGCATATAGACACGCCTCCCTTTGCGAGCGTTCATGGAAGACGGAGAAAGATGGGAGGAAGATCGGTCTAGAAAGCTGGTGTGATGGGAAGCAGTTGTCATTATGAGCATCGTCTTGTCCTCTCTCACTCTCTCTCCCCCTCTCTCTCTCCTTTCTGTCACACTCTCCTTTCTGCCACATTCTCCCCCTCTCTGCCCTCTCTGCCTCTCCTTTTCCCCCTTCTTTCCACTCTCTCCCACTCTCTCTCTTTCCCTCTCTCTCCCCATTTCCCTCTCTCTCCCCATTTCCCTCTCTCTCCCCATTTCCCTCTCTCTATCCCCATCTCCTCTCCTTCCCTCCGCTCTCTCCTACTCTCTCCCCCTCTCTCCCCCTCTCCCCCTCTCTCTCTGCTCTCTCTCTGCTCTCTCCCCCTCTCCTACCCCTTTAAAGGGCCCTATTTTGTAGCTCTCTTTCTATTTCATCCTCTCACATGTTCCCCAGCCCCTCTTTACCCTTCTCTCCCCCTCCATATGACTGCCTTTTATAGCTCTCCATTCTCTTTCATCCCTAGGCCATTTTCTGCATGTTTTGTTTTGTCTTGTGATTGTTGTCATTCTTCTATAGCATATCTGTAGTAGATGTGAACGAACCCATGTCAATGCCCGTTCACACATGCTAGGGTAAACCGCAACAGTTAACATCATGTTCTTTTAAAGTGTACTGCTTTTTACACTTTAAATATTCTTTTACTATACTGATAAGTGACTATGTATATGACCTTTGTTGAATGCAGCTTATTTTTTCATCCCCACTGCCATTTGTTTCTTAGACATTTAGGAATTAACTTATGTGATTGAGCCTTTGAAGCACACTAGAATATGTTTCATAGCATATTGTGAAGATGATATTGTACTCATCATTAGCTATTTGAAAATTGATTGTTCTATGAATAATGGTTTTATTTTTAGAATAATCGCCTGACCTCTGCATTTATTTCATTTTGTTGACATTAACAAACATATGTTTTATTAATACCTGTTCTTTAGGGATAATTAATGATTGCTTTCTTTTTATCCCATTTACTCCCTTAACCAGATCTGAGAATAATCAGTGACAAATTTTATCATAAGGACTACAAACTACCAGTGATCATTCAAGTGGAATAACATTTATTTGGTAAGTGAACAAGAACTCTTTCCTGTGTAGCATTTTGTGAGGTGTGTCTCTCACACCCCTAAAGCCAGAGCATTTAGCCCAATCCATTAGGAGGGATGAATACCTCCCTTCGTGAAATACTCCCTCCAGTCGTGATGTCTTCTATGTAGCATCATGTATGGGAAAAGAGCAATAAGATGTGTACAGTCATGAACATATGTAATATGTATTGCAATAATATATGAATGTTAACAATTTGTAAGCCTCATTTTCCAATAACTTTAAAAATTGTTTTGTATTTGAACAAATTTGTAATGTTTATTCTTTCTTCTTTTTTCCATATTTTTCCCTCCACAGGGATTTTATTGATTTTCTTTTGAAACAAATTAACAAATATATATATTCAAGGTAATTTACATTTATAACATGAATAAGATTGGCTTCTAAATTCTTATTATTAAAACTAACTATTCTTATTTCGATTATCTTGAACTTGTACTCCCACGAGTGGTTAATGCATCAGCAAGATTTGTCATTTTGGTCAGTTCAATCAACCTACATGTAGAACCCGGAGAGTTCCAATTCAGGTTGTGATTGACAATTCTGAACTAATTCTGAGACAATATATTCTTAAAGCACAATCCCCCCCCCCCCCTCCCAATTATCTTGAATGGCATACACTGCATTGAAACAGGGATCTCGGGGGAAATTTACATTTCCAAATGGAGACATTCATGTTCGTGCAATTTCCCCCGGAATTTCCAGGTTCCCTCTTGAACATTGTCTCAATAGGCCTGTCGTCATCAGACCGAAGTTGCAAAATAACCCTCTATTTTTAGAATCTGGATATTTTCCAGAAGCTCGAAATTGTGTCTTCACTAGACCGATATGCTTATCACAAACTAGTGCAAATTAGCAGGCTATTTTGGAAACAAGACCACAATTTCTCTGGGTTTTTCCTCGACCAAATAGCCTGCTAATTGCAACTGCAGGCTGATGAAGATGCAAATTAGCTGGCTGATTTGAGATCAGGCTAGATAGAATAGCAGGTTATTTTGCAACTTCGGCCTGATGAAACAGGCCTCATGTTGGAGGAAAATGTTCTTCCCCATGGGAGATGTGATAAGATGTCTCATCCATTCCTAATTGGGACATTTCCTGCAAAGACTACATTGGGAATTCTATTACAGTGATAACAAGAATTTTTTTTTTCTTTTTCTTCAGAGAATTGAATCAGACAGGTAGAGAGATGAGGAAGCATACTTTTTGAGATGTAGAGATAATTTTTTGCAAGAGAGATGAAGCTAAAGGAAACTACACTGTGACTTTTAAAGATATAGCAATTTTTTAAATCTTTATTAAGAAATCACGACTTCATGAACTTTTCTGTCAATTTATTGTATTCCTCTTTCCATAAAATTTTATATAGTCTCTTTCGCCTCATAACTCATTAAAATTTTACGAAAATGGAGCTATTCTAAGAAAATTTCATAGCTTTCATTTTTAAGTTATTGATGACGGAATAGATTTGTTTCATACAGGGGTATTATTAAAACATATTTGCAATAATTTTATTAAAAAATATAATTAAAAAAAAGTACAGTGATGTTTGTGATCGCACCTTAAAAAATTCATAACTTTTTTTATTTTCCATCCAATTTTGCTCAGACTTTCACTGACCTGTCCCTCTCATTTTAACTTAAAATTAGGATGGACTTCCCCTTTTACAGACAAAAAGTTCATGTATACATGTCTTCATCCATCCCTCTGTCCATCTATTCATCTGCCCCTCTATCCATCCATCCATCCTTCTAGCCATCTATTCATACATCCTTTTAACCATCCATTCACCTATCTATCTTTGAGTTTATCCATCTTTCTTTGAGTTTATCCATCTATCCATTCATCCATCTATTTATATATCCACCTTTTTATCTTCCATTGATGAATGTATCCATCCATCATCCCTCTGTCTATCCATTCCTTTCATCCATCCATCCATCCATCCATTATTTGGTCCTTCCCTCCCTCTACATGTATGACACCATCCATCTATCCACCCATTCATCCATCCATCCATACATCATTTGATCCTTCCTTCCCTCCTCTATGATGCGATCCGTCTATCTACCCATCCACCCATCCATCCATCCATCCATATTTATCTTTCCATTTAACCTCCTGTCCCAGTTTCTCTTGGCCTAATCTCATTTTGTCACAGAGTGATATGAGCTTCTGACGTTCTCTCTATCCTCTGAGTCACTGTATCTCATTATCAACCACCACCAATTGCTCCTGACATCTCCAAATCACACCCCATCCTTGATCCCCACCCACCCCACCACTCATCCCACCCACCCCACCACTCATCCCACCCACCCCACCACTCATCCCACCCCACCCCTCATCCCACCCCACCCCTCATCCCCACCCAAATCCCATCCCATCCCACATCCCCATCCCATCCTTCATTCCCCACCCCTCATTCCCCACCCCTCATCCCCACCCCACCCTTCATCTCCACCCCACTTATCCCCATTCCATCCCTCTATCCCATCCCCTCACCCCATCCCCTCACCCCCATCCCTCACCCTCATCCCTCATCCCCACCCCACCCTCATTCCCCATCCCTCATCCCCCATCCTCATCCCTCATCTTCATCTCTCATCCCCACCCCACCCTCATCCCAATGAAATTCATCAGTCGCCCGTCTCTATTTCGTTCTACATCCCCTCCGTTTTATCATCCAATTTCCGGACGTTCAAATTTGCCACGGCTGTGCCCGGGGGTATTGTTTCATTTGCCTTCATCCAGTTTATCTCTGTCAATTCCTTCGGACGTCCCCAAATAAATAAAATGATGGGGAGGTAAAGAAAGGAATATTCATCCGACACAACTTTGCGTCCGTGTGTATCCTCCAGTGGCGCAGCGCTTTGCCCAATATTCAGTCCAAATTAGCATAACCTTGAAAAACGGTTTGCCCTGTAAATTATGTTTCATTTCTTTTCCATCTATGTCAATTTACCATGTCCCTTCCCACTTCTAGTATGAGGAAGCGCATTACTTCTTTAGTTTCCTTCTGTCCGTTCCTTTCTCTCTCATCTTCAAGCAAGCGCATTCATTTGGAAGCAAACTGAATGTGCATGTTCTCTTTTGTTCAAATTTGTACAACCCTGGAAAGAATATTGTGCTTTAATATTATATTTCAATTTATTTCTTCTGAGGCAGTTAGGTTTCTTGCGCATCTGGTTTTTCCTCTTTTCATACCTTTGTTCTGGTTCCTCAAAGTAATTTTCTTGTGTGTTGTGTCTTTACCAACGCTTGAAATATTACTATGAATAAATTGATTAGGTGTGACTCCAAGTCTGTCATTCAAATAGTAGTACCAATGACTATCATGAATAATCACTTGAAAATATGTGTTAAATGAAGCTGAAAGAGAAGTTTTATTGAGAAAAAAATACATTCATTGATTTCATACTTCCTGCACAGTCTGTTTTTGTACACATAACAAATCCTTGACCCTTTTAAACATGCTCATAAATGCCAAAATCTGTCATTTAGCTTTTCCAATGTCAAATACATCAAAGAAAGTTGTATTTCACACATATTGTGGATTGATTTTTTTTTTCACCCTGAAATAACCTTCAAATGTGATTGATTTTTCAGTAGCAGATGGAATATTGTCAACAGCTAGGGAAAGAAAGTGGCATATTTAGTTGCATTTATGACAACCTGTTAAACACTATTGCAACCTCACTTATTTAATTTAGTTATTATTATTAGTTTGTATTTTTTTTTAAAGAAATCTTGTTTCATTCTTTCTTACAAGTGTACATTTTAATTGAATTACTTCTTGTTTAATTCAATTGGTGATTGGAAGATATGTCTTGTGTTAATGCTGTCAATATTTTACAGTTGAAGTATTTTCTTTAATCCCACCTTCAAAAGTTGCATGTTTTTATTGAATCCCAAACACAGGGGTAACAAAATACATTCATACAAGATAGATAAACAAAGAAATATTGAAAACTTAGACATATAAAAGTGTATGGTGCTGTCTTCATTGTTTGAATAAAAGTCATGCAACAGCTAAGTTTCCTAACAGAAGATTATTTATTCATAGAAACAATCAATTCTTGAATTCCGAGAACTTAATCTGTGGTTATTAAATTCAGTACAAAGTGGATCACAATGCCGTAAAGTAAAGCAATGAGCAAGCAATGGCACGATGGAAGGTATTTTAATGAGAAGGTAGATTGTGATCTACTTCTACATGTACAGGTCAATCAGAGATGTGAATTGACTGTCCTCCTTCATTATTAAACCCCTCTGCAATAAATAGACCAACACCAGCGTCGGAAGGCATGTTCAGTAGTCAATGAAAACATAATGTTAAAAATCAGTTATGAGTGGATCTTTTCTTTCTTTATATTTGTTTACCTAATTTCAACCATCAAAGTTCTGATTCCATTACAGACAAAGACTCAGGCAATTACATAATCCTGACATAATCTGTATTCAAATTTTAGTGTTTGTACTGCAAGTACATATTGTATATATTTTCAGTGGGTCGGCTCTGTTATGACATGATTTTTTTGTCTTCTTGTCTTTTTCCTTTTTGAGTTAAGAACTCATCTAAGGCATCACTTATGTAGTACAGCCCTATGTTACATTTTCAAAGAAATCACTTATCATTCTGTGATGTGCATTTACGAGTGCTAATTGAATTGTGGTATTTGAGCTAGAGAACTAGATTTTTAACCAGCCGCAAGACACAAACCACGTACCATTCATGACCGAGCATCGGATTTACGATTCATAAGGCCCATCTTCATCAGACCCAAGTTCCCAAATATCCCGCTATTTTAACAAGCCCGATCTCAAATTTGCGTCTTCATCAGCCCGCAGTTGCAATGAGCCGGCTATTTGGTCGAGAAAATATCCCGAGAAATCTTGGTCTTGTTTTTCCAAAATAACCCGCTATTTGGGAGATAGCGGGATAATTTGCGCTCATTTGTGATGAGCGTATCGGTCTGGTGAAGACGCAATTTGGAGCTTCGGGGAAGTACTGTAAATCTCTGTGTATAAGGCGCACCCCTATTTTGTTGATGTTGTTGTTGTTTTGATGCCGAAAACCCATGCGGGGAAGGACCTTCGTTTAACATCGAGGTGTAGTTGAAGGCGCTGATTTGTGCTTGTGAACTTGTCACAAATAATAGTAACAATGTTGTTTTTAGAAGAATGTGTAAGATCATTAATGTAAATTAAAAACAATAGAGTACCTAGGATAGAACCTTGTGGTACACCATTTGTTATAGAAAAAAAAATTGAGGAATTATTATTATAAACTACTGTACATATTGAGATCTATTAGAAAGATTACTTTCAAACCAAGATGACAGACAAATTTGAGTGTTGTTGTACCGGTAGTTTCAGAGTGGTGAGTCAACACACTGATTACTGAGCTGGGAGACATTGCCAGGCATAGCGCCATAAATCGAAACTAAAAATTTAAACAAAAGTCTGAATATAGCAGGTTATTTTGCAACTTTGGTTGGTCTGATGAAGACAGGCCTATTGACTGCTGAACGTGCCCACCGAGGGCTAATCAAGTGTAAGAATCTAATTCACCCGAGTACAAAGGAGGGTCCCTGGGTTAACACTTCTTGCTTACTCTCTGGAAAATTTGTTCAGAATTCCCCGGGGACCCGCCGTGCATCGTCCCGTAAAATGGATTCTGTCTCGTTTTTTTATGAGACGCAAACATGAATGAAGCCTCGTTATGATATTTTGTTGCTTTCTTTAGAGGTGTACTGATTTTTTGTTTAAATAAAGATTGTGGTGCATTGATGTAATGTGAGTTACATATTTGTTTTTTTATGTGCATTTATTTCAATTTCCAGGTGCATTGATTTAAAGGCTAGATTACTGCAGAAGTATATTCAACTGCTAAATACTTTGCCACCGAAAACTTGGATTTAGGTCTTTGGAAAATGTCCAACTCATTGAGTAGAACTTTTGTTTACGATGAGTACATTTTGAATACTACAGACTATCAAATAATTTTAATTTAAATGCTTAGTTATTGAGCGATTGGCAACAAATGGAAATAAAACTTTTTAGAAATCATAAATGTTACTGTCAATTTTAAGTTTTACAGTTCTAGAAAAAGAGGGAGAAAGAGGATGGGGATCATATTCATAGAAGAAAATAACTTGCTGCATAATTTTATTTGAATGTTAGTTCGAATGAAGATGGAGTATTTTTGCCTTTAATTTATTTTTCATTTGTCATTCTGTTAGGATGTGTTTCATTTTTCTGTATAATTTCTACTTCCTGTGTCTGCTAGCTTCGAGATGAGTAATCTACTAGACATTTCTCGTGTGAAAGTGATCCACCTGTGTTGCAGCAATATCGCCCTCTCACTAGGCCCGTCTTCACTATCTTGAGATTGCCAAATATCCAGCTATTTGAACTATCCCGATCACAAACTATCCAGCTAATTGCGTCTTCATTAGACCGAAGTAGCAAACTAGCTGGATAGTTGGTCGGGATAATATCCCAAGATATCTTGGGATAGTTTGCAAAATATCCTACTATTTGGCAAAATATCCAGCTATTTGTCCCGTGCGTCTTCACTAGACCGAAGATTCGCAATACACGCTAACGCTGAGCAAAATATCTCGAGCTAATTTCTCAAGGTCGAGTTTCAAGTTTCGAGGTCGAATCTCGAGATAGTGAAGACGCAATTTGTTACTTCGGGATTATTTCCCAAATATAGCGGGCTATTTGGCAATCTCGAGATGATAAGGACGCGCCTACTCTTGCTGAACTCTCTCTCTCTCTCTCCTCCCAGTCTGGCTCTCTCTCACCCTCTCACATCTCCTCTCTCTCTGTCTCTTTCACTCTATTCCCATCCCTTCTGTTTCTCCCCTCTCCTTCTGTTTTTGAAAATAATGTCTCTGTCACTCCTATTTTCTTTCTCTGTTTCTCTCACTCTACCCCCTTTCTGATTCTCTCTCTCTCTCTCTTGCTCTCTCATCTTTGTCTCTTTATTCTCCCTATTTTGGCTCTGCCATCTCCCTGTCATCATATATATATCTATTTATTCACCGTTTTTTGAGAGTTCTTTATCATTCATTGCTCATCGCTAAGGGAACGATTCTACTGGGTCTGGTGTGGACAGATGAGTAGAACTGACTGATGAAATTAGTGCTATCAAAGACAGAACAGAAACCTTTTTGGGGTAAACTCATATTATTTATTTAAGAGAGAAAGGGGGTTTCTTTCCAGGTGTTGGATAATTAATTGAGGAAGATATCTCCATGTAGTCTCTGCAACTGCTTGATCACATTTGCTCATGACCAAGTTACCAATTCATCTAGGTTAGATTGTGATCTTATTTCAAGTCATTAATAACATTTAATACAAAAATTAAATTGATAATTTGTCTAATATTTTTCAAACTTTTAAAGTCAATTTATCAAATTAAAAATAAAATTGTTCAAAGCACACTTGTTTAGAGGCTTGCAATTTAAATACTCCTTTTTTCCCCTTTTTTTGTCGTAATTTTGAGAAATTTACAATATTTTGATGATTCTGTACAGTGTGACACCTCAAACCAATGCTGCAGTGTCATCTCACATGGTACATACATGTATACTCCCAAGGATTCCATTCATTCTCTGAGATGAGTGAACATCAAGTTCCGTTCATATATGAAAACTATTCCTGAACCCACCACAGCATTGTTCCTATGTGGGTTGATGTCTAATTCTCTGAATGCTCTACATTCCAAACTGATCCTAACCCATCCAAACAACACGCCCCGAGCATGCCCCAGACTCTGCGTGTGTCAACAATCAATAGGTATGAAATGAGAAATGTCACTTCATATCGATTTCATTGTCTGTCCATCAGACCTCCAATACAAACCTCCTCAGGAAGCTCAATAAGTCGTCCCGTTGCACTCTTCTCTAGCCTAAACATTTCATGTAGAGAAATTTTCAGTATAATATACCCATAATTCATTTTTTCAGATAGGTTTCATGTAGAGTTTAAGTTCGTTGCAACATATTAAAAAGCACGTAATTATGCCATCCCCTTCCCCACCCTCTTCTAAAATTGTGCATTTATGTACTTTAAAATATTTGTAAAGCAGACATGGAATGGTGTCCTACAAAAAAGTAAAAATTGCAATACTTATGATTATCTGTATGACTTTTTTGTATGTTTATTGGAAATACATGTGAGAGTCAGCATTTCTGTAGCATTGTAAAATTCAGCTTGAAGTGTCATCAACAAAAATGCATTTTTTCAATGCATGCTTACAGTTTCTGTTTCAGAAAGGAAATAAGATATCAATTGGTATTCTCACTGTTCCAGAATGTTGTGCAAGATTTCCTGCCGTGACTAGCTGGAGGTGTTCAGAAACAAAGATAATCAGACCAAACAACGTTTCTTTGTAAATGTCAAGAATGTGCTGTTGATCGAGGGCATATCCTGTGTTTCCTGCAATCAATACCTGATTTATCTCATCAGGATGGCACAACCTTCTGACCTTTGCTATCCTAGTTTGATTAATGTATTAGAGTGATAACCCCATGGGGTATCAAGATTGTCTGTGGTTGTGTTGATAGTTTGTCTTCTGATGTCTTTTATGTCTAAGCCTATCAAAGCAAATCAAATCTAAACAGAGGAACACGCTTTGAATTGAATTGCATTGAATTAAATTGAATCGGAATCAAAGGCTCTCGATTTGGGTTTTAGTATTGATAACTGGAGACATTCTGATTTTGCATACTGTAAATGTTGCTTCTATTAATGCCTTCACCACTGAAGGTGGCGCCAGAGGCCTTATTTGTAAGCAAATCAATCAGTTAGTTGCAAAGTTATTTTATTTCCAAGATGGATTTTGCTTCCAAAGTTAGAGATTGGTAATCAAAGCAAAAATAAGAAAGCCACTCAAGAGAAAGGGAGGTGAGTAAGATTGCAGAAAGAACACCTGAAGTAAAGTAGTGATTTCTTAAGAGAGGCCAAAAGAAAAACAGACTTGGGGAAACACTTACAGTAGTGCTAAGGGAAGGGATGTACAAATAGAAGAAACAAGAAACAGAAAAAACACATCTACAAGGAAATAGTATCAAATTCCCAATCCTAAAAATGAGACCTTTTAGACCTCAAATCATGGATGTATCCCTGTCACAATGAAGACACATATAAGGCATCTTGATTGATTTTTGGACCATGACAGGTTGCCAGTGTTGAGCCTGTTTGGTTCTCTGGACTTCACAACCTGTTGACAGGGTTCATCAGTTATTCTTGGCAGAGGTCAGGAAAATGCATGATGTATTTTAAACAAGGGGTATTTTAAGGGTTAACCGCCCAGGTAGAGGGGTTGTACCTATGGACAGCCCCTGTATAACTAAGGATGAGTTGGCTCTTTGTATTTCAGGCGGGTGGTGTTGACATCAACCTGGCATTATGCTCTTGGCAGGAAGTCAAAGAAACAGCTGATTTGGATCGTTTCCCTGACTCCCCTGCCCATTTACACTAACAGCAATTATCGTTTAGCTGCACAAAACCTAATAGCTATTAAAGTTTTATCATCAGAATGGCACAACGAACCAGAGTTTTGAACATTGTGTCTTATGAAAACTTGACAAGGAATCGGGTCCACCATGCGTGTAAACATCGTATAAAATGGAAATCACTTATTTGGGCAGGGCTCATTGTAAGTGTGACAGCACATTCTGATAGGACTAGCCAGCTGCCATATTCTATGCTCGAGAAATGCCCATGACATAAGCTAACTCTGGTGTAAACTGACCTCCGCAAACTTGATTTTAATTCAGTTATATTACATGTATATGATATTCTTACCCAGGAAATGCATCCCTTACGTTATAAATGCCATTTGTTCAGAGCAAGAAGGGCGTTAACCCTTTGTTGTGTTTTTTTTGTGGATAAATCTTTATTCAGATAAAATCACGGATAACATCGTACATAAATATTCGTAACAAAGCACTTAATCACATGTTTAAATGAAATGAAATCAAATTATATATCTCTATTTACTTGATATCAGATTGTAAATCAGTAATTATCTTACTCCACTTAGTAATATTCAAATCTGTTGTCTTAGTTTTATGTTCCTCTACTTCTAGTTTGTATTTCAACATAAACAACAAATATTTGGTTATTATTCTTGTTACTACATTTTTATCAAATTGATTTCCAACAGTCACTTTATAGCCCTTTGTTAACCCTTTGTTAAAGGTACTATGTCCCTTTTGCAGCCAACCTCAAATTCTGTAGAACTTTGCAGGAATCATGAATATGTCATGTATGTCCTATATGTGAAATTTAAACGTTAGCAGTGTCCTTATATTCAAATTATGCAAGGAAACCCGTTAACTTGCTAGACTTCACTGTCAGACACTATTGAGTGACTGACTGGCTTTTTTTTTCTTTGGTAATAACATACATGAAAAGAGTTGTAAAGGGTACATGAGCATTTGTCTACATCAATAACCCACTTCTTGTGATGGCCAAGATTAAACTGATTGAATCTTTGCGCAGCATAAAACGTATGACCATTCGGTACAATTGTCTGAAAATCAAGACTATTACTTTTGGGCTCTATAGCCCTAAAGTCGATTTGACAACTAATAGTCGTTATTTTCCCACTTGAAGACATTTTCAAGCCCCACCTTTTTTAGGGAAGTTCTAAATTAGTATTATCTTTCAAATGCAGTTGGAATTTAACTTTTTCATTTTTTGGGCCTGCAAATGGGACATTGTACCTTTAAAGTATGAGATAACACCTTTCTGGCTCCAAATAGATGATACGCTAATATTTACGCGACACTTTTTTTAAAGCACAAAAGTTGTATAAATTATCTCTAGTGTGAATGCCCCTGAAAGGAACAGCCAATTCAGTTGTGTCACTGAATGGGTTGAGGTACACCGCAACGTCATTCCAGGTTCCTTAACTTTGTATTGATTCTGTAGGGTGTGAATGAAATCCGAGTCGTCACACACCTGGGTTTGGAGGTAAATTGAATGTTTGCTTTGGTTTAGTTTACCCATCACAGAAGGGGAAGAAGCACATGGGAGATGAGAGGAAATTACCTATGGAAAGTTTATCCACTCTCCCCCACCCAAGGGGGGGAAAGGAAAAATATTTCATTCACCATCAAGGAAATTGGAATTTTTTCTTAGGAAAGTGTTAGGTGATGATTTTAAAAAGCTTGCATGAAGAAAACAAAAAGTTAGACCCCCTTAATATAATTTCAAGCCACTGGCATTTTGGGATGCTAGACTCTTCATTCACCCTTTTGATATTAATAGTTAATCATGTGATTTTTATGAAATATATAAATTGAAAGATACCTTTACACTGCTCTTTATATTCCTGTTCTGTTTCCTGTTTGATTATCTTCTTGGAAGGCAGAGAGTTATATTGAGATTCTTGGGTATGTGTGACCTTTGCTATCCAAATGAAAGGAAAAGACTCATTGAAATGATATGTATACATTCAGTACTTGATACATACATATGTACTGTCCACACTTACTGTACTAAGGTAATTCTGCTGTAGGACGTGTTGTGGAAATAGTAGAATATTATTGCGTGACATGATTTTCTGTTTTCTGTTTATACAATACACTGTAGCATTGCAGTGTTTAGATCATGCTGATGGTTGCATTTGTGTATGCTCTCTAATTACTTATTTAATTGGGCCAATTAAATTACTTATTTAATCAGGTAAACATTGCTCTTTTTACTTGGGATTGGGTCATTAATTAAAGGCACACTGTCCTACTTGTAGCTACTTGCTCCCTCTATATAGAAAACTTCCCAAATCGGTGCCTGTTGGTCCCCCATGATCCTCTTTTTCTTATGTTAAATGAGAGCTGAGTTAATGAGATAGCCACCTGTCACAGTGACCTCGATGGCTCGCTGTGTGGTCTAATCCCTTCTAGCTGCAGTAGTAACGCCTACCTTTAAGGAAATGGTCTCATGAAGGAGTATTTTTTTATGCTCTTTAATAGTTTCTTTAATTGGTCATTAAGTATGGAAATGGTCTCATGAAGCATAATATGTTTACATGTCATATTTGTAAGAGGCCAGTTACTAAATAATATCATACTCTCTGATCAATCAATGATGTGTTGACACCAGCCAAAACTTCAGAGTCGATTACAATTGCAGTCTACAGCAACAATGTAAACAAGGTTATCAATGACTTATGAATTGTTTCCAAAACTTTACACAAATGGAGGACAGAAACTGAAGATTCTTCTTGCATTTTTGTCTATCTTTCGAGAGAGGCTTTCCAATCTTGGCTTGAATTTGGCTTGCTGTTCACACAAGGTCATAATCATCTATAGGCAGCTGTATCTGTATAGAGATTATTGGTGATTGTGTGAACTGCCCCATTGGTTACATCAATGTCCCCACCCCCCCCCCCCCCCCCCCCCACCGGAGAAAAGCACCAAATACAATATTATTCATAAGAATGAAATCATTGGTAGTTACATTAACTGCATTATTTTTTAAGTGTTTCATTGAGGAGTTTTAGAGAAACAAAATACTCAAATTTATCTTTTCACTCACTCAACCATGTGTGTTTGGTCTGATTATTTTCACTTTTCAGACAGGCTTTAAACAGATTTCCACACTGATTTTTGGGGAAGGGGGTGCAGATTTAACTTTTAAAGGCCGTCTGTACTAGTTTGGCTAGGAGGGATTAGATCACCCAGGGTGGTCACTGACAGGTGTCTATCTCATCAACTCAGCTCTTAATTAGCATAAGGAAAATAGGATCATGGGGGACCAATGGTCACCGATTAGGCATTGTTTTCTATATAGAGGGAGCAAGTACATGTAGCTACAAGTAGTACAGTGGGGCTTTAAGAGTCTGTATGTATGAGCCATGTGTAAACAAAAATTATGAACATTTTGGGGGTCCAGATCTAGATTTTGGCTACCCATGCATTCTTGGCATCGATCATAGTGTCGAATCCTGCTGATTTCCTGCGTTGGTCATTAAATGTCAAAAACTTCAAAAATAGTATAACCACCTTTAACTGCATGACCATTTCAATCTACTCAGTAAACAGGAAGAAGGTCATTGTTCCTCAGAACAGTCACCTGATAAGTCCCGATTGTCTCCTGGGAAGAAGGAAAATGAGGGTGCAAAGTCAGGAAGTTGTAGAAAACAAAAGTACACACAGGTATTTATTGACAGCCAGCGCTGGTACACATACATGTATCACGGACGGACAGACTGGCAGTCAGTCAAAGATAGCAGTGGTCCTAGTAAGACCAGATAGGTTGTTCAGTACCCCTGGACTGTGCTCAAGGTGTAATTATTAATTACAGTGATATCCATGATTTAATGTCTGGAGGATCCACTTTGAAAGCTTCAGAGGGTTACTGATGTTTTGAACTTTTTGTTATTGTGATGAATGGAAGCACATGTAAGACTACTCCTTGAAGATTTTGTGTAAAAAGCTTATCTGGAGAAAACAAGTTCCACACATTGTTGGAGTATTTTCAGTGTATAGCTGTGTGAACTGTTCTAAATGATGCCTTGAAGGAGGATATATTGATGTTTTTTTTTGGTGAAACTAATGTGAAAAACAGTACTTTGGAATAAATTCATTCATCAGTCAAGGGATTATCACTGAGAAGGTTTGTGTAATCTATTTTTCTCAAGCTGTTTGTTTCATTTTTCCTTTTACTACGCCAATCGCGTTGGTAGCTATGGGATATCTACATGTATGTCCTTGTACAGAGAAAGTGAAAGAGAGTGAAGAAAAACTGCATCTTGTTTTTTCTTTAGAAACCATAAACCGGTATTGAAGCATTTTGAACAAATTACATGACTAAGACATGTATCTCACAAATAATCATTGTGCTATTTTTTCCCCTTCTAATTTATAAATTGTCACTGTGAAATTTCAACCTGTTACTGATTTTCAAACCCATTGATTCAAAATTGAAACCTGTCGCTACCTGGCTCCTGAGAAAAATTGAAAATAGGTTACCGTAAATCTCTGTGTATAAAATGTTGGGAGCCCAAAATTTGCCAAAATAATTATGGAAAAAATTCACCTAAATTTTATAATGATGTGAAAGAGGATGTCATTTTAACAAACGCTTCTGCACCACCCTGTAAAACCTTGATAATTTGTGCCATATTGGGTCGTTACTGGCACGTGAGAGGAAATCAGGTAAGAAGACAATACATTCATGTGAATAAGAGGAAGTTGTGCAAGCCATATAAACATTGTTCACTCTTGATTAAATACTTCCTTCCAAAAAGGTCGGTACACATGTTAACAGTTAGCATAAATTTGTAAGTGTGCAAATCATCAACAGTTATCCTGTTTTGTATGGTAATAGTTTAGGGCTGCGACGTGTAGTCGAATGCTCGAGTACCCGCACGGTTGACCACTACTCGGGTACGATTTCTCGTACCCGAATATTCGGCCGCAAAACAAAACAAAACAAAAATCTGTCCAGGCCGACGCTTACCCGTGCCTGGGTGTGCGGCAGCCGCTGGCATGGTGCCGTCGGTAAAAATGTTTCCCAACTCAAGCACTGTCAAACTTACCACTCAGAAACTGGGACCAAATGTCTGGATTTCTGTTTGGACTTGTAGGAAAATGGATTATTCTGCCATCTTTGGTTTTTAAAACAGCATTGTTTACTGTTATTATTATTAAATCGGCGCCTTCAACTGAAACTCGAAGTAAAATTGCATGCGTTTTCGGCGACAGAACTGGGATACTGCTCCAAAAGTATGGTGGTGGCAAAAAAAAAAATCAAAAAAAAAATCAAAAATTCAAAAAATTCAAAAAAATTCAAAAAAATTATAAAAAAACATGGCGTCCGAATATTCGAGTGTGAGCATGTGAGCCTGGGAGTGTACTCGGGTACCTCATTACACTGTTGTGCACAGCCTTATAATAGTTTCATGTGGTGATATTTTATTCAAAATATAAGCTTCAAATATTACTTTTGGAATTTGATGTGCATATATATACAGGCATTGGAGTAGATACTGGATAAGAGATGTTTTTGCCATATTGTACAATTTTTTTATAACCGGATTGAAGTGATTGATAGCGAAAAGGTCGGTCCCTGCCAGGTTAAAAAAGGGTGTTTTCGTAAATTGATTTAAATATGAAGTGAAAAAGACAGTTTTATGGCCTTACTCATAGTCTGTAAATTATTCATCATGGTGATTATCAGAAATCCATAATTCATTTTTGAGTCCTTTTATTATGAATTATTGAAGGATATGCATTTCTTGACATCCTGATTAATTTATTTTGACACAAAATTGGCCTGGCCTGGCCTGCACGTACTTCAGACATTATTGTTTCGTAATATGCCGTTTCCTTTGATTTGAAACAAGGCTTTCATGTTTTCGAGTAGGGAAAACCCCAAATCGTGAGAGGCTTGAGGTCAATGATTCGCAGTGTGAATACGGTAGGCATATGAAGTGGATATTATTATAATTGACAAGTCTGTATGTATGTCTACACAGATACAAGGCACAAGCCCCTGCTCAACATCTTTCACTTTCACATGCTCTGGTCTTTTACAAAATATTTTTGGCAGTAATGTATTCCAGTATTAAAATGAGAGGTGGATTGTGTTTGTGTGGATGTGCATGGGGAGGGTGACCTTAGAATCTTTGTGTTAGAATCATTAGAGATTTCATCCACTAGGTGATTATTATTATTAATTATATTAACATTTTTGGGCATTTGATATTAACTTAAGGATTGTTAAACCAACTTAAAGGGATTGGGTAACTTTGCCTCAGATTCTTTAAAAAAATGCTGCAATCATAATTACAAACATTTAGGTCATACATGTATACCATGACTTTTAAAAAACGAATCGCCTGTCTGATTATCAAGATATCTATGATTGGAATTAGAAATCATGGCAATCATAATTACAAACCTTTAGGTCATACATGTATCCCATGACTTTTAAAAAACAAATCACCTTTCTGATTATCAAGATATCTATGATTGGAATTCATATTTCAGAATTTGTTTTCCTAACGGTTTTTATAGCACTAGTCTATTGGGAAAATGAGTACAAAACTGGTCACTCAAGGATTTTTACTTTTTTGAGCACTTCATGATCATTTTCAAGCGCAATTTGTTTAGGGCTTCAATATTACACCATATCACAGACACTGATAACACGTAGGACCATGCATCTCAGATTTAACATTGTTAAATGAAGCCTTTAAGCCATAATTATATTATAATCTTTTAGGAAGTTGGATTTACAAGGTCCATTTTCTTAGCTATTTTCATTTTGCCAATAAATGACAGTTTGAACTAATTTGTATGAAGAAAAAAAAGATAAATAGAACCTAACATAATAATAATAATAAACCATCCTTATTTGGCGCATATCACAAAAATGAATATAAGTCTCTATGCGCTCATGATCATACAAAATAAACCCTGAAGATGCTGGAATTCTTTCTCCTTCAAGAAGGGTATGTCGGGAGCAAGTCTAATGAAAGCCAATTTACAAAGTTAATTCCCGGGCTCAAGTCCAATGAAGTGTTCAAGGGCTCGCATAAAGATAACCAAAATCAATACCAATAACTTACCATGGCAACATTCAGGTGTGCATGCAAGCCAGTCTGGATCAAGGTGTTTCCAGCTCGACATGTTATCAGGGCAAGAAATGCAATTTCATTGGCAAGGGTCTGCTCTGAAGTCTGACTATTGTGTTCAGCAATTTACAATATTGACAACAAAATAATTTGGACAGCTAGAAGACCCTTACATACATCTGTTTTTTGTATCTGACAATATATTTTGATACTTCTGCAAGTTAAGTTTCATACTGATTTATGATATAAATACACCCCTTTAAATTTAAAGGCATCCAAACTTTAAAGATAATTCATTCATATAAATCTATAAAAGCTACACAGAGTTCATGTAAGTTCAGTTGAAAATAGTGGCAGTGATAGGTTGGGGGGGGGGGATCCCCAAAAATCTGACAACAACCCCCCCCTTTTGTTGTTGCTTGGCAATGAAATTCATTTGGATAAGACTGGTGACCCCCCCCCCCCCTCTCCCCCACTCCCCTCTCCCCTCTCCCCCACTCCCCCACTCCCCCTCTCCCCCACTCCCCCTCTCCCCCACTCCCCTCTCCCCCACTCCCCTCTCCCCACTCCCCCACTCCCCTCTCCCCACTCCCCTCTCTCCCCCACTCCCCTCTCTCCCCACTCCCCCCTCTACCCCCTCTCCCCTCTACCCCCTCTCCCCCCCTCTCCCCCTCTCCCCCCTCTCCCCCACTCCCCCCTCTCCCCCACTCCCCCTCTCCCCCACCCCCCTCTCCCCACTCCCCTCCCCCCATACTCCCCTCCCCCCATACTCCCCTCTCTCCCTTGACCACGAATCCCGAATCTGCCACTAAAAAAGCTATCAGAAGTCATTTTACCCTGCTACATTGTATGTGCATATAATGACACTGTAATGGATGACATTACAAAATAATGTTAGATCTTTCCTCTGCAATTCATCTATGTTTCAAGTTGCCTTGGGTTTGATGGATAGGAATGACTTTCCGAGCAACTTACATGTAAGTGCCTCAAGGAGGACAGAAAATTGATTGTGCTTTTTAATCTGTCTCGCTTTCCATCTGAAAGGAAAGCAATCAATGATTTGTCAAATTATCATATTCCCTGCCTTGAAGATTAAAAGGCGTTTATCTGTTCTGGAGTCGTTTTGCCCTCCCTCCATTTTCTCTCTGTATTTTCTCTAGATGTCTGGGTGTTTATTCTGCTGTTGATATGGTTTCTTGTATCTCCTCTTTTCCTCCTTTCCTCCACTCCCATTTATCTATGTATATCTTTCTCTTTATATGTAGGTCGGTTTATAAACTGGATGAGTAGCAATATTGTCTGTATGTGAACAAACATTGCGACATTCGTTGAAATAAGTGTACTCTTTGAGCCGAAAGGGCATTGTGCTAGTGCTGTAAGTCAGACGCTATGTTCGTGTTCGTGTTCGGTTCGGTTCGGTTCGGCAATATTATAATAGCAAGCAGCGTTATAGCCACGGCGGTCGGCACGGCGGTCGGCCCGACCAGCACGGAGGACTTCTGCACACTGCTTCTGACCAGCATGAATTTCACATTAAAAAACTGCTCTAAACGTAATTATTTGTGAAGAAAAATACTACTCACATTCGTATTTCCGTCTTGAATCATGTTTTATTTTCAATTTTAAAAGAATCATGTTTTCAATTTGTCAATAAATGATATTTTGTAAAGATTTTCCGAGACGGTTGTTGTCTATTGTTAGAGTCATGAAAGCTGCCATCTTGAATGGCTCGTCAAGAACTGTTTTTTATAAGTTTTTATTTTCAATAGGAAAAATATAAAATCGCTATTTTTCCTGAATAAATAAATACCATACTATAATATATATTTTTTCTATCATTTATATTGTAAAATTTGTCCAATATTATTACAATAAAGATAATAATTTTTTGTTGAGCTGAACTTGGTTCAGTCACGCACATGTATTCTTGTTTATGGCTTGCGATCGCGACGTAGCGTGGTCAGGATTTGGGATTTAAATTGCGCCAGTGAAGTCGCGCCCACCACTGAATAGGCATAAATCACAAAGGCGGAAAATGGGAAAAAAGTAAATATAAAATGAGCAATCATGACATGAAAATTAGGTACAAAATGACTAGTTTATAGGCTTGCAAAAACGTTTACATTTTTCTGCCGAACATCCGAACCAGGCCTTTGCGTTCGGTTCGGTTCGGTTCGGTTCGGAAGTGCCATGTTCGGCGAACTTTCGTTCGGTTCGGCGGTTCGGCTACAGCACTACACTACATTGTGCACGCCAGTTTTGTCAAAGTGTGTGACTTTTTCTAGCAGATTAATATGAGAAGGAATTTCAGTTTAGGATAAATGAGATTTCAGAAGGTTAGGTTGGTATGAAAAAATGTGTCAACAATAAGTTCCAATGTGCAGTTTGCAACAAGAAAAAAAGTTTGAACAGTTAAACATATTGCCAGGATTTAGTATGATGTAATTGTCCTTGAACACTTTGTTTGACTTGCTTTTCTTGTAACAATTGGGTCACAAACCTCCAGTTTCTTACTTTTTTGTTGTCAAATACCTTATCTTCTGCATACAATCCAAAAGCTTTTGCCAGACCGCAAATCATGATAATGAAGCTCTGATCGCTCGATGAAAAGCACAAGTCACTACAGTTGGCTGTTGATCTTACACCTGTAGCAGAATAGGAACAGAGCCCTCTATAGTCCATGGATGGTCACATTTGTACAGTTTCAGTCGTGTGTGGTTTCCACTGTCTGCAAATTCATACAGACTGAACCCAATTGTTTTTCATTTATATACAGTTAACAACTCAATTATTAATACCCCTAGTAAATTTGATGTTTGTTTTTTTGGTTAATTTATCTCAAGAATGAAAGGTGGACAGGTTGAATTACGACCTTAGTTGAATACTTGTAGATGTATTGTAAGGTCTGATTTGTCATATTCTTAAGAAACATAAGCTGGGACAAATCAATTTTTTACATACCTAAAATATTATAAAACTTGGTAAGGGTATTAAGAATTTAATTGGTAACTGTACACTATATATATGGTGTTTCACTATAACAACTAGTAAAATCTCTTTTTTTCTCCAGTTATTCAATTTTTTTTTAAATGCTTATAAGTCTATAACTTAAGGTCCTATGACATGGGATTTTATGGTAGGATTACTTTCATTGAAGCATCTTTGTTGTGAAGATAGTAGGTATTGCATTTGTGAAATTAACATGTTGGAAGGTGAGCAAACTTGGAAGGGGGATCAAAAGGACATTACTTTGTGTTGATGCTACATGTACCTGTGGTGTTGTGTTCTATGAATTATAGAAAAATCTATATGTATGAATAAAATATATTAAAAAGACTAATGGGGAGTCTGTAAAAGGTGTAAAGTCTGGTTGTAGGAAGAAGGGCATTAACTCATATAGTTAAATGCTCCTCTGGCTCTCAACAGTTCAGATCATTAATTTCTCCCAAATTACACATAATTCTATTATATATATACAAAATCCTAAATACACCAATTGTCCTATTTTAAGTGATTTCATGTAGTCTTATTTCTTGAATAGAAATGAAAAGTATCTACATTGGTTTGAATAGGAGCAGGGGCATAACAACAATTCCTGAAGTTCTAAATATAAAGGGGGAACATATCCACCCCTCCCCCATAGCTACAACTGTACATGTATGACATGAATAGCTGCAAGGTACTAGGTCCAGTGTGAGTGTCCAGAGTGACCTAAATGCCATGAACCCTAAATTGTATCTGTTATAAGCATACAGGAAGGTCCCATAGGGTTAGAGAGCCAAACCTGTTTACCGGTACCTCTTCATCTAGGGTGACATCTCTTTGAATTAAAATGGTATCGACACCTTCCTGTAACAGGACAAAAGTACAATAGAACAATGAGAAGAGTGTCTGAAAATTTATGAAAGCACAAGTCAATTTCTTATTATGAAAGACAAAATAGCGGTTTATATATATTTGGCCCAGCCACTACTAAGGGCAGAAGGAAGGACCAGTGGACTTCATGCATTGAAATGGCAACGACACCTT
Organism: Strongylocentrotus droebachiensis; assembly: GCA_035222895.1. Classification (NCBI taxonomy): domain Eukaryota; kingdom Metazoa; phylum Echinodermata; class Echinoidea; order Camarodonta; family Strongylocentrotidae; genus Strongylocentrotus; species Strongylocentrotus droebachiensis. The sequence goes on along the minus strand of JAVYIG010000412.1, from coordinate 358,694 downwards.
CCTGTAACAGGACAATAGAACAATAAGAAAAGTGCCAGGAAATTTATGAAAGTGTTAGTCAATTCCTTATTATGAAAGACGGAATAGCGGTTTGATTTTCAAAAGGCTTTGTGTTACAAGGCCTGTCTTTAATGTGTATCAGATACTTCTGTTTCAGGGATACATTGACATATACTGCACAATAGCTTCAGAAACAAAAGAATGCTGCATAATGCTGCTAGGAATTCTGGATATAAATTCTAGTGATGGATTGCTTTTTATTATTTTCAGGAGTGATTATCAAAAGATAAATATTTCCAATAGCGGTTTTGATTTTCGAAAGCTTTGTGTAATAAGGCCTGTCTTTAATGTGTATCAGATACTTCTGTTTCAGGGATACATTGACATATACTGTACAATAGCTTCAGAAACAAAAGAACCCTGCATAATGCTGCTAGGAATTCTGGATATAAATTCTAGTGATGGATTGCTTTTTATTATTTTCAGGAGTGATTATCAAAAGATAAATATTTCCAATAGCGGTTTCGATTTTCGAAAGCTTTGTGTCTAAGGCCTGTCTTTAATGTGTATCAGATACTTCTGTTTCAGGGATACATTGACATGTACTGTACAATAGTTTCAGAAACAAAAGAATGCTGCTAGGAATTCTGGATATAATTCTGCTGATGGATTGTTTTTATTATTTTCGGGAGTGATGATCAAACGATAGATTTATCATCCTAGTTCCTGTCTATAGTAGATGTGGAAGTAGAGCAAGGGCACCTGTTTCATAAAACTTGTTATCAATAACAAGCGTCTCATTTCTATATCAGATTTGCTCTCAGCCAATCAAATCCAACGATTTCAGTAGCTTATAACAGTTAATGTAACCTGTTATTGATAGCAAGTTTTATGAAACAGGGCCATTACTCTCATTCTATGCATTGGAATAGAAATAGAAGAAGAGAAGAGAAGAGAAGAGAAGAGAAGAGAAGAGAAGAGAAGAGAAGAGAAGAGAAGAGAAGAGAAGAGAAGAGAAGAGAAGAGAAGAGAAGAGAAGAGAAGAGAAGAGAAGAGAAGAGAAGAGAATGAGAGAAAGAAGGGGAGGGAAGGAAGGGAGGGGGAAGGAAGGAGAGATAGAGAGAGAGAGAGAGAATTATACATGTAGTACTTTATAATCTTAGATTGACATTTAGCAGAAATTTAATTTTTATTTAGTTATTTCTCTCTATGGTCTTTTCCCCCAAATTACAAAATTATTACAACATAATCATGATAATAAACAAATCATATAATGATAACTTCATTAAAATATAATACTTACATTGTAATACTAACAGAACATAACCATGAAGAAGGATTGCCACATATAAGCTAAGCTGGTACATGTAGGCGTGACAATCCCTTCATCATTCTTATTTCTATATTGCTTCCCCCATATTGTTCAGGAAATTGTAGCTTTCATGAAATAAATCTATGCATGAATCTACCACACATCACGTCATAGAAGCCACAATGTCTGTGAAAGCCTACCTTCCACCCTCCATTTGAAACAATGCCAGTCTCTAAATCCAAAAACACTGACCCAACTTCCCACATTCCTATTTCTTGGTTTGTCTGTACCATAAATGTTTCTTTTATTTTAATTTTTTCTCTGGTTTCTCTCGTGCCCTTACAGGTTTATATATATTTGGCCCAGTCACTCCTAAGGACAACAGGAAGGACCAGTGTACTTCATGCATTGAATTTACCCACCAACCCTTTACGGACGCTCATGGAATAAACGTGTACCCTAGCCACCATTACCAACATGGCGGCCGTGTCGGGAGCCGGGATACTCTTTGGCCACATCGTCAGCGGCAACACCGGTAGCGCCAGGGACCTCTTACGACGGCTCCATAATGTGGACATTCGAGACGAGGTAAGGTTCCTTTCGCACCTCTCTGCTCCTCATGCAAATTTGCCAAACAAATAATCTTTTGAGAAATAGTAGCCTAGGTGTACAGAGGGCTTCCCAAGTGCCTCGATTTTACACGCAAGTATCACGTGGTATCTGGGAAGGGTGTATCTAATACTTTTTGCTCCTTCTAATGTGAAGTGTCCAAGATATTAGAAGAAACCAATGGACTGGTCTATGAAGTACTGCTTACATTCATTTTTATTGTAATATGTAGCAGTTGTTCCACAAAGTGAACCTTTTAAGATAACATTGCCGTTCAGTGATTTAGAGATTGAATGAAGAAGTAGTATATTACTAGTGCTTCGCCTCTTTTATGAGATGTACACATTTGATGTCATGGAGATGGGGTGAAACTATTTTATATAACAAGTTTTATTGAGATATGTTTTGTGCTGTGTCTGTGTACTGTAGATTATAGCATGTATGTGTGAATTGGTGAAAAAATTGGTATGCAATGGATTAAAAAATCAGAAAATCACCAAATAGACAGCATCGTCTGTTGGGCAACGTTTCTTAAAGGCTGTCTGTACTAGTTTGGTAGAGGGAGCAAGTAGCTACAAGTAGTACAGTGGGCCTTTAAGATGAGATAGCGTCAGCAGAAGAAGAAGAAGACCTACTATTCTAACCCACAGTGCATCAAATCAAACGACCAGGTAGCGCGCCACCGCCTATTTTAAGCATCCCCTGCAGAGTAGAGATGTGGGCATCGGGGCGCGAGTAACTGAATTATCACGATTAGTTACCGAATTGAGTTCCGTATCGAGACATACCACCCTGCTTGTCAGTGGTAGGAGCGTTGATATGGGGTCTGTGCTGAATCGACACTTGACGGTTATGTTGTCGAGCCGAAGAACTGCCGCGTAATCTATGGCATGCAGGTAGTGGGACGATGAGTAATTTATGATTCAGATTTCAAAATCTTGCATATATTTATTTGATTATTAAACATACACATGTATCGGCTTAGCCAACTTTCTGAGTATTCTGTGATAATTAATTCCTTGATAAATTGCACCTATACGAGCATAAATCATGAGCTGCCTGCAAAAAGGCTGTTACAGCCATTCACAATTCAAAGCTGTTACAACCTACTTGCAGTAGCCTACAAAATAGTATCGCAAACAATTTTTTTTTTTTTTAAATATATTGAAAAACTTTTTAAATTTGCACAAAGTGGATTAAAGCATAAGTAAGAATATAGCTTCTTTTTTACTTACCAAAACTTTCTGGTTTACTAAAAAGTTTAGTGGCTTTTGACCATCATTAAGAAATACACATTCTTACTCATTTTTTGGTCAAGGCCCCAAAATATTAATTATCTATGAGGCTGAAGAGAAAGAACGTAAGCAAACTGCATCGGAAGAGTTCATACATGGAATAACCTTTGATTGGAAAGCTGTCACATGTCGTTCACATGGCCTAGCTGTTAATCATTACATCGGAGGGGGTAGAGAGCAGCCTTCAGTCAACATGTATTAAAAATTAGCTATTAAATTTATTATTACAATCTTATGGATTGATTAAGCAGCCGTAAAGCTGTGCAACATAATCTTTAATACTGTTTTTCCAATGATACACCAACAGATATTATTTTAGAAGTTGTGTGCTAGAGAGGGGCTGGGTAAAGATATGCCTACCAGTTGTGGTTTCAGTTGTGGTTTTGTTTAATTTTAAAATGCCTCTTCCTGGTATTAAAAATAGTGTTTAATGTTCAGTCTGTTATGATTGCTATGTTAGGCTGGCCTAAATCTTTGTGGTATGTAAGGAACTGAATAAGCTATCTGAAAAAATACATACATGTACAAGGTATATCATCTGTACATGTATATCATCTGTTGGGAGCCAGAAATGCATTAAAGCCTATCTGCACTAGTTTGGCCAGGAGGGATTAGACCTCCCTGCATGGTCACTGTCGGGTGGTTATCTCATTAAATCAGCTCTATTTACAATAAGAAAAAGGGGACCATTGGGGATCAAAAGTCAACGATAAGGCATTGTTATATAGAGGGCTCAAGTAGTTATCAGTAGTGAAGTGGAGCTTTAAAGGTAGGCGTTACTACTGCAGCTAGAAGGGATTAGACCACACAGCGAGCCATCGAGGTTACTGTGACAGGTGGCTATCTCATTAACTCAGCTCTCATTTAACATAAGAAAAAGAGGATCATGGGGGACCAACAGGCACCGATTTGGGAAGTTTTCTATATAGAGGGAGCAAGTAGCTACAAGTAGGACAGTGTGCCTTTAAGTCATCTGGTAAAACAGGATTAATGCCCTTCTGGCTCTCAGCAGGCAATGTTAATTTTCAGGGTTTTGTCAAATTCATTTTTTCTGTCTTGTTGCGATAAGTACCTAGAATTTTCAATCAGGTACCTTGAATCAGCCACTGCATCTTGCAATATTGCCGTAAATGTTGCTCGGCAGATCGAGTGCTCCTGTTTGGCTGCGGATCTGCGTCTTTCATCTTGCCTTGTTTTCTTGACCAAGTTTAGAAGGAGACGAAGCTTTCATCACGACCATTAGAGCGCTATAAGGGCTGCACCTTAATTCTGATGTCCAAACAATTACAAGTTGAGTGACTGCTGCACTCCAAGCAGCTTTAAGGGAGGAAAGAAAATGATGATGAAAAACAAAAAAAAATGCACTCCTCCCTATCGTCTAAAGTGCAACTTCCTTTTGAATCTTTTTTTGAAATGATAAAAAAACGTCAGTTGTTACTATTTTAGGGTGAGAATCGACAGAGGAACTGTACTTTCTGAGAATGGTTGTTCCCAAGCATTGTAATCTGAGGGACTTCCTGCTTTTTGCTTGGTTATTGAGAAAAGCATTGTCCGACACGGGACATCCATGTGATAGTAATAGGTGGGACCATGGGGTAGTGGCGTGGCGTAGAGGAAGTGACGTTTTGTAGAAAATATTCATCGTTCTGGCCTACTCGCTTATTTTTAATTTTCCCTGAAAATCATTTTCCATTACTTCCAATTTGTCTTTTGTTGAACTCTTCCTTCAATTTGTATCTCATTTAGCATTAACGATTTTTGTAGGGTTGTTTACCATTTTTCGATTTTTTTTTCCTATTGATTTTATGCCTGAGTTTGTTCACAGGTTCATTCAGACTAAGAGATACTTTTTTGTCTATTTTCTCCATCTCTGTATTTTCTCTCTCTCTCTCTCTCTCTTCTTTTCTATTCTATTTTTACACAACTTTGTTTTCAAAAGCCATGTCTGTTTCATGCTTAAAAATACATTCATCACTTTGAATTTTTAATAGATGAACTTCTCCCCCACACCTCAGCTCCACGAGACTGAGACAAATGTCTCCCTCATACTCTTGTGTCTTCCATTTTGATCTCCCCCTCATTTCTCTTTGACTCTCACCTCAACTCTCAGTATTTTTTCTCTATTCCCTTCTTCTCCCTTCTTCTCCCTTCTTCTCCCTTCTCCTTCCATTCTCCTTCCATTCTGTCTTCCTCTCATCTCTCTTCTTCTCTCCTCTATCCATGTCTCTACATGTCTACTTTATGTTCATCATTTTGTTAACATATTCTATTTTTCGTCTTTCACTATCTCTCTTAGTGTCTCTCAATCTTTTCCAATTTCTTGCCACCTCTCCATTTTCCATCTCTTGCTATCTTTATTTCTATTCATCTTTATGGTCTCTCATCTCTTTCTAACTCTCTCCATCTCTCCTCATCTCTCTCCATCTCTCCCCATCTCTCCATCTCTCATCTCTCTCTCGTCTCTCTATGTCTCTCTCCATCTCTCATCTCCTTCTCTATGTCTCTCTGCATCTCTCCATCTCTCTCCATCTCTCCATCTCTCTCCATCTCTCTCCATCTCTCCTCATCTCTCTCCATCTCTCCCCATCTCTCCATCTCTCATCTCTCTCTCGTCTCTCTATGTCTCTCTCCATCTCTCATCTCCTTCTCTATGTCTCTCTGCATCTCTCCATCTCTCTCCATCTCTCCATCTCTCTCCATCTCTCACCATCTCCAATTCTATATGTCTCTCTCCATCCCTCACCATCTCTCCTCATCTCTCTCCATCTCTCCCCATCTCTCCCCATATCTCTCCATCTCTCTCCATCTCTCACCATCTCTCACCATCTCTCCATTCCTATATGTCTCTCTCCATCCCTCACCATCTCTCCACGTCTCTCTCCATCTCTCTCCATCTCTCACCATCTCTCCATTCCTATATGTCTCTCTCCATCTCTCCCATCTCTCCCCATCTCTCTCCATCTCTCCTCGTCTCTCTCCATCTCCCCTCATCTCTCTCCATCTCTCCTCGTCTCTCTCCATCTCCCCTCGTCTCTCTCCATCTCCTCTCATCTCTCTCCATCTCACCTCGTCTCTCATCTCTCCTCATCTCTCCTCATCTCTCTCCATCTCTCTTCATCTCTCTCCATCTCTCCTCATGTCTCCTCGTCTCTCTCCATCTCTCCTCATCTCTCTCCATCTCTCTCCATTTCTCCTCATCTCTCCTCATCTCTCCTCATCTCTCCTCATCTCTCCTCATCTCTCCTCATCTCTCCTCATCTCTCTCCATCTCTCCTCATCTCTCCTCATCTCTCCATCTCACCTCGTCTCTCCTCATCTCATCTCTCTTTCCATCTCTCTCCATCTCTCCTCATCTCTCTCCATCTCTCCTCATCTCTCCTCATCTCTCCTCATCTCTCTCCATCTATCCTCATCTCTCATCTCTCTTTCCATCTCTCTCTCTCTCCACCTCTCTCCATCCCTCCATCTCTCCATCTCTCCTCATCTCTCCTCATCTCTCTCCATCTATCCTCATCTCTCATCTCTCTTTCCATCTCTCTCTCTCTCCACCTCTCTCCATCCCTCCATCTCTCCATCTCTCCTCATCTCTCATCTCTCTTTCCATCTCTCTCCATCTCTCTCTCTCCTTCTCTCTCTCCATCCCTCCATCTCTCCCCATCTCTCCATCTCTCCCCATCTCTCCTCATCTCTCCTCATCTCTCTCCATCCCTCACCATCTCTCCTCATCTCTCTCCATCTATCCTCATCTCTCATCTCTCTTTCCATCTCTCTCTCTCTCCACCTCTCTCCATCCCTCCATCTCTCCATCTCTCCTCATCTCTCATCTCTCTTTCCATCTCTCTCCATCTCTTCTCTCTCTCCATCTCTCTCTCCATCCCTCCATCTCTCCCCATCTCTCCATCTCTCCCCATCTCTCCTCATCTCTCTCCATCCCTCACCATCTCTCTCCATCCCTCACCATCTCTCCTCATCTCTCTCCATCTATCCTCATCTCTCATCTCTCTTTCCATCTCTCTCTCTCTCCACCTCTCTCCATCCCTCCATCTCTCCATCTCTCCTCATCTCTCCTCATCTCTCTCCATCTATCCTCATCTCTCATCTCTCTTTCCATCTCTCTCTCTCTCCACCTCTCTCCATCCCTCCATCTCTCCATCTCTCCTCATCTCTCATCTCTCTTTCCATCTCTCTCCATCTCTCTCCATCCCTCCATCTCTCCCCATCTCTCCATCTCTCCCCATCTCTCCTCATCTCTCCTCATCTCTCCTCATCTCTCTCCACCTCTCCCAACCTCTCCCAACCTCTCTCCATCTCTCTCCATGTCTCCATCTTCCGTACATGTATCTGAAGACGACGTGATGAGGCCCACCTCTCAGCATCGCCGCTAAGGCAGCTGTGCTTGGCCTGCTGGCTGCCATGTAACCCCTGGACCCGATGACATTTGGTATTTCATCTGATCTATCGCTATTATCCAGCCTGCATCATCTTTCCATCCCTTGACTCTCCTACCTGCTCCGGCTTTAGTAGCAATCGTATTCTAATACACCAATCTCGGTTAGCATTCATGAATACATTATTGTCTACATACATATTTGTACACAATAGCAATCTTCTAACACAGTATCTAAAGTCTGGTTATATGAATCCCTCTTCCTCCTGTTTATATCAGTTAGCAGGACATTGAAGTCAATATTGGCATTTTCAGAATGAAACCAACACAATTATCACTCAGAAATACATGTTATTCTACATGTAGATATCTCCAAGGACCATCTGTTAAACATAATTTTTGAAACGAGGGTTATACAAATTAATTTTCATTCTTCTTTTGTCAATTCGTAGGAATTGTAAATCCAATATTTGCATTCAATCAAACTAAACCAATATAAAGGTTGGTTAATCATTGATAGTCATATTTAGCATGCATGTAGCATATATCGTCGCCTGGGTGGCAGAAGGGCGTTAGCTCGAATTTCAGGTAAAAAATGAAACATTAAGCAGAAGGGCGTTGGCACTAAATCACCTCAAAATGTTATGAAACTGACTTATTTCCAAGAAAAAAATTGTGGCCGTGTTCTACTATTACATTTCTATAAGTCTTTTAAGTTTTAAACCAATTTTCCGGATGGAAAGCAGTTTAAATATAAAACAAATCTTTAAATGCGAATAATTCAAAAAGTAGTTTTCGAGTCGCTAACGCCCTTCTGCCACCCAGCCGACGATATCTACAGAAGAGGAAAGTCACTCCATTTGGAGTTGATTCCATGCTCAAGAAGGTGGAATCCACTCCCAAAAGTATGATTCAAACATTACAGTAAATCTCCGTGTATAAGGCGCACCCCTATTTTTGGGGCAAAAAAAATATTAACAAATTTTTTTTAAAAATTGTTTTGTGTTGTTGTTGTTATGTTGCTGATAGCCCACGCGGGGAAGGACCTTCATTTTACATCGAGGTGCAGTTGAAGTTGTGAACTTGTCACAAATAATAGATACAATGTCGTTGTAGAAGAATGTGTAAGATCATTAATGTAAATTAAAAACAGGTCCAGACTCTAAGGCTTCATGATACCAAGTGTCCCACACCAGCCTCATCACATCACCAAGCAGAAGCACTGTGTTCTATGCCAAACATCAATAGTCATGCATGATATGAATAGCATCCTCTAAATTTCTGACAATGGAGTACTTAGAATAGAACCTTGTGGTACACCATTTGTTATAGAAAAAAAATTGAGGAATTATTATTATAAACTAAATATTGAGATCTATTAGAAAGATTACTTTCAAACCAAGATGACAGACAAATTGAAGTATTGTTCTAGTTTCAGAGTGGTGAGTCAACACACTGATTACTGAGCTGGGAGACATTGCCAGGCATAGCGCCATAAATCAACAAAAAAAAAAAAAATCTGTACCTGTGTATAAGACGCACCCCCGACTTTCAAATTTTTTCGGCGGCAAAAAGTGTGCCTTATACACGGAGATTTACGGTACTTAGAGGAGATTTCACTCTTATTCTTGGCTGCATTATAAGTTATTGTTTTATCATTATTATATTATTATTATTATGGTAATTATTGTCATTGTCGGTACCAATTCATCATACAAAGAAAAATGACATGGACACAGAGTCTCTACCATTACCTAAGTGATTGTCATAACACTGATATGTCTAGAAAAGGGTGCAATAGATATCTGGGATGAGCTGTGGTTTCAACCACAGAGAATTTAAAGCGATAGGTCAACTATCAGTATCAGAAATGTGTCAGCGTTCATACTGCCTACAGAAGGTAGGTTGTGCCTGTATTACTCTCTACATGTAGAAGAGTGGAAGCCCACTCTTTTTTAGAGTGATATATTTAGGGATGACTTGATTTTCAAGTGAAAATCTTTGCTGAAGTAGTGGAATCCACTCTCAGAATAGTAGTTTTAGAGTGGATTCCATCATGATTAGGAGTGGATTCAACTCCTATATGATTAGATCCATTCATGCGATCTATTAATGCGACTCCTAAAAAAGTGGATGTGCACTCCTGTGTATTAAGAAAGCTTTGAGAAATATGACTGGATTCAACATATAAACAAAGTGATCTATAATGTCACTCCTAAAAGAGTGGATTTGCACTCCTGTGTATAAAGAGAATAAGCCTAGGAGAATATGACCGGATGTCAATGGATTTGTAAGAACGAGTTAACATATCAAAGGTGTAGCAACCGATTAGCAATCTGTTTCTTACATACATCTTCAATACATCTTCAATGAGACTAATCTACAGAGAAAAACAAATATATTCAGATTAGAAAAGATGTTGGAAGGAAACTGGAAAGTAAGAACAGATGGATGTCACATGGATGACAAGCTTAACGTCAGCCAGTCATGCTAATCATTTGGCATTATTGATCATGTCTATACAATAGCTAGATATGTAATGTAGAAATCAATACCATTTTAGATAATATAGTAATTACCAAATTACTCATTTATAGTCTTGGAAGCCAACTTCACATCTCTTTATGGGCTGTATCTGTATGAAATACTTTGTTTCATCGAAGAAAATCAAGAATTCCTCTCTAAAATGACCTTTCAAGTCCTTATAATGGTGTTCCAGTGGAACCAGTACTCCTTTCAAGATCTTCTGAAGCTTTTATACGACAGAATCAAGTGCTAAAAGACACTAATTTCCAAGCTAAGACTGTTGACTCTAGCAGCCTCGGAGCTCTCATCCAGCCCCCCATTCAGCCGAACAAAAACTATATGACAAGTTGAAATTTTCCTTGTATAAATATTGTATAACAGTAGATGTTTTAGTTTTTTTTTCTACCAGGGTCCATCTACCTTGTGAAATTAGTGTCAAATGGAAAATCGTATAACTAGGTGATCGAAACTTGTAATGAGCGCGTTGCTAATATTTTCAAATTATTTATGCTGGAGCATATTTTAAAGTTTATGACTAATCATACCGGTAAGTTATTAGCTGGCTCTCCAAAAACTAGTCTTTTATATATGATATGCTTCTCCTATGTTTAAGCATCTAATAATAATAATGATAATAATAATAATAATAGGCATTTCTATAGCCGTCTATCTAGAAATTCTATTCTGGTGCGCACTAATTATTACCCTGGTTTTAGCCTAGCTGCCATTACAGTGCTCCAGGTACCCATTTACCTCACTTGGGTCGAGTGTGGCAAATGAAGATTAATGCCTTGCCAAAGGACATTAGTGCTGTATCGAGGATCAAACCACAACCTTTGAATTTTAAGTCAAGTGCTTAAATCACTCGACTATACGACACTTCATATTTATGGTGATTCTTTATATGTTTCTCAATGCGTGCGTTGTATTAAATTTCTCCTGTCTGAAAGGTCTAGCTGTTTGTCCCATTCCAATCCATGGAGATGTCTCCATTAGAGATCAAGTAATATCAACATAATATCCAAGAATTACCTTCTTTAATATCCTCCATGTCACCAAGCACTGGAATAATGTATGGACGTAACTGTCTGCATAAACCAATTATGAGGGCACTATTAGTTCAACAATGCATACAATTTACAAAGACATGGGTTAATATGCATGCCTGGCTGGTCACCCATTTTGAGATGGAGAGAGAGAGAAATAGATAGATAGATAGATAGATAGATAGATAGATATTGAGAGAGAAAGAGAGAGATAGATAGATATATTGAGAGATAAAGAGAGAGAGAGAGAGAGATAGGATGGGAACGGTCAATACAATTATGTCTTATTTTGTTTTTGCATTTATTGCCTTTAGACGTAATAACACATTTTATTTCATTCTCTCATTTTCCTTGATTGTGTTAAGTGCATTTTCACTGTTTGTGCAATATCACCCCGAGCATTGTATAGACTAAACTAAAGAGACAATTAAGATAGTTCTTTCCAAAATATGATAACAAATTGAGTCCTCAAGAATACCCAATTGATAATTAGAAATAATAAGAGATTACTGTTTTATTATTATTTTTTTTTTTTTTTAACTTTAGGGGATTTATTTCGTTGACGTTAAAATATGGTATTATACATGACAGATTCGTTACTTCATAATAATGTTGATGAATTGATATGCAGGTATAAAACCCAGATATCAATATTAAAATACAGAGTACATAATGATGCATACAGAAGGGCAACAGAAGTAGGATTGAACTAAAAATCCTACTCAGGGTTTTTGGTTTTGTCAATATTGGCAAAACAGGCACATTTGCATCTTACCTAAAGTACCATGAATAAATCAGGCAGCCATTATTTACATTTAAATGGCTTTTTTCTCTTGCTCTGCTTAACAAAATTGACAAAATGGCAATATATGCCCTTCTTCACAAATTTCAAATGCATGGCAGTAGGGATTTTCTAAGTGACATTTATTCACATAAATGTATTAAGTATATGTACAATCGTAGAATCATTCGCACTTTGGAGCAAGTTAATTCATTACAATTAGCCTTATGTTTGTGAAGGTATTATAATCGAATGATTGATAAGTTTATTCTATGAGTCAGGCGATACAAAGTACAGATTTTTGAATAGATTATGTCAACATTGATTAGACCGGGCCCTGGTAATTAAATTGTATTTTGAAAAATGCATAAGTATCAAGTATCAAATTTCAAGGTTGATGTGGAGTCCATAGTTTTCCAAATTTAATCCAGTTCACAGCTGTTTCATCTGTATTATTTTTCAACAACAGAGAAAGAAAAACAAGAAAAGAAAAATTGATTAGGTATGACAGGAGATACATGTATGTAATTGTAAATCTTGTTCAGAAGGGGATTAGGAAAACAATTTTAACTGAAACATTCTTTTCAATGATACTTTCCCCATGAAATAGCTCTTGGCAAAGGAATGAAAGGTGATTGATTTGTTAAAGTAGGGATACAATGTTCATTAACATATTGTGCATTTACTTTCAATAGGTTTATGATTGTATTACTAGTGATATATATTTTGTTTTGGGTGAAAAGAAATAATAAATCATATAAATTGGTATAGTTTGATATAAATACTAATAATATATAAAGGAACAAGTAATGACTGGGTGCTTCTGGCATCAGTCGGTCCTCCGGAAGACGTAACTGGTTGTGAAACCTGATATTCTAGTGCAATCCAACTTGATACAGTGACCCATGTACCCTGGCAGAAATGTCATCTTCATTATCATACTTTATCTGTTTAATTAGAGGGAGGACTATAAAAAAAGGAAAAAGGGGAGTTCATTCGTTCTGTTTAATTTAATAGAATGGAGTTCATAGATGTGGGGCAATGTCGAATATTGAAGGAGTATAGATTAAGACTGGTCTTTGACAGATTGGGTGTCCGATGTGTAACTCTAGGAGCAACCTGGCCCTGAGTGATGACATAATGAAGCACTGCATCCCTAAACCTTAGTATACCGGTAGACACTGCCCTACCAATGGACGGACCGACCTACCGGCCAGCAAGCCACGCAAACAGCACTCCATGTTGACATATTAACATATCTCTGATAATGATGATAACATGCGTACTGTCGTCCCGGGGCCTCGTGCACTTCGCCCAGATCAATGCGTGCACATACCGATATTGATAGATATATATATATATCCATCTATTTACGTTTGCTATGGGGAGAGCGGGAGATAACGCATTCACCTCTTTTCAATCAACGATTCCTTAAACCCACTGCTCGGCTTTCTTGCACATGAGCAGGCGGCGGTAGACGGCGGCCATCCACCTATATCTCCATTATTTTCTAAACCGCATCATCTCGTGTTGAGGCGAAGGGAGATCGAGAGAGGAGCAGTATTCTGAGGTAAGGGGAGACAAGCTAGATGCATGTATAATGAGTTGGCTCAGATTGCTGACAACGAAGGTTGATCAACTTCAATTAAGGCTCCACTAGATGTTCTAGCTGTGCTCTGTATCGTCATCAACATGTCTTTCTTTCTTGGACATTCATGTGTGTGCGTGATTGATTGAAACATGTTGCTGTGTCTAATCGCGCTGGGTGTGTAGCAAACATTCATACACATGCATACATGATGTGGTAGTGATTTGTTTGTGTGTGTGTTTATTTTACTCTGGTGGTTGCTACATCATAATTATACTACAAATGTAAATAGATATATCTATCTTTCATATGTTCTTGTATACTGCCTTGAGTATGATATATACAGTAAGTGGGTTGTACATTGATCCTAGGGAATTGACAATGCAATGGAGTTGTATGTGTGCCGTTATGATTGAATACATGTGTGTCTATGGACCACCACAATATAGAGACGCATTAATAATGCATGCCTGTTGTATTTCTATGATTATCAACAGATGATAATGCAACTACCAAAAGTATATATATATTTTTTTGTATTTACGGATAGAAATGTAGTATTCATGATTGATTGAGTATTATATTCTTCTTGTCACATTCGTTGAAAGAAAGTCATTTTGATTTATAATCATCATCAGTGGCATCTTATAAGTACCTGTAGCTAGTGGTTGTCACTATCACAGTGCCTGCCATTCTAGCAGGTGCAGATTTATGACTGAATGCTTTCAGTTCCCCTTTTCTATATCTCTCTCTGTCATGTATTTCCTCTCTCAAGCACACATGTAAAATGATGTACATGTAGGCTTACACATTCTCTCTCTCTCTCTCTCTCTCTCTCTCCTTCTCTCTCTCTCCTTCTCTCTCTCTCCTTCTCTCACTCTCTCTCTCTCTCTTTCTCTCTCTCTCTCTCTCTCTCTTTTTTTCCATCTCCTGCTAATTTTTCATCTCCATCTCATTATATTTTTTGTCCTTTCTATATTTCTTCTCTAATTTTGGGAAGGGGTCTCTGTACTCTACCAATTTGTTTCCAATTTATACCTGAAATACCTCAATCTCATTCCTGCCCTTTTCCTCTCAAACCTAAAACTGTTTCTTATTTATGTCTCTCACCCTTTCTACCTCTCCATCTAGACCTCTTCCTCCCTCTCCTTCCCTCTCCTCTCCTCTCCTCTCCTCTTCTCTTCTCACCTCTCTCTCTCCCTCTCCCCACCTCTCTCTCTCTCTCTGTCTCTCTCTCCCTCTCTGTCTCTCTCTCTCCCCCCATCTTTCTATCACTCCCACTCTTCCACTGTATGTCTCTCGCCATGTACATGTATCTCTATTTTCTCTCCATCTCTCTCCATCCCTCCTCATCTCTCTCCACCTCTCTCCACCTCTCTCCACCTCTCTCCACCTCTCCACCTCTCTCCACCTCTCCCCATCTCTCTCCACCTCTCCCCACATCTCTCCACCTCTCCCCATCCCTCCTCATCTCTCTCCACCTCTCCCCATCTCTCTCCATCTCATACCTTGTCTTCTCCCAAGTTGCCTTCCCTTTGAGCCCTCTTTCAATGTTACTCCATTTGCTAATCAAATACACTGACCCTGTCTCAAATATTGGTATTGATTTTACGATGCTTCATTAATTCCACTGACTAAATGCCTGTATGGGATGGGGGGGGGGGGGCTGCCCTATTCTTGACTAAGATAAGATTCTACTCTTCTTTTAAAGGGATGGTTCACCGTGAAATTCAAAATTTATCCATATTCTACATCTACAATATTTTCTTGTATTTATATCACTGCTGTGAAGTTTTAATCCTCTACACATCATGGGAAGAAAGGACAGTTACTAAAATGATTATGAAAAATAAAATTGTTATGTGAATTACTATTTATCTACTCAAACAAAGAAAGATAAGGGTGATTTTGTTGTTTATGCTGTTATCCGATTAAGACGAGGCCCAATATATATGACTCTGACTGGAGAAGATGTGCGTTATACCAGATTCAAAGTGTATTCATTGAGTTAAAAACCAAAAAAATACCACCAACAACAAAAATGGTAATTTTTCACCGTTTAAAGTTTTCAACGTTTAAAGTTTTCAACGTAGTTGACCATAGGTAGTGGAGGACAGAGACAGTGACCTGAAAAAAGTGCATAATACTTAAAGCTTAATAGATGCATGGACTCTAGATTTGACCAACTGACTGACCTGTTCAAGTTCATGAGTGACCGTGCATAAAACTGCTGCTTTTATGTAAATATTGTTTGTTTCCCCTAAAGCCATCTAAGAAGGAATCAATATAGGCTCATTTACATTGCAGAAAAAATATTTGAAAAACCATCAGTTTTTTAACTACTGCATTTACACTACTGGAAAAAACCCATTAAAAAACCGTTGGTGTTTGATCATTCTGTGTTTTTTATGTGTCAGTTGTGCGGATGTGCCAGGAAAAAATTAAACACGAGGGCTAGGGGCGAATTCAACCCCGAAATGCCCAAAAGAGCCCCCGATAGTCATAATAGAGCCCCCCAAAATGTGCATGTATAGTTCAATGCAAAACAAATTAAATAGTGATATTTTTATGCGAGCAAGCTTGAAAAGTAGCCCCCGAAATATGTTTAAATATTTTCCCCCCTGATTATTGCGTCACTTGTCATTGCCCTGCGTGTGTTGTTATGGAAGTGAGGAGAGTCACATGACTAAAAATCACAATAGTTTACTGGTGTTTTGAGTGCAAGCATTTACATTGCAAAAAAAAAAAAGAGTTTCGGCCCGCATTTAAAAAAACCACACTCCAGAGGTGGATTTTTTGGGGTCATGTTTATGGGTAGATGCATAGCACTTTTCAACAGAACTCTGTAATGTGAGAAAAAACAGTTGGTTTTAGCTTGCAGTGTAAATGCAGCTAATCTGTTCTTCTTGACCTGTGGATCGAATAAGGTTAAAAAATTCTTGTTAACATGCTGGATACCATGTGATTTTTGTATAACATGTGTCGTCCATAACCTGAATAATTTCGGCTTAAAGGGGAAGACTACCCTAACAGTCGGTTTTAATTGAAGCAAAAAATGAGAGAATCAGTGAAAGTTCAAGTAAATTCTGATGAAAATCAAGAAAGTTATTATTTTTTTCCTCATGGAAATATACATTCTAAGATCAGAGAATAATAAGTTTGAAATACGTATATAGGTTGAATAAAATGTAGACTTAAAACATCATTGGTGATTCAACATCCCCCCCCCCCCCCCCTCTGGCAAAATGTGGCTCAAATTTAAGCAAACAATTTAGGTCTGATAACCATAATGACTCATCATATTAGTTATTATGAAAATCCCAATGCTTCCATGAAATAGCATTGGCTCATAAAAGTGCTGAGTGCTGTATTCTATTTGAGCTGAAGAGCCCATTATGCCTCATGCATGAAAAGTCAGTGACACTTCCGACCTGAGAAATTATTAACATTTCTACTCTAGTCAAAATGAAAATTGTCCAAAAAACTAGTCTAAAAAGATTGAAAAAAGCAGCACAGATATTATATATATTATGTATGTACATATATACCGATATATATATATATATATATATATATATATATTTATATATATATATTTTTGTATTAAATACCATTTTCAACTCTGAATATATTTTTCATCTATCTACCCTTATCCTAAGGAAATAGTAGATACAAAATTGTCTAGGTTTCTCGGAAATGCCGTAAAAATATAGAGGAAATATAGCCCCCAAATATATTTTCCTCACATTTGAAAAATGGCCAGGGTATATTCAGAGGTAGACATTGCATTTTATGTTATAGATGAATTGACGTTGTTTAACTTGTAAATTCTATACTGCTAATATCCAGTTATGACTGAAAGATGAATTATTTAGAATAAGGAACAGATAAGATTTTCATGTCACGAAAAATGTAATTAACCCATCAGATATGTTTCATTTTCATCTCCAATTATAAGTTTGAATCCAAAACATCACGTGCATCGATCCTCAAGGGGATTAATAATGTGAAAGAATGCCTATCGTCGTCAGGAAAGGAAGCAGCCGACCGCGATTAATAGTATGATTTATCTAACGGTAATTGATTACGCCAATGTGTCACTCTGCCTGGGCTAATACCGCAGGAATGACATGTGGGTCCGGTTCGCATCAATAATTCAGACTTTAATTTCCAATTTGGTAGTCCCTGATCGACATACCCATGGAATGTGTTCCAACCACAATGCATTGCGATCATGTTGCATGAAAAGAAATGGATAGATAGAGAGGGTTTTGTTACTTCTTTTTTGAAGTGTACCAATCACAGAAAAATATTATGTTCTCCGTAATTATGTTAGTTGCTACGTTTTCAAATACCGGTACTATCGTAACAATTCATTATTTACATAATAGAAAATGAGTCATTATTTTGATCTATTACACAAGACCTATACTTTTTTTGTAAATTGTGGTTGATTTTATTGCTAATTTGAACTTAAATTTTTTGAAGTAAAAATTGTAAAATAGATGCCCTTCTCACAGTTCTGATTTTATTGTGCAGCTGCTTCGGCAGAATTTCAAAAGTGTTTAGACTTTCTTTGAAGGATGCAAATGTCATACATTTCGTGTCTAGAGATATAACGATGATTCACAATGATTAATAATGATTTAAAACTAATGTTTACTTGAGCTTCTCTTAAGCTGCATTTACACTGCAAGCAAAATCTTCAACTTTTTCACATTCCGATGTTTTGTCAAAAGTTGCTAAGCAACTCTGGTAAGCACGACAACAAAACTCAAATCACCTTACCCATCTCTGCAGTTTGTTTTGTACCGCCGCCAGAAATTTCACTGATTTTTGCAGTGCGAATGCCCGTTCTCAAAATATCAGAGAATGGTTATGGTTTTTGGTCACGTGACTCTCCCCGCTTCTTTGCGATCGCATCTACTCACTACTCACCAAAAATCAAAAAACAAAAAATAAGCAAACACCAACATTTTTTAATGGTTTTAGGCTGTGCAAATGGACCTATACACAAGACATCTAGTTCTTTTAATTTCTACTGGACCTGTTATGTTTGTGGCACATGACAAGTCATTAGTGACAGAGTCGTGTTCAACTACTCAAATATTTATGAATGCTTTTTGCAAGTGATTTAGGATAGGGCAGCTGGGAATTCTCTAATTTCCCACTTGTATGGCTAGTGAGCTAATTAAATGGTAATACATTTATTAGGAAAATCATCAGGCATGGCAGTATCATAAGATAATAGAATGCGTCATTGGCATTTAGTCTTTGTGCATGGGGTGGTTTAGTGACACCAATTATGTTTTTTTATTTTCCCCTTATTTCAGCTTAATCATAAAAAAAGGCAGTTAGAAAGAAACTGCTTACTGACTGTTGTAAAACTAGAAACCTTTTACCAAGTGAAACGTCTGCGAAATTCTACGAGTGGTTACGATTTGCGAAAGATTCATGGTGCAAAATGAACAGACCTTGAAACATGACACAGAAATTTTGTAATTCCCCCCAAATTACTTTCTGTGGAAGTTGCTCTCGTTACAAATTGCAAACGTTTCTGGGTTTTACAGATATAATTTGTAGGCCTGGCTTGTTAGTCTTGATAGCAGATTATAGATAAAATAGCTGTAGGTCGACTAACACTTCGACAGGCCGCACACAGCAACTTAACACAAGATTTGTTTGATTGTACCTGCTCTATTCCTCTTCTGTTGAAACATGCAGCTGTTTCTTCAGCAAATACAAAAAGAAGAAGGAAAAAGAAATTATATCATCTGTTCATTTTTTGGGTCTCTTCTAAAGGTTGCTATCTTCTCATGGGAAATATGCAACAGAATTATGAATGGATGGGTAAGTCCCATCTGTTCCAGGGTGCATAGGTCAAAGTTAGTTGAGTTCAGTTGGCCTGTGATGGAACAGATGGATGTTTCAATGTAGTTCTTCTGTTCCTTCCCTCCCTCCTTCCATTATAAAAAAGGTTAGACAGGCAAAATCCTGGCCAAGAGCTCCAACTGCAGGGGGTTACATCAGGACCCCATTTCACAAAACTTGTCGTCAGCGACAAATGACATTTTTTTATTATAAGCTATTAAAATCCTCGCTTCTGATTGGTTATCAGCAGATTTTTCACTGATTTTTGTCATTTGTAATTTAAAAAAGGCTTTGTGAAATGGGTCCCAAAACTTTTGTAAATGAGTCAACTCCTTTCTGGGTCTCAGCAAGCGATATTTTCATATTGTGAATTTCAGCCAGATTTGTCTTTGACAGGAAGAAGACTGACTTGACATTTTTCCAACCCCCCCTCGGGTATAACATAAATATGTCCCTTATATATATATAAACTTGCAGAAAATGAAACATAGGATATTTATTATTATTGTTTTTGATAGCAAAGCAAGCATGATTTCTTCTGTTATTGTCCGTCTTTTCGTCCTCAACAATATTTTCATATTCTTGTGAATATCAGCCTAATTTTTAGTTGACAGCAAGGAGACTGAATTGACAGTTTTATAAACTTTTTTCAGGTTAAGATATAATATAAACATGTCCTTTATTTGTAGACTGGCAGAAAATAAAAACATAGACTATTTATTATTTGTATTGATAGCAAAGCATGCAGCGAAAGTGTTTTGATTTCTTCTGTTATTGTCTGTCTCTTGGTCAGTTAATATGCCTTCTCATCATGATACCTATTTACATGTACATGTAGGCCTACTCCGGCGCATCCATGTGGGGGGGGGGGGGGGGGGGTTGCAAGAGAAGCTCCTGTCTTTAATGAGTCTAGCATTATTTAAAGTGTGACCATATATCTTCTGCTGCATGCAAGAAGGCTGTTACTGCCGTCCACAATACAAAGCTCTTACAGCCTTTTTACGAGAAGCCCAGGATATCCTTAAAGATAAAGTTGAGTTCTGGTCATGTGATTGCATTGTGAAAGAAACGGTGAGGAATCTATCAGAAAAGGTTGATCATCTAGTATATAAGTATTTGTGTGTATTGCAAGGTTCTGGAATCATCAAAATGATAAGAAATTTGGCCAAATCTTGGCAAAGTTACAAGCACTGTACATAGAATGATGTATATGGGACTACGCGAGCACATGGCGAAAAAAACCTACCCCCCGATTTTTACGTATTTTATGTCATATTTAGAATATGAAGGCATTTGAAGAGCCTTGCTTTTCAGGGAACATGTTTAATCTGATGTTCTTCCACCCTTGCATAATAACAATGATAACGCTCACAAATTATTTTTTACCTCTTCCCAGAACTCAACCTTCTCTTTAAAGGCTAAATCCACTCCAAAAATATTTTGCTTCTAATAGAGCAAAACAAATTGAGAAAAATCAGATAACTAATAAGGAAGTTATGATTTTTTATAAAAGTATGAAAAAGTATGACGTTTCTTGTGTGTGGACACCCTGGAATGTATACGATGATTCTTTATACGACGTTTCGTTATAGAGTTTCGGGATAAATTGTTTTGTGTGTGGACACGCTGATATAAAAGAGTGCTGGATCCGCCACTGTTGACATAGAAATTAGTCTCCCGCACTGAAACAATACCAACATTCCAAAATTATTTCTGTATCCAAAAAAAATATATAGGCCATCATTTTCTATTATACCCGTAAGTCATGTCTGCATCTACCCTTGACTGAATTCTTTCCACGGTCCGTTGGCATTTTTAATGCTTGCTCACTGACTGGCTGTCTCCACAAAATCATCTTCACAAATACAGGACTACAACGAAACATAACCGCAAATATCTCTGAGATAATCATCTATTATAGGCACAGACAGGGGACCGTGGGATATCATTTGAATGATGATCGTAACTTATCAGTCGGTCACAAGGGTTCATGGTTTGTACACAAAGATGTGGTCAAAGTACAACAAGGCAAGCCAAGCCAAGTATATTTGCATATTCCTCTATGTTGTTGTCTTTGTTATTGTTTTTTGTACTTTTTCCAGACGTTGATAATTTTGAATTGGAAGCATCATTTAAAATGTGAACTTTGGATGGGAAGGAACGGGATAGACAGATCGAATAGAAAACAACAATTGTAATGTAGGCTACGTATTCATGCACAAATTTAGTTGTCTAATCCTCATAAAACAAGTAATTTGGTTCTTCAAAATTTTCACCAAGTCAGGTAAATATGTATTCATAACACTCACATATGTCCGAATGAAGGAGAAATAAAGAAATCAACTGAAAGACCTTTGGACAAATCAGTCAAGTTAGGCTCTGATTTAAGAATGTTGTAGTTTCCATGGTAATAGGGAGTTTTAGATTTGCGTGGACTGATACGTGTGACGTCCATTCAAGGCAGTGCATTAAAAGGACGTCGACCGTAGCAATCCCCATTGTCTTTGTGCGAATCTAAAAGTCCCTAATTAAGGAATCATAAACCTTGTCATCCTGCATCCTATTAATTTTTCTAAAATTTTAAATACAATGAATGGTTATACAGGTGCAATAGTATAACGACCTGTCCTATTGAGTTGCCAATTTGTAGACATGAATGTCAGCCATGTTGTTTTGGGGCAGCTGTTATGGTCTGTCCACCCCGCTATTTCCTTTCACCATCAATTCAGAAATATATTAGAAAAGGGCTCCTTCACATAGCCCTTGTGTCAACTATGTTATTTTTGTTTGTGTACTAAGGCCATTAAAAAAATATACATGTTTAGCCTCCCTGCCCGCTTCCTTTTTGGGGCCCGACTCCTATATATATTTTTGTTTTCTTTTTTTTTTTTCATTTATTTTTTTTTTAAAGAAAAAAAACATGAAAATCACTGCTAAAATGACTGTTTTTCTGATTTAAAAAAAAAAAAAAAAAAATGTCGGCCGCCATCTTGAAAAATAGCCCGAATGTCAGGGAAAATTTACCGAGGGGCCATTTTGAAGAAGAAAAAAAAAAAGGGCCTCCTTCCTATTTTTATTTGGCCTAAATGAATGGCAAGTGGGGATGATAAAATAAAAATGGTTGTGCGCAGCAAATGTCATACATGTACTCACCCATCATTATCTCTGTGTGTGTGATAAGATACAAAACTGAAGTGCAGGGGGGTGTTTCACAAAGATCCTAAGTTGAACTTATCTCTAAGTTGGACTTAAAAGTTATGGAAAGCCGTTAGCATATATGAAAATATTTTGTAAAAGTTATTTTAAAAGGCATAAAATGTTGATTCAAATCATTCATGTTTTCTATTATCAAGGAGATTTTATGTTCTTGATGTGGAATATATAAAAAGTCTAAAATGCTTGAATTATGTATTTGAATATATTTTATTTTAAGGCTACAAATGGCTCTCCATAACATTTAAGTCCAACTTAGAGTTAAGTTAGACTTAGGATCTTTGTGAAACACCCCCCAGGACTGTTAAGTACGCTTAAAATAACCTGTGGTAAACCACCACAGTTTACCGCCGCACGTGTGAACAAGCTATGGGGCATCCCCAAGTGTACAATCCTATACAGTATGATCTGTCTGGCGTTTCCATACACATAATTTAATGAGGGGTTGCGCTCTGCACAGCACAATCAACATACAATGTTGCACATATCTGGCAATGTGAACATTTTTTGTATACAGATGGCATAGTGAATCATAAATACAATAGTCCCCTGTATTAATCTATTAGTAAACCGACACGTGACATAATTCAATTATCTAGCATGAATAGATTAAGCCGTGGTAACATTTTAGAAGAAGACATGATTACTTAATATTTTAGGCACCCCCTCATTGATACAGAAAGAATGATTTGATATTATTTCCAAGTACATTTGTAGGCGTTTCACGTCATCATGGCATGTTATGAGCTGTTGTTGAATGCATGGGGATTTCTCACCTAAGAAACCTAACAATTTATTGATATTTTCCTTGAATAGAAATTAAGGAATTAAGCTAAAAAGGTGATTATCTAATCACAATAATTTGATAACTATCTTTTGATGATTTACGTATGTAGTGAATCAGTTCTTCAATGGCTTGATATTTTAGGTGCAATTTATGATGATCATTTTATTTGTAAAATCGGGTTTGTCAGTATCTGTAATGATCACCTGAATTAATTTAACATCATTCACAAACACAACTTTTATCAGCTTGCAGAAAATTCAAAACAAAGTTGCTTTTGGAATTTGATTCATGAAATGTTCCTGTGTATCTCTCCAATGTACTTTTGAGGTATTGGTTCATTATCTGTGTCCATAATCTCTCCAATGTACTTGTGTGGTATTGGTTCATTATCTGTGTCCATAATTAAACACATATTGAATTTAATCAAAGTCTAATTTGACAATAACATCTCATGAACTTTTCACTTTTGCCTCTTGGTCACACAAATATTGCAATGATTGAGACTCAAAATTCTGGGAATAAAATAGATTCCCCCGCACTTTTATCATGAGAAGGTAGTATTTTTCTTCCCCCTCATCACTTTTATGAATTCTCTGTATTTTGCTTGTGCCTGTGCCTTTGACTGTCCCTATCTGTCCACCTTTAATATTTGTGCATGCTCCCCCCCCCCCCCACTTCTCTCTCCCTCCCCTCCCCTCCCCTTCCCTCCTCCTCCTCTCTCTCTCTCTCTCTCTCTCTCTCTCTCTCTCTCTCTCTCCCCCCAATGATTTTATGCATTTATATTTACTATTTCTACAGGTAATTTTTGTGGACTCTGATAATCAAAAGTGATCCAAGAGAAATTAGTTTGCCCTACTTCTTGTGGGACCTTTTTTTTTATCATGACCAAATTATGACCTATTACTACGCACTTACTCTTTTTGTCTTTAATTTCCTATATCATCAATAGGAAATGTTTCATGGTCATTGACAATGCATTAAATACCATTGTTAAAATGACAAGCCGAAAAATACTTCCTGGAATTGAATGGCTTGATAAGTTCCAGCCCTTGTATGGTTCCTTTTTAAGATGGATGTTTTACACAAGTGCTGAATGTTACAGAGAGAAAGAGAGGGAGAGAGATAGAAAGAGAGATACTGAGAAGCGAGAGAGAGATAGACAAAGGACAGAGACTATAAAGAAAGAGGTTGAGAAATAGAGTTCGTCAGGGAAGAAAAAATGTGAAATAAAGAGGAAAGAGAAGAAAAGGAATGATACACTTTCTTGTTTGAATTTTTTTTTAAACATAGGGAAAAGAAGAATAAAAAGAATAGGAAACAATTGAAATTTACAGTAGAACTCGGGCTGGAGAGAAGCAATCATACCTAAGGAATTTTTCTGAGATATCAAAAGAAATTATTGATCATAATTTGTCCTGAATCGATGAAGATGTTGGATGCGTATCCATTTTGTAACATTAAGCATTGTTTACGCTCCAATACTCAAGAGGTGCGTCCTCATCATCTCGAGATTGCCAAATAGCCCGCTATTTCTGATTTGGGAAATAAACCCGAAGTTACAAATCGCATCTTCCTCAGCTCGAGATTCGACCTCGAAACTTGAAACTCGACCTTGAGAAATTAGCTCAAGACATTTTGCTCAGCATTAGCGCATAGTGCGAGTCTTCGGTCAATCTCGACCAAATATCCCGCTAATTGCTACTTCGGTCTGATGAAGACGCAAATTAGCTGGATAGTTTGCGATCGGGATAGTTCAAATAGCTGGATATTTGGTAATCTCGAGATAGTGAAGACAGGCCTAAGAAGTAGGGCACCTTGGATTTGAATCCTTAGTCTGATGTCATTAAGATCCTTTGTCATTGAGATAACTTTGAAGGATTTCTTTTCTTTTTTTAATCGCTATTTCAAGCTACTGTTTTGTTTAATTTTGACTGTCATAGGATTACATGGTTTTATGATGTATTAAGATTCTAGGAAAGTGTGAAAGTTGCCTCTCCTCTCTTTACGTTGTAGCTTTAGTTTCCTTCCAACAATGATGTTAAAGTCACGTGTATCTTCAGATTTATTTAGAGTTCATGGTTGGGAGCATGGCCTAATGAATACAACATAAGGCAAAGTTAGATTTGGGAAAATGCACTGAATGCTTGGATGAGATGCAGAGATAGTAGCAGGCCTAACTCTACTTGTCTTTTAAACTTCACAATCATAGGACATATTGAAGTTCTTGGCAAGCGGTTCTTTCATAAAAATAAAATAAAATCAAGACTAAGTACAGTCTATAGGCCTATACCTTTTTTTAAGGAAAGAAAGAAGAGATTTTAAAAAAAAATCATGTGGACGAGCGGATCAAAGATGACTTGAGAAAGTTAACAGAGTGGTCATGAACTGCTGCTGAACGAGGCTCTTGACAATGCTAGTGATAGAATTTCTAATATTAGACTCCATATACCGACTCCTATAGAAACTTTCACTTGAGCTCCCCTCACCTGTAATGCAATGAGATTACTGTAAGTCTTTTGCAAGCTCTATTGACCACTATATTCAAATGAAGCACATAATTGTCCCTTGTAGATGTTTGAGATGATTATTGAGGCATATCAAGTAACACTTAGGTCTGTCGTCATCAGCTCAAGATAATCATCCCAAGATATCTTGGGCTAGTTTGCAAAATATCCAGCTATTTGTCCCGTGCGTCTTCACCAGCACGAAGACTCGCACTATTCGCGAACGCTGAGCAAAATATCTTGAGCTTGAGTTTCAATTTTCAAGGTCAAGTCTAGAGCTGATGAAGACGCAATTTTTAACCTTGGGATTATTTCCCAAATCAGAAATAGCGGGCTATTTGGCAATCTCGAGCTGATGAGGACAGGCCTATAGAAGTCTCTTCAATCAATCAGCTGGCTTTGAACCTAGATAGAGATCACAAAAGTAGGAAGTCAGTGAAGAGTTGATTCTTTCTTCTTGTGTTACAAACTGTTGTGTTTCTTGAAAGGAATTATGCATACAATAGGATAATGATAGAGTTGAGTGACTCCATGAAGCCTTTTTACAACATGAGGGGTCTGGCCTTTTCCTATATGGGCTTAACAATGGGCTTGTGGAAGTTGTAGGTCTCAACCTGCTGATCATGTGAATTGCATCTTTTGAGCACATGTCCCTAATCAGCTGTTTGGTTGTAAAGTCTGACTAGGAAGAACGAGAGAGAGAGAGAGGGGGGGGGGGGTGGGTGTCGTGATTAGGCACAGGGCAAGGGTTGAGTGTACTGTTTACCAATACATGCCGCATCGAGACATACGTTTGCCAGAGGCAGCGACAGCAGCTATAGGAACCAACAATCTAATTCCTGCCGTCTCTCTCGCGCTCTAGTCTGCCTGACGACAAGCTGTGATGTGGGTCTGGCTCTACAACTAGAGCAGGTGGGTGTGGTAGGCGTGGCTGCCACTTGCTGTACGTCCAACATTTCCCTCAGTGTTGCTGCTCAGACAACCTCACCTCCGGACTAGTGGTTGTTGCTTCTTGACCGTCGAACAACCTTCCGGGGAGTGTTTCCATGAGCATGACCCTTTGAGCTAAGGTTATGTCATCTTCCTACCACTCATAAAGGGGAACATCTTGTGTTACTTTACCTCTACATTCATTGTGTAACACCGGTCATTGTCTCAGTATATATAGACCGTCACCGGTGGAAATACGCGAGTATCACTTCATCCTCTTGTTAGGAGTGTCAGAGTGTCTTCTCTCATCTGCAGATCAACTCTTTCCTCCAGTCCACTTCTGCTTACCCAACTGGTGGAGTCGAATCTGATGATCTGTGATTCATTTTTCTCTCCAGAATTGCCAAATTTATTTTTCTTCTCATCTTTACTTTATCAATGCAGTTGTGTATACCATAACTAAATCATCTTCAATAGTGCAATACCAAATCTTGGAAATTTACCTCTTGAGGCTTTTCATCAAATAACAACTCTCTGCTGGAGCTGAGCTTCAAAGTCATTGAGGTCTTTTTGGATGCTTATTACTAGATTTCAATTTCTTCATAGTATCTTGGAAGTGTCTACACTCTAGTTATATTGCCCAACAAAAGTTGGACATTCCGGTAATAAATTGCAGACACCAAACCCATCCAATCGGAACCCTTAACCTTCGCATCTTTTGTACATCTTGTCAAAGTTTTTGGACTTCCCGTGACATGCCATCATGCCGACCTCACGACTCAGGTCACCGATGGGTAACATTGGACGAGAGTCTCGGCGGATGCTGGCTCTCTCCTTCATCTACAAGAAACCCTGGTGTAAATTCTTTGGCCAACCTGAGGCAGAACCCAACAACGTTGAGGTAATTGCTTGTTCTTCTGGAATAAATTCATCATTGACCATATATGGTACTCTTTAAAAAAAAAAAAAAAAAAAATTGATACAATTACAATTTTGCTGAAAGAATATTTAAAAGATTTTTGTTCTTAATTGTTGAAATAATATTTTTATTTCACTAGTTTAAATTGTTGGGACCAAACAGAAACTCTAATATGAGTCATCTTTGTGAGTTTTCCATTTTTTTTTAAATCGCTTTATTTCATGACCGTTGTCAGGAACTGATATATATATTAATCAATCTTAAATTTTGTTTGATTCACTTGTTTTCATTTCTAAAACCTTTTCCAACGTAGTTTTACTACATTATTAGTTACATGGAATTTGGCTTCTGAACATGAATATTAATGTATGAAATCACTCGATGGAGTCGCTACTAAAACAGAATATATCTTGACGAGATTGTGTATTTCACCTTATGGTTAATACTCAAATGTCATTTTTTATCAAGAAATGCTCTCTGTGATTTATGACTCGGAGTTTCGAGCGTCCAGTTGTTGTTCTTTTTTTTTGGGTGTAGATTATGCCTTGTCCGGCTCCACGTAGTGTCTCTCGTTGATGGTTCTTCATATTTAAAGGGTTACATAGTCTGTAATGATTGATGGTTTCATTGGTTTGTTATGAATATGAACATCAGAAATGTGATATATTGCTTGTATCTTTAGTTAGGTTCACACAAAGGTCTGTAAGCTTACTATGAGATTATCTTGTAGAGTACTAGAGTTAACTGTTTCTATTGAGATGGTTCTCCAATACTTTAAAAAAAAACATGTGGCTGATGATTATTAGATGAAAATATAAGAGAACGACCAATTTTTGCTTTTGCTTTTTTGGCAAATTCACCATGGAGGGCTGGCTGTTACTAGTAATCAGCCTTTAAGACGTGACACAATCACCACCTTGCCTGGGCACGTGTTTCAATTTCTCAAGTTTTCTACTTCATTGATAAAAGTCTTGTTATCAATTCAAATGAACAGCTGAATCGAGCAATTCCACAGTTTGGAACCTCTACCTCTGTCAATGCAAATGTCAAATGGAGTTATGCATGTGGCCTCTTATGAATGAAAAGATTTTTTGGCTGTTGATGAAATATAAAGAGAATCCTGAAAATAGGTGTTTTTTGTTGTCAAACAATTCTGTTTTATCAAAAAAGTTGAGATCTACATATCCTTTTAAAGAAAAGAATTCTCTCAAGTATCAGAATGAAAATAGAATTAAGACATAAAACTTTTCAAACTTTTAAAACTTTTTTTGGTCTTATCCAGCCTGGCATCTTGGAAGTCCAAAATGACTCTGGCAAGCTTGTAGTATTCCTAAATTGTTTTACCAATTTCTGTTAATTCTTTATGAAATAATTAACAATATGGAAGGTATATAACCTCTAGGTTGTTTTGCATGTTCCGCAAGGTTTTTACTGCTGTATACATATCATACCATCAAAAAAAGATAAGTCAGGGATATCTCTCTTGATCAACTAATAAAACAGAGAACATGGATTGTAACTAACTAATTCTAGTAGTTTTTTTTTAAATCAAATAAGCCATGTTTTTGAAGTTACAAGCATTTAATGCTAATAAACTTATGCTTAATGCAATAATGCACGTCCGACACAACGTGATAACACCCCTGCCAGTCACACAACAATTTTAGTCTCGTCAGTTCGTCACTCAATACAGCCTTTTAAGGTGTGAAGTCCAACGCTTTACGATTGACATCTGTCTGACATTATATTGACTTTCAAAGTCAAAGTCAGACTGTTACCTGTTTGAGATTCTTTAATACCCTTTCAGTTTTATTTCCTTTTTTGGATATGGCAAACAGACTAAATAAACTTCAATTTCAGCTTGCCATGCATTGTCCTTCAGCATGATGTTTCAAAGTTCAAAAGGCCATCTCCCTGTTAATGTTTGACTGACGGATTTAGAGTACAGATGAGGGTATTTAATTGGAAGAGAAAAATGACAGTCTTCTGCCTTCTTAAAATTTGTAATTACATGGAACTTGTCACAATTTCAACAAAAATAGTGATTGTTTTCTTTCACTTTTAGAAGTATTGTACCAACTGTGCATGCCAATTGTGCAAGTTCTAAAGTGCTGGTTATTAATATCTGATGATTTTGAGGTCGTATATAAAAACTTTCATTGATCTTTTCTTTGCTGGTAATTGATTCTCTTTATTTTAATGGTATAAGTTTTGATGGGAATGGGATTTTATTTCAGAGAATTTCGACCCTCTGTCATTGTTTAATTGGGGAAACTTGACCTACTTTATATTCCTGTTTCATTTCATGAATGGAAGGGTCAGAAAAAAAGCATATGATTCATAAGATTGACAAAGCAACAAAAAAAGAAAAAGTTTTCTGATTTGTGTTATATATTTTCATATGAAAACGTCAATTAATATAACTTTTCTGGATTGTAGAAAGATTAATATTTAAACCTGTAGAATACTGTGCTAGATGTAACTGGTTGGGGTCTATGGAAACTGTGTGTAATACCAAACTCAAAGGTGTTTGATGGGTTAAATGGGCTGGATTGATTCACCCCTCCCCCCCCCCCCCCCCCCCCCCCAAAAAAAAAAAAAAAAAATTACATATATATATATATATATATATATATAAACAAGTCTGTCATTTATTTACTCATTATATTCTTTCTGTGGAATGTTTATATGCAGTAAATGCTAATTTTGATCCACATAGGTTGATTTGGGGGATATGTCATTTCACACATTGTAACACATTGAAAGTTTTGTTACTTGTTATTTTTTTTAATAATAATTTTGGTATTGCCTACCATATCCATGTATTTTTCATTTGAAACACTCCCCTTTCCAATTTCTATGGTTAAGTCATTGCAGTCGTGCCTATTTCCTATTTCACAACAGAGCAGTGACATTACTGCATTGAATCATGACAGAAAAACTGATTTCTTATTTACCCCGCAAACACAATAACACCCCCTACTCCAAAGTACATGTGTGGGGCAACAGTAGCAAGCGCGGTAATTATGACGTCAGTCTTGATCCCCTTAGGGATAAGCCGTGTCGAATGCGTGTTGAGGGGAGCATAGAAGAATCCAACCACGGTGTAATTAACGAGATAAATGAGACAATCGTGTGTGGTTAACATACCGTGAGTCCACTTGTTTTCTTTCTTAATGCGATTAGCGTCGAGCGAAGTGATGCTGAGCCCGTGTTATTATCCCACTCTTCACCAGTAAGAACTGTTTTAATGATTTCTCTCTCTTTCCTATCACTCCCCTTTGCCCTTTCTTTCCTTTTCTTTTTTTCATCTAGAGATAAATTAATTTACATTAGAGGACTATTTTCAATAGAAGAAATGGCCATAAGGGTTCGTGGAACCCTGAGAGGAAGACTTGGTGGATGTTAACTTATTGAATACTGAATTCTCTCATTGCCATAGACTTAACACAGGGACCAACCGGTTCCAGTAGACAATGGGTTTACATGTAGTATTGATATCATCTACTGAGAGCCAGAAAGACATTAACACTGTATCAATTATATGAGTTAATGCCTTTAATACCTTTAATCCCTCCCAAAATTTTAAGAAATCCTAGAAAATGATGCAACCTATATCACCACTTATAGCCCTGGATATCCTTGCCTCGGGTGCTATAGCAGGTTAAAAGTGTACTGAAAGTTTCAGGAAGTAGTTCAAGCAGTAGCGATTCATGATTGTTTGCAAACAATACCTGAAAGGTCCTTGTCCGCACAAGCTGAATGATGAATAAGTGCTTTGTATTACATACTGATATTAAAAGGTTTTTGTTCCTGCTATTGTCCACCCTTTACAATAAAAGTTATTTCATTTCATTGTCTATTGTTCAGAATCTTCAGATTGGCAAAGAATACATACATACACATAGGTAGTTAGGTAGATAGATAGATAATGATAGATAGATAAATAAATATATTCTATAGATAGATGGATATAGTTTTAAGTTAGTAGATCGATGGAGACATAAATTGATAAAGCTTGATGAATAGACAGATATATATAGCTCATGGATGGATGGGTGGTTAGATGGAGATAGATAGATAGACAGACAGACGGACAGACAGACGGACATATATATATATATATATATATATATATATATGGATAGATGGATAGATAATTGTATAGATAGATAGATAGACTGATGGATAGACTGATGGATAGACAGAGAGATAGATAGATAGATAGATAGATAGATAGATAGATAGATAGATAGATAGATAGATAGATAGATAGATAGGTAGGTAGATAGGTAGATGGATAGTCAGACAGATAGGTAGATAGGTAGAAAGAAAGATAGATAGAAAGATATATAGACAGACAGACAGAAAGACGGACAGACATACAGACATATAGATAGACAGACAGACAGACAGACAGATCAACATATAGATAGATAGATAGATAGATAGATAGTCAGACATATAGGTAGATAGATGGATAGATAGATAGGTGGATAGCTACCGGTAGACAGATTGAAAGATGTAGGTTACAGCATGAACTCCACTGGAATTCATATTGATTAGTAGTAGGGTCCAGGGGGAATCCTCGTACTCATTTGGAGTGTCCAAGGTTACTTATTAATTCACATGTCACAATATCGCTAGGCTTCCCTTCAAGATACTCTACCTCACTATATAGGCCTGTCCTCATCAGACCAGAGTTGTAAAATAACACGCTATTTCCCGAAGCCCAAAATTACGTTTTCACCAGACCGATACACTCATCACGAAGTAGATGAAGACGGGAGCAAAGTAGCCCGCTATTTTAGAAACAAGACCAAGATTTCTCTGGATATTTTCTCGACCAAATTGCAACCCGCCAATTGCAACTGCGGGCTGATGAGGTCGCGGATTAGCTGGCTAATTTGAGTTCGGGCTAGGTAAAATAGCGGGTCATTTTGCAACTTCGATCTGATGAGGACAGGCCTAGTTTATATTTAAACTCCTCTAGATGAGCCAAAATTGGAAGAGCTCAGAAAGGATGGATCAAAAACAGTAATCATGAGCTTGATGAAGTTTTGTATGCATTATTCCCCCCCCCCCCCTGGAGTGATGTAGACCATTTTCATGTCTGTTATTCAAAACGAAGTTTGGAAGATGAGAATAGCTTGAATTATTCTTTTTCACATCTCTCAGCTAGTCATAATCAAGTTGTAAAGGGGATAAGGGTCCGCATTAATTCTGTGAAAGGGTTTTCAAATCGTTGTCCCTGTAACTTGGCTATCATTCATATGTCTTGATTGCATTACAGTTGTGCATCTTAATGTAATATCTCTCGATGCAAGATAGAGTATGAGTTTTTCATTTGGCAAACAGTCAATATTCTTGGAAAAAAGGAACCTCCTTATGGGCATGTCTGCTATGTAAATTCTTTTCATGAAGGAATCGATTATGTAAACACAGCGTTTGTTCGTTGGATCACGTGGCAAACTTTACTATGAGCACTGCTGTTAGCCTAGGGACCAGATCGGTCTAGATCGACCTAACGGCATGCATGGTTATGGAAATAAGGAGGATCCATGCGTCTCCTTCATTAGACACTAACATTTGTTCCAGAGTGCTCCAGGTTTCATTTCATCAAAGATTTGCAGTTAGGTTTGAGATTAGGTTAAGGGTTTGAGTAAGGCACAGTGTTTGGTCTATGGTTGTCTTGTTTGATGTTAGAAATTTTAATTGGTTATCGTAGGATAATGACTATGGTGCTGTAGTCTCTATGCAGAGCGTGTTACATATACAACTGATGCCGGGTGCTGTGCCTGCATTTTTGGACCAGACCAGTTTAGGTCGATGTAACAGCAATCAATGTAAACAGAGTTTCACTCTCGATCATTCCGAGATCTCAGTAATAACTAGGCCATGGCTGTTAAGGCTCAGGATGTGTTCCAACAGACAGAAATCTGTCTACAACAGGCTCTTTTGAAATGCTGTAATTAAAGTTGGATTAGAGAATGTCCATCAGGGAATGGTTTCTGATATTACATTGCAATGTGGAAGACATTGATAAACTCTTCACTCAAGTATCCTTTCAATTGTTAATGCTTCATGAGCTGATCTGAAACATGATGTATGTTCAATGAAACTAGTTCAAGAGAATTTATTTCTGTAATTCTAAAACTAAAATGATGAATTAGTTCTTGGAAACAAATCCATTTCAGAGTTGGTTCAAGAAAGACAAAGTTGAAATTCAATCATGTTATAGCAACATAATTATTTTGAATTAGTCTGCAATTTGCCTGTGTATAATCCTAAACCATTTATGGTGATACCTTTCTGAGGCTTATTTTGTTGTCACTTAATCATGCCCTGAAATCTGAAATAACATCTTTAAAGATTGTATGGTTTGTTAGCCAACTATGCTGGAATCTTCTTCATTTGTATCTTTAGCTGGTCTTTATTAGAGTGTTTATAACTTTGTACCTAGACAGTCACACAAACATTCTTCATCCCAATTGTAATGGTCTAAAGACATTAATGGTTAGAATTGAAAGTTAATGAAAAAACCTAGATTTTTAAAGATAGGCTCCATCCTTTCTAAAATGCATAATCAATTAAACAATTAAACTCTTCAAGTGTTGCTTATAGCTTTACAAATTGGTACATGCAACGATCGACGAAAACAAATCATGGAGTTTCCTAATCTTGTTGATTATCAGATACATGATGTTAAGTAAAGACATTTAAAGAAGCAGAAACTTATCAGGAACCAATCTCATCATCCAGAGAGCGCAGCCATGAACTAATTTCCGTCTGGTCCACAGCTACGGGAGGAGGGCCCAGTGGTGCTAATTACCTTGGATGAGCTTTTCAATTACACCTGTCATCCCGATTGAAAAGGCCGCGCCTTCTGTTCTCCAATGTATTTATTCATGTTGTGTGAATGTTTTGTAAATGTATTTTCTTGTTGAGTTATCTTTCAGCGTGCTGCAAAGAGCTCATCAAGAACAAGATGAGTACAGTCACTATTTGGTGCGTGAGGGAATTAGGGGTCTAGACCAAGTGTTGTGCTATGATAGCTCGACGGCACAGTGCAGTGCCTTATATTTATCAAAATTGATATTGGTGAAACAACATTCGTTAGTGAAGAACTTCATTTTTTAACTTGGTTGTTCGTTTTCTGTGATTTTCTTTGCTGTATCAACATTTAATTTCAATGATGTCCTGCCTAATGAACGAATATGTAAGTATTTTCTTTAGATTTAGAACTTTGAAATTCAAGATATATCAATCAGCATCCATTCTACTGCATCGAATCAGATGGCACATAGGGAGGGAAGGACTTTGCAAGTTACAACACTTCATGTGGAACTTTCTGGAGGTGATCAAAATCTCGCGAACGGGGAGAACGACTTTTGCGCATTTGCATGCAGCTCTGTACTGCACAATGAGTGGATAAATTTAGGAAATCTTAGCTTTAGCCCAGTGATGTGAGCTAAAGATAATGGTATTTTTGTCACTTGATACAACACACTGGGTGAATGAATGTCATTAATGGGTCCGAGAAGAGCATTTGTCTTCAGCCGATGTAGTTGTCTGTAGATCTGTTGTCTGTGCAAGCTAATCTCTACTGACCCAGCTCTCGCTGATATTGTTCATTGAAAAGTCTTTGTAATTGGGTTGACATATGGGATGCAGTTGAAATTGAATGTTATTTTGTTGTTGTTTAGAGACTATGAGAATAATGTCATAATTAATTGTGACCATAGTAACAGTCATTTTACTGAGAGTGAGAGAAAGAGAGAGAGAGAGAAAAAAAGGGGTGGGGGGGGGGGGGGGGTAAAGGGAAAAGAGAGAAAGTATGTCAGTTTATGTATTTTGAAACTATTGGGCTTTATTTGGAATGTTTACCAGCAGTATTTAATTAGTTTCCTTGTTAATAATAATAATAATAATAATAAATAATCCGGTTTTTTATATATAGCGCGCAATACACCGATCCAACGATGTACCTAAGCGCTTTACAGATATATTATTACCCCGGTCATCGGATTCAGGCTTACCCGCACATAGTGTGTGCACATTTTCCACTCCCTGGGGAGCATTCCAGCCAGTCGCCATTTTACAGGCGCATACTTGCTCGTTCAACCACATGAACGTTCGCATCCTACCGGGTACCCATTTAACACCTGGGTGGAGAGTAGCAAGTGCAGGTAAATATCTTGCCAAAGGATATTAGTGCCGTGTCGGGATTCGAACCCTCGACCTTCGCATCTACAGTCAAGCGCCTTAAACCACTCGACCACGACACTCCCGCTGTTTCATATTTACATGTATACAAGTACATGTATGGGTCGAATGTATGACAGAATTAATGTCTGTCATCTTCTGAGAAACAGAAGGGCATTAATTATATTGGTCATTTTGAAAAAGAGCAGGAAATGCTTTTCTGGCTCCCAATATCTACCCTGCAATGCTTTGAGAGTCACGTTCTGTTTGTTTTCCTCCACAATGATTCTCTCACTTGCTTGCCTTGCCTTTTTGCGATGATACAAACTGTTTAGTTTTGAGTGAGTAGCCCCTCTTTAAGTCAATGGCCTGTAACTGAATCACCAGTCATGAATGTCTCGCATGGGAGGCTGGTAGGGAAGGGACGATGGCTTGCGAAGATAAGAACCGTCAGACGACTTCACTTGATACATTCATGTTCGTCCTCATTGATGTATCTTTGCATTTCATCATGTTTGCTTGAACAAAGCCATTATAATAAGCTTTAAAGGTAAGCATTCAGCTTACCACTTCATGAAAAATCAAAATTATTGTGTTGCATATTTATCAGGAGGGGTTAGATAAGACATGATAACTATATAATATCGGGGCTCTATACTTCTTCCTTTCGCCCAGCGAGGATATATGAGGATGTATGACTGCACCAGACCCCCAACTTATTTTTTTTATTCATATAATTAGGGGTGAGGAGTGATTTTTGTTTTGTGGGGGGGGGGGGGGGGGGCTTGGGGTAGAATGCATTTAGTTGGTCAGATCTAGAGATACACATACAGTATATTCACTCGAATTATTAATAATTGTACATATTCTTTAATATATTGAGGGGTATAAATAGAGATTAAATATAAAAGGGGTTGTCAATTTGTATGATATTCTGTATATTGCCAGGGTGTAGTATATATACTTGAAGACAAAAGCACAGTTTGATCAAGATACAAGGCATTAGTGCACAATCCCTGACTGGAAATGGAACTCAAACCCTTCTCATTGAAAACCCAGAATTAGAACCAGCTCCTCAGTGATTTCTGTAACTTGCAGCTTTGTGTTTAATCATGCTTGTCTCTTCAATCTAAGCTGTAATTGCTTCACGTATACAGCAGCTTCCCCCGTCCATCCACACATCTTCACTCCTTCCTTCCTCCCTCCCTCCAAAAAAAAAAAATCTTCACATATTACATCTCTGGGATTTCCTGGGTACGAGTGATGGTCGATGGAAGGAACAACGTGAGAGAGGGGGAGTGGACAGATAGATGGATAGATGGAGGAGCTGTGAAAGGAAAAATCAGAAGATGATTGGGATTCCTCCTGTAGCCACCCTCTCCAGAGGCTCTCAGGCATTTTATCTGGTTGTAATTTTATCTATAAGGGGATTAGGACATTATTAATCTGTCTGCTCCGTTGGGTATAGACAGTACAGTGATGGGACAGAGGCAGAGAGAGAGAGAGAGAGAAAGAGAAATAATAAGAGGTGTAATAAAGGGAATATTGCATTATATGCCTGACAAAAGAGCATTTCAGAGATGAGAGAGAGAGAGAGAGAGAGAGAGAGAAATGAAAGGAAGGTCTTGGAGAAAGGGAGAGAGAGAGAGAGGGAATAATATTCTGACCAGCATTGAGAGAAAGCGATAAGGACTTTATATGAATGGAAAATAAATAATGGAGAGAGAGAGAAAAGGCTTAGGAGAGTACGAAACAATCTATGAGCAGATTGGCAAG
Source organism: Strongylocentrotus droebachiensis (assembly GCA_035222895.1). Taxonomy (NCBI): domain Eukaryota; kingdom Metazoa; phylum Echinodermata; class Echinoidea; order Camarodonta; family Strongylocentrotidae; genus Strongylocentrotus; species Strongylocentrotus droebachiensis. Next base: position 320,945 of record JAVYIG010000412.1, on the reverse strand, counting down.
ATTAAAAAGAAAGATGGGGGAGGGGCGGTTAAACAATATATTTCAACTCCAAAACCATTGAGCTTTTATGCATCTTCTTCACTTAATGTTATCATAATATTTTTTGTGGGCCAACATAAATGCCTTTTAAATGAATGTTGATGCTATCCTCATTTTTCAAACAAAAGCTTGAGGGAATAATTGCAATCATAGTGATTAGTGAGTGGGTGTCTTGAGTGGGAGGGAGGATGAAAAAATGAAATGTAAACTTTTTTTTGTTGTGGTTCATATAGCTGGATATGTGAGTTTCTGAATACATATTAATGTAATCCCCATGAGGATTATTGTGTTGTTTCAGCCTTTAAAAGATAATCCAGAGATATAAGCTATACTTATCACTTTGTTTGACCATGATTTTGTTATCTTCCATTGTAAACTCTCTTTTTCAATTGCTATACGCAAAGGAGGGTTTATGATATTTATTACATTCGTTGTTACGGTATGTTGAATATCCACTAGTTTCACTGTTTAACAAGAATTGGCAGGGAAAAGGAGAAGTGTCCACACACGCACCAACAAAAAATCATATACTATTCATTTTTCATCACTTAGAAATATAAATCTAGGCATAGTGCCACTATCATAGGCGTACATGTACACTTCCTGTTTATAATTAGCAGTGTATATGCGCTCCCTGTAAGTATTGACAGATTGAAGCTGGCATTCCCTTTAAGATATTACTTAACTCCCGACGCTAATTGAACATACCGATGGTTCTTTTATCTAAGTCATGCTGCTCTATTCAAGACGCTCCGGATTTGATATAGCCCTGATTGCAAAGGGCCTTCATGCAACCTTCCCACTCGTTAACAATCAATTAAAGAATGGCGCCTCTATCCAAATGTTCGCGGAACGGGTTAGCGCGATGTTTGCGGATAGGCACATTGACATTTCTGATTCTCCCTTCCTTTTTTTTTTCTTGGCAAGTGTTATACAGTGATGTACATGGGTTTAGACAGATAATCTCTTTCACAGATATTGGCGAAGGTACACTTTGGGGCTAAGCGCTAAGCGCTTAGTCTAGTCATCATGTTCGTTAGCTTTGGTATGCGTAATCGGTTATCGCTCATCTTAACAGACGCTATTTCCAGGTGCATGGGACCATTGCGATACGTCATACGCTCAGCGTGTGTAAGATACCATCTTCATGCATTTCTTCATTTTGAGTAACTGGGCAGGAAGCTTGGACGTACGGCACCCCTTGTCCTCACACACAATTCCAGCATTTGTTCGGAGATATCGCACTTCTCGTGTCATCCGTAATATTAGCAAGATCTGTTGAAGAACTTGTCTTTCTAGAATGTGACCCAGGCCAGGAAGGGTGCGTGCATGGATGTTAAGACGTTCTTCCATTATCAGAGAACCCATGTGGATTGTGGATTGTACTACATCTAGTTCTTATTTGTGTCTTGACCACAATATGTGCTGCTTGTATTTCTTCTGGACGATTAACACTGTAAAATCTAAGGGCTGTGTCCACATCTAAGGAAGATAGGTGTCATCTTCAAGTTTTTCCTTCTTGATCATCTTCAAGAAAATGCCAGAGCGGAGGAGTCATATTTGAATGTCTCATCCACCAAAATTTGAATGGTTTAATTGGATTACCTTTTCTGATGCATTTTAACCAGTTGGAATAAACCTGTATCAAAGTCAACATTTTATTGTTTTATCACTTCAATTACCTTTTCTAATGAATTTTAATCAGATGGAATAAACCTGTATCACAGTCAATATTTGATTGGTTTAATTGGATTACCTTTTCTGTTGCATTTTAATCAGTTGGAATAAACTTGTATCACAGTCAACAGCTATGGAACAATTTCAAGCCATGGAATATTTATTAGTGTACTGAAAATCTAGGAAGTAGTTGTCATCTTGGAGCATGAGCAAGCCGTCTTAGGTGACACTTTGGCAATACCTGTCTAGGATGGCTGAGTTTGATGCATTTTGTGACAAGGGTTTGCTGGAGATGGAGGCGGAACCAGCCCGCTACGACGACGAAGAGTGTCTGATGGAAGAGTATACAGTGGCTCAGTTTGAGTACCTCCTGGGGAAGGGGAATTGGTACCCCGATGAGAACACGGCGAGCATTGAGGAAAGTATAGGTCTGCAGCATATACTAAAATGTATACTGTAATTAACGGTGTATAAACTGCCCTTGTGTATTAACCGCACCCCTCTTTTTCTGAATCTGTCGGCAGCAAGCCAGGTCCGTGTTAAAAAACCCACGCGGGAAGGCCTTTCATTTAACTGCGAGGTGCAGCTGAATGTGTAAGATCATTAATGTAAATTAAAAAACAGTAGAGAACCTAGGATAAAACCTTGCGGTACGCCGTGTAATAGAAGAAAAATTGGAGGAATTATTATTATAAACTACATATTGAGATCTATCGGAAAGATTACTTTCAAACCAAGATGACAGACAAATTTGAGTGTTGTTCTAGTTTCCGAGTGGGGAGTCAACACACCGATAACTGAGCTGGGAGACATCGCCAGGCATAGCGCCAGGTGGAGGAGCATAAATCAAAACTTTAAAAAAAAAAAAAAAATGTATAAGACGCACCCCCGACTTTGAACTTTTTTCGGCGGTAAAAAAGTGTGGTTAATACAACATTAATTATGGTAGTCATGATCCAGCAGAAGAAAATACACACAGTGTGACATCTGTTGAAAGCCGGTAGGGTGTTAACTCTGTATTAAATGGTAGGAGGTACACGTAATGTCCTTCTAGTTTAGAAAAGCGATATATACTTGTAAAATTTACCATTTTACAAAGAAGTTGAAGGTTATGAGAGACGGTCAGAAATGTTGAAAATATTCCATAATTCTCTTTTCAATTTTTTGAAATATGATTGTATTTTGAAAAAAAGGGTCTGTTGACAGAGTTGTTTGATAAAGATGGCATATTTATTTGTAATTTTTGTAAAAGTTGGGATACTCAAGTATATTAATCATTTCCAAAAAAGGATACATTCTCTCTCAATACATCATTGATGAAAGGAGAAAGGACCAGTGTCCTTTTCTGCAATATATAGGCCCACCTTTGTGTTGCAATGTTGATGAAAGGTTGCTCTTGGGCTTGGCTCACATGTACATGCATACGGTATACCTAAAACATCATCAAGCAGTCTTATTGAAAAGCCAGTGCAGACCAACTTCCAGTGATGCCCTGATTAGCATCCCATCTTTAGGGGATGTCATCTGCATATAAAGAGACATACAACATTGAAGGTCATTTAATGTCCTTGTCTTATTCTGCGCGCTTTGAAAGAAGCTCGCTATGATTGATATTGGGAGTTCATAATACAGCATCTAATTGGAATTGAGAGTTTCTAATCCGAAATGTCAACATGAAGACCGGGTCGGTAAATCGTACTTGATTTAAACCCTCTTTGCTGGACAACAGTGCCTGATGTATGATGCTTGTACTGAGAAGCTAGAAAAAAGAAAATATAATAATCTAATTTTTGCTGTGACACTCTGATCCTGTTAATCCCTGAAGAACTCAAATAAACTTCTTCATTTGTTCTTCATTAGATTGGAAATGATTCATCTTCAACTGGGAGAAGATATAAAGATAAAGTGGGGCATAGATTTAGACACATTGGAAATCATAGAGATGTGATTATTTCTTGTCCGGTGTTATCAACGTTTCTGGTAATGCTAAACATGTTTCAAAGTTAAACTTGTCAATGAATGAGTCTCAATATTTTGGTTAAATTTTAAACATTTGACTAGAAGAGCTCAAGATACACTCTTTAACCCTTGATTCAATGATTGGATGGTTCGTTATTTCTAGGTGTGTTTACATTTGATATGACATTTTAAAAACCATTAGTGATTTCATTTCACAAATGCTCACCAGCAATATTAATTTATTATATGTATTACATTTTGTTATTCCTTTGTCCTTATGCTCCTCCATGAACCAGAATTACATTATCAAAGCAATCCCTTCATCACACCCCCGCTGCAACAGCAACATTTTACCTTCTGAACTCGCTCGTATAGAGCTGTGGAGCGTCCCTTGGTGTGTGGTTGGGTATTGAGTGAGGTATCAACAACCTAATCCCCAGGGTGCAGGTGTGTGTGTGTTCTGCTGCGCCTGTCATAGCACACCTCAACCAGTGCTTTAGCTAGATTCTCTTGTCAATCATTCATTCTGGGCAGGAGGTTATCACCTCCATGCTATTGTGTAGGAGTTTGAATATGTGCTGAGATTATTTCATTTATATGTTATAAAAACGGTAGATTGTGATGATTTTATTTATTCCACAACCTAGTTGTTCAAATAATTATATATCCTCACAAGTGAGCTTGGCTTGTGTTCCATTATTTTTAGTATTCTGCAAGATCTTGAAGGGAATCGCTATCTCTGTCATTAATTGAAAATTATGACTGACAATTTGTTATGAGGTTGCAAATTCGACTTTACTCTCTCTATAGAACATATTCCTTGATGCTTGGAGCTGTTTTAATGCATTTGTATGTCAAATGTTTAGTTGTGTTTGTTTCTTTTTTCTTGCTGTCTCAACTTAGAGCCTTAGGCAATCGTGTTTTGCCTAATACTGAACTTGTTTTGTAGATGATTTCGGTGCGGTAAATATTTACAAACTAGCAGTCAGCATGTGATGGTAATTGATATCTCAGAGATGGCCCGCCAGAATGATGTGCTGATACCATATACAGTACAAACAAAGATCCATGCATCATCACACAGTAGACAGTTAATCCAATAAAGACCTGCTAAAACAAAAAGGAGTTGCGCCGCGGCCGGGATGGTTGCCGTCCCATGCAGGTTTGCATTCTGCTACACGTATGCGCGTCTCCCTTTGCAACGATATATAACCACCAAGGCACTTTACCTCTCCACGCGAGTGCATTAAAACGCTAAACATAAAACCACCATAGTCGCTCTTTCCATTCATTTCTTGGCGGGAATCAATGCTTCTATCTATGCTGCTGGTCGACGACGAGGGAGACAGTCTTTGGGGAGGGGGTGCAGCGAGGGCTTTGGCGCCCAGGGGGCCGGAGCTAAGAAATTGGCAGGAGTGAAAGAGAAAGTCTGGCGGAACTTGAGATCACCACTCGGTAGAGCATGCAGTGTGTTTTTCTGCATGGACGCCAGGCTTTCTGTATGGTCTGCCACTTCGTCTGTTGATTAACATGTGTGTGCGTGCGTGTGTGTGAGAGAGGGCTTAATATAGATCTCCAAAAGGTCTAGTATGAATAATACTATAAGAAGAAACTATACCTGGTATTTTTAATTGCATAATAGTATCCATATATTTTTTAAATTTATCTTAAGCAATTTTGTGATTTCTATAAGCATCTTATCCAGTATTGACCTGCTGGAATTTACTTTAATTTTTGTACATCACAAACTTTCTATTGACTCTAGTATTCAACCGCTATTATGCTCCTCGATTTATGAAGAATATGAAATGATTTCCATCTGCACTGGGGTCGCTCTACCTAATAGTTATTGTCCCAGCCTTTCCAATCATGCTTTATTATAACAACAAAAAAAGAACAAATGAAAGGAAATTATATTATACCTCTTTTATATTCATGTTATATCTATTGTAGAAATATTTCACAAAAGTTACATTATTATTGATATAAAGATTGAAATCACTTAGGAGAGGCATACTGTAGGGACGACTAGCATACTATAAATCATGGAGGTACGGTACATGTATATATGTAATTGTATGCCTGGTCCTACTCGGCGTGTGTGATGAACCGGGGGCATGACAGCTTACATCTTGTCATATCACATCAATATCTCGCTGAAAAATGTGTGGTCTGATGGCCGATTGAAAGCAGATCACCTATATCCCAGATCCGTCACTGTCCATGTCTCTCTGAAGTCTCTCTTTCTCTCTCCCTTCTCTCTCCCCTTTTCTCTCTCCCTCCCTTTTCTCTCTCCCCTTTTCTCTCTCCCTTTTCTCTCTCCCTTTCCTCTCTCCCTTTTCTCTCTCCCTCACTTTTCTCTCTCCCTCCCTTTTCTCTCTCCCTCCCTTTTCTCTCTCCCTCCCTTTTCTCTCTCCCTCCCTTTTCTCTCTCCCTCCCTTTTCTCTCTCCCTCCCTTTTCTCTCTCCCTCCCTTTTCTCGCTCCCTCCCTTTTCTCGCTCCCTCCCTTTTCTCTCTCCCTTCTCTCTCTCCCTTTTTCTCCCTCCTTTTTCTCTCTCCCTTTTCTCTCTCCCTTTTCTCTCTCCCTTTTCTCTCTCCCTTTTCTCTCTCCCTTTTCGCTCTCCCTTCCTTTTCTCTCTCCCTTTTCTCTCTCCCTTTTCTCTCTCCTTTTTCTCTCTCCTTTTTCTCTCTCCCTCTCTCTTTCTCTTCATCTCTTCTTCCTTTTCTCTCCTTCCCTCTCCTTCCCTCTCCCTATTTTCTCCATCCTTTTCTCACCCTCTCCCTCACTTTCTCGATCTCTCCCTCTCTCTGTCTTCCTCACTCTCTCCCTCTCTCTCTCTCCCTCTCATCCTCTCCCTCACTCTCCATCTCTTTCTCTCTCTCATTTCTCCTTGATGTCTCTGCCGTCTTCGTCAAGAGATAGCTCATCGCAGAGTACACAGAGCGATGCCATTCTTTCGTCATGGCTGTGTGGCATGCACATGGCGGTGTGTGTATGATTTGAATGGTGCTATGCTCAGAGATGAGGAGAGGACATATTGCCTCTCTCTCTCTCCGTCTCTCCATATCTCTCTATCCACGATGCACTTGCGCTGTCAGCGAATGAGGGAATTCCAGTTATGATTAGATGCTGGTGGCTGCTTTAGCCCGGCTCTTTACTCATACCGCAGATGGCCGCTACTCAAGGCAGGATGCATGGGCCTTTTTAGCCCCAGGCAATAAGTACTACTTTTTGTTCTACTTCAAAACATCTCTATCTGTCTGTTTGTCTGTCCGTCTATCTCTCTCTTTCTCTCCTGGTAATTCTGTCTGTCTCTCCTGTATGACTGACTGTACCCCTTTCTTTCTGCATATCTCTTTATCTATCACTCTATTTTTTTCTCACGATGTAAATCTTCTCTAACATGGAACATTTTTAATCCATCTTTGCAAGTGAACATTTCTGCTCCGTGGATGGTTGTGATATTCTAGAGGAGGAGGAGGAAGAGGTCAGTGATTGACATTTGTGTTACCATGGAGACAATACTGCATCTTCATTAATATGGCTGCATATATACTCTGAACCAACTCCATGGAGGACCTAAATCATTCTGGTATTGAGGAAATCTTCATCTCTTTAATCTCATGGAAGCAACTGGTTCAGTTTCAGAATATTATGGATGCTAAATTCAGCACGTTTAAGGTTTACAGACATGACTGATTCAAGCCGCTCCCCGGTTGAAGAGTACCCATGTGACTCATAATGTGCAGACAGTCATACTGTAATCGTCGGCTATCTTCAGAAGATAGCTATACCCATTGAGAGTAAGCATAATGCGATTCTCCATTCACTCTCTTTATACTGGATCTGACTAATCTCACCATGTTGTCCTGATATTCTATGATTATTTGAAAGACTTTACCAGGAAAAGACAGAAATATGTAATTACTTGACTTGCCAGGAAGCACATCAAAAAGTTATCACATGCAATTGGAGATTGAATGAATATACAAGACTTGCATATCAACAATGCATATCAACAAGTATTTTTTCGCATAAAAACCTTGACGCTTGTCTGTCTAATTTGGAATAATCTCCACATTTCAAAAGCCAATGCATCATAGCGGGATTGGCAGCTGCGAAACACACCGTCCGTCTCTCAAAATAACTACCTTTTATAGATCGTGCTGGGTTTAGCGGGCCACCACCGATTCGATTCATTCACTCCTCATGGATTTATGCATCTCGGTGGCTGGGTCTCTATCGCCCTAATTTGCATAGATGCATGATGGTATAGATGCCTAGTGAGGTTGTTAATGTGGGTCTCCTGGAGGCTGGAGTCACGTCGTCCATTCGAGTCCTTCGCTAAGAACACAGGATATTGTTTCATTATTCGTACAGCAGCTCTTTAGTTTGCATCTTGTATTTGCGATATTGGATGGAAATTGGCGTAGCAGAGACGGCGTTGAGTGCACGGACGATGGAGTGTGCAACTAATGTCAAGAGATATGAGCGGTTTTGGTTGTCGATTGCTCCAGTGTGGAATATTCATTTGGATTAGATATATATTGCAGAGTGAGTTTTCAGTATATACATGTATAAGCAGCTAGCAGATTTCGCTGTGAGCTTTTGCGTGGTGATGTGACTTTGAAGATATTGATGCTGATGTTGTGATAAGTTTATGAATATTACTTTCATGTACTCTTATTTATAATGTCTCCTATTGGGTCTTGCTGTATGTTCAATCATTTATTGTAGACTATTGAATAACCATCTTTACTTGTTGTTTAGCATGACATTACGAATGTTAGCCATCTAATCGATTTATCACTCTGTACCTTGGCTGTATCTTGTTCAGAATTTGTTAAATCAGAATTTTATTTTGTAAATTAATTCATATTGACTTAAAAATTGTGTGAAGAAAAAGGAATACCAGTCCTATTTTAGTAAAAAAATGTTTTACTCTACAGGTTTAAAGGTACTATGTCCCATTTGCAGGCCAAAAAAATGAAAAAGTTAAATTCCAACTGCATTTGAAAGATAATACTTATTTAGAACTTCCCTAAAAAAGGTGGGGCTTGAAAATGTCTTCGAGTGGGAAAATAATGACTATTAGTTGTCAAATCGACTTTAGGGCTATAGAGCCTAAAAGTAATGGTCTTGATTTTCAGACAATTGTACCGAATGGTCATACGTTTTATGCTGCGCAAAGAATCAATCAGTTTAATCTTGGCCATCACAAGAAGTGGGTTAATGATGTAGACAAATGCTCATGTACCCTTTACAACTCTTTTCATGTATGTTATTAACAAAGAAGGAAAAAAGCCAGTCAGTCACTCAATAGTGTCTGACAGTGAAGTCTAGCAAGTAAACAGGTTTCCTTGCATAATTTGAATATGAGGACACTGCTAACGTTTAAATTTCACAGATAGGACATACATGACATATTCATAATTCCTGCAAAGTTCTACAGAATTTGAGGTTGGCTGCAAAAGGGACATAGTACCTTTAAAGAACATATTTTGATTGATAAGAATTTGATTATGATATATTTTATTTTACCCCCATAACTCTTTACAAACTGAAATATATTGCGTATAACACACATATTTTTTTCACAGAATTGAGTTTGTGTTTCATTCTAAATCATAAATAATGCAGTTACAGTTAACAACTAAACGATTCATACCCTTACCAAGTTTTTTAATTTTTCAAGTATGTGAAAAATTGAATTATCCCGATTTATGTTCTTGAGAATGTGACATACCAAAGATTGCATCTAAAGCATTCAACAAAGGCTCTTATCCAACCAGTCCACCTTTCATTCATGAGTTACGCCATCAAAAGACTAAAAACAACAATTTTTGTTGTTGTTGAATAATTCAGTTGTTAACTGTTCAAGGGATATGAGTCAATGTAATCCTGGTTCTCAGCATACACTGTGTGCATTAATTCCCACTCCCATTTTTCTCTCCCATTAACAAGCAGTGTCGTCCCCCCAAAAAATGTGTGGCAGTGTCTACCTCCCTCCTTGATCAATTTTGTGTACAGTGCTTGTAAATTTACCAAGAATGGGCCAAATTTCTAATCATTTTGATGATTCCAGAACCTTACAATACACACCAATAATATGCTAGATGATCAACTTTTTCTAATCAATTCCACAATGCAATCGCAGGACCAGAACTCAACTTTATCTTCAACTGTACAAGGAATATGAGTCGATGTCATACTGGTTCTCAGCATACACTGTGTGCATAATTCCCTCTTCCATTTTACTCTCCCCATAACAAGCAGTGTCGTCCCCCCAAAAAAATGATTTCCTTTCATTTTCATGTGTGGCAGTGTCTACCTCCTTGATCAATCAATGCCACAGTGTCCTCTGTTTATTACCTTATGCACGGTGAGGAATCCTCTTCACAAAACAAACTTCTCGTCTTACAGCTACACTCTGACTAACCCCTCCCTTTCAGACTACGAACATTAATGGTATAACTGTGTGAAAACTGTAGTTACGCGATACGCGATTAATTTTCTAGTCTGAACCGCAACTGCTGAAGGTATGAATGTTTGAGTATCATTTTGAACAATAAGTTGATAAAGAATCATGATGCCATTCTCATCCGAATGCTGTATCATTTAAAAACTAGTCAGGCCTAGGGGGTGTTTCACAAAACTTGTCATCAGTAATAAATGACAGCTTTTGTTAAAGCTACTGAAATCCTTGCTTCTGATTGGTCATCAGCAGATTTGTCACTGATTTTTTTTTTTCATTTGTCATTGAAAAAAGACTTTGTGAAACACCCCCCTGGTCTATTACAAGTCTGCACTGATGTTTAGCTAGCTGTCATGTTAACTAGTTTCTTTAATCAAAGCTTCTTTACTACGATACCTATATGCTTCTTGGGTTCTACGATGATACGCTTATACAACGTTTCTTTTATACACAAGTTCTGTACAAATTTCCTCTCGTGTAAACAGTTCCTAATGTTTCTTTGTTTTCCTTGTTTGTTCTTTTTGTGTATAGGGTGGCCAGACTGCCCTCATGTGTGCAGCCCAAGTGGGAAATCTAGAACTGGTACAAGAACTCCTACTCAAGGGTGCTGACGTCAAGGCCATGGATGAGGTATGCATGGAGCATCTTATTTCTAAAAATCTCTCACCTCTCTCAATTTTCTCTTCTTCATGTCTTCTTCTCCCCGCAATTTTCTCTTTTTTTTCAATTCTCTCTTTACAATCTTTCATTCACATATATATATCCAATGATATTTTGTTGTTAGTTGTCAGCATAATTTTTGTTTTCATTCACTCTGCTCTCCTTTGCTTTCCCAATTCTTCTCTCTCTCTTCTCCCTCTCCCTCTCTCTCTTTCTCTCTTCTCCCTCTCCCTCTCTCTCTTTCTCTCTTCTCTTTCTCTCTTCTCTCTCTCTCTTCTCTCTCTCTCTTCTCTCTCTCTCTCTCTTCTCTCTCTCTCTCCCTCTCTCTCTGATTCTCTATCTCTCTTTCTCTAACTCTGCAAAGGTTATGATATCTACCCCAATTAGGGTATTAGTTTATGTCAACATTTTATCCGCTATTTATTTTAACTGATTAGCATTAACAGGCAAGCTAAAACAAAACAAATAGAGACTATGTTATCACCCTCCTTACTTCAAGTATTACTTTCTTTCACTATCATATTTTTGATTTGGTCTTCCTCAGGACAATAAATGACTGTGTATGTTTGGTAAACAACCTTGTGTTTGATGATGATTGCCGATATTTGTCCTATAGAAACATTTTATTTTGCAATCTTGCATAAAAAATCTTCAATATGAATAACCATCGCACAAGATGTACCTGTTTACTCTTCATATCACTAAATATGTAGATTTCATCCAAATGAAAAGTAGAACATAATCATTCTTGGGCAGAATTTGCCACCTACAGCAGAGAAAGGGTTAACCACAAAACAGAATATGTTGCAATCTACTCTAGATCTCTCCGTCAGATTCGCTACGTGATGTATCAGTGTTTAGATTTGTTCAAGTGAATCTTATTACCGTCTCAAAATAGAAATAGTATCGTGTACACTGATATGTGGTTTCATGCCACGTTAAGTATTCTTCTTGTGGTTTTTGTGTTAGTAGACAAAAGAATTAAAGAGAATTGATTGCACAGTTTAATATTCCTTCTTTTTTCTCTCTAAGGCTGTAACTTGGTAATTCCTCACGTGTTGATATCTATATAGTATCAGTGCTTTGTATCTATATTAAAAAATGCTCAACAGTATTGTTATGATAAGAAAGTTATGGGTAAGCAATTCACACTTTGTAACTATCCAAGGTGTGTATATTCATAGACATTATATTACAAATGCTATACAAACTGATAGCTCCGAGCTCTACGTGCTGTTCGAAAACCAAGGGTGTGTTTATATGTATGCAAGGTTGTTGTGTGATACAACCGCTATAACTATGACTGGCAGCCTTGCTACAAAAGACCTGTTAAATTCTTGTTATCGTGTAATACTGTCCTGTATCTCAGGGTAAGAGACAGAAGTCCAATCTTCTGCCACCCCTTACACAATACAAAACCATTCAAATTAATTAGCGTTGGCATTAATTTACCAAAATTTAAGGGTATGAAATGTTGTCACTTTACGCCGTCCATAGTTACCTGGACGTTTTGAACGCAGAGTGATTGGTTTAAGCCTTGATTGTGAATGAACCAAAGTGTGGTCTGTTTGATCACCTTGCTCTAGGCCTACATGAAAATTCAGCAGACTTCTCGTGTGACACGGAGGTCCCGCGAAAGAGAACCCCGATCCTCTCGATCCTAGTTAAACATTCCATCTACTTAAGGTGGGAGGCGCATATAAACCCGCCCAGGATACGGGTTTGAAAGTGATAGATGGGAGATGGAGGAGAGGGAGAATTGGAGCGGAGAGACGGAAAGATGAGAGGAGGGGTTGGACATAGCCACAATGTTTTGTCTGTCAACCGTTCATTCGAGGTTCTGTGAATTTTGGGGCATGTTTTTTAATCTTGAGAAACTTGAGAAAGTACCAGATACCTCATGTTCATCATATGCTGGGCATAACCATGAAATTGATATATATGTACCGGTACTTCTTCTTGGAAAGTGCACTTGCATGAAAGGCAAGAAAAGAGATCTTTAAAGGTAGGTGGTCTTTATTGATAGGTACCTTTAAAACCTATCTGCACTAGTTTGGCCAGGAGGGATTAGCCCTCCCTGCATGGTCACTGACAGGTGGTTATCTCATTAAATCAGCTCTCAATTAACATAAGAAGAAAGGGACCATGGGGGCACCAATGGTCACCAATTAGGCATTGTTTGCTATATAGAGGGCGCAAGTAGCTATGAGTAGTACAGTGGGGCTTTAATACATGTTTTAGTGGAAATCGATCAGGACAAAACAAAAAAAGTAGTCTTTATAGAAAGTTAGAAACATGGCTTTCCTTTAAAGATTGGTTACTGAAGTAGGTTTACCTTGACTGTATCATCACATCAGTCTCAATCACTTCATCTCCCATTCCTGCATTATACTTATGGTCATTTTATTCTCAAACAGGACAAGTGGACACCGCTGATCTTTGCGGCCAGGGAGGGTCACCTGGACATTGCCAAGGCTCTCCTGGACAAAGGAGCTGAAGTAGACCATGCAGATGTGGTAAGACAGAACTCTTCAATTGGAACAGAATCTTAGAAGTTAAGGCTTGTTCAGATGTGACACTGTAAACCGCCACAAAAAACTACACTATTACACTTTACATAATCATTTTTAAAAAAATGCAGCGGTTTTGTTGCGTCATATCTGAATAATGCCGTACTGTGCATTTGTAATACAAATATCTGCTGCACAAATTTTCTACTGACTGTGTTGTCAAGTTTTGTACATTTTTGTCATGATTGCATTGTCTGTTTAGAGCCAGTAGATCTTTGACTCTGTGAAATCATAGGGTTCATTGCCCTTTGACTCTCGGGAGACGATAAACCTATTGGCCTGAATTCTACTAAAATTTAAACTTGATGCTGGGTTTTGTTTGTTAGTAAGCAACCAGGGGACCAACAGCTCTAAGTCCTCTCTGAGGGAACTGGTAATGAGGATCAATGCCTTACCTAAGGGCCTTACTTGCCCATCGACTTGGTTTTGAACCTGCGACCTCCACTGCCCTACCACTGAGCCATCACGTTTTAGCTTTTATTCAAAATCGGGATTAACAATGGTAGTTAGTCTGATGTCTAAGCTATCCTTTGTTAAACATGTTTAAATAAACTAGTAGAGCACAGGCCAATGTGATAATACCCATAGCCTTCTTCCATAAACGAAAAGACACAAATTTTGTGAATGAGAGACCTTCTGTAACTGGGTTAGAAAAATAATCCATTAAAGCACATTTATCATTCCCAAGATTGTGTATGTATTACTATGTAAGTTACAAAATCTGATACTCTCTTCTTTTAACCTTCTAGCGTAAACAGACCCCTTCTTTTTTCAACAATAGCCTCTTCTTTTAAATTCATTTAAGTTTATCTAGCTATGTTATTAATATCCTTCTACCTGTTTCTCTTTCTTTTCCTCAGAATGGATGGACGCCTCTGATGTGGGCGAGCTATAAAGGTCATACGGATGTCTGCGTGGAGCTCTTAGAACGCAAGGGGAACCCCAACGTGCAAGCCCATGTAAGTTTGAGACCAGGGGCCCGTTTTCACAAAGCACAGGTCGCAGCGACAAATGACAAAAATCAGTGACAAATCTGCTGATAACCAATCAGAAGGAAGGAATTCACTAGCTTATACAAAAACTGTCATTTGTCACTGATGACAAGTTTTGTGAAATGCGGTCCTGTGTGCAGTCCTTTACCCTTCTCATTTCTGTGAGATACCCTGTCATGACTGCTGATTGACGAGACATATGATGTTATATAAATTGTATTGTAAGGAAGAGTTCCAGGCAAAAAACAATATCAAAATACCACTCCTTTAAAAATATTTTTATCAAAGGATGGGATGAATTTACAGGTTTTGAATCCTCTTTTTTTTTTTTTAAACAAAGATACATTTTTAGGCATGGTGAAATGAAGCGGAATAGACATGTATATAGATATGATGTCCTTGAATGCCCCCAGAGTGTTACTTTTTTTCTTTTTTGCAGGACGTAGAATTCCCTCATGCCAACCAATAAAATTGCATACAAAACTGTGTGATAAATCTCCGAAACATATTTATGCAGTCGCTGGTTTGTAGAATTATGGTTTAGTTCTCTCAGAATGGTCAAAAGGTCGACTACCGATATTGCAAATATGACCATAGAGAAATGTGCAGTACGCAAACGTAGCGCTGCACACATGGAGTAATTGACCGCCAGATAAAATTGCCATTTACAGACTTGCAGTGAGGTTTACCTTAATCTTATTGATTTAGAGAGCTGCTGCCAAATGTTCATTCCTGTAAATCAGCGTCCGGGGTGGCAAACAGGTCCAAATGTATCTCAAGCCGACAAGGGTTAGCTACGTAAAGCCTCTGAAGATATTGAAAGCACTTGGACTAAGCATTGGTGCACGGGTACAGGTGTATCTAAAGCCGACAACGGTTAGCTACGTATAGCCTCTGAAGATATTGAAAGCACTTGCACTAAGCATTGGTGCGAGTGTCTCTACTTTAGCTGCAAGTGTCCTGATATTTATGGCAGACACACATTGGATAGTCTTATTTGACTGTTCATATCTTGATAGCTATGACAATGAAGCATACGTGCGGTGAGAATTCCGTAAAATGACAAGGCTGATTGGCCCGTTCCATTCGTCGTAGTTTGTGGTTGTATATCGTTGCTGTATACACTTATATCGAAGCTATAGTATAACTACAGTGGAAGGTCATTGGTGAGTTCTTGTAACTCCGATGAACTTCTGTTCAGGATCGGAAGAAATGAGAAAACAACTTTGTATTTGAAAAGTTTGCACTGTTTTGAAAGCTAATGGACTATGTTGGCTAATGTGTTTCTTCTGTAAATCTTGCGTCCTATTTTTGTATTACTCGGCTGTACATTCACGTAGTCAGTCTATAGGAACATCTTGATGCCTGTGACCTGAACAACGTGTGCGATTTAAACAGTGAGAGATAGATATTTGGGTTTTAACGAAGAATAAAAAGCAGTGCAATATCATATTTCCTGTCCACATAATCTTAAGATTGTGGTGGTTTTTGTCAGCAGTTCCCTAAAAGTATTCTAATTAAAATTCCTCCCACTCTCATTTATATTTCATAATGTGAGCTGGGGCCAAGGGATATTTTTCATTCTTTAATTACAACTGTCATAGCTTCATTAAGAAATGATATTCAATTGATTGATTAATATAGCAACTTAATTACATGTCCTTTGCTCAAATTGTGCTTATGAATTTTAAACATGACAGGAAGAGACATTTTTTTTAAATCTCTATAAAAATGAAATTGAGATGGAACTGATGCAGCAATTCCCTAATTTCCAAGAACATCCAAACCTACAAATGCCAGCGACACCTAGCCTCGGATACGAGCTGCAAATTGAAAGATGCATGAATTTGTAATGACTGGGAGTCTAACATTACTGATGAGAAACGTCATGAAAAATAATCAACCCCTCAATAATTCACGGACCGCCGTCGTAGAATGTTATCAAGCTCTTCTCCACCCTCCCCTTCTGCCACATCTCTTTTTTTTGGCATTGTTGGAGAATGAGGCAAGGATGGTGATGAATGATGTTGTAAAAATCTGAATTATCATTGGGAGCTTTGGTGGCTTGGGACCGCCATGGAGTGCATTCAACACCCCTGTACATCATGCGAGAGGGGCGCATGAATACCAATGCTGGTTTATGTTTCCATGCAGCGGGACATCAGAAGTCAAGTCAGGTTTTTCTGGGTTATTCTGAGCACAGATTGAGGGAGGTAGACAGACAGTACGTGAAAAGGTTGGAGTAAGGGATAAAGAATGAGATACAGTCAATTTTGTCTATAGCGACCGCCCAAGGGAAACACAAAAAGTGGTCTTTGTAGACAGGTTCCTTTAGTACATGTTTCAATGAGAAACCATTTTCAAGGGAAACAAAAAAGTGGTCTTTGTAGACAGGTGGTCACTAAAGCCGGTTTGACTGTATTTACTATCGCCTGATGAATTATAAGAATGTAAGAAATGACTATCATATTAACAGGAGAGATATATGGTTATGATTAAGGAATACTGTAAAAGTAACAAAATAACGTAAAAGCATATTTTTGAAATTCAAGAATAGATTGTCCAGTAGAGCCACATGTAGATGAAGCCCAGTGAAAGTTAACTCTAGTATTAGAGGTCATTGACCTTTCCTTTATTTAAAAACAAAAAACGGCTTGTAGAAAAGAGATTCAGGGTTTGTTTTTATAAGAATGGACCAAGGAAATACTGTCTAGATAATACTAGACATGTATGGATTGCAGAAGGAAATAATGAGGTGTTTAAAATGTATGTGTAATTACCATGTTGGTGATAAATTGTCAAGAAAAAGTGTTCTTGATATTCTTTGACAATGTTCAGTAATTTGACTGATCAACAAGTGATTCGTGATTGTTGTCAATTACTCATAGTAAATAATTTCAGAACTGCTGAATGAAATTTGTAATTCATAGGATAGTAGGGATGTGTATCTCATCATCATCATCATCATCATTTATTAAAGTCAGCATTTTCCCTCTTATGAGGGGTTACTGACTTTTGCGCGATGATGACACTCCCTCCCCTTCTTCTTGTCGCGAGCATCCTCCTCATTTAGACCAACCTTACTGCTTTTTTTCTTCATCATATCTTTCCATGAAATCTTTGGTCTTCCTTTCCCTCTTATGCCATCCACGAGCCCACACTCTTTTCACAGGTTCATCCTCTTCCCCTGTCAACGTATGACCGATCCATCTATGAACTTTAATGTGTCAATAAATTGGTCTGTTCCAATGACATGAAATTGCTTTCTGGCTTAGTTCATATAAAGAAGAATCCAGTTTAGATAAATAGAAAGAAATGAACAAGTCTTTTTTAATGAACTTTTTTAGCTTCTTGTAGCCGAATGATCGACGATTGAAAGAGATTTGCATCTATTTCTCCCTGTATGCCTCTTGATGATGGTATTCACAAGTTACTACCAGCTCATCACTATTCAGCTGTGACATTTTGTGAGCAAGAATCAAGGCTGGATTACAATGCACCACATATCTAACTGGGTCACACACACAACATTGAATGTAAATGTAAGGTGGTTTCACACTGCCTCTAGGAACTGCTCCATGGTGGTGTTCACAGGTGGTCTACAACCCCTATGTGTATGATGCACCACGAATGTAACTGGATGACACATAATGAGGATTTTACATTGAAGGTTGCTTCACACTGCCACTGGTACTGTTCCATAGTGGTATTTACATGTAATGTACTATGGTGGTATTTACATGTAATGTACCATGGTGGTATTTACATGTAATGTACCATGGTGATATTTACAAGTAATGTACAACCCCTTTGTGTATCCATGATGTACCATCATCTTACATTGTCAAAGATGAGTAAAATGGCCACTGCCTCCCATTGCCATTGTTACACAGCATCTTTGTGATGGTGTTTACAAGTGGTGTACATACAACTCATTTGCATACTGCATATGAGGGACAGTGCATTGAGGATAGTCTAACCAGGGACATGCTATATGGTCTAACCCTGCCATGCATGGGTATTGCCCTGCCATCACAAGTAGTGTATTATTCATCTCAAACCTAAAATGAATGGAAAGATTGCACATCATTGCCATCCTCTTGCGTTACAATATGATAATGAATTTCTCTTCTCACCCCCCCCCCCCCCCCCGGCCAATAATGGAATTAACAACTAATCCTAATCCTTTGAAGATTTGTCATACATCTCATCACGATGCTCATTATCCTATCCAATCTTTCCATTCTATATTTGCCCCTGGTATATTATTAGAAGACATGAGCTACCACCTCTGCCTTCTTCTAAGTCCTCTCTTAGTAAGGCAATCAAATAATTGACATCTCAGGCTTGCGCGATGCTGCATCACAAGTCGAGGGGAGAATCAACGTCAAACGGGCCAGAATAGAACCCGTTTGCTTCTAACGCATTATTGAAAACCACCTGAGAGAAGAAGCCGTGCTTCCAGCCACGCTCATTGCGCTAAGTGAAAGATCGCAACCGACTACGCATTTGCAAATTAGTTCCTAGAAAGGACCCGAGCGTTATCCCCCATGTAAATGAGAGGAAATTACCAAGCTGTAGAACCGTCCTTCTTCCTTCGATCTTCAAGTCATCTTCTCCCATAATTCTCTCTCTCTCTCAATCTCTCTTTCATTCTCTCTTTTTGCATATCTCCAAATGATATTTCATTATCAGCATACTTTTGTTCTTGATCACTCTGCTCTCCTTTGCTTTTCCCATCTCATTCTGTTTCACTCCCTCTCTCTATCTATCTCTCTCTCTCTTTCTCTCTCTTTCTCTCTCTCTTCTAATCTTTTTCTCTCCCCCTTCCCTGTCTCTCTCTCTCACTCACAAACACATATACACACTTATTCTCTTTTTCTCCCATCATTCTCACCCCCTTCTTTCATCTCTATATACCTATCTATATATCTACCTCCCTACTTATCTATCTATCTTCCTCACTACTTATCTATCTATATATATCTACTGTCTATCTTTATATCTACCACCCTACTTATTTACCTATCTATATATTATACATATCTATATATCTACCTTCCTACTTATAAACCTACACCTATCTATCTTTCTACCTCCCTACCTATCTATATATCTATCTGTCCATCCCTCCCTTCCGCCTTCCCTTCTCCACTGTCTATCTATTTCTGCACCCTTCTCCTTCCACTCACATAGCCATCCATGCATGATCATACTACTAGTTGCCTTGTCGCTCTGTAATCTCTTTGATCTGTCTCGGATTAAACAGCTCTGATTTGACAAACCACGGGAGGAAGTAATTGATGTTAATGAAGTCATTGGACCGTGCAATTCATCCTCTATTTTCCTTGGTCTGGCAGCCTGTGTAATGAGGCCATAGTCCAGCAGCGCGGAATTTGTACGCTTTTATTCATTGGTCGCAGCGAGCATGTTAATTCAGCCATTTTATGACTGATGATATCTGTTCCAATATTAATCAGTACAACACATCCATTTTGTTTAATTCCTCACATTTTGGGACACTAATTGATTCATACTACATCAAGCTTTTGTTAAATCAAGCAAATTGATTTAATTTTTTTCATATTTTGGGATGCAATGTTTACATCTTCATGAGATTTCATGAGTTTCTTAAACTTAATGGCATAGTTGTTTTGTTTTATTAATCAAAAGACATGTCCTGTGGAATACCAAATTGATAAAGTGCTCAGATTGTCTGGTTGTAACTTTTCCAGCGATATTAGTTTTCAGACAATTGTCTGTGGCTTCATTACTCATATCTAGGCTAATGTAGACTTCTTGTACTGCAGATTAGATGGGGCTCCAATTTGTCTAGGTCTTTTTGTTTCAGGCTCACAGAGTAAAATCAATATTATCCAAGTTCAGAACAGATACTAAAGTGGTATTGAACTTTAGGCAGATGGCATAATCGTTAGGCTATTCTACTCCTTCACTATTCAAAGTATAGCACTCATGTCATGCTCCACAATTATTACCATTGCTTTATAGCACGGCTGCCATTATGGCGCTGTAGCATTTGAAGGAATTAATTCCTTCCAGGTACCCATATACCTCACCTGGGTCAAGCTTGGCAAGTCTAGATCAATATCTCGCCAAAAGATGTTAGTGCTGTTGCAGGAATTTGAACCCTGTGCTTTACAGTCCGGTGACTTATTTGAGAGACCACACCATCTCAACACATGATTTCAAATAGCCATTGGTAAAAATCTGCTCTGGTCAATTTTGATTTGATCACTCAGTGGCAACCATAATTTAGTCCATTTCAGACTATTTCTGACTCCTGGGATTCTTAGTACGAATGCACTTCTGACAAATCCCTTCATGAGAGGTTCTCGCAAGGTAATAGACAGATGTGACATACATCACAGGGACTCTCCGTAGACAATCGACACATGGCTTCATTATTTATATTACTGTCTGCTCCTTACGATGACAAGCAGCGGGTGGCAAAGTGGTCCATGTCATCGTCACATGAAAAGGATAACATTCATGTTGCGGCTTACATGGCTATCAGTGACATCAGGCCAGATTGTGTACACAGTGATGCAATGTCGTTCACATGGCTTGGATCATCGATGAGGAGATTGGGATAGATGATCATGGATAACAAAATATAGGAGGTGTCAATCATCGATCCAACCCACTTCCGTGTCACACCTGCGTTTGATAATGGGATGCACAATGATTGCATTTCATCTTTTCGTTCTTGGCCATTAGATCGGAAGATTATGTAGGGCAGATGTGGTTATGATTGAACATGTGTCCCTTGGTTGTTCATGTTCGTTTGGATATATCTGTGTCGTGTTAATAATTGATTGATTTGCATTGAGAGGGTTTCATTGTAAATTCACACATGGGCGATTCAATGTAGAAATAGACTTACCATCCCAACGTCATTCGATGGCACATACATGAATCATTTAGCATTTGAACACAAGTCAAAAATATTTCTGTTGATGTTTATACATATTTTGAAATGTTTTATTTGTGTTACATCAATATTTGACATGCATCAAGATGGTTTCAATCACATGAGTGCGATTCAACTCAGTAGTAGACATGGTATATTGGCCCCCACAAATTTCAATTCCATACAGTGTACAGTGTACTGGTCTATGAAAGCAAATAATTGTTCAATACCCTCCTTTGTTCTACCGATTCAATCCCACAGCTCTTACTTTAATCAGGTAGCAAATGATAGAACAAGAAATATAGAAGAAACAATGTTTTCTTAGAATATGCATATTCATGTATGTCCTCTTGAATGTACAGTCTTAATGAGTTTTCAAGACATTTTTCAAAACTTTTCTTCATTCGTTATGTTCTTTCTTGCATACAGCATGGTGTAACTCCAATCATTTGGGCAGCAGGGCGTGGTCACAGTGGAGTGGTAGCGGCTCTTCTTACGTCGGGGGCAAAGGTCAATTCTGCTGACAAGGTGAGTACCTCCATCTTCTTCATCCTCCCATCTCGTTTAGCTCCTCCATCTACTCCTCGTTCTCCTGTGCTTAAATCCTTGAATTCACTGTGCCTATTGTCATTCCTTTCTTTCATCTAGATTCTTTCTTCTCTTTTCTTTTCATTCTTTCTCTTCCCCATTTTCTCTTCCTCCCCTCTCTCTCTCTCTTCCTCCCTTCCCTCTCTTCCTCCCTTCCCTCTCTTCCTCCCTTCCCTCTCTTCCTCCCTTACTCCCTTCCCTCTCTTCCTCCCTTTCCTCTCTTCCTCCCTTCCCTCTCTTCCTCCCTTCCCTCTCTTCCTCCCTTCCCTCTCTTCCTCCCTTCCCTCTCTTCCTCCCTTTCCTCTCTTCATCCCTTCCCTCTCTTCCTCCCTTCCCTCTCTTCCTCTCTTCCCTCTCTTCCTCCCTTCCTCCCTTCCCTCTCTTCCTCCCTTCCCTCTCTTCCTCCCTTCCCTCTCTTCCTCTCTTCCCTCTCTTCCTCCCTTCCTCCCTTCCCTCTCTTCCTCCCTTCCCTCTCTTCCTCCCTTCCTCCCTTCCCTCTCTTCCTCCCTTCCCTCTCTTCCTCCCTTCCCTCTCTTCCTCTCTTCCCTCTCTTCCTCCCTTCCCTCTCTTCCTCCCTTTCCTCTCTTCCTCCCTTTCCTCTCTTCCTCCCTTCCCTCTCTTCCTCCCTTCCCTCTCTTCCTCCCTTCCCTCTCTTCCTCCCTTCCCTCTCTTCCTACCTCCCCTCTCTTTTCCTCCCTTCCCTCTCTTCCTCCCTTCCCTCTCTTCCTCCCTTCCCTCCCTTCCTCCCTTCCTCCCTTCCCTCTCTTCCTCCCTTCCTCCCTTCCCTCCCTTTCCTCCCTTCCTCCCTTCCCTCTCTTCCCTCTCTTCCTCCCTTCCCTCTCTTCCTCCCTTCCCTCTCTTCCTCCCTTCCCTCTCTTCCTCCCTTCTCTCTCTTCCTCCCTTCCCTCTCTTCCTCTCTTCCCTCTCTTCCTCCCTTCCCTCTCTTCCTCCCTTTCCTCTCTTCCTCCCTTTCCTCTCTTCCTCCCCTCCCTCTCTTCCTCCCTTCCCTCTCTTCCTCCCCTCCCTCTCTTCCTCCCTTCCCTCTCTTCCTCCCTTCCCTCTCTTCCTCCCTTCCCTCTCTTCCTCCCTTCCCTCTCTTCCTCTCTTCCCTCTCTTCCTCCCTTCCCTCTCTTCCTCCCTTTCCTCTCTTCCTCCCTTCCCTCTCTTCCTCCCTTCCCTCTCTTCCTCCCTTCCCTCTCTTCCTCCCTTTCCTCTCTTCCTCCCTTTCCTCTCTTCCTCCCTTTCCTCTCTTCCTCCCTTCCCTCTCTTCCTCCCTTCCCTCTCTTCCTCCCTTCCCTCTCTTCCTCCCTTCCCTCTCTTCCTCCCTTCCTCCCTTCCCTCTCTTCCTCCTTTTTCTCTTTCTCTTCCTCATGTCTCCATTCTTTCATTTCCTTTGTACCCACCCCCTCTCTCTCTCTCTCTCTGCCTCCTTCCTTTCCTCATCTCATTTTCTTCCTCTCTTCTTTCCCTCCCCTTCCTCCCCCTTCTCATTTCTCTCACTTTATTCTCCCCTCTTTCTCTATCACTCCTTCTTATTATCTCTATCTCATTTTTCTCCCTCTCCCTTCTTTTCCTCTGTCTCTTTCTCCGTTATCCATTCTTTCATTTCCTTGGTATTCTCTCTCTCTCTTCCCCCTCTCCCTCTGCCTTATATTCCTCATCCCACGTTCTTCCCCTCCTCCATACCTCCCCCCCCCCCCCACTTCTCTCATTCTATTCTCCCCTCTTTCTCTATACCCTCTTCCTATTTTTTGTCCTCCTTCCTTTGCCATTCCTATACCGCATCGTCCCCTCGCCTTCAATCCTCTCCTCCAACCTTTCCTTATTTCAATTGTGCTGTTATAAATCAGCTTCAGTTATTGGCATTGATTTTAATACCTTTTGTTTTAAATTTATATGAATTTGAGCTACATTTTCTTGACTTAACCACTCCTTACAACTTGTTTTTTCTTTCTTTGACAGTATGGTACATCTGGTTTGGTATGGGCGGCCAGGAAAGGCCACACAGACTGTGCTAGACTTCTCTTAGAGCATGGTGCTAATGTTGATATGGCAGGCATGGTAAGTGAATTTGAATTAGATGATAAATAGGGAAGGGGCAGTTGGCAGTATTTAAAGTCTTTTCTAGATAAAACACTCAAATTGTTGCATATAGAGCTAAGTAAAACCTACTTTTATATGAAAAACCTCTTCCAGAAAAAGAAAGGGTTTGTGTAATAAACATACATGGATTTCATATTCACATCATTTAAATACTACCCAGTTTTATTTTAGACTCGTATTTTGTCAATTTTTGTGGCAAGCACTAAAAAAGTCGACCAGAAAGTGAGACCAAAATATCAAATGAGTTATGATTACCCTCAACCATTCTTGCTGCATATGTTTGAACCCACTAGGTTTTGCTAAGCTACTTAAACATCATAGAATGGGCTAGCATGAAATGCCATACAGTTACATGTACATGTAGGTGTGAGGGAGACAGCAGAATACATTTTGTGTTCTTAAATACATTTTCTCTTTGAAGGTACTGTTAAATATGATTATTTCGGGGTCTTGAGGCTGAATCATTTAGCCAAGAGAGTGCTAAGGGCAGCACGATAACTAAGATAAGATATAGAGTAAACAACTTTCAACAACAAAAATGTTTTTAAATGGACCAGTAGGGATAGATTTTAAATTGTTTCTTGAACGTGATCTCCAAACCTGCAAGCATCTTGCTTGGTTCATTAGTTGCGTGGGACTTCATCAGGATAAATGGCTCTGAATAATTCACTCCGGCGCTTGTTACTTCATTACCCGGCGACTTGCGGCCAGGGATGGTTGAATAATGAGTGGATCGACTCCACCTCGTCCTGCTGTCCTGGGGCCCGTTTCACAAAGCCTTTTTATAATGACAAATGACAAAAATTAGTGACAAATCTGCTGATAACCAATCAGAAGCAAGGATTTCAGAAGCTTATAACATTTGTCACTGATGACAAGTTTTGTGAAACACCCCCCTGGACTCACCAAACTCCCAAATCAATCACGGGTTATAATTACCAGCAAATTACTCCCTAACTGGTCTCAGTGTGCGGTCTGAATGAGGATGGGTGTCTGTACTGTGGCTGGAGTGTGAAGTGATGGGGCTGTTCACACCATAGAATGTGTGGTATTTGGTCTACTGTCTAAAATCTGATGTTAACACAATCGTTACTTTAGTTGGGTAATTCATTGAAATATAGGAGTGTGAACAGAACATTACATGAGACATGGATGATATAAAGCCACTCCTGATAGAATAGTGTGAACAGAGCATAGCATGAGACATGGCTGATATAAAGCCACTGCTGATAGTATAGTATGAACAGAGCATTACACGAGACATGGATGATATAAAGCCACGGCTTGATAGTATAGTATGAACAGAGCATTACATGAGACATGGATGAAATAAAGCCACCGCTGATAGTTATACATGTAGTATGAACAGAGCATAACATGAGACAGATGATATAAACCCATGGCTTATAGTAATGTTAACGGACCATAACCCGAGACATGGTACATGACAAAGAACCCTCGTCCCTGATAGCAATTGACACGGTGATAACTCTTCATGGACCTCTTCAAGGTCATGAGTTAGTTTGCGTTGCATGTTGAATAATGGAAAGAGACAAAGAAGTAATTTGTCGGCCATGTGATGTATGTAGCGAGGCAGACAGGAGAGCTGTCCGTGAATTGTTTTTCTTAATTACACCCTCAGACTGGCACACTTTGATCTTCATGGCTGGGTTCTTAGAATGATGGTGGGGGCATCGGAGGTGAAAATACTGTCCGGTGGGAGATAGGAACAATTGTTACACGAGCACTAGTTCTGATTATTTTAAAGTTATTCACACCATGGTACTCAAAATTCTCTATGTAGAAAAATGAAGAAAAAACAACAACACTGACTTCAACTTTCTTTAAGATAAACATTGAAAGCATTAATTGGTTGGCAATTTTCAATCTACCACTCCCTTTTTTTGTTGGTACACCCTGTATAACATTAATGTGCCCTTTCCTATTCTTTTTTTTTTTGGGGGGGGGGGAGCACCATCCTTTCAATCTGGTTGATGCATGACCCATGCTAAAGGCCCTACTTGTGATCACTGCCGGGGATTCTTTCAATATATACCAACACCTTAAACAAAGTTTATCAGTACCTGTTGTAAGAAACTATTTCTAGAAATGGAAGCTACGTCAGTAGGCCTGTCCTCATCAGCTCAAGATTGCCAAATATCCCGCTATTTTAACTATCCCGATCGCATATTATCCAGTTAATTTGTGCCTTCATCAGCCCGAAGTTGCAATTAGCGGGATATTTGGTCGAGATAATCATCCCAAGATGTCTTGGGCTAGTTTGCAAAATATCCCGCTAATTGTCCGTTGCGTCTTTACCAGCCACAAGACTCGCACTCTCGCTAATATCTCTAGCTAATTTCTCGAGCTCGAGTTGCGAGTCTCGAGCTGATGAGGATGCGACTTGTAACTTTGGATTATTTCCCAAATCAGAATTAGCGGGCTATTTGGTAATCTCGAGCTGATGAAGACATACCTGTTGTGAACACACCTACCCTCCATTTGAAAGTATTGAAAAAGATTTATCCTTGATCTCATTCCATTTGTAACAGTCCCACCCAGTGCACCTCCTGTGCTCAACAAGATACCCATGTAGAGCAACACATTAGAGCATGAAGCGAAAGTAGAGTTCCATTACCGGTAGTTATGATAGTAGGAGGGAATGAAGGGGGAAGGGTGGGGAGTGTGAAGACATCTCGCTTGGTATGTAAGGTTTCTAATATCAAGATCTATAGGCAATTATTTATGAGGATTAAGCAATGATGGTGACAGAAATTGTCTGTATTACAAAGAAAACAATTTTTCACTTTGTTGTGATCTTAATAGAAGGGATGAGATGGGGAGGGGAAGGGGATGAAAGACAGACAGACAGGCTAAATTTCCGACCCACAATCATATATGAGGATCAAGTGATGATAGTGACGCCAATTGTCCATTAATTCTCGCAGAGAACATGAAAAGAATTTTGATTTCCATTTTGTTCAAGGTCGTGGGACGTGATTGGAGGGAGGGGGGAGTGAGGGGGGCGGGGGATCAGGTCATTATTTACATCAATAAATCAACGTATCTACCTATTCTACTTTGCTATTGTTGCACCTCAACATTGCATAACCGAAACTTAAAACACATCGCCAAATTGCTCATACCCCCCCGCCCAAAGGCGCCCTCCGTGACCCTTGCGTCCGAGCGCCGCCAACGTAACCTCTTCCTCTTATCTCTTCGCATCCGAACGGATAAGTTACACTAAAAATCGCTCCCAAAAGTTGAAGAGTTTTTCCTCTTTAGTCACTTTTTGGTTCGCATTTTCGCCTTTTATAATATTCTCTACGATTTCCTGTTCGTTAGAGAGTAGTTTCACTCCGTGAATTTATTTATTTATCAGTATTCTAGAACGTTTTCTTGCCGACTACTGTTACGTTTCCGCTTTCGCGTTTGCCTGTCCTCACTCCTCCGAGGCCTCGGGTGCGTGCGGGGGTAGTCGGTGGGGTGTTTTAGTCACTGGTAGTTTATTTAATTCTTGTTGATAATTGCTCGTACCCTTTGTTTAATTTTTCTTTCCCGCAGGTTATAATATGTCTCGCAGTTCTTATTTTCTCTTAGCAGGTTTCACGAAGAAGAAATCAAGTTCTGTCGCGAGAACGAAGACGACGGATTCTATTAATAAGTCTTCGTTAGTTACGCCCCTCGGGAGCGGTGGTGACACCGCAAACCCCGGGGATGCGAACGTCAGTGGACGTTTATGCGGGCAAGGGAAGCCTATGAGAATGGTCGAGGGGGCGATTTTATCTCCTCTCGGGACGGTTCCCGGAAACCCAGAGGTATTAACTCTGGGTGGAACGGGCCTTAGTTCTGCACCACCAACAATTGTTCCGTCAGGTCTTTTGTTGGTCGGTGCGCAGATCCATCGACGGATACGAAGACGAAGGATTCTACAAATAAGTCTTCGTTAGTTACGCCCCTCGGGAGCGGTGGTGACACCGCAAACCCCGGGGATGCAAATGTCAGCAGACATTTTTGCGGGCAAGGCAAGCCTATGAGAATGGTCGAGGGGGCGATTTTATCTCCTCTCGGGACGGTTCCCGGAAACCCAGAGGTATTAACTCTGGGTGGAACGGGCCTTAGTTCTGCACCACCAACAATTGTTCCGTCAGGTCTTTTGTTTGGTCGGTGCACAAATCCATCGACGGATATTCGGGTTGCTTCCGTGGATCCGGACTTGAAGCGGTCACCGATCGGTTCTTCTGTCCCTTTGTCGGATTTGCCGGTTCCGGATTTCGGTCCGGGTACCCGTGCAGTCGAGTCGGATCCTGGGGCTTCATCTAACCGCGCCTCTCCGTCGGTGCATGTTCCGTTTTCCCGATTCGGTTTGCGGCTCCTACCGTCGGGCTTTTATCGGATAACCGTCCCGTTCCTTCGGCCTTTTACGTTACCGCTACGTCTCGTAAGAGGCGGGGTTCCCGGGACGCTGTGGCCGGTTCTTCCTCGGATTTTGTTTATCCTTCGAAGAATCCGCGCTCTGATTTTACGGAACCGTTTGCGGCTCCTCGGGGTCCGCCTTTGGTGGCTACTCTCCCTCCGTCGGTGCCTCCACCCCCGCCGGATTTTTCGGATTGGATGCGGGCTGTTGCTGACGCTTTTCGATCTTCGGTGCCCGAGTCGGCTCCTCCGGTTCGTCCTACTTCACTTTCGGATCCGATCGCGGTTGATTTATTTTCGGAGGTTTCCGAAGATGCATCGATCTCGCCTGAGCAGTCGCCGGTGCGGGTTTCGAGTTGTCATATTCGGCCGGGGTCCTCTCTTTTTGCTTCTCCGCCTCACGCTTCGTTGGGCGCTCTGAGAGGCGGGGATCGTCCCTGTTTATCTGGTCAAGATAGGGGGGGCTCGGTTGATCGTTGGGACACTGGTTCCATCGCTCAGTTGTCTGGTTCAGTTGCGGGGGATGATGCGTCTACTCCGTTTGTGTCTCTGGCGGCGGATTCGTTAGCCTTGTTTCACAAATATGTGCCCGATTCTTGTGTCGTCCCGGTGTTATTGTCGGGGCGGCGGGGCTTCCTGTCTTCTAATTCGGACTTTTCAGCGGTTCAGGGACTGTTTCTTCCTGATCTACACGAAGAAGAATTTGTGAATGCCGCAGAAGACTCGTCGTCATCGACGGGATTTCTTAAGCGGCAGGTGGACAAGTACGCTTTCGTTCCTCAGGATGCGGTTTTGTTTTTGTGTCCTAAACGGGTTTCTCCCAAACTTGTGGCGGTGGCCAGTCGTTTGGGGAAGAAGTTTGGGACTCGTGGTCCTTTTGATAAAAGTGACATTTTGTTGTTTGATCTTTTCTCACGGCTTGCGGTGACTTCGCATTCCATCGAGAAGTATCGTCGGGAGGCTGTGCTCACTTTTTTGGGCATTCGACCGCATCAAATTCCAGGACTGCTTCCGCAGATTCCAGTGGCCAGCCCCCACCTTTGTGGAGATAGTTTCATTACTCTACTGCAAGCCGGGATTGATGGTGAGAAGCAGGCTCGAGACCTGTCCGTTGCTTTTCGCGATGTCCAAGAGCCGGTTCCTTCCTCCAGACCTCGTAAGAAAAGTTGAAGTTTTCGGGTTCTTTTCGTAAGAACGTCGTCCAGTCTA
The DNA here is from genome assembly GCA_035222895.1 of Strongylocentrotus droebachiensis. NCBI lineage: Eukaryota > Metazoa > Echinodermata > Echinoidea > Camarodonta > Strongylocentrotidae > Strongylocentrotus > Strongylocentrotus droebachiensis. Next base: position 291,325 of record JAVYIG010000412.1, on the reverse strand, counting down.
AGGGCCGCCCTCAGGACTGGTACCCGGCCGAGGAGGAATACCAGGATCGTGGTCGTCCTTCGTCTCGAGGTTCTTCTTACCGTGATTCTTCTATCTTCCCGGACTCCCTTTCGTGGTGGTGGGAAGTCATTCTCTAGAGATGGCTTCCCCCGAGTGCTTGGGTCTTAGGTCGGCGGGCGGCTCCGGAGATTTCTCCCGGCGTGGGGGAAGATCACCAGCGACGCATTTGTTCTGTCGGTGGTACGGGAATTGTCGCCGGTGTTCGTAATGCCCAAGTGCTCGGGTTCTTTGAGAATGATTCTCAACATGAAGCGGTTTAACCTTCATTTGGGAAAGGTTCTTTTCCGAATGGATCATCTGGCAACCATCCTTTCTTCATTGAATCCCGCAGACGTCGCGGTTTCTTTGGATCTTCGCGACGCTTATTTTCATGTGCCGGGGCAAATTCTACCGTTACAGAGCGCTCCTGTTCGGTTTGCGCCCTGCTCCTCGGATTTTCACGAGAGTCGTGGCGTCAGTCAGGCTGTTGGATCATATGCAGATTCTGATCAGTACGACTCAAGATATCGGATTTCTCATAAATTGGGAGAAATCAGAATTCGTTCCGACTCGCACGCCGTCTTACCTAGGTGCTCAGCTGGACATTCGTCATCAGCTGGCTCGTCCCAGTCTCGACAGGGTCGAGACGATAGTCAGGACTGCTCGGTCTCTGAGATGTGCACGTCGGGTGAAAGCCGAGCGTTGGCTTCAGTGGCTAGGGTTTCTCTCCAGTCTAGTCGACATGCTTCCAGATTGTCGACTATTGATGAGTCCCTTCCAACTTTTTCTGTTGGAGTTTTATCAGCCGAGCGTGAGTTCTCTTTTGTCATGGATCCCCCTGTTGTCCAGAATCAAGGGTCTTCTAGGTCCTTGGCTTCGTCGTTCCTTCTTCCTTCAGGGCGGACGCTTCCGAGTTCCTCTCCCTTCCGTGACCGTCACCACGGACGTGTCGCTGTTGGTTTGGGGAGGTCATTGCCAGGGGTCAATGATTTCAGGAGACTGGAGTCATCTGGAATTTCTGCCCCACATCAATGTGTTGGAACTCATGGGAGTGTTTGCTTCGCTTCGTCACTTCCGTGCTCGTCGGGTGGGTCGTTCGGTTCTGATTTTTACGGACAACGTATCGGTGATGGTGTACATCAACAGACAAGGAGGCACTCTTTCTGTGGCTCTGAACGAGTTGGCCTCTCAACTCTGGGCGTGGTGCAAGGGGGCGAGGGTGTTCCCGATTGCATCACATATCCCGGGCGAAGAGAATATCTTAGCGGACTTTCTCTCCAGAGGCAAGTGCCTTCCCTCGGAGTGGACTCTGACTCCGACTGTCTTCAGGCAACTGAGGAGAGTGTTCGGTGTTCTCGACATCGATCTCTTCGCAACTTCGCTCAACCATCGTTTTCCTCGATTTTCTCGAGAGTCCAGGAACCAGGAGCTTTTGCTCTGGACGCTTTCGCGATCCCGTAGAGGGATGGAGGGCTTACGCCTTTCCCCCGTTCGCGTCGTTTCCCCATGTGCTCTGGAAGATCAGGGACGATCAAGCGATGATGATTCTCATAGCTCCTTGGTGGCCGGCGAGGTCGTGGTTTCAGGACCTCCTGACCCTCCTGGTGGGGACTCCGTGGTCGTTGCCGTGTCATCCGGATCTGGTGTCGCAACCTCTGTCTGGTTTTCTACACCAGCGGCCGGAAATCCTCCGTCTGACCGCTTGGCGGTTATCGGGAAGAGGGCTCGTTCGTCAGGTTTCTCCGAACGTGCTGCACAATTTCTAGTCCAGAGTAGACGAGAGTCGACCAGGACGGTTTTCAGCTCATGGTTGGATGTTTTTCACACTTGGTGTGAGGAGGTGGGCGTCGCCCCTAGAGAGGCGTCTTTACCTTCTATTGCTGACTTTCTGATCTCTTTGTATGACAAGGGGAGAGCTCTGTCAACGATTTGTGGCTATCGGTCTGCTATCTTCGGTTTCTTCTGCTCCTCAGCTAGCGGCTCTTTTGAAGTCTTTTTTCCTTAAGAGACCCTTCTTCAGACCTCTGACGCCAGTGTGGAGTTTACCCAAGGTTTTGGCCCTCCCTTCGAATCGCTGTGTTCTGCGACGCTTCTGCTTACTACGGTCAAGACGGTTTTTCTCATGGCAATCACTTCTGGTCAGCGTAGGAGCTCACTTCATACCCTTTCAGTTACCCCTGGGCATATCCGCTGGGAAGGACGTGGGGTTCGTTTGATTCCCAAGGCTTCTTTTATTTGCTTAGAATCAGTCTGACACGTCGGGTTCAGTGGAAGTGGTGCTTCATCCCTTGTCGGATTTTTCTTCGGTCTTCGGGGACGGACTGTGGTGTCCCGTTCGCGCCCTCAAATGGTATCTTTACAAGACGAAGCCTTTTCGCAAGTCGGATCAGCTCTTTCTGGTTTCTCGAGAGCCACTTTCGGCGGCATCTCGGGATAAGATCTCCAGGTGGTTAGTCTTGGCTATCGAGGCGGCGGGCCCTGAGGCCTTGACGCCTGGCAGGACTCCTCGTGCCCATGATACTCACAGTGTCAGTACGTCTTGGGCTCTTTTCATCGGGGTTTCAGTTCGAGATATCTGTAAAGCAGCTTTTTGGAAGTCTCCAAGTTCTTTTACTGTTTTTTGCCTCAAAGATGTGCCCGCGGGCGAACGAGCTTTTGCGGTCGCTTCTCTGAAGTCGGCTTCGTCGTCTATTTCTCATCAAGTTGATATGTTTGCTTGGTTTTTACCACCCGGCTTTAATCTGTGCTGGTCTTTAGCAAAGTAGAATAGGTAGATACGTTGATTTATTGATGTAAATCATGAAAATCAGTATTGATTTTATTATTTACGATATAAATCTACGTATCTACCTATTTTCCCTCCCTCCATCCCCAGCGCCTTTACCAAGGTGTGTCCTAGGGAACTCGTGATAAGAGGAAGAGGTTACGTTGGCGGCGCTCGGACGCAAGGGTCACGGAGGGCGCCTTTGGGCGGGGGGGTATGAGCAATTTGGCGATGTGTTTTAAGTTTCGGTTATGCAATGTTGAGGTGCAACAATAGCAAAGTAGAATAGGTAGATACGTAGATTTATATCGTAAATAATAAAATCAATACTGATTTTCATGATTTGCGATATATATCCGATTTGTACCACATACTGGTAGATCTCTGACCCGCCATTTGTCAAAGCATCTAGTGTGATAATAGCAAGCTGATTAGCAATCATTTTTTAAGAGTTACAAAGAGAAAATAGATTTCCATTTTCTTCATGATAGTGGGAAGGGGTGGGGGCACCATACATGATGTTGAGTTGGGATAGGGGGACTTGGGCAACTCACTAGGTGTATTAGAATGCCACTACCGAGATGCCCAACTTGCCACCATTTGAAAGTGATCATAGTGTGTAGATGATAGTAAATAAAAAGAAAGTACATTTTCTATTTAAATTTGTCCACGCTGGTGGGACTGAATTGGGAGAGATAGGGGGGGGGGGGGGGGTCATGTAAATTCAAGTTCAAATACAAATGTTATTGATAACAATCCAAACAAATAGGATCATTCTCAAATTGTTATATCAATGGTAACTAATTTCAAAGTTATAGAGTAACATAGATAATTGAATGCAAAATTCAAAAAGGCTAGTATGATGTATCAAATATCTACTACATAGTACATGTAGCTCTCTTATCCGCTCGATTTGTGAGAATCAATCAATGATAGTGGAGTCGATTGTCCTCTGATTGTCTGCTAAATCTTTCGTAGAACACAAAGAGAATGTAGATTTCAATTTTTCACGAGAGAGAGAGGGGGGGGGGGTCCTAGGGCAAGGTGTATCATGTTTCTACCACCTACCTACCTACGTATGTCTCTGACCCTCCTTCGTTTGTGGGGATCAAGCGCGATGATAGCGACGCCGATTGTCCGGGAATTTTCGCATCTTCCTGTCGGGCTCTATTTCCTCCCAAGACACCGTTGGAATTTATTCTTTTCCTGGCGTGATGAGGAATTCTAAGTAAATCTCGCCGAATTAGGGAAAGATGTGGTCTGAACTGGTTTGACAGCGTCATCATATTCATACAATGTCACGTATCTATGGCAATGTATTAAACAGAGAGGTCCTTTCATTGAACTTCAAAAAGGTCTTGGATATTTTTGGAAACATCTTAGTGAACGAGAATAAAGTTTGAAAATGTAACACAAAGAAAAGAATTTGTGACAGTTGACAAAAAACATTTATCATTCCAGCTTGTAGAAATTAAATTTTCCCCTTTGTTTTTCTTAGTTTTCTAAATTCATTTAGCAATCATTAAGACAACAATGGTTGTAATGCACTACAAACTTTTCAGCTCTTGTATTTTCTTCCATTTCTGATACTGCTGCCCATAATAATAAAAGTAAAAGGGGACATTAAATTCACTCTCGTCTCAATCTGGATGTATGCACAAAATCTCTTAAATATATTTACTCTCATGTTTTCAAAAAATATCTATGAGCTATTTGCAGAGAATTGAAACTTATATTTAGAATGAAAATGGTAGCATGAATCAGGAGGAGTTGGATACATAGTATCTGTTTCTTTGCTTTCTGCATGTTGTCTAGTTATAATTACCACTTTTGAGCATTTAAATAGAGAGAGTGGAAAGATTCAAAACTAGGTTAACAAGATAAAAACCCTTGCAACGACCAAGGTGAAAAGACATCGATAGGCATTTTAAAAGGGACACTTATCTTTTGATGGTCGTGGGGAAACCGAAACCCGCGATACTTCCCGTCGCTACCCACAAAGCATCTCCCGATGTGAAAGGGTCAGAGGCTTGGAAACTTAATTTGGATTCGAAGAGCGGTATTGAGTTTACCGTGCCGAATCTGGCCGAGCCGGGGCCCATATGCTGGTGGCACACAACGATGCATTAGCGGTCCTCTAAATTATCACTTAATGCCTGTTTAGCCGCACTGATGTATGCTTATTAACTTAGTAGCTGTGTCTCTTCTCTGCTTCTGCATAATTCAATACAGGGTGTATGTGGCGGTGTGGGGTATGAGATGTCATACATTTACATACAATCACCCACTTGAAATGATTTTGTTTCTTTTTATACAAACTGAAGAGCTGTTCCCATTGCCTTTACTTTACCCATATCCAAGTAGCATCATTCCTATTTTAGGCAGAGCAAACATGAGCATGCATTATCAAGTGGGTTTAAATACATGTATATCATTAGCCTACAGTATTGTTACACATGTTATGAAGGTACTGTTCATACTGTATGTACAATTACTGTCATTGGTGAATGTATTATCCATGGGAACACTCCTATGATACATATCGGTCGCACACACTTCAAGATGAACCCCCGTTTAAAGGGGGGTCAGTACCTAGTCAGTAGTATTGATGTCATGGCATGATGGATGTGTCTCCATCATATTCACATCATGGCTAAGATATTTCCATCTCTTACTCATCATTGCTAGACAACACGCTTCAACACGTCAACAAATCCTACAGTGTACATGATCCCCTCAAAAATATATTATGCTGTAATAGTACAAGTCAAACCTGCTTTAGTGACCACCTCTCTACAAAGACCACCTTTTTTCAATGACCACATTTTTTGCTTCCCTTGAAAATGGTTTCACATTGAAACATATACTAAAGGAACCTGTACATAAAGACCACCTGCCTATAAAGACCCCTTTTCTTGTCTCCCTTGTGTGGTCTTTATAGACAGGTTTCACTGTAATAACAAAAGTAGGAAATGTTAACTTTTTGACCTGAAAAGAAAAAATATTTTAGATGTCACTACTTACACATCTACTATAGATAAAAAATTTAGTGAGAATTTTTGGTACAAAAAACAATTATTATTATTATTATTATTATTAATTTTATTATTATTATTATTATTATTATATAATCTTGTCTTTTCTCAGAACTCCTGGACAGCCCTATTGGTATCAGCGAGAGGAGGGTATATGGAAGTGGTCCGGATGCTGTTAGAGAGACACCCCAACATCAACGCTGTGGATAAGGTCAGTATCAAAAGTTGTTTTGAAAGTACAGGGGAAGTGATTCACAAAGACTAAGATCAACTTTTTTTAAGTTGGACTTAACTATGGCAGGCAGTTCATGCCAGTGTTTTCTCTCACCATTATGATCTTTAGATAGTATTTTTTCCTTCAATAATGAATTATCAACAAATTGTAATTCTTTAGATTTGTGACCATGATTTGTACGTCCCTTGAGAGATCAATGCCAGTAAATTGTGAGAGCAAACAGTGGCATTAATGGCCTGCCATAGTTAAGTCCGACTTAAAGTCGATCCTAGTCTTTGTGATATACCCCTCAGGTTTGCATGACGAAAAGATAACTTACATTCGAGATTTGCGGTACGACTGTGTGGATAATCCTCCAAAGGACAGTTAACCTGACCAAAAAGTGGAGTATTTATTGGCTCTCTGGGTGATGTATAATATTTACAATCACCATGAATGAATTAGAATTATTTCAACAAGATGGCACAAATTTTTCTTAATAATTTGCCTTTAAATGACTCCCTATGTAATATGTACCATACAATTTCTGTCAATTGTCAGTCTACATGTAGATATTGTATTAGAAAACTTTAGTTGGAACCTTGGACAAATGATTACATTGCTATCAATACAAGGCCATATACCACTCCGAAATCATGAGCTGTTATGTTCATATGGAATTTTTTAATTGTATCAACACTTTCATGAATCACTGTAATATTAAGTATTAACTTTTCGTTAGCAGGCCCTGAAGAAATAGATTGGGATCGATGTATGTGCAGATGTTTCTCCTGTTTATTTGTAATTCATGTGCACTCATCGCAAGGGTTTTTCTAGCAAGGATGAAAAGATATCCTGAGAGCTCTTTCTTCTTTTTCATTCCAGCGCATTAAGTTTGTTGTTGCTAATGGTGACAGTATTTTACCAGACATGTTCTTCCGGACTTTTGTTTGATTTTGAATAGATCGGTTTCCTATAATCGGTTGTAACAAGAAACAGGTCACATGCCCCTTTCCTATTCTTGTTAAGAAGATAGCAATCAAACTGGCTCTCTCTATCTCGTCCTTCTTGACACATCTCAAATTTGTCTTTCAAATGAAACCCCAGATAAGCAGTCGACAACTTCAGTCATGCCCCCAGCACCCTTTTATGCACAGTCAAGAACTGAATTAAGCAACTGCATGCAATACATCTCATCTCACTGGACACTAGCACAACTCCTATACATGTGGAGGTTCATTCGAATGTCAAGTCAGCTCTTGTTTGTTCATGCAACTCACACTGGTCGGTCGGTATCTTCAGCGATGCCTTTGGCTAGCTGAGTGTGTAAACAAATACTGAATTAAGCCCGCCAGTTTCAGGGGCGCGCGGGCTAACCTTGGTGGGATGATGGCAGGGAGATTGTGCGTGAACGAACTTTGAAGTGTGTTTCTTTCTGCATAGCGCGGGCTTCCTTGACTTTGGAAAGCTCGGTGGTGGGGATATTGTTGGAGTGCTTTTGCAAGAAATAGAGATGACAGGAGCAGGTGTATAGCTTTCAGATGGGCTTTCCGGTGGAACGAGACAAGGACAGATACATGAACCATTTAGAATTGGATCTGTTAAACAATTGGAATGCTTCCTGGCATTTTGTTGTACTGAATAAACATATATGTGATGAAACATGTGAGAAATTAATAGCAAGAATGGTTTAGCAAATCATATTAGTCAGCTAGAAAATATATATAATTTAAGAAAGATAATGACTCTTGATAGGTTTACCCTATTAGAACATGTGTACCTCTGATACCCCCTTATCCAGTCCCCCTCCTCCTCACTCTTGATAAACTTGAGGAGAACTCATTTGCATCACACATCGCTCCTCCCTTTTCCATGAGAACATATAGATCTCTGGTCCCATAATCTAACCCCCTCTCCTATAGTCTCCCAACTTTATTTATCCCCCATCCAAACTCCATCTCCCTCATTCTCATCCCTTCTAGTTTTTACCATAGAACCCGAGCACCTCCCTCCCTCCCTCCCACCTCCCTAATCCAATCTGTTCTCTTAATTGAGCTCATTCCTACCACTTGTCATCACTCCGGTGTCTATTCCATGGTGGAGGAAAGGTTGGATGAACCCTGTCCCTTCTAACTCCAGTCCATCTCAAAGACCTTTAGAGAAGACAAGTACTGTTATGATTGATGGTGCGCTATGGCAACGGTGATGATGTATGTAGAATGCATCCCTTTGTTTTGACAGTAGTTTCCCTGTTTTTTCATGCTGAGATGCAAAGGGGGGATTGTTTGCTCTCAAGCTCTTCCTGTTTATTAATTTTCAGTGGGGGTTCTGTTATATGATTGCACTGCATTAAGTCTGCAGTATATGCCACAGTTATTACAACAGATCTCCAATTTTTTTGTTCCAATTTCATTCAAACTTTTTACCAGTCTACTTCTCAGAATTTCTGCTTTCCTCTAGAGTACTTTGCTATTAAAGTTGGTTTCCCCTTTAATCTTTTACAGTACATGTTTCACGGAAATTGACAACCATATTTGTGTCATTTCTTGTTACATTGTCTCCCTAATTTCACACAAAATCTTGTTTTTTGTATATATGTACACTTGTCTGTTGATGTATTCTTATGCCAAAATTAACAAAGGGAGTTAAATCTTATCGCATGTTTTAAAATTCTATGAGCATTGTGTTCAAATTTCTTCATCTCAAATGAAAGGGAAAAAACTGTTTGTATGCTTATTTTAGTCCAAGGAATCTAATCTAATCTAATCTAATCTAATTTAATCCTCCTTCATGAATTTGAGCCTCAAGTAAGTATGAAACACATGTGCATACACAAAACATTTGTACAAGTTTGTGTTGCATTTCATTGTGTCTTGGGTATACTTAGCACGAGAACAAGGAAAGAAAGGGTCACATAATTCCTTTGCCCTTTGCTTAGTTTGTTTACGTCTAATCCTCATACTCGTATCATCTTTTGTTTTCCTGCAGGATGGGTTGACGAGCTTGTGCTGCGCTGCCATGGAAGGTCACACAGAGGTCACTGAACTGTTGCTGAATTCAGGAGCCTACGTCAATATACAAGACAAGGTGAGTTCGTCCGTGCGTCTGAATGGGATGTGATTAGTTGCCTAGCAACCAGTTATGAAATATCATCTGTTTAATAATAATCTTTTTTTGTAAAACACATAATGATATAACGTCCTTATGTCCTGCCAAAGAGCTTTGGAAATGATTACCGTTATCAGCGCACAGTGCATTTCAAGGAATAATCCTACCAGGTACCTATTCACCTCACTTGGGGGAGTGTGGCAAATGTAGATTTAAGTCTTGCCAAAGGACGTTAGTGTTGTGGCAGGGATTGTTTGGACTTTGGAGCCAAAAGGATGTTTACTCCTATCATTTTCAACAGAGTTAATGCCCTTCTGGCTCCTAACAGATGATATTCCTCTCATTATTCTTCATCATTTCCCCTGCTGCCAGGGTTTTACAGAGCTGCCAACCATTCCGTTTTTCCCGGAATTATTCCGTTTTTTAATCCCAACTACGTTTTTTTTTCACAAAATACGTTTTTTTTTTTTTTTTTTTTTTTTTTTACATATCGCGCGTCAAACAACTGCCCTAATATGTTATTTTGATCACAAATTCAATAGAAAACTAAGGTTGAAACATACTTGAAGAGAAAAGTATTCTCAAAAAGAAGCATTGGAATTGTGTCGCACGTGGTTGTAAGTTTTGTTTTAATGAATTCCTTTTTTTTGCTTGAAATTCCTTTTTTTTTGCCATCATGATTCCTTTTTTTGGTTGCACAAGGTTGGCAGCTCTGGTTTTAGTCAATCTTTTGCTCTCTTTTAGAAGTATTCCTCTCTATTACCCAAGCCTTGGTAAAATTCCTTTTATTTATGAGGGAAAGTCCCAAAATATTTGGTGTTTCTGTGTCCCGTAAAATTACCAAGTAGCGTTTTGTGTGCCATAAGTTACCAAGTGGCATAGATTATTCAATATGATTCACATCCAATGCTATCATTTTGTGTCGTGTTTCACCTGATCCAAGCTTCCATTAGGCTCTCAATTCACTACAATAATAAGGTTCACTTAATTTTTGGTGTGTCTTGTTGGTTAAGTTTATGACAGAACACTCTGGACTCACCCAAAATTTGGAATTTAACATTGACTCTGTGCTTATGAATGAAAATGTGATGTTGTGGTCATGAATACAAACTTGAGGTTTGTTTCCATGTTGACTATGTTGATGTATAGAGAGAAAAAATGCACCTATCCTTGGAGAGTATGGTGGTAGCCTCCAGCAAGAAAGATAGGAATGGAGATATGCTCTGAATGTGGAGACCTACTTCTGAATGTGATTAAAGCTGGTGTGATTGGGAAGATGTGGTGGAGGAATAGAGAATGAAGCAATTTCTCAGATTTCATCAAAGCCGCCCTACGTGTCAGATGTAATTGTAGAGCTTAGTGAATGGGCTCTGAGATTGGATCAGAGATTGGTGGACTGGGAGGGTGAGGGAGGTAGAGGGAGAGAACGAGAGAGAGATTGGATATCTGGACTAATATGAAATTATGAAAGGAGGAGAGATAAAACATATAACAGATGAGAGAGAGATAGATAAATAGATAGATAGATAGATAGATAGATAGATAGATAGATAGATAGATAGATAGATAGAGAGAAAGGGAGGGTGAAATTGGGTTAATTGGCGATTTGATATTAAATAAATAAAGGAGAGATAGGATATGTGACATACGCAAGAGAAGGAGAGAGAGAGAAGGAAGGGGGGGGGGTGTTATTGAACATTAGTAATAATTATAAATTGTGGAAAGACAGACAGTACATTGAAGATAAGGAATATACATACATGTAGAAATAAAGAAAATTACCAATATTATTAATCCGGTATCATGCCCCTAAGAAAAAAGGCGTGTTTCTCCCTTCATTACAAAATCAAACAAAGAAAATACGAACCAGTCCTATGAAGAAAGAACCTTTTGATTTTAGTAGTCATGTAGTAGGCATATATACATTCATGAATTACACCATAGAACCTGTTCACACATGCACTGTCACAACAAGCAGAAAAGCAATGTGCAATACAGCTCCTGATGTGAACACCCCATCCCACCGCTGCCATACCCTAGAGTTCTGAGATATAGTGGAGGGCCCCTTCCGTGGGTGTTTGCCCTGCCCGGATGCGTGATAAACTATCAGAAATCAGACACCGGCGGGCATGCTCTATTCTAACAGAACAGGCATACGAGGGCGACGGGGCTAGGCATCCGATATGCTGCCAGCTATTAAAGAGAAGCATCTCGTTTCAACGCGCCCTTCTCCCGGCTCAAGTGCTCTGCAAATTCAGAAGCCAAAAAAAAACCCAAGCCGATCTTCGAAGTGCCCATCTAGATGAGAAAGGGGGTGCCACTTCAAGTGCATCAATTGTGGCTACAATTTGGAGGATGGGCAGACGGGTGAGGGGTCTTATTTCGCTTGGCCGTGCCGTATTCGCGACTTCTGTGCGACTTCTGTGCTCGGGTTATGACAAATTTGCTTATTGCCCACTTTGATGACCCAGTTTGAACCATATTGCCTTGCAGGATGTTCATATGAATGCTGAATGTCGATGGTTTGTTACTTCTAGAGCATTTACAAACTATTTCTTAGAGGTAAACTATTTTTTTACCATAGAATGGACCTAGGTGCATACATATAATGTAACCTGTGCATTGTCTTTTGTGCAACAGCCTTTATTCTTATCTTTCCTACAGGGTCTATTAAAGAGAATGTCCAAATCAGTAGTATGTGATCTATCTCACGTTTTTTCATGCTAAGGTAATCTTTATTCTGGCATTACTCCATTCCTACCTCTCAAAAAGTGCTCTTCACTATATGTTTATATAGATGTTCTCAATAGATCGTTTTACTAACATATTCAAATCTTATGCATATTTTTAAATAAAGGTTGTCAGAAGCTAGCCCAACATAGCAACACGTCATGTATGCAGACTGGATTCCAAGTATATTAGTTCATTCATTAATAAAGGTTAATGGAAAAAATCGTCACTAGGTCCCCAGGAAAGAAACATCCATAAATTTGAATATGATAGTAAACCGGTCTCTTGGTTATGGAGGAAAGGGGAGTTATAGGCCTCCTATCCAATCTCGAAAATTCAAGTTCTAAGAAAATGTAATTACTCACCGGTTGTCTTAGATTTTTTTTAAATGGAAGGAGGTGGCTTTTCAGCGTCATGCCACAGGTACACCATTCATCACCGGGGATTCCCCTTCACTTCCAGTGAGAAAATGACTGTTAGGCACAGAATAGGCCATCAAATTTTATGCACAAAACTTTGTCAAGTGCCTCGTTACAAATAATCTCAAAAGTCAGAATGCGAGCTGCATACATGACATGTTGTTAGGTAGGACAAGCCATGATTTTTGTCTTACTGGGGCCAGTTTCTCGTAACCATCATAAGTCTAAGTCCGTAGACATCCAATAGAAACGTGCCACACGTTTTAATGGGATGTCTTAGAAGTGAGACTTATGACGGTTTTGAGACATGGCCCCTAGAGCAACAATTAATAAATGCCCTCGTATTCTGACTATCAAAATACAATTATTCATAACATGTAATATGTGACTAACCTTTGAAAGGAAAGGCATACAGGAATACATTCCATCGTTATCCTCTGCTGAAAACCAGAAGGGCATTAGCTTTTTGTCAATATCAAAGTCATCACCCTTCTGATTCTCAACGGAAAATGAATTATAGAAACATCTTTCTTTCCAAGGAAATCCAACCCTCGGTAAGACCCTTTGAATATTTCATAGCCGTACTTGAGACATGTGATTACCCTATAAATTTGTTTCATGTTTCAACGTCGCCCTCTATCACCCACTCAAATGGAGTTTTACGGCGGGATTAGGTTCCATAAATTGCGTACGGAGAGTGCTTGAAGTCCAACCCTTGGTTTATGTACGAGTGACGCTTCCCTTTCTTATCTCTTTAAAAATCTCAATGATTTCAATGCAGTTACATTTACAAGAATTAAGACAGCAAACTATCTTTTAACATTGAAGTACTTATTCCCCAGCATAATGGAAATTGCAGAATTATTTTGGTAGAAGCGTAATCCATGAATTGGTTTGTGCAACATCCGACACTTTCAGAAAGGCAATGACCTGAAGGACTTCAAAAGAATTATTGGAGAAATCATCAGAATACAAAGTTGCGATAATTGTTGTCAAGTGGAAGTATGGGATGGATTTTTTAGTGGCACATTGCGTTCTTTGTTTTGGTTGTTTCCATTGTTAAGTATCATAAAGTGGGAAGACTTTCCAAAAGGAAACAGGAATCTTAAAACCTTTAATTGTATATTTATCTTTCAAAATGAGCTTTTTTGACATTAGTTATATGTTGCATTATTTGTAAGGTATCAAAAAGTGGGATTCATGGGGTTGTGAGTGTGATTTCATTCATCGAAAATGGGCTTTTAGATTTGTCAGTGAATTTGGTACTGAGACTGATGCCCTATTACATGTATCTTCACAGAGAATCTTTTGAGAACAACATCAGTAACATACACGCAGTCATAGCCTATAGCAAGCTCGGCTCAGTGTCAATTGATTGACCTTTTAGTGATGTTTGATTGTTCGTCCTCCTTTGCCACTTCTGCCAGAGTCGCACCAAGCAAATGTTGCGTAAAGCGTTTCAGACTATTACCTCAACCGCTTGAATGCCAGCCAGACATCTGCAGAGCAGAGAGAGGAGAGACAGAGGAAACCCGCATCACTTCACTCCTTCTACCCAGCTCCTTGTCTCCCTCTTGTCTCCTAGGTGTGCTGTGTTTGAGATGAAAGCAAGAGATGTGGAACGGGCAGGGGTTGTGTTCATACTGGCTGCTAATCCAATGGTAGCCAAGAAGGTCTGCTCACTCTGATTTGGGAAATAATCCAGAAGTTACAAATCGTGTCTTCATCAGCTCAAGACTTGACCTCGAAACTTGAAACTCAAACTTGAGAAATTAGCTTGAGATATTTTGCTTAGCGTTCGTGCATAGTGCGAGTCTTCGGGCTGGTGAAAACACACCGGACATTTAGCGGGATATTTTGCAAACTAGCCCAAGATATCTTGGGATGATTATCTCGACCAAATATCCCACTAATTGCAACTTCGGGCTGATGAAAACGCAAATAAACTGGATAATTTGCCTTCAAAATAGTTCAAATACCGGGATATTTCTTGAGCTGATGAGGACAGTCCTATTGGGAACAGTGTACTGCATTCACACTTGCACCTACCCCAGGGATAACGAGATGACCTTTCTCATCATCATTCTGTTTGTTCTTTCATTGGTGCTGCATCCAAGTTGAGATTCAAGAGGGAAAGATGCTAAACAGACAACTAGCTCTTTCTCTTTTGTAATTCACAAACTTGTTTATAATACATTGTACTCTCATTAAGAGTACAATGTAATATCTTGTTTTGACTGATTTCATTTTGCTTACTAAACATTTAAATGCCTTGTTCACACTTTCTGTTTGATGTGAAACCTTCTTTCCTCTATCTATTCATGGTTAGATTACGTTTCAATTCTTGGCAGAGAGAGATCTAGAGCACAGTCTTACATGTCTAATGATAACAGTGTCTTTACATGTTACAATGTTTCAAACTTAGATTGCATCCTCTGTCTACTGTTACCTCATTAATGATACATGTATACCGACGTCACTGGGTAAAATTTCAATCTCTATGTAGGTATGTCCACATGGAGTTGCCAATTTGCCAGTACATTTCCTTTATGATATGTTATAATGAATTTTTGAATGAGATTTAAATGAAAATGGCATCTGATTGTACTTTAAAAGTACTTTACTTTACTTTACTATACATGGCTAAAAGTTATTAATCTGTATCACACGTCAATGATTCTTTCTCTCTGCAAGTTCTCTCCTCCTATTCTCTCTTTCTTTATCTGTCTGTATATGTGTCTCTTCTTCTGTGTTATCCACTTCCTTCTTCTTCTTCTTCTTCTGCTTCTCCTCCTCCTTCATCTTCTTCTTCTCTCCTCCTTTTATTTACACATCTCTCCTCCCCACCTCTATCTCTCCTTTACTCTTACCTCTATCTAAACCTTCATTTTCTCTCTTATCTCATTACCGGTATCTTCAAAGCTTTACTATCTTCATGTATCCTCAAACAAGCGGAACAAAACAAACACATTAGCATTTCAAGATACCACACTCCAACCTACATGGACAAGTACATGTAGTCCTATATTTCTTATGCAAGCCCCCAATCTTGATTATCATTTTTTTTTTTTTATTTATGTGTTTATTAAGAAATCAAATCATAACATATACAAACTTTCCAAAAAAAATACAAATGCTGTGTTACAAAATTAATGACAAATTAAGATATTTACAAACGATTGAGATGATCTGGGGGAAAAAAAAAAGGCAGAGTACACGTAATAGAAATATTCAGAATTATAACAATTACAAGTACAAAAGCAAGAACCTCGAGATAGCATTGCATCAGAAACTGAAAATTTTGTTGGGCCCAAAATGAAGAAAAAGGAGTAAAAATAAGCCATCCACAGGTACAATGGAAACTCCAAACCACCAACAGGATGGAGGAGCAAAGTCTAGGAAAGAGACAATCCGCTCTACCCCCCCCCCCCCTCACACACACACACACCCTCAACACTATCATACTAACACTCAAACACACAACCGCCCCCCCCCCCCCATTGATTATCATTTCTCGAGAGCCATAAGGCCGCTTACTCCGCTTACAGCTCATTGCAGTTGGATGTTCCTTACCCAATTGAAGATGAGAATAATCCAGTCTTTCAGAATGTTACTTTAGAGAAAAGGGCATTTAAAGTCTTTACTCTAGTCAAGTTCTCTGACTTACAAAATACCACTTTCAGATTATGTTGTGCTTCCAAATTTTGAATTTGATAGTGGAAAGTATACTCTTTTAGGAAACACTAAAAAGTAGCATTTGACCATCCCGTTGCCAAATTCACCCTTCTTGAGCTCTAACTGAAAATCACACCATGTGACTTGTTGGTGTTTTTGTGGTGCCTGGTGGACATATTCTTATTTGAACCATGACATGTTTACAAGAAGTGTTGTTATCGCAAGCTTCATATGCATATACTTCCTGTAGACCGTGACATTGGTGTGCTAAAAATGGTCTTTTCTGATGGAGTTGTGAGTAATTAGGGCCTAAAAGTCAAGCTTCTAGCCATCACCTTATTTTGCTGATGTTATAATCCATTAGATAGAGTATGTGTAGAATGTGACAATACGATGAAGGCCTGATAGTTGGAGAGGCTACTTCACACCCACCATTTAAGCCTGGGTTAATCCAAGTCCTTCATATATTCGGTAATGTTAAGGTTTGGCTTAAGTTTTTAAGTGTGAGTGGGTTGAAGCTCTCAGGCTGACTGATAGTGGGAGAGGCTACTTCACACCCACCGTTTAAGCCTGGGTTAATCTGAGGTTCTTCATGTATTCAGTAATGTTGAGGTTTGGCTTAAGTTTTAAAGTGTGAATGTGGTAAAGCTCTCAGGCTGACTGATGGTGAGAGAGGCTACTTCACACCCACCATTTAAGCTTAGGTTAATCCGAGGTCCTTCATGTATTCAGTAATGTTGAAGGTCGGCTAACGTTTTCAAGTGTGAATGGGGTGAAGCTCTCAGGCTGACTAATGGTGGGAGAGGGTATTTCACACCCACTGTTTAAGACTGGGTTAATCAGAGGTCCCTCATGTATTCAGTAATGCTGAGGTGTGGCTTAAGTTTTGAAGTGTGAATGTGCTTTTAAAAGCTCTTAGGCTGACTGATGGTGGTGGTGTCATACCTCACAAGATGTTAGAGTGGGATGGTTACATGGATGGATGGTAGTTAGGGAGAACATTAAAAATAAGGAAATGGCTTTTCTCTAAGAAGAATTAAGAGAAAGGCAGAGAGGGAAAGAATGTTTGAGGGAAACGAGAGAGAGAGAAGAGGCAGAGACAGAGAGAGGGAGGGGGCACGAGGGTTTGATTTTGTATGTAGCAAAAAAGAAGGAAAAGTGTTGTATGTGATAAATACATGTCTAGAGAATGCAAGAGACGGAATCTTGGCTACCGGAATATCATTGTCTTTGTGTTTACCATGAAACCGGTATAACCCTTGCTACATTGTCTGCAGCCCCCCCCCCCCCTAATAAATGTTTTCGACGGTTCATTGAAAGTTACACCTTATCTCTAAAATCATTTTGAAACCTTTTTACAACCTTTTTCTATTATTATCTAGTTGTTGAAGTGCTTTCAAAGAAAGAATTTATTTTAATTCTCATTTCTTATTTCTCTTCCTGATCTACCAGCACGATGACACAGTCCTGATACATGCAGTCAAAGGAGGTCAGACGGAGGTCGTCAAGTTACTTCTCAAGAAGTTTGCAGATGTGGACATACAGGGTGATGTGAGTATAGAGAAAACCTTTATTAGTCTTTTGATAAAGCATTCATCAGAATTCATCGGCAGTAAGCAAAGGCCAAGCGGTGTGCATACCAGTAATCAATGTGAATACGTGAATATTTAATATTATGAATACTGGTATATAAAAACATATATATTTAAATTTGTACCAGTCACTTGTATATGTATTAAGATTTTAATTTAGTGATTATGATATCATAACGAGTGATTTTTCAGAGTTTTTGGTGGGAAAAATATACTCCTTAAGTTTTCAGTTAGGTAACCGTTTTATAGGAGAGAAAAAAATATTTCATATACACCAGTAAGCATCTTGAAAATGTAAATGTAAGACTCAAAATTGTTTAAAGTCTGTCTGCACTCGTTTGGAGGGATTAGACCTCCTTGCACGGTCAGGTCACTGACGGGTGGTTATCTCATCAAATCAACTCTCAATTAAATAAGAAAAAGGGGATTGTGGGGGACCAACGGGTACCACTTTGCCAGGCATTGTTTGCTATATAGAGGGCGCAAGTAGCTACAAGTAGTGCAGTCCCACTTTAAGACTAATTTTTATTAACTCTCTTTTGGAAAATGTTTGGAAAAGCTTGATTGCATGGAGTAAAATGCTAGTGTACTTCAAATTGATTTATTGTTTATTTGTTATGATTTGTTATTTGTTTGTAGGACAAGAAGACGGCTTTATACTGGTCAGCTGAGAAGGGACATGTAGACATCTTAGAAGCAATCTTAGATAGCAATCCAAACACAGAATTAGCAGCTAAGGTAAGTCTGTTATATATGAGAATCATTTCAACAAGAGCTTATGACACCATCATCATCATCAGAGAAAGACGGAGAAAGAGAAGGAGGCGGAGAGACAGAGAGAGAGATACTCACACATAAACAGAGAGAGAGAGAGAGAGAGAGAGAGACAGTGAGCAAGAGAGAAACACAGAAACACAGAGACAGACAGAGAGAGAGAGAGAGAGAGAGAGAGAGATAGACAGACAGACAGACAGAGTTTACGAATGAGGTTTCATCTAACATGATGTTTCGACATGTCCAACTTAAATAAGAGACACATTTCTATGTAAGCCAATTCTTGTGGGAACTGCATGATTCCTGTACTAAGCCTTTGGGAATGGGAGAAATCAGAAGTCAATGAGTTGAATGAATCCATATTTCCATAATGACCTTTCAAGCCTTTTTTTTTTAATTTTTAAAAATCACTCTGACCTTTTTAGTTGACTGTCATAAGTGAGCAGAAGAATCTCTGTATTAGTTCATCTTTAGAGATTGATTACTAATTTACAAGAATTAACATTTTAAAGAAATCTCCCTGGAGTTCACATAATATTATATTGTATTTAGCCCATTGCAGTGACATTTTCCTGATTATTCACTTAACGTTTGGGCTATAATATGACATCTCAGTTCTTACAAGTCATTGTAATATATGCATACCGTTCCTTTTCTCGTAGGATGGGGAAACCCCTTTACTGAAGGCGACGAGAAATCGAAACCGAGAAGTGGTGCGAGCGTTGCTTGATAAAGGAGCTAAAGTATCAGCCACCGACAAGGTAATGGATTATCATGAATAGCTTGCTTGACTGTCTGACTTTGTTTTAATTTTTATCTCGAAGGAGGTAAAGGTTCAAACCGATTCATCATGATTCAATCAATAAATCAAGGAACGAGAATGAATATAGTAAGCGTGACATTTTGATAATTGCTCTAAGTCAAGTAACCTTTCAAATTCATTTATGATTGATTCTATCAAGAAATTATGGATAAAAAGCAGTCCACCCTGCGCACATGTATGTACTGTGTACGAGTTGTTGCAAATGAAACATTTTTCAGTAATGAACCAACTTTGATTGTATTTTTCATTACTATGTGTATTCATATGTATGGATGTTTCTTTTAGACATTCTGGTGATAAACTATGTGATTTATTTCTAATATATCTCTGATGGATATCACCAAGCATATGTTGTTGCTATGATGGGCAAGCATATCAAGAGCTTTTTGGAAGTGTAAAGATTAATATTATTTAATGGTATGATCTGGTCAGGAGTAAACTTGTCTAATGAAAAAGAATTGTGTATACATTCATAGGACAGTCCACCCCAGTTTTTATTTTATCTTCATTCTTTACATCAGTACTTTACATCACTTTACTATGGTGTTAAAAGCTTTATCATCATTTCTTGCTTATCAAGAATGTACTCTTTCTTTTTGGAAAATATATATTTTTTTTGTTACTTTGCTCTTAGTAAATAAAGATGACATGCTCGATTTTGTAATTGAAAAGAAATCACACAAAATCCTGGAACCAGAATGATTTGAACCGGCCATGTACTGCTTGCCGGGCAGTGACTCTACCACCAGACCGCCACTGGTCCATGGCACAGTCACAATGAACTGGAAAGAAATACCTCAGCTCTCCTGACTCATTCTGACTTGAAAATATTCATCAGTCCGCCATTTAATTACAAGATAGAGCACATGATCTTAATTTACTGGGTGCAAACCAAAATTTTTGTTACGGAGATGGAAATTACTCCAAGGAAGCCCAACATTCATGGAATTTAATTTTTGTTGTCTCATTTTTTCAGAGAATGGACACCCCACTCCATATAGCAATCCGATTCAGGGATAAGAAGATCTCTGAACTACTTCTAAGAAACCCTAAAGATGGTAGGCTACTCTACAAGCCTAACAAGGAAGGAGAAACCCCTTACAATATTGATTGCAATCATCAAAAGGGCATCCTTACACAGATCTTTGGTGCTAGTAAGTATGATGTCTTCTGTTTTCTCTTCTACATAAATAGCCTTTGTTTCCCCCTTTTCAAAGAATGCTTCCACCTGTGTATCATGGAGTGCACTGCTTGTGCCTAAATGAATTATTATTACATAATTTCATGAGCACGTATCCAGTATTTTGTCTCTGTGTATTTCACAATTTGGTCTGCAATGACCTCTATCTGCTCATGCTCAGACTGCAACTATGAACTGGCTTATTGCTCGTGGTTTTCCACAGTGTATTTACGGTGACTTTTTCAAATGAATCTAACACAATCCCTGCCCCTTTCCCCTCTCCAGGGAGTTTCAGCCCAGGTGACGAGGTTCAGAACGAGTTAAGTGATCTGTGTAGCAGTTCTTTAGCTGATATCCTCAGCGAACCCACCCTTCTGCCACCCGTCACAGTGGGTCTATACGCACGCTGGGGCAGCGGCAAGTCTTTCATCCTCAAAAAGCTGCAAGGTGAGTGTCTTAAAGCGCATCTGTACTAGTTTACAGGAGGCATTAGACCACCCTGCAAGGTCACTGGACAGGTGGTTATCTCATCAAATCAGCTCTCAGATAACATTAAAAAAGAGAGGATAATGGGGATCAATGGTCACCGATTAGGCATTGTTTGCTATATAGAGGGAGCAAGTAGCTACAAGTAGGACAGTGGGGCTTTAGAAGTGTTTCCAACTGTAAATTTCCTCCTGGATTCATATCATCTAAATCAGGCCTGATCTAAATGAACCACAACAATAAAAAAATTAATTATGCACATGAATTGAAATTAGTGAACCCCTGTAGACTTGTTACTTTTGATTGGTTGCCACTGGGCAGCGGCAAGTCTTTCATCCTCAAAAAGCTGCAAGATGAGTGAGTGTCTTCAAAGTGTTTCCAACTGTAAATCTCTCATCTAAAGGAAACACAACAAAAACCAAGTTAAGAAGAAAATAAAGATGAAATGAATTATACACATGAATTGAAATCGGTGAACCCGTAGACGTGTTACTGTGATTGGTTGGAAGAATCATCATTTTGTAAAGTATATGTACAAGTTTAAGGGAGCTCTTTTGATTTTTGTTTCTTTCTCTTATCACATACAATAATTTTCCTTCTTTTTTTCTACATACAAAATCAAACCCTCGTTCCCTCTTCCCCTCTCTTTGACTCTCTGTCTCTGCCTTCTCTCACTTAATGGCTACGGGGTCATTCACCTTTTGTTCCCCCTCTCTCTCCCCCTCTCTCTCCCCCTCTCTCTCCCCTCTCTCTCCCCCTCTCTCTCCCCCTTTCTCTCTCCCCTCTCCCCCCCTCTCTCCCCCCTCTCTCTCCCCCCTCTCTCTCCCCCTCTCTCTCCCCCTCTCTCTCTCTCCCCCCTCTCTCCCCCTCTCTCTCCCCCTCTCTCTCTCCCTCTCTCTATGTCCCTCTCCTTTTCTCTCTCTGTCTTTCTCTGATAATAATAATGATGATGATGATGATGTCATCTCCATCCATTCTTCCTTCATTCCAGATGAGATGTATCAGTTTGCTCGTCAGGACTACCAGCCCATCTTTCGTTTCACCTGCTGGGTCTTTGTGCTCTGCACCCTGATAGGTCTAGCCCTAGGAACCATAGTCCTCTTCATTCCCTTCATGGCGGAGGACTTCACCTTTAGGAGTACCCTCAGTCAAGCCGGTGGTGTCGCACTGGGAGTCTTTCTTTTATTGTATATTATCTTAGGTAAGAGACAGTCTCTCACAATCTTCAGGGATGCTATTTTTAGGCAAAAGCCTGAATTCAGGCCCTGGCAATTTATTTTCAGGCCATAGTTTAGGCTTTTTTGTGTACAAAACAGTTCATTCTAGGTGATTTTCAGGCCCTCTGATCGATTCTAACTGGCAACCCTGAATCTTTCTGGTGTAAACCCAGGACAGGATTTATTTTTAGGGCTAAATTGTTCAAAATGGGCAACAATAATGTTTTTCTTTTATCACTACAATGATAGACTAAAATGTAATGACTCTGAAAACAATACAGTTCCGCCTGCGATCAACGTCACACTGATCGCACGCAATTGATCGCGCTCAAAATGCGCGGCTATGAGCGCGATCGCGCGCTCTTGTTATGCGTTATCACTGAATGCGCATACTGTCCTCTACGGCAGAAAAGAGGCGCGATATTCTGTACGGCAGTATTACAAAAGCGCTCGATTCCGTTCAAACCGGCAGTAAAAAGCGGGGATGTTTTAAAAATGACTCTCCCGTTTCAATTTTGTTTTCCTCATTAATACGTTGATTGTTTTCGCTTTTCGAAGATTATCTTGATCATGCATGCCTGCTTTTTTAATTTTATACTTCTAAAGACAATAATTATCGGCAAGACTTTGTTGCCCCTACGGATATCTAAAAACAATAATTATCGGCAAGGTTTTGTTGCCCCTACGGAGATCTAAAAACAATAATTATCGGCAAGACTTTGTTGCCCCTACGGAGATCTAAAAACAATAATCAACGACAATAATCTAAAACAATAATTATCGGCAAGGTTTTGTTGCCCCTACGGATATCTAAAAACAATAATTATCGGCAAGGTTTTGTTGCCCCTACGGAGATCTAAAAACAATAATTATCGGCAAGACTTTGTTGCCCCTACGGAGATCTAAAAACAATAATCAACGGCAAGGTTTTGTTTCCCATCCGGAGATCTAAAAACAATAATTATCGGCAAGTTTTTGTTGCCCCTAAGGAGATCTAAAAACAATAATTATCGGCAAGACTTAGGTGCCCCTACGGAGACCTTAAAACAATAATTATCGGCAAGGTTTTGTTGCCCCTACGGAGATCTAAAAACAATAATTATCAGCAAGATTTTGTTGCCCCTACGGAGATCTAAAAACAATAATTACCGGCAAGGTTTTGTTGCCCCTACGGAGATCTAAAAACATTAATTATCAGCAAGATTTTGTTGCCCCTACGGAGATCTAAAAACAATAATTATCGGCAAGGTTTTGTTGCCCCTACGGAGATCTAAAAACAATAATTATCGGCAAGGTTTTGTTGCCCCTAAGGAGATCCAAAAACAATAATTATTGGCAAGGCTTTATTGCCCCTACGGAGATCTAAAAACAATAATTGTCGGCAAGGTTTTGTTGCCCCTCCGGAGATCTAAAAACAATAATTATCGGCAAGACTTTGTTGCCCCTACGGAGATCTAAAAACAATCATCATCGGCAAGGTTTTGTTGACCCTCCGGAGATCTAAAAACCATAATTATCGGCAAGACTTTGTTGCCCCTACGGAGATCTAAAAACAATCATTATCGGCAAGACTTAGGTGCCCCTACGGAGACCTAAAAACAATAATTATCGGCAAGGTTTTGTTGCCCCTACGGAGATCTAAAAACAATAATTATCGGCAAGCCTTTGTTGCCCCTACGGAGTCAATTAAGTGTCGCTGATATTACCGGTTTTATGACAAAAATTAAGCCGACGGAAAGAAAGAAATGAATGAAGAAAATTAATTCAAATATCACTTGCGCTAGAGAAATAAAAAGTGAGAGGGATAGAAGCGAAAACGATTAAATATCGCTGATTTTAACAGCTTTTATGATAAAAGTTCAGCCGTCGGAAATATATAAATGAAATGAATCGCAACTATTACTGGCGCTAGAGAAATAAAACGTGAGAGAAAGAGATTGCTGAAAACAATTAAGTGTCGCTGATATTACCGGCTTTTATGACAAAAATTGAGGCGACGGAAAGAAAGAAATGAATAAAGAAAATATCACTTGCGCTAGAGAAATAAAAAGTGAGAGAAAGAACGAAGCGAAAAACTTGCATATCGCTGATGTTACCGGCTTTTATGATAAGAAATAAGCCGTCGGAAATAAATAAATAAATAAATAAAATTCCGACACCATTCCGGAAGTAGCGAGTCGTTAAGTACCGCATTCTAGCTGGAGGCCAGAATGGGGATTAACAAAACAATGGATTCTGAGTGGGCATTCTGGCGACATTCCAAATGCCAATTGTATAAATCCGTGATGTCATTAACTATTAGGCCTAAAAAATAAAAAGATATTGTGCCTTAGGTGCTAAAACAGGGGTCGGTCGGAAATCTTTTTTTTTGGTCTTCTTTTCTTTTTTGTTCTCGCCCGTTTTGGGCTGATATTTTTCAGTTTTTAATGTTGTTTTTTTGTTCTCGCCCTCTTTGGGCTGCTATTTCTCAGTTTTAAATACTTTAATGCTTTAATACATGTGTTTCAGCGACATCATTCTATTCATATCTTTTACCCTTATACTAATCCATGATTTACAATGTTGTGTTGAGACAACACTCTCTGCTTCCCAAGCTGACGAAGTTGTTTTCAACTACCTGTAAAACTTGCTAGCAATCTGAAGATTGTTGACAAATTGTACAGGTGGTCCCGGGCACAAAGTGGTCTCTTTACTAACCAAAGAAGGGACCGAAACTGACACAGGAAAAGACAGCCAGACACTTTGGCATGCATGAGGTTCAAATCATAGCCTATCACAAAATTTGTATCTAAACTGGCCCAATTCATAAAATTTGCTCTTCATTCCTGTTTCAGTCCTGGGGATTGTTTCAAGTGTATGTTTGTATCCGTTTGTTAAGTCTGAAATGAGTCAAATCTGACAAAAAAATTAAACAATTCAAATACATGAACCCTAACGTTTGAGATTCGAGGAAACATAATATTGGGATGTATGAGTAGTTTCTGTCATGGGCGGAGATTCCTTTTCGAAAAATTTACAAACGTGTTAATGCAACAGTATTCTTTTGCGATCAGATGCAATCGCGTAAAGAAAAAGGGTCTAGCGGTAAAAGGCACAACAATAATAATTTTGGTGTAGAAAGCCCGGTCAACAAAGCCTATTCAAATATTTCAAGCAGGTAGATGGAACACAAAATATGTTGTTTGTAAACTTTATAGTGCTATGGGGTACTTTGAAAATTAATCGTCGGATCATTCTCATGGCTCCTCTTTGAAAAGACATGACGGAAGAATGTACACTCAGGTGTTTCGGGGTTGGATTAAACATTTTATGCATCCTCCAAAGATTCCCTTTTTCTTTCAAACACAATTCTTGTCGTTACTGAATATCCCTATTTCTGTGAGAGCATTCGCACTCAAGCAGACTATGAATCTACATTTTGTTATGTCTCTCCAATGTATATAATAGTTTAAATAAAACGATTATCAATCGATCTTTCCTTACTGTAGCTTTATGCTTGAATTTCATTTTAATTATCCACCCCGACCGGCGCCTTCATATTAAGTGGACACTGTTCAGTTATCGCATCCAAAAAAGTTTATTCTGGCCCAGCAAAGATGAAAAATTATAAATGTGGCTGGGGGGAGAGAGATACGGAAAGCTTGAAAATCCTCTGTACAAGGAACAGAGCGCATACGATCCCATTTGATTGCAACTGATCGCAGCTGATCGCAGACAATAACTGTGTGTTCTGGTTACGTAGAGGCTTGTGGATAGTTCTCAATGTTGTAGGGTAAGTTTGAAGAAAAGAAAAAAACAGAACCCTAACGTTTGAGATTCGAGGAAACATAATATTGGGATGTATGAGTCGTTTCTGTCATGGGCGGAGATTCCTTTTCGAAAAATTTACAAACGTGTTAATGCAACAGTATTCTTTTGCGATCAGATGCAATCGCGTAAAGAAAAAGGGTCTAGCGGTAAAAGGCACAACAATTATAATTTTGGTGTAGAAAGCCCGGTCGACAAAGCCTATTCAAATATTTCAAGCAGGTAGATGGAACACAAAATATGTTGTTTGTAAACTTTATAGTGCTATGGGGTACTTTGAAAATTAATCGTCGGATCATTCTCATGGCTCCTCTTTGAAAAGACATGACGGAAGAATGTACACTCACCGTACCAGGTGTTTCGGGGTTGGATTAAACATTTTATGCATCCTCCAAAGATTCCCTTTTTCTTTCAAACACAATTCTTGTCGTTACGGAATATCCCTATTTCTGTGAGAGCATTCGCACTCAAGCAGACTATGAATCTACATTTTGTTATGTCTCTCCAATGTATATAATAGTTTAAATAAAACGATTATCAATCGATCTTTCCTTACTGTAGCTTTATGCTTGAATTTCATTTTAATTATCCACCCCGACCGGCGCCTTCATATTAAGTGGACACTGTTCAGTCATCGCATCCAAAAAAGTTTATTCTGGCCCAGCAAAGATGAAAAATTATAAATGTGGCTGGGGGGAGAGAGATACGGAAAGCTTGAAAATCCTCTGTACAAGGAACAGAGCGCATACGATCCCATTTGATTGCAACTGATCGCAGCTGATCGCAGACAATAACTGTGTGTTCTGGTTACGTAGAGGCTTGTGGATAGTTCTCAATGTTGTAGGGTAAGTTTGAAGAAAAGAAAAAAACAGAACCCTAACGTTTGAGATTCGAGGAAACATAATATTGGGATGTATGAGTCGTTTCTGTCATGGGCGGAGATTCCTTTTCGAAAAATTTACAAACGTGTTAATGCAACAGTATTCTTTTGCGATCAGATGCAATCGCGTAAAGAAAAAGGGTCTAGCGGTTAAAGGCACAACAATTATAATTTTGGTGTAGAAAGCCCGGTCGACAAAGCCTATTCAAATATTTCAAGCAGGTAGATGGAACACAAAATATGTTGTTTGTAAACTTTATAGTGCTATAGGGTACTTTGAAAATTAATCGTCGGATCATTCTCATGGCTCCTCTTTGAAAAGACATAACGGAAGAATGTACACTCACCGTACCAGGTGTTTCGGGGTTGGGTTAAACATTATGCATCCTCCAAAGATTCCCTTTTTCTTTCAAACACAATTCTTGTCGTTACGGAATATCCCTATTTCTGTGAGAGCATTCGCACTCAAGCAGACTATGAATCTAAATTTTGTTATGTCTCTCCAATGTATATAATAGTTTAAATAAAACGACTATCAATCGATCTTTCCTTACTGTAGCTTCATGCTTGAATTTCATGCTTGAATTTCATTTTAATTATCCACCCCGACCGGCGCCTTTATATTAAGTGGACACTGTTCAGCTATCGCATCCAAAACAGTTTAATCTGGCCCAGCAAAGATGAAAAATTATAAATGTGGCTGGGGAGAGAGATACGGAAAGCTTGAAAATCTTCTGAACTACGAACAGAGCGCATACGATCCCATTTGATTGCAACTGATCGCAGCTGATCGCAGACAGTAACTGTGTGTTCTGGTTACGTAGAGGCTTGTGGATAGTTCTCAATGTTGTAGGGTAAGTTTGAAGAAAAGAAAAAAACAGAACCCTAACGTTTGAGATTCGAGGAAACATAATATTGGGATGTATGAGTCGTTTCTGTCATGGGCGGAGATTCCTTTTCGAAAATTTACAAACGTGTTAATGCAACAGTATTCTTTTGCGATCAGATGCAATCGCGTAAAGAAAAAGGGTCTAGCGGTTAAAGGCACAACAATTATAATTTTGGTGTAGAAAGCCCGGTCGACAAAGCCTATTCAAATATTTCAAGCAGGTAGATGGAACACAAAATATGTTGTTTGTAAACTTTATAGTGCTATAGGGTACTTTGAAAATTAATCGTCGGATCATTCTCATGGCTCCTCTTTGAAAAGACATAACGGAAGAATGTACACTCACCGTACCAGGTGTTTCGGGGTTGGGTTAAACATTATGCATCCTCCAAAGATTCCCTTTTTCTTTCAAACACAATTCTTGTCGTTACGGAATATCCCTATTTCTGTGAGAGCATTCGCACTCAAGCAGACTATGAATCTAAATTTTGTTATGTCTCTCCAATGTATATAATAGTTTAAATAAAACGACTATCAATCGATCTTTCCTTACTGTAGCTTCATGCTTGAATTTCATTTTAATTATCCACCCCGACCGGCGCCTTTATATTAAGTGGACACTGTTCAGCTATCGCATCCAAAACAGTTTAATCTGGCCCAGCAAAGATGAAAAATTATAAATGTGGCTGGGGAGAGAGATACGGAAAGCTTGAAAATCTTCTGAACTACGAACAGAGCGCATACGATCCCATTTGATTGCAACTGATCGCAGCTGATCGCAGACAGTAACTGTGTGTTCTGGTTACGTAGAGGCTTGTGGATAGTTCTCAATGTTGTAGGGTAAGTTTGAAGAAAAGAAAAAAACAGAACCCTAACGTTTGAGATTCGAGGAAACATAATATTGGGATGTATGAGTCGTTTCTGTCATGGGCGGAGATTCCTTTTCGAAAAATTTACAAACGTGTTAATGCAACAGTATTCTTTTGCGATCAGATGCAATCGCGTAAAGAAAAAGGGTCTAGCGGTAAAAGGCACAACAATTATAATTTTGATGTGGAAAGCCCGGTCGACAAAGCCTATTCAAATATTACAAGCAGGTAGATGGAACAAAAATTATGTTGTTTGTAAACTTTATAGTGCTATGGGGCACTTTGAAAATCAATCGTCGGATCATTCTCATGGCTCCTCTTTGAAAAGACATAACGGAAGAATGTACACTCACCGTACCAGGTGTTTCGGGGTGGGGTTAAACATTTTATTCATCCTCCAAAGATTCCCTTTTTCTTTCAAACACAATTCTTGTCGTTACGGAATATCCCTATTTCTGTGAGAGCATTCGCACTCAAGCAGACTATGAATCTAAATTTTGTTATGTCTCTCCAATGTATATAATAGTTTAAATAAAACGACTATCAATCGATCTTTCCTTACTGTATGCCTAGCATTGCAATCGAAAAATTGGTCCAGTATTTTTTTTTCCAAGGAATCTTTACAACGGGGGCGGGGGGTGCAGCTCCCCAGCCCATTTTGAACTTATCCATATATAGAGCAATCGTCACCTATTATCCATGCAACAAGGAGCTCGAATAATATTTATCCGAGTATGCGGCTAGGTGCCGGAATACATCTTACCTGGAGTATTTTTCATGACAAAATGACATTTCTACCATATAAACTAGGTGTACTTTCTAAAAAAAATACAATTTGGAGTTACATCATAATGGGGGAGAAGGGGTCTCGTCGAATTATATAAATCTTTAAAGGGGAATATAAATGCCAATGAAATTTAAGCACAAAGCTACAATACGGAAAGATCGATTGATAGTCGTTTTATTTAAACTATACATTGGAGAGGCTTAACCTAGCCCCCGACTATACACGTTTGTAAACCTTTCGAAAAGGAATCTCCACCCATAACAGATACTTCTCATACATCCCCATAATGTCACCCCAAATCTCAAACGTATAGGGTTCTGTTTTTTTTTCTTCTTCAAACTTACCCTACAACATTGAGAACTATCCACAAGCCTCAATGTTACCAGAACACACAGTCATTGTCTGCGATCAACTGCGATCAGCTGCAATCAGATGGGATCGTATGCGATCTATTACTTGCATAATTTTGTCAAATAATTATATCCGACGTGAGAAGTAATGCTTAATAAAAAGTTGTTTTTTTATAACATAAAGGAAGAGCCATATAAGAGGGGGGGGGAGCACTTTTTTGTTGGGGGGGGGGGGGTCCAAGATTTGACTCAGCCAGCCGCTGAATAAGCGGGGGGGGGGGGGGGGTCACCTTTTTTGGTCACCCTTTAGCACAATTTTTTTTAAAATTATTATTATTTCTTTCTTTTATAAAAAGAAAAAGATTGAGGGGGTCCGATCCCCCCTCCCATCCCCTTGCGTACGCGCCTGATTCAGACATTAGCATAGACAGTAAAAACTAGAATGTGTACAGGAAGACTCATTCCTAAAATTATACATAAATACTTCCAGAGATGTTGGTGCTTTCATAAACAAGTACAATTCGGTGTGTAGCAGAAGTGGATGAAATCATGTGAGCGAGAAAACACACATGTATTTGTGTTTACTTATTCAAATATTGTTTCTTTATTAAAGTTTTTCAGAAAGTGTAAGTTGGTGTGTAACTTTGTATATTGTACAACTCGGATTAAAACATGGAGATACAGTGAGTTCAAATATTCATGTATTTGAATTTTTAAATTGTTTGGGGTCAGATTTGACTCATTTCAGACTCAAAAAACGGATACAAACATACACTTGGAACAATCCCCAGGACTGAAACAGGAATGAAGAGCATATTTTGTCTTTTC
Source organism: Strongylocentrotus droebachiensis (assembly GCA_035222895.1). Lineage (NCBI taxonomy): Eukaryota > Metazoa > Echinodermata > Echinoidea > Camarodonta > Strongylocentrotidae > Strongylocentrotus > Strongylocentrotus droebachiensis. The sequence continues at coordinate 260,859 of JAVYIG010000412.1, read as the reverse complement.
CTGTGTCAGTTTCGGTCCCTTCTTTGGTTAGTAAAGAGACCACTTTTTGCCCGGGACCACCTGTACAATTTGCCAACAATCTTCACATTGCTAACAAGTTTTACAGGTAGTTGAAAACCAACTTCGTCAGCTTGGGAAGCAGAGAGTGTTGTCTCAACACAACATTGTAAACCATGGATTAGTATAAGGTGAAAAGATATGAATGGAATGATGTCGCTGAAACACATGTTTTAAAGCATTAAAGTATTTAAAACTGAAAATTAGCAACCCAAAGAGGGCGAGAACAAAAAAGAAACAAAAAAAACAACATACAAAACTGAAAAATATCAGCCCAAAAAGGGCGATAAAAAAAAAGGAAAGAAAAAAAAAAGATTTCCGACCGACCCCTGTTTTAGCACCTAAGGCAATAACTACGACCTGACCTCTCTGAAAAGGCGACCTCATTCTCATAACATTACTCATCGTGCTCTATTGTGTGCATAGCGCACTGACGACCGACTATGCACTGACCTCAGTGCGACTATGTACTAATGCGCGTCTAGTATGTGTGCAAGTGTGATTTATACACATACGTATGCTGTATGTATGTGTATGTAGCGCGTGTGTTATAAGTGTTCTGGGTACTTGTGTGTGTAATTATGTCCGGCATGTGCGCATGATATGCATGCGATACTAGAAAAGCAAACTGTGCATACGTAATTAGGTGTAATCTTGATAATTGAGATGTGTATAAATACGTGTGTTTTACGTAAATGATCGAATTCTGGTTTTAATACACTAGCTACATAAATGCAAGGGAAACCCAACCCGAGTAACAATTGTAATTGCGTGAAAACAGAAAAATCAAAGAAATATATAGTTGAAAGTTTGAACTATTAAATCGGACAAATGAAATAATAAGAAAACTCCTTGCCCTTAAACATGATACATCTATGTGAATCTCAAATTAGCATATTGGTCACTCGACTATGATGTAGAAATATCCAGGTACAACAACTCTTGCGTCACATGTTGTAGGCGGCCTACACTGAATTATCATTAAAGGAGAATTAACCTTTTATAAAGCAGATTGCTTGGACAAATGGAGAAAAATCAAAAAAGCACATTAGTGAAGGTTTGAGAAAAATCGGATAAATAATAAGCTCAGATCGCACAGTGGGCACTAGGCTTTAATAGAACTTTTGAATTATTATCAATAAAAAGTGTCAATTAAAAAAAAAAAAACCTAGTAGGCCTATAGATCTACATGTAGATCATATGAGGAACCTGGGAAATGAAGAGAGCTTGAAAATATCAGTATAGGGGTAAGATACAGATCCGCTACTAGGATTTCATGTGAATGGGGGGGGGGGGGGGGGGGTATAGGCATACACATTTTTGACCCACCTTCAATTCAATCAATAGGCATAAAGTAGGATAACATAGTTTTCACTAAACTGTCGCATTCAATTTTAGCAATGTTTTCATGCATTAAAGTGATTGCGATCGATTGCGTTCGCAAGTGCACGCATATGCGCGCGATCAACTGTGATGTGAATATATTTCACTTTAAAAGTCCCCCCAAAAGACCCGCCGCAACTCTAAATCATTTTTTGAAAAAGAGATAACGTCTAATATATTTTTTCGCCACCGATTAGTTTTTACTTTGAGATTCCCGCCGCAACTTAAATCATCTTTTAAAAAATAGAAAATATTGCGTCATAAAAGATAACAAGTCCGCCAATTTGATTTTGGTTTAGAGAGTTCGAAAAGGATCCACCTTCAATTTAATCAACTAGCCTAAAGAAAGATAACATAGTTTTCACTAAACTGTCGCATTCAATTTTAGCAATGTTTTCATGCATTAAAGTGATTGCGATCGATTGCGTTCGCAAGTGCACGCATATGCACGCGATCAACTTACTGTGACGTGAATATATATATATTCCACTTTGAAAGTCCCCCCAAAAGACCCGCCGCAACTTAAATCATTTTTTGAAAAAGAGACAAATATTGCGTCATAAAAGATAATAAGTCCGCCCATTTGATTTTGGTTTAGAGAGTTCGAAAAGGATCCGCCTTCAATTTAATACAAAATAATGCAGGGGTGTCGATCCCGGGGGGGGGGAATGGGGGGATATATCCTTCCCCCCCCCCCAATATTTCAGGTGAAGGGTGGCCTGTACATTACCATCAAAAAAAAATTGAAGAGAACAATTAATGAGAGCCCGATGAGAGTTAACGGTTATTACTCGCAAGATGACCATCAATATACACATTTTGCTATCTCATTTTCATGATACATACGCAAATGAGACAACCGGAAATGAGACAAGAATAAATTGAATTCTCGCTCATACGGCTTCATCAGGAAATGATGAATTCATTCAATTTATTCAATCTAAAAGCTAAATGTTAAGCGCGAAGCGCAAAAGTGCAAAAAAAGAAGTTGAAAGTAGGAATAAGAAACAGAGGATACAGGCGCGTAGCCATGGGGTTGTGTGGCGGTGGGGGCGGTCGCCCCCCCCCCCCCCCAAAAAAAAAGAGAGAGAGAGAGAGAGAGAGAAAGAAGAAAGGAAGAGGACGTAAGAAGAAAAAGGATTAAGAGTCGAGAACGGTACAACGAATCACCTTCTTTCTCTAATAATTTAATGAAACGTCAAAGCTTCCGCGTTTCGCGCGGGAAGGGGGGGGGGGGAGGAACTGAATTAAGACATGGAGTAAGGGTCGAGAATGGTACAACGAAACGTCTTCTTTTTTTAATAATTTAATGAAACGTCAGAGTTTCCGTGCTATGCACGGAGGAATTGGAACTTGATTTAAACAAGGATTAAGAGTCGAAAACGGTACAACGAATCGCCTTCTTTCACTAATAATTGAATGAAACGTCAAAGCTTCCGCGCGGGAAGGGGGGGGGGGGACTTAAATCAGACAAAGATTAAGAGTCGAGAATGGTACAACGAATCGTCTTCTTTCTCTAATAATCTAATGAAACGACAAAGCTTACGCGCTTCGCGCGGGAATGGGGGGGGGGGGGTGGGAACTGAATTCAGTTAAGAATTAAGAGTCCAGAATGGTACAACGAAACGTCTTATTTCTTTAATAATTTAATGAAACGCCAAAGGAAACTGAATTTAGACAAGGATTAAGAGTCGAAAACTGTACAACGAATCGCCTTCTTTCTATTATAATTTAATGAAACGTCAAAGCTTCCGCGCTTCGCGCAGGAAGGGGGGGGGGGGGTGGGGAGGAAGAAACTGAATTCAGTCAAGGATAAAGAGTCCAGAATGGTATAACGAAACGTCTTCTTTCTTTCATAAATTAATGAAACGTCCGAGTTTCCGCGCTATGCGCGGAGGAATTGGAACTTAATTCAAACAAGGATTAAGAGTCGAAAACGGTACAACGAATCGCCTTCTTTCTTTAATAATTGAATGAAACGTCAAAGCTCCCGCGCTTAGCGCGGGAAGGGGGGGGGGGGGACTAAATTCAGTCAAGGATTAAGAGTCGAGAACGGTACAATGAATCGTCTTCTTTCTTTAATAATTTAATGAAACGTCAACAGAAACTGAATTTAGACAAGAATAAAGATTCGATAACGGTACAACGAATCGTCTTCTTTCTCTAACAATTATTTTAATGAAACGCAAAAGCTTCCACGCTTCGCGCGGGAAGGGGGGGGGGGAACTGAATTCAGTCAAGGATAAAGAGTCGAGAATGGTACAATGAAACGTCTTCTTTCTTTAATAATTTAATGAAACGTCAGAGTTTCCGCGCTATGCGCAGAGGAATTGGAACTTGATTCAAACAAGGATTAAGAGTCGAAAACGGTACAACGAAATTAGTCAAGGATTAAGAGTCGAGAATATTACAACGAATCGTCTTCTTTCTTTAATAATTTAATGAAACGTCAACAGAAACTGAATTTAGACAAGGTTAAAGATTCGTGAACGGTACAACGAATCGTCTTCTTTCTCTAATAATTTAATGAAACGCAAAAGCTTCCACGCTTCGCGCTGGAAGGGGGGGGGGGGAACTGAATTCAGTCAAGGATAAAGAGTCGAGAATGGTACAACGAAACGTCTTCTTTCTTTAATAATTTAATGAAACGTCAGAGTTTCCACGCTATGCACGGAGGAATTGGAACTTGATTCAAACAAGGATTAAGATTCAAAAACGGTACAACGAAACATCTTCTTTCTCTAAACGCAAAAGCTTCCACGCTTCGCGCGGGAAGGGGGGGGGGGAACTGAATTCAGCCAAGGATAAAGAGTCGAGAACGGTACAACGAAACGTCTTCTTTCTTTAATAATTTAATGAAATTAACGTCAGAGTTTCCACGCTATGCACGGAGGAATTGGAACTTGATTCAAACAAGGATTAAGATTCAAAAACGGTACAACGAAACATCTTCTTTCTCTAAACGCAAAAGCTTCCACGCTTCGCGCGGGAAGAGGGGGGGGAACTGAATTCAGTTAAGAATTAAGAGTCCAGAATGGTACAACGAAACGTCTTATTTCTTTAATAATTTAATGAAACGCCAAAGGAAACTGAATTTAGACAAGGATTAAGAGTCAAAAACTGTACAACGAATCGCCTTCTTTCTCTTATAATTTAATGAAACGTCATAGCTTCCGCGCTTCGCGCAGGAAGGGGGGGGGGGAGGTGGGGAGGAAGAAACTGAATTCAGTCAAGGATAAAGAGTCCAGAATGGTACAACGAAACGTCTTCTTTCTTTCATAAATTAATGAAACGTCACAGTTTCCGCGCTATGCGCGGAGGAATTGGAACTTAATTCAAACAAGGATTAAGAGTCGAAAACGGTACAACGAATCGCCTTCTTTCTTTAATAATTGAATGAAACGTCAAAGCTCCCGCGCTTAGCGCGGGAAGGGGGGGGGGGGACTAAATTCAGTCAAGGATTAAGAGTCGAGAACGGTACAATGAATCGTCTTCTTTCTTTAATAATTTAATGAAACGTCAACAGAAACTGAATTTAGACAAGGATAAAGATTCGATAACGGTACAACGAATCGTCTTCTTTCTCTAACAATTATTTTAATGAAACTCAAAAGCTTCCACGCTTCGCGCGGGAAGTGGGGGGGGGGGGGGGGAACTGAATTCAGTCAAGGATAAAGAGTCGAGAATGGTACAACGAAACGTCTTCTTTCTTTAATAATTTAATGAAACGTCAGAGTTTCCGCGCTATGCGCAGAGGAATTGGAACTTGATTCAAACAAGGATTAAGAGTCGAAAACGGTACAACGAAATTAGTCAAGGATTAAGAGTCGAGAATATTACAACGAATCGTCTTCTTTCTTTAATAATTTAATGAAACGTCAACAGAAACTGAATTTAGACAAGGTTAAAGATTCGAGAACGGTACAACGAATCGTCTTCTTTCTCTAATAATTTAATGAAACGCAAAAGCTTCCACGCTTCGCGCTGGAAGGGGGGGGGGAACTGAATTCAGTCAAGGATAAAGAGTCGAGAATGGTACAACGAAACGTCTTCTTTCTTTAATAATTTAATGAAACGTCAGAGTTTCCACGCTATGCACGGAGGAATTGGAACTTGATTCAAACAAGGATTAAGATTCAAAAACGGTACAACGAAACATCTTCTTTCTCTAAACGCAAAAGCTTCCACGCTTCGCGCTGGAAGGGGGGGGGGAACTGAATTCAGTCAAGGATTAAGAGTCGAGAATATTACAACGAATCGTCTTCTTTCTTTAATAATTTAATGAAACGTCAACAGAAACTGAATTTAGACAAGGTTAAAGATTCGAGAACGGTACAACGAATCGTCTTCTTTCTCTAATAATTTAATGAAACGCAAAAGCTTCCACGCTTCGCGCTGGAAGGGGGGGGGGGAACTGAATTCAGTCAAGGATAAAGAGTCGAGAATGGTACAACGAAACGTCTTCTTTCTTTAATAATTTAATGAAACGTCAGAGTTTCCACGCTATGCACGGAGGAATTGGAACTTGATTCAAACAAGGATTAAGATTCAAAAACGGTACAACGAAACATCTTCTTTCTCTAATAATTTAACGAAACGCCAAAGCTTCCGCGCTTCGCGCGGGAAGGGGGGGGGGGACTTAAATCAGACAAAGATTAAGAGTCGAGAATGGTACAACGAATCGTCTTCTTTCTCTAATAATTTAATGAAACGACAAAGCTTCCGCGCTTCGCGCGGGAAGGGGGGGGGGGGGACTGAATTCAGTTAAGAATTAAGAGTCCAGAATGGTACAACGAAACGTCTTTTTTCTTTAATAATTTAATGAAACGCCAAAGGAAACTGAATTTAGACAAGGATTAAGAGTCAAAAACTGTACAACGAATCGCCTTCTTTCTCTTATAATTTAATGAAACGTCAAAGCTTCCGCGCTTCGTGCAGGAAGGGGGGGGGGGGTGGGGAGGAATAAACTGAATTCAGTCAAGGATAAAGAGTCCAGAATGGTACAACGAAACGTCTTCTTTCTTTCATAAATTAATGAAACGTCAGAGTTTCCGCGCTATGCGCGGAGGAATTGGAACTTAATTCAAACAAGGATTAAGAGTCGAAAACGGTACAACGAATCGCCTTCTTTCTTTAATAATTGAATGAAACGTCAGAGCTTCCGCGCTACGCGGTAAGATACAGATCCGCTACTAGTATTTCATGTGAATGGGGGGGGGGGGGGGAGGGGGGTATAGGCATACCATTTTTGACCCACCTTCAATTCAATCAATAGGCATAAAGTAGGATAACATAGTTTTTACTTAACTGTCGCATTCAATTTTAGCAATGTTTTCATGCATTAAAGTGATTGCGATCGATTGCGTTCGCAAGTGCACGCATATGCGCGCGATCAACTGTGATGTGAATATATTTCACTTTAAAAGTCCCCCCAAAAGACCCGCCGCAACTTAAATCATTTTTTGAAAAAGAGAAAATATTGCGTCATATAAGATAATAAGTCCGCCAATTTGATTTTGGTTTAGAGAGTTTGAAAAGGATCCACCTTCAATTTAATCAACATGCCTAAAGAAAGATAACATAGTTTTCACTAAACTGTCGCATTCAATTTTAGCAATGTTTTCATGCATTAAAGTGATTGCGATCGATTGTGTTCGGAAGTGCGCGCAGTCAACTGTGAGGTGAATAGATTTCACTTTAAAAGTTTCCCAAAAGACCTGCCGCAACTTAAATCATTTTATGAAAAAGAGATAGCGTCTAATATATTTTTTCTCCGCCGATTAGTTATCACTTTGAGGTTCCCCCGCAACTTAAATCGTCTTTTGAAAAATAGATAAATATTGCGTTTTATAAGATAGCAAGTCCACCGATTAATTTGGTTTAGCGAATTAAAAAAGGATCCACTTTGAATTTAATCAATATGCCTAAAGAAAGATAACATAGATTTCACTAAACTGCCGCATTCAAGTTCAGCAATGTTTTCCATGTATTAAAGTTAGTGATTGCGATCGATTGCGTTCGCAAGTGCACGCATATGCGCGCGATCAACTGCCACGTGAATAGTTTTCACTTTAAAATTCCCCAAAAGACCCACCGCAACTTGAATCTTTTTTCCAAAAAAAAAGAGACAAAATATTGCGTCATAAAAGATAACAAGTCAGCCGATTCGATTTTGGTTTAGAGAGTTCGAAAAGGTTCCGCCTTCAATTTAATAAAAAATAGAATGATATTGTCTAACCTATTTTTTCGTAACCGACTAGTTTTCACTTTCATATTCCCGCCGCAACTTAAATCATCTTATGAAAAATAGAAAGGTATTGCGTCTGATAAGATAACAAGTCCACCAATTTGATTTTGGTTTGGAGAGTTCGAAAAGGATCCACCTTCAATTTAATCAACTAGCCTAAAGAAAGATAACATAATATTCACTTAAGTGCCGCATTCAATTTAGCAATTCCATGCATTAAAGTGATTGCGATCGATTGCGTTCGCAAGTGCACGCATATGCACGCGATCAACTGTCACGTGAATAGTTTTCACTTTAAAATTCCCCCAAAAGACCCGCCGCAACTTAAATCGTTTTTTGGAAAAAGAGACAAATATTGCGTCATAACAGAAAATAAGTTCGCCGATTTCATTTTGGTTTAGATATTTTGAAAAGGATCCGCCTTCAATTTAATAAAAATAGAAAGATAACGTCTAATACATTTTTGTCCGCCGATTAGTTTCCCGCCGAAACTTAAATCGTCTTTTGAAAAATAGTATTGCGTCTGATAAGATAACAAGTCCACCTATTTAATTTTGGTTTAGCGAATTCAAAAAGGAACCGCCTTAAATTCAATCGAAATTGAAAGATAACGTCTAATATATTTTTTCACCGCCGATTAGTTATCACTTTGAGGTTCCCGCCGCAACTTAAATCGTCTTTTGAAAAAATAGATAAATATTGCGTCTCATAAGATAACAAGTCTACCGATTTAATTTTGGTTTAGCGAATTCAAAAGTCATCCGCCTTCAATTTAGTCAAAAAATGAACGTCTAATATATTTTTTCCCCGCCGATTAGTTTTCACTTTGAGATTCCCGCCGCAACATGTGCGTAAGTAGCAACAATAACTGACAAAAATAAAAAAGCAAACTGTCGCCAACAGAGGGCGACATTTCATACGGAAGGACTGCATTACATTTTAGCAATGTTTTCCACGCACTAAGCTGATCGCGATCAATCGCGTTCGCGCGCAAGTGCACGCGTATGCGCGCGATCCACTGTGACGTTGATCGCAGGCGGAACTGTATACAGGGGCAAGATTGTTGTCACAATGTTTTTTATACGGCCAATTTTCGTAATCTCTCAACGTGCTGCCAATTTAAGGATCTTAAAAACTGTTTTCATTTTTAAAATTCTTTTCATCAAAATCTTGTGCTGTGTACCATAATTAATTCCCCACCTAAAAGTGCGATCAGTTTGTTAAAAGAATATATATTTCAACAATGAATAAGCCATGCATATATATGAAAAGAATTATTTGCATAAACCAAAGTTATCGAAAACCTTTTACTTCACAAAACTGCAGCTCGCTTATTGCTTCCCCAACTGAGATGTGTTTTCAGACCATGGGCCAATGATCATATGGAGATTTTTGCCATATTTATTTTAATTCTTCTCCTTTCCTTTTTTTTTAAATCCTAGCTCTAGTGTATTTTGGTCATCGTCACAAATGGAGGGGATCAGGGAAAATGAGCGAATGGCTCGCAAGGCAAGCCAACTACTTTCGCCTTGTGATGGCGCTATGCTACTGTAATCCACCTGTCTCTTCCGACAGGACAGCCAAAGTCTTGCCAGTTAGGTAAGTGAGAATAAAGACAATTAAGTTCTCTTATGTAAATGATCAAGTCAGTTGATGATATCACATGAATATTTTGCTGTATTAGGTGATAATGATTTGTAATAATGGTAGTGGAGTCTTGTATAGAGCTCATGTCTGGCACATTACCACTCCCCACACTCCATTATTATTATTATAACCTTTTTTTCCTAAGCTAAATTTTTGTCTGATTTGAAAATGGATGTTAAAATTGTACAAAGTGGGACCTCTTCATGTTTTGAAGATCTGTGGATATTCTGAGTCATTTGGGACATGTCCTAACCTTGAACTGGTCTATTAAAATTGTTTATCCTGCTTTAATTTCCCCTGTCTCTTGCTCTTTCCATTGATCATCAGGCTATCTTGCCACCTCAACACATTAGTACTTACCACTTCTTCTATTTTTGTCTCTCCCCACCCAGGTTTATATTTGGAGATCACCTCCACCTGAGCAATCTAGGGAGCGACGCCCCTCTGGCTCGCACCATTGGTAGCCTAGGGGTGTCGTTAGAGAAGGAGCTTGGTAGTCTGGTCTCCAGGCTCTATAGAGTGGTCCAATCAAGACCGGTAAATGGTAAGTATATATCAGGGTAAGGTCCCCGCAATCAGGTATGACCCGGTAAACCGCCACATATGTCACTGAATAGCAACAGTGCCAAACAAAGGTCCTATGTGCATTGGGTTAGGGTTAGGTTTACGGCAGTTGTTGTTTCATTTCTGAACGAGGCCTAATAGATATATTCTCAAGGGCTACTTTGAAATCATGCAGTGTCAAGTATTAACAGACAAAAGGGGTGCTCTGTTGTATTTCAGGAGAATTATTCCCTCGGCCCCAAGCTAGTTTTTGTTTAAATCTTCAAATGGAAGCACATCCCTCCAAATGAAATATATGCCACTTCTAATTCTTCTCATACTTTGTACCTCTTGTGCGAGTCTATGGTACAGGAATTCTTCTCCAGTTCTCAACTGGATGTTTATGTGTGTCAGAATGAATGTCTCGTCAGATTTATCCCAAAATAGGCCAAGTCTCTTAGGTGTTACTGCATTCAGTCCTTTTGATGTAGCTTTCAAATTTGTTTTTAACTGCTGGTCTGCTTACCAGTTTACAACTATGTATCACAAATGTTTGAAATATGATATACCGTAGAAATCAATAAATCAACTCAAATATGATGAGAAATGATCTTTTTATTGCTCATCTTGGTACAGTCATTGTTCAAGGATATCGAGCTTAAGAATTAAAGAATCCATTGTGAACCTCAAGTTTAATAGAAAACCTTTTCATTATCACAACATACTAGATTTGGATGGCTCTTAAAGGTTGAAAGAGTGCAGGATTAATAGTGACAGCATGCAATCCAGTGTACTATATAAAACTGTCTTCCTTTATCTTAACCAGATTATCTCTTGATCCATCTTGTTTTCAGGTAAATCACATTGGAAGAGGTACTGCTGCATTCCCAGATTCATAGTGACATTAATAGTTATAGGATGTTTCATAACAGGACTTGTGCTTCTAGTGTATGATAAAACCAGGCCAGCCCCTGTCAAAGAAGTCACCAAGGATATAATCACCAAGGATAAGATCATCCTCTACGTCCTGGCGAGCGTCGTGGCATTATCGGCTCTGGCCAACCTCTGGAACTTTATCCAGTTTGTCTATCAGGTGGTGTACCCGCCTAGGATGAGGATGGAGCGGAAGGCGCAGCAGGCTGGGCATTTGAAACCGGACGCTTTCCTGCGAAGCCTCAAGCAGGAGGTGACGACCCTCACCAACATGACCCAGTGCATGGATGCCTTCCAAGGTGTCCAGACGCGGATGGTGGTCGTCGTCGACGGGTTGGACAGCTGCGAGCAGGAGCAGATCTTGAACATCCTGGACTCCATCAAGGCGCTGTTCTCCTCCCCGTACTCGCCCTACATCACGATCCTAGCCGTCGATCCCTACATCATCACCAAGGCCATCGATCAGAACCTTCATAATGTCTTCAAGGAGTCCAACGTGCGGGGGCATGACTACCTTCGCAACCTGGTCCATCTACCCTTCTACCTGGAGGTTGGTGTTCGTCTCAAGGACAGCGCGGAGATGCCACTGGCCAACCATGTCTCTCCCTCGACGTCTAGGGTAAGTCCTGCATGTCTGTCAGTTCAGTTATGTTCTGTTTCATGGTATGGCAGTGTTTTATGTCACTTTTAAGATGCACTCAAATTGTGTTACCTTGTTCAAAAAGATTTAATTCAATCGCAAATCATTAACTCTAGTCAGATATTTCGCTCTATAAAGCTTTAATGATTTTTTCCCTATTTATTATAATTATTATTATCGTTGCCCGCCTTAGAACAAACTGAAGAGAGACACATTCCCCTTAATTGTTTATCTGTCAACTTTAAAATTCAAAATGTTTTAGGAATAGTTTTATTCTGCCTTGCTTGAAAGCATTTTCCAATGTTACTGCCTGTCTTCTATTTCTTCTTCTTCTAAAGTGCAGCTTCACTCATTTATTCTGCTTTAACAAGTTGAAGATTTAAAAAAAAGAGCAATATTCTTTCTTTCTGTTAGTGCTAGTTGCATTTCTGTCCCATCAACAAACGTCTTTCCTCGACAAGCAAGCAACTGCTTTCCAAGCATTGATGTCACTTATGTTTGTCTTTATATAGAATTTAGACAAAAAGCATGCTTTTACAAGCATTTAGTATATATGTGCTAGACTTACAACTCTTTCCAAGAACTTTTTCATGCGTAATATAACCGGAGCAGATTGTACATGAACTTGAGCAGGAATTATGTACATGTAGTTGATACATGTACTTAATGTAGTTTTGACAAAATAATGTTACTTTATAATAGCAGAGGTACAGTTTATCCTCTCAAATTACAGTAAGCGTAAATATAAAACCTGATCAACTACACTCTGTATATTAGATGCTTGAATGGAGTGTAATTCTTTATTTTTGCAAACTTAGAAATGGCAAAGCTATCGATGTTCATACTCCTGCTCCTTCTTCGTTATCTAAAGAATCCCTGTTATTGTCCAAAACCCTTTGTGTTTACGCAAATATCATCACACTAACAGAGAACAGAGTGTTGCCCCCAATATGGATGCCATGTATAGATAGCCCTTTAAATAGAATTTGGATGAACCCCTATTTATAGAATAACACGCCCTCATTCTACCATACTACTCCATCGTTCTAATCTGAGAAGTAATCAGTGTTTTTCATCACAATCCTAGAGATTATATTTTCATGCTGCCAAATGCATGAGAGAATAGCAAGTTATTAAAACTAGTAGCTGTTGCAGAGAGGGGCAAATATCCTTATTTGTGCACTAGGATTTCGACTTTGTCAGGTTTCATACACCATATATTTTTTGCCAATGGATAATTTGATTTGATTTGCGATAGTTTTGACTCGGAATGTCTTCTGTCCGAAAAATATTGTGGAAAGTTATGGGAAAGCTAGAAGAGTAAATGAAGATCTTTTTCTTTTATTAATAAAGGTCTAGTTAATCACAAGTGAGAGAATGGTTAAAATGATTTCCCCTTCCCATATTTTCATACCTATTAAGTATGTTATATATATATACAGTTGTTCCTTATAAGACACACATTTAATATTGCTATAAAGAGGGAACTTACTATCATATAGCCTTTGATTGTTCCTGTCCTCTTATTCCTCCACATATACGTGGACTACAGTATGATATACTTACATACCATTGCCCAACTAAATATCCCATGCTTGGCCCTACTCCAATTATTATATAAAACGTGGAAAACTGTTTTGCACTATATAAGCAAGATTTAACTGACTGTTTTTCCTGTGCTTTTTTCCCCCACACCCCATCTATCTCTGCCACGTTGGTTTGATTTTTGTTGTTAATGCCTACCATAGATGACACGGTGGGCTCCTGCGTTAACCCTCCCCAGTATACCCGAACTGCCTGAAAACGATTCCACGCCAAGCCCCTCTGATCGGAAGACACGGCTACTTAAAACCAAAGGGGTAAACCGATTTGAAGAAAAAAAAAGAAAAAAAACTTATATGCATCGATCACTGGAATGCCCGATATTCTAATTTTTACAAATGGGCTGAGTTGTATCATGGCATTTTGGTTGCTCAATTTGGTTTCTTGGCGTGCAGCTTTTTTTCTTGTGATTGCATCGTAACAGTTCGGCTGCCCCCCTGCCCCCTCACTCACCCCCTCACCACGCCCTTCCCCAAATATTATGATGTTGGCATCATGTATATATTTGCAGTTCTGGTTTACGACCCCTTTCTGATTCCGTTTTCCGTTGCTGCCGTTTCTCTTCTAAAACGCATGAGATTCAAGACTTATCCATAGCATGGCCCCCCCCCCCCCCCCTCACTAATGATAATAATAATTATGATAATCGACCCATTTCACTGATACCTTACCAATGCACAGTTCTGTATCATTTAACTACTCACTAATCTCTTGTATGATATCACATCATATTTAAGTTCAGTTTTACTGTCAAACAAGACCTGTCCCTTATATTTTTCACCGTCAGGGATATATATTCTCATTTTATGATCAGAAATATCATGTATACTTTTACTTTCAATATTTTTCCTTCCATACATCTATCTTGTATTCTATAACAGTGAGATTTGTCTTCATGATTTGCAGTTATTAATTTTCCATTCTGATTTTATATTCAGAACATTTAATCATGTCATCATCCGTCTGATCATCTGTATCTTCATATTCATCTGTATTTTATCTTTCCACTACTTAGAGTGTGTCTACAGATATCCCCAAGAGCACAAGCTATTCAAGTATTATATAGTTTTATTGCTAACAGTGTATGATAACTACATCTTTATAGGAATAATTATTTCTATTTTAACTACTAATTGAATGGACAAATGAGTTTCTCAAACCGAGGAAGCTCAGTGGTTGAGCAATGGTCTTGTAACCGGGAGGTACCGGGTTGGAAACCAAGTCAATGCGCTCGTTCCCTTTGGTGTTAAAGGCTCAATCCTCATTACTTAGTCCCTCAGAGAGGACTTAAAGCCATTGGTCCCCTGTTGCTTACTTACAAGCATATAGATGCTTTCTTGAATAGCAGTCAGGTAAAGCAATCATCAAACATCACAAATTAGATGGTTTCTTTTTATTGCTAAGGTTACAACCACTGTATAGATTTGTTATCTAGAACTATTTCTGATATTAACTGTAGTCTGGTAGTTGTGCCCACATTATGATGGGCACTCATTTGCATCAGTGGGGCCATGACTTGTGCTCCCCCTTGGCCCCATACTTTGGACCCTTGCGAAGCTACATTTATGTGGCTGTGTCTCCTTACAACATCATTTTGTTTCCGTACAATGAAAGTTTGTTTCAAACCTAACAAATGTTGTGAAATAAAGGATTTTCAATGAATAGAATAGAATGGTATGATTTTTACATTACTTGATGAGATTGTGTTGATTTTTTTCATTTGAAAAGGGATAGAATTCTTGTCATTTCAATTAAAATTTATTTTGTATTAATTGCTTGCAGTGTGTTGGAAGGTCATGTAGCATCAAGGAATTTATTTTCATTTTTCCCTCTTTTTTGAAAATCTATTATGTATCTGTGTACAATATCTCCATCAGGCACAGTTCTAAGAGAATATATATATATATATATATATATATATATATTTGTTGTTTGTTGGGGGGGGGGCTTTGGGGTTCTTGCTTTCATTTTCTGTGCTTAGATTAAATTCATTTGTAATCAAGAATTTGTATATATATATATATATATATTTTTTTTTTGGGGGGGGGAGGGGCTTGATCCCCCAAGCCCTCTTCTAGAACCACTTCTCATCTTCATGTACATGTATTGACAGCTTGAGCACATCTCTGATTTTTCTTTACCTTTCATGATTCATCATCCTCCTCCTTTGATAGAAATAGAAGATTATTTTGCCTGTTTCTTTCTCATTATTAAATTGATTTGAAATACTTCTACATTCTGATAAGCCTGTTTATTATAGCTCCATCCTTTATTTCCTTTCCTAATGATTCATAAATTGTGTAAATTATGAAAATAAATAGACTGTTCCCGAAACCCTTTTCATCTTTACTTTGATTGCCTGTGAAATATGAAGAGATATTGATCTCCTGAACCCTCTGAAAAGTCGTCCGAAGGTGCTCAAGACCTACATTGTCCGTCCTATTGGCTGGCGTTCTTGTTGGCTGTAGCCTGAACTAAACCCACCATGTGTCTTTTCTTCCACCATGTCTGCCTATCTTTCAAGAGTTATCACTACATATTCAGCCCATCATAAATGACATACAAAAATAAAAATGATTTCATCAAAATTGTTTTCTTATCAATATTTTCTAATACAGGCACGTTGATTGCTGCATGTGTTTGTGCATGCATGCTTACACATGTTTACACCATAGAGTGCATCTTGTATTGCAGTTTTAATAATTGTTGAGAAAAATGTTGTCATGTCAACAGTGTCACATTTGTTTCTACATTTGTCATTCTATTTGTATGTTTATACAAAGTGAGATAAAGGAATCTTGAAATTTCTTTTACGAAGATAATTAAGTAGAGAAAGTTAGGAGTAACAGTACTACCCAAGAAAGATTCATAATAAGTCTTTAGTTTTTTTTTATACTATGAAATAAAGAAGTATGTCTAGTACATGTATATTCAAACCAAAGGCATGATAGTTTTCTTGTAATAAATGTATGCAAAAGCATTTATTCAGAGATGACTTTCTTGAAAGTCTTCATGTTCATCTCTAGAAGTCTATTTAAAGAAGAAGAGTAGCTTTATAAAGATTGATTAATTATTTTAGAACAAATTATGATATTTCCAATTGGCTGAATATCTCATTATTTTTCTCATCTGTTTGTTGTGTATCATCTGTCAAAGTAGGGATCGTTGGTAAAAGAAATTATCAAACAGTTATTTACTTTGGTGTGTTTCAGTCAATTACGGTACTACTTTTTTGATTTGATTTGATTCTGATTACTTGTTTTGTGATGAAATGATTGCAGTGGTTCAACTTTATTTACATAATGTGAGTTGTTTTTAAAAAGTGATTATTAAAAAGTAATTGTAACGTTTTTAAACATAAAAAAGCGACTGTTAAAAAGTAAATTTTTTAAACATCACAATTATCTTGATATTAATATATATATATAAGAAAATGTATACATTTGATATTTTGACTCAGGGCCTGGTATTAATATAGTCTGGCTTTTGTATATAGATGATCTTCAGGCTTGTAGCATGGTAACTGTTCTGGTTTGAGGATGTACAGCATCTTGATTTTAATTTGATAAGTCTACAAAAAAATTAAGAAAGTGGATGCTTACTGAGATTTTGTTAAACCCATTTTTTAATGATTAGAATCAAATAAATAAATAATCAAGCATAAGGTAATGATAGAATTCAATAGTCAATGGGTTCAACTCTATAAAATAATAATAATAATAATAATAAAATAATAATATCAATAAAAACGGTGCTTATAAAGCGCTTACCACTGAAGTCTCTAAGCGCTAAAATGGTTAAACAGTTCAAATGTGTATTCATTGATTGTTGAACCTTAGTTTCATCAGGTCTTAGTTGGACGCTGTAATAAACAAATAGAGAAGAATAGGATCGTGAGTGTATTAAAGAGGGGTCAATTGAAGCGCAATAACTTCAAATTATATTTCATTTACTCTGTATCACGTTCAGACGGAGATGACGATAGTAACGACCATCCCAGGGGATTCCCCTCCCAGGTACGGCAGCCCTGATGCCATGAACGCACCCCTCCTCCAGAGGCAACGGTCTACCACCAAAGATCTCTCACAGATGCTGTCCTCGGATGAACAGTTCAGTGACCTCAGTCCTCGTAGTATGAGAAGGTTGCTCAATATTGTCTCAATCACAGGTAGGTCTATCTATTCAGAATCACATCTTTACTATTTCATACCTTATAATAAAGGCAACTTTCTACAGGTTTGTTGCATCATTTGTCCAGTGAAATTTACTGATAGGCCGAGTATAATTACTGGATGGTGCTTATGGTCAATCGAAGATCCATACGTTTTATTTCGACTATGAAATGAATGATGGCAAGGTTTTAATACAAACATTTACAAGTATGTAAAACTTACATTACCTCCATTACTGCTCTAGTTTTTCATGTATACTCTCTACTTATCAGACATCGTT
This sequence comes from Strongylocentrotus droebachiensis, assembly GCA_035222895.1. NCBI lineage: Eukaryota > Metazoa > Echinodermata > Echinoidea > Camarodonta > Strongylocentrotidae > Strongylocentrotus > Strongylocentrotus droebachiensis. The sequence continues at coordinate 243,355 of JAVYIG010000412.1, read as the reverse complement.
TTGCAGCAGTTAATAATAATAATAATAATAGGCATTTATATAGCGCCGTCTATCTAGACAATTCTATTCCGAGGCGCACAAATTAATTATTACTCCGGCTTTAGACATTACGGTGCTCTAGTATTTCAAGGAATCAATTCCTACCAGGTACACATTTACCTCACCTGGGTATAGTGTGGCAAATGTAGATTAATGCCTTACCATTTGGTTCCTTCAGGTCGTCTTCTGCGTGCCAACAACATCTCCTTCAAGTGGCAGACCTTGGCGCACTGGATCAACCTGACCGAGCGATGGCCGTACCGGATCTCTCGTCTCATCGTCTACTACCAGGAGAACGAGGAGCACATCGAGGACGATGTCAGTCTTAAGGTCGTCACTGACAGGTATGTCTTCATTCGAGCGTCTCTCGTCTGTCTGTAATAATAATAATAATAGTGGGTTCTTGTATAGCTCATGTCTGTCAGATTTGACACTCCTGGCGCTCCCGGTTATTACCCTGGCTTTAGCAGGGCTGCCATTTCGGCGCTCTAGCATTTCAAGGAATAAATTCCTGCCAGGTACCCATTTACATCACCTAGGTTGAGTGTTGCAAATTTAGATCAATGTCTTGCCAAAGGACATTAGTGCCCTACTATCGTCTATCACAATGATGCACCATCTTATCTAAGGAATCAGTCACAGGACATGAACTAGGAACCCCAGGGAATCAACCGCATATCATATCTACAGTTTCTAATCTTGTATGTACATAGTTGTAGATGGTACCAATTTCAACCGCTTGCTACTCTTTGTGAGCCGGGAGCCAAGAAGTTTGTTCCTTCATTGCACCAACTCTGCTATCAGTCCTGCAGACTCCAAAATGCATCAGCCAAAGACTGATTGTAGTGACCGCTTTACTGTTTCCATACAGTTATGCCTTGTATAACTATTGCACAAAATGAAAAACAATAAGTAGATGAATTAACTGACTTAACAATGATTCAAGGGTTCAGTGACACAAAGACGTAACTCCAAATTTTTGTCAAAATGAGTATTTGATATCAAAATGTTCAGAAAAATGTGGTCTTTCCAGGAAACACAAAGACTTAACGCCAACCAACACTCCATTGCAGTCAATGGCTAGTGAAACATAGACTTAACTCCTTAAGGCCCAAGTGCTCAGTGACACATAATGCCCAAAATGGAGTTATGTCTTTGTATCACTGAACCCTCGGAAAACCCTTTGTCTTGTCTTGATCTAGGATCAGCGACGACCTTCTGACCCTCCACGAGTCGGACCCTCTAGCCGACTTGGACCAAGATGGACGTAGCTTTATGGTTTGTCTTGCCAGGCATACCCCTCAACTGACCTGCGGTGACCTCAGAAACTTCCTCTCATGTACCTGTAACCTGGATCCACAGCTTAGGAAACAGATCAGAGGTGAGAAACGTCAAAAAGAAAGAAATGGTGGTTGGGTAGGGAGGAGGGAATGGGGTTAGAGAGGAGTTTAATAGACGTACATGTACAAACCTTCTCTTTTGCACATTTAACTTGGGCAAACAGCTTACGAAAGCTCTACATGGAAAGAGGTAGGGAGATAGATAATGAGAGGGATAATGAATGAGAGAGGGAAAAGTTGTTCAATTGTTGAAAGAAACTGTGAAGAAAAAGATAGTGAAAAAGGACTGAATTGTGTCTACAAATTTGTGAGGGGCTAATAAAGGCAAAAGAGGTTTTGGTGCCCTTTTGTGCTTATTTTTTTATTTTGATTTTAACCGAAATTCCATTACACATGAATGACCAGTGCTAATACCCGTCTTATAAAGAGTTACGACTGATCCGAATTAAGGGCAAGTCCTCCAATCAATTGCAAGTTTACAGTCTCCTATCTCTTACGTACATAGTTGCGTTAAATATAAAATCTTTATAAGACAGGGCCGTGGTATGTGAAATTGCGCATTGAAAAGAGACTACAGTAGAATTCCTTTGTAGAAAAGTGTTGAAAGGTACCTTGATCACTGACCCCTCAGTTGAGGCGCAATAGCTCAGTCGGTAGAGCAGTGGTCTCGTAATCCGGTGACCCGGGTTCGAAACCAAGTCGATGCGCTAGCGTCCTCTGATAAGGCATTAATCCTCATTACCAGGTCCCTCGTAGATGACCTAAAGCCGTCGGCCGTCTGGTTGCTTACTTACAAGCATTTATGCTCTCTTAGGAGTCGGGTAAAATAACCACCACCACCACCTTTAAAATGTGTAATTCCATGTCTGATTGCTTGACAGACTCCATTGAGACGACGGATTCTGCAGGTAGCCATCCCAACATGAGCAGCCTGGTCAGACCACAAAGCTTCGCCCATAGCTTCCCCACCCAACCCATCACATCCAGAGCATCCCTCTACTCCTCCATCAGTGATACCCCATCACGTCTTAACTACCAGATGATGGCTTCCAACCCTTTCATGAAGAAGGTAAGAGGATTTTCTGAAATTTTAAAATGATTTTTTTTTAAAGGCCAGCTGTACCAGTTCAGCCAGAAGGGATTAGACCACACAGCGAGGTCACTGACAGGTGGCTATCTCATTAACTCAGCTTTCAATTAACATAGAAAAAGAGGATCATAGGGGAACAACAGGCACCGATTGGGGAAGTTTTCTATATAGAGGAGCAAGTAGCTACAAGTAGTACAGTGTGGCTTAAGCAGGATTGCACTACTTGTAGCTACTTGTGCCCTCTATATAGCAAACGATGCCTAATTGGTGACCATTGGTCCCCTTTTTCTTATGTTAATTGAGAGCTGATTTGATGAGATAACCACCTGTCAGTGACCATGGTGGGAGGTCTAATCCCTCCTGGCCAAACTAGTGCAGATAGGCTTTAAAGATAAAGACCAGTTATGGTCATGCGATTGCATTGTGAAAGAAACGTTGTGGAATCAATCAGAAAAGGTGTGTACTGCAAGGTTCTGGAATCATCAAAATGATAAGAAATTTGGCCCAGTCTTCGTAAAGTTACAAGCACTGTACACAGAAAGATGTATATGGGACTACGCACACGTGTGCGACACGTGCGTTTATCTCTCACAGTCCAATAGATAAACTAACTAACCAAATATATCAATTAGTAGGCGGTTTTCCGGCAAAATTGTTATCATGTATTAGTCAAAACATATTCTTTCACATGATTGGTAATAAGAGCTTCCATTTCATTTTTTGAAATTGGGGCGTTTCCAATACTGGTCTTTACCTTTAAAGGATAGTTCAAAAGTTATTGAAGCTTGTGCCCTTGAATATTTTTAACAGCAATATTTTGCCTTATAAATGTTGTGAATCGTTATTGTCATTATCTAATCAAATCAGTGAAAATTACTGCAACAGTGTTGTGTTCTTTCTTGCTCTTAGTGTTAGTATTATCATCATCCTCTTCATTATTAACTTTATCATCAAGATCATCACCATCATTTTACCAATGGTTCATTATATTTTAATCACAAGAATTATGAAGGATTGAAATCTTTTGACGAAAATTAATGTACAGGATTTACTTAAATACTTTTATTGTGACTTTCTTCCGGTAGTAATAAGTATTCCCTTTCCTTGTTTTTGATGTATAGATCCTCCAAAGCCCTGCATCCACCCCTCAACCAGGGATTCTCACTGTCAAGGACGTTTGCGATAGATTACTCAGTCTGGACGGCATCGACAAACATTCGATCCCCCGTTACCAGACTCGCATCGCCGAACACCACATCAATGGCCACGTCCTGTTACAGTGTGAGCTCGACGAACTCAAGACGGTCTTGGACATGACGTTTGGTGATTGGCAACTATTCAAGGCCATGGTGATGCAGATGAGGGGTATGGCCATGAGCGCCGCCGCCACCCCACACAGCCCCAGTCAGGCCAGCAGCGACCCTCTGGTAGATGGAGAGGAGGAGCCAGAGGAGAAGCCGGAGGAGCCAGTCGATCCGGCCAACGACTATCTCAACCTGAGCTATGAAGAGCTGCGGAAGAACTCGCAGATGTCGTCGCAACGGTCGTCCATTCATAACTCGCGTCTGTCCCTGGGCACGCTAAGAAGCGAATCCTCTCACCCAGAGACGTCCAGTGGTGAGAACACACCGGCGAGGAAGCGCGCAAGTGGGCAACCCAAATACTCCACGTCCACGAGCCTCGCCGGTATGTTGGTCAGCATGGATAGTGGCATTGAACAAAGCAATAATAACATTCAGGATGGTGCTCAGCAGATTGTAGGTGCTAGTGTGAACAATACCACCGTGACAACCACACCGGCTAGAAACACTCGGGTTGTCCCAGTGACGACCACCTCGAAAGCAACGGCTAGCGTTGGGACTAGCACGGGGCTGATGACGGTTGCTGCTGTTCATCCAAACAGCAACGGAAAGAAACCTAGTGATGGAGGAGCAGAGAAAGAGGCAAGTAGCAGTACATCATCAGAGAGTAGTACTGATATCACAGCACTAAGAAGAGACAGCAGAGGAGACATCTCAGAAGATGAACCTACTCTGACACCAGAGGATGGCAAACTAGAGACAAGGACTACATCTTTGTTAAGTAGTGGTGGTGATAAAGCTAAGCATAAAATAGAGAGGCAGATACAGGAAGAGGAAGATGAGGAGGAAGAGGACAAGGAAAGCTCACCTTTATTGCAAATAAAAGAGCCCATAGACATCAAAGCAAAGAGCAAAGTCAAGGAAAAGTTGTCGAACGGCAGTGTGAATGAGATGGAAGCAATGCTGACAGAGAGCAGCGAGAGTCCGCTGCACCTGTCAGGCTTAGTATCGGGTGAAGAGACAAGTAGTAGTGAGCAGGGCTCACGACCGGTTGAACAGGATGATCGCAATCAAATTAGTCCCACCCTTAAAGAACAGGTCACCCGAGATGTCAATAAAATGTTTGAGAACTTGCAGACAGAAATCACAAGTCGTTCCAAGGAAGGCCAGTCCACCGTTATAACAAGCCCTACGACGGGACGGATACGTGTTCTACGTGCTCCCATCAAAGTGGAGCAACAAACGCATGATTTATCGTTGCTTGCTAGTTATTCCACCTTCATACCACCGGTACGCGAGTTAGACAGTGTGCCTGAGTCGCACGTGGCGAGTTCCACGTCGGTGTCGTCCATCGGGAAGCAGCGACGCGTCACTGGAGGGAGCCCTATCAAACATTCACAATCCGTGGGGGCCATTCCTGCCCCTTCACCGTCCATCACCAGTCAGGAATCCTACAGCCGCTTCTCCGAAACGGGAGCCGGTCTCCACGAAAACAAGCGGACTCTAGACCAAAGCTTTGACGAGTTCATCAAGCTCTCGCTGGGCGAGCAGCGCAAGAAGCGTCATCAGATCCACACGCAGCTCTCGTTTGAAAGCGAGCGGAAGCCGGGGAGAGGTGGTGGGCAGCGCCAGATGAACCAGAGCGAGCTGATCAGGAGATCGGCACCCATGTTACTCAATCCCATGGGACGATCTCCCGAACATAGCATCGACATTGATGATGAAGCCACCCCAGCCCAGGAGAAACAGAAGTCTGTGGATGACGGTCACTCGGTTGTTTGATAAAGCGCCCTCTTTGTGTGATTATATGTAGTGTTGGTAGTACTGCTCGTAGAGTGTAACTTAATCTTGCCAAAGTACATTTGGGCTTTACCCAAGATTCAAGACTAATTGTGATATGTTGACATATTAATTGATCAGACTGATTATATTGTATTATCTGATAGGTAGTAGATCTTATTTGAAGCGTGAAATTATTCATGGAAAGCTTATATATATTTAAATTATATATATATTTGAGAATGATGTGATATCTCTTCTTTTCTAGCATTGATGCAAATGGTTGCGTTTTTCAAAGTTTGCTGTGCAAAAAATAACTTTCGACAGGATGGCATTGATGCTAGCATCTTTCATGATTAGATGTGGAAAGAATTTCAGAGGAGAATAAATATCAAATGAATATCTTTTATGGGTACTATTAAATAAGTTTTGTGACAAAATATATGAACTTTAATAATGTGATGTCTGTAATTTTTTCATGATGGTTCTGAAGCTATATTTAATACATTTTTGCTATGTATTGAATAACAATATTCATTTTAAATATGAAGAGGAGATGATCTAATTATTAGTTTTATATTTGTGTCATAGAATTAGTATAAACTATCTAAGTAATACAATGATCCTAAAAATTCTTATATCAGTGTAGAAGTTAGATAAATCGTGATACAACTATTTAATTCCTACTTTTTGTATTTTGTTATGCTTTCTTTACGCAAATCTACACAAATTTGCAATGTTAATCTTTTTCGTCCCCAAGTAACAAATTCCATAAATATTAATGTCGTGAATAGAACGGTAAGTCTTTTTAAATATAACTGGGGGCAAAAGTTTAACATGTTCAAGATTTTAGTTGTGAAGAAAACTGTCAGTTTGAGGTGTCTTTTGCCAGTATATTTATTTTTTCCATTTATTTTATTGATTGATTGATTAATGAATGATTGCACAAATGCGTGTTGATTTATCCCCCTTACATCAGTCAGTATTTAATATGTTCCAGAAAGAATGCTAAACCACTGATAAAAAAAGGTATGCATAGAACTGGAAAGAAACCTGGGCATTTAAAGAAACAAAGAGTTGCAATAATCAGGAAATATACTGTGTCGAATATAAACATAGCCTAAATAGTCATTTGTGAGAAATCCCCATAGTTATGGCAGGAGATGCAAGTATGATGGGAGATGAGCGGTTGTCTACGGAAATCGAAACATTTTTTTGTTTTCCTTCTTGTTTATTTTTTGCTAGTTTCCGAGAGAAAATAAAGTGCTTAGCAGCATTATGGAATTATAACTATCTTGCTTTTTATCAAATCGCTTTAACATTTCTGACAAATCGATTTGGTTGCTTATCCAAATTGTGTATGGGCTTTAGTACTATTGTATTATGTTAATCAGTGTTTATGAGTGCATTCATTGACTGTACGAGAACCTTGTGGTCCATCGGGCAGAGATTATTCAATTTTTAACAGTATTCCATTCTTGATGTGTTTCTACTGTGCTCCCTGTTTCCCAGTCTTCCCATGTAGAATTAGATTGAAAATGAATTTCCCATACAAATAAATTTGGTTCCTTATCTTTTAGATTTAATTTGGTTCAGTTCTTCCCATTAAACCAAGCAAATTTATTAAAATTTGATCAGTTTAATCTACGATAGTAATGAAATACAATTTATTATTGTACTTGTAAATGAAGTTGAACTGACAATTCATTTATTACAAGGGTTTTGAAGAAAAAGAAAGGTGCCATGTATGTCCATCTTCCTATAGAGATGTATGAATTGAAGATACAAATGTGGAATCTCCTTTTCATCATAGTTCCATTCTGAAGTCGTCATTTCCACTCATGTATCTTGTGGAAATGTAATATATTTTTCTTCATCAATAAATAACAGTATTTCTAGCTTGATTATATGGTCATATACAGGTAGATTACATGTGCAATACATGTATATCTGTGTATTAAAGCCGTAGTATACCAAAGAGAAACTTTGAGGCCCCAAAATCCTCATTTTCAATCAGATTTCAGTTTAACAGTGAAAATAATGTCATGAATTTTGCTAGTTTGATCTCACAAGCAACAACCTTCTTTAATTTAAATTTACCTTTATGGAAACAAATGACATGCATTAGGACTACCGCTATATGAAATTTATTTTTTAAGGGTGTATGAACTTGAGTTGAAGCTTTACAGTAGGCCGGTACCCATTTGAGAAGATGAGTTGAATTGAATGTTGTACATCTGATTAATAACGAGCGCATTCACAATAATCATCTTTCTTAAAGGTACTATGTTCCTTTTGCAGCCAACATCAAATTCTGTAGAACTTTGCAGAAATTATGAATATGTTATGTATGTCCTATCTGTGAAATTTAGACTTGAGCAGTGTCCTAATATTCAAATTATGCAAGGAAACCCGTTTAGTTGCTAGACTTCACTGTCAGACACTATTGAGTGACTGACTGGCTTTTTTCATCTTTGATAATAACATACATAAAATGAGCTGTAAAGGATACATGAGCATTTGTCTACATCAATAACCCACTTCTTGTAATGGCCAAGATTAAACTGATTGAATCTTTGAGCAGCATAAAAGTGTAATGCACTTCACATTTATGTATCTTATATTACAGAGAACAGTGAATATGCGCAAGTCCTTTGTTGCGCGCAGTTGCCATTCATTGACTTGTTAAACAAAACATGGCAGCTTTTTTGCGGCGGTTTATCATGTCATATCTGAACAAGCCTTTAGAGCGGATTCTTTAAAGGTGCTTTATAACTCTTTTTGGGGGGAGGGGAATTTTGGATTTTCCTATTGTTGAGTTTGGTTGAGCTGTGCATAAATTTCATAAAATATTTGGAAACGCCTGGGAGACTTACAAGAAATTTAATTAGTGTTCGATGATAAATTCGCCATCAATCTACAAGTTGTATATTTCAAAACTCCTTTGGTGTTTAATTTTGGATTTTCAATCAGAGATATCACACACAACACTATGGATCGATTGTGCATGTCAATTCTAATGTTCTATGGTATTTTTAAAGTTGCATAGATATTCATTTGTTGAAATAATTTTAGAGGACTGACAAACGTATTCAGAGTGATGAATATATCCTTCCCCTGAGTGCCTAGTCATATTCATTCCTAATACCTAGCTAGATGATATGTCAGGTAAACTTTGTACAAGGTGATATGTCAGCTAGAGTTTTCATTTGAAGCAAGCAAAGATTTTCAATAAATTTGACGATCAGTGCTCAGTTTTATAAACGATTGCGATTGATTCGAATCGATCGTAACTTCATACCAATGGCAACTCTGTACTAATGATGAAGTTTTATGTAACTTTGAGATTAATCCAGATCAATCGCAACTCTTCAGAGGCCAGTACCCTTGGCATGTCAATGCACACTATGCATTGCATGATTTTGTCATTAGTCTACCAATTCTGATTTTAAGGTCATGCTCACTCCTTTCATTTAATACCTACTTAAACTGATTTTAACCCCATTTTATTTTCTTGGTCGTCTCGTCAACTTTTTAAGTGTTAGATGAACATTGAAATACATGTATTCAATATGAAGGTTGTGCATGCCCAAAATATAGTTTTACATTGTATATGCCGACAGATTTTATTTATGCATCCTACATTTGTGATTTTTTTTTTGGGGGGGGGGGAGGGGCAGGCAGGTAAAATTTGTCTTTGTGCGCCCATAGTAAGTGTTTGTTTTGTCTCTGGTTAATATTCCAAAAATATGTTGCTAAATTTTGTATCACTAGAAATTTATAAGTACATAGATAGATATTGAATATTGAATTATTGATTGCATCTTATAACATGTGTGTGTAAGCATGCATGAGAACCCGTTACTGAATATTCCTAGCCCATTTGACTTTAAGAAAGTATAACTTATTGCAATTTTGCCTTGTGTGTGACTAGGATGGGGATGAAAATGCAAGGGGCTATTTTAGACTGGATTAGATCATAATTATTAATTCTGTTGATATATTGATCTCAAGTAGTCATAACTGCAGACAAAAACCTTTGGGGATATCTGATATTAATATCAAGTGCAAGAGACTTATGTGTTGACATCTCCCCCAAGTTTAACCCATGAAACCCCAAAATGCAATATGCCGGGGTTTAATGTCTCCTCATCACAAGATAAAGATTTGAATGTAAAATTGAAAGTGGATGCGATATTAGTTTGTAACCACTAGAATCATATCGTATCGGTATCGAAGGAGAGACCAAATTCTTCCTTTCCTTTTCATTTTAGGTCTAAACTTTAAATCTAAACTTGTGTGCAATTTGCCTAGTTTTTGTGGACAGCAGTCTGTTGTACGAAGATGAATTATGAATTACTCTTTATCGTTGTATTTTATGTTTTGTTTTGATTTGTCGAAATTGGAAGAAAAGTGGAAACCTTTTTCTGTTTTGTTTTTCACCAGTACAATTGTGCATTTACTGAAATAGATGTTTTCTCCCTTTTTTTAATACCCGCTTTCTCGTCATCTCCCCCCACATCTTTTTACCCACGACATAGGATCCGTGGAAAGTATTTTCAAGTTTTAATTTCTCCGGTCTGTCCTTTCAATATGATAGTTTATGTAGTGAGAACACAATGTACAGTATTAACAGATGAGATGTGTGAACAGTTTCTTAGTGTATGGTGTACCAATCAGAATTTTTAACCTCATACCATGTGTTGAAACTATTTGAAAACCGATGATGAAAAATATATACACCGCTTTCATGGCGTGAAAGCAACTTTAAAAAAATTCAGTGGAGTTTCTGTTGTTATCTTTTCTAGTCTTATCTCTCCATGGTTTCACTTCCCATTTGGCTTCGAAAGGGGCATACGGGCAATTTAATAAAGATTAAAACCACACCACTTTTGGGCGAAAGTGGCAAGCATTTTTGTGGAAATTTGAAAATATTAAAAAAGAATAATATCCTCAGAATAAATGTCCCTACTTGACATGAGATGGATAAAAACCCACATCTGGCTACAAAAGATGCATATGGGTAAATTAAAAAAAAACTGAAACGCACCACTTTTTGGCGAAAGTGGCAAGGGGTTAAAAAAATAACACTTTTCACAAAAAATATTAGCCAAAATTCATTAATTTTCAAAAATTCGAATTTGTATTTAATTTGCCCCCATGGCCCTTTTGTATTTAAAATGTAAACCCCCCCCCCCTTGAAAATCTTGCGTACGCTACTGCTACTGCTACTGCTACCATGTGACATTTTAAATACATATTACAACGTTAAATGCAATAAAAGTTAAATAGTTTTTCTTTACTCACATATATATGTCACATGTCAAAAGTTTAAGGACAACAATTTCGTAAAATAATCTGCAATTTCATATTTTGAATAGACAGTGATCATTGACACCTTCTGGAGATGAAAATAGGCCTTTTTGAAAATTCATAAATTTTTGCCATTTTTGTCAAAAAGTGTCATTTTTCTACAATCCATGAAATAATTTGCAATAACATAATTTGAATAGACAAGGGTCGTTGACACCTAGAGATGAAAAGATATGAAAAAAGGCCTTTTTGAAAATTCATAAATTTTGGCCAAAATGATGGGCAAATTAACCCGTTGCCATTTTTGTTAAAAGTGTCAGTTTTCTACATTTCATGAAATAATCTGCAATAACAAAATTTTAGGGGTCATTGACACCTTCTGTCATTGACACCATTTTGGCCAAAATGATGCCAATTTTGTCAAAAAGTGTCATTTTCTACGTTTTATGAAATTATCTGCAATAACATAATTTGAAGAGACAAGGGTCATTGACATCTTTTAGAGATGAAAAGATATGAAAAAGGGCCTTTTTGAAAATTCATGAATTTTGGCCAAAATGATGGGCCTTGCCAAAAAGTGTCATTTTTTACATTTCATGAAATTATCTGCAATAACATAATTTTTATAGAGAAGGGTCATTGACATCTTCTAGAGATGAAAAAAGGCCTTTTTGAAAATTCATAAATTTTGGCCAAAATGATGGGTTTAACCCCTTGCCATTTTTGTCACAAAATGTCATTTTTCTAAATTTTATGAAATAATCTGCAATAACATAATTTGAATAGAGAGGGGTCATTGATATCTTCGAGAGGTGAAAAGATATGAAAAAAGGCCCTTTTTTTATTCATAAATTTGGGCCAAAATGATGGGCTAACCCCTTGCCATTTTCTACATATCATGAAATAATCTCCATTTTCATATTTTGAATAGCCAGGGGTAGTATTGACATCTTCTAAACATGAAAAGATATGAAAAAGGGCCTTTTTGAAAATTCATAAATTTTTTCTACATTTCATGAAATAACCTGCAATAACATATTTTGAATGAACGAGGGTCAATTTTTTTCATCATCTTAGTGAAAAAGGGGAAAATATTAGAATAGCCTAATATCCTCAAAATAATTGTCCCTACATGCTATGAGATTGGTTATGTCCAATTTGGCTACGAAAGGGGCATAGGGGCAAATTAAATAAAAATTTGAAAAACACAACTATATGCATTATAGACAAAAATTCGAAAACGTCATATTAGAATAGCCTAATATCCTCAAAATGAATGTCCCTATTTGACAAGAGATGGATAATATCCTGTATCTGGCTACGATCAGCAACCAAGTATTGTAGTTTATTCATTAATAACGGGTTAATGGAATAGCTCGTCACTATAAGTCCCCTGGAAAGAAACATACTGGTCTATTTATTTAAAAAAAGGTTGCCAATATGCATTTTAGACAAATATATGAATAAACATTGTGAACAGTCACAAGCCAACTTGTTTCTGCAGGATGTTGATGGGAAAAGGTTCCCAAATGCATTCACCAGTAGAAAGCTTCTCCCAAGGGAACAGCGTTGTGCAGTAATGGGGCGGAGTGTCTTTCAGTGGTCGGGGGTACCCAGAAATTCGAACTATACTTGTATGGAATGCATTTTCACCTTGAGACCGACCATCAGCGCTTAAATGCATCGCAAAGTCAAACGTAGCACTCTGGAGGATCCTGACATGGGCCTAATTGGCCTATACAGCCATACCGATTCACTATCACTGCTATAAAGAAAAGTGTGAATATTGGTGCGGATTACCTCAGTAGAATCCCAGGTCCAGCAAGTGATTAGATGTAGAAATAACGGCGGAAAAGTGACTTGTAATTAGCTTTTCATTTTGTATTTATCCTGAAAATATTTCATAGTGTATAAAGAGACATTAAGTTACTCCAAGACATTTATTGAAATTGAAAATATAATTAATTTCTTTAAGGAGGGAGAACGCATTCAGCACTGGTCAAGGCAGGACCTTAATGCTGGGTACATGTTGGAGAATTAGAGCCATCTATACACAGATTTTGGCCAACCCGGTTCGAGTTGGACACAATATGGCGACTACTGCTTTGTTGCATGGGCAAGCACAAAACAGAAGAATATATGCATGTTGTGACCGAGTGAGACCAAGTTAGCCAAACTCTATGTTTAGATGGCTCTGTCCCTACCTACGCCACGTCCTATACTGTGAAATTACCATACACAAAAAGACATGGATAAAGATATGAAAAAGAATACAACAAATGTCACTTACAGGTTTCAAACACATTTCAGAGCTGTAGAGGAGTCTTCTCGATCATGGCCTGCTTGCCCGGATTTCCAAGATGGCTTCAAAATAATATCAATGCTGCGCATCCTAGCATAGCTCCTCTCACATGCACTCAGCATAAAGGTCCTGCCTTGACCAGTGCTGAATTTGGTCTCCCTGCAACATACACTTCACATAGTACATATGGCTCCTTGCCAAAGGTACCACTGGAAAGCACAGATCACACACATATAGCTCTCCCATTGAAAACGTGCACTCTAGCTTGAGAGCCTATTGTCCCTATAGTCTTGTTAGAAATAACTATTCCCTGGGCTAAATACAGGTTCATCATGATAAATTTATTTCACTTTGCAAATCTTTACAAAAATAAGAAATTTGGATACCGGGTATAGTACAATTTATATACAATTAATATCAATATTTCATTTTATCCAAGTTTCACAAACAAAATTAATTGATCCTTCCATATATATACAGTCAAAAATCAAATCATTATCATATTGCAGTATAATCAGTGAACCAAATTAGGCATGTAAAACAAACGAACAATACAGACTCATTGGCCATGCAGTATTGTACTAAAATTTAAACCAGATGCAAAATCTGGCTAAACAATAGACCAGTTCACGGTTAGCACATCTCTGCAATGACCCCGAATATCCACAGATCTTCAAAACATGAAGAGGTCCCACTTTGTAAATTTTGAAATAATCACTCCTACAGCAATGGAGGTGCTACATAAATAACCTTTGTGTCCCCATTTTCAAAGAATACTTCCACATGTGTATCATGGAGTGCACTGCTTGTGCATGAATGAATAATGATAACATAAATTTCATGAGCACGTATCCAGTATTTCGTCTCTGTGTATTTCACAATTTGTTCTGCAATGACCTTTATCTGCTCATGCTCAGACTGCAACCGTGAACTGGCTTTTCACGAAGGAAGTTAGTCTGAGCTAGGTCAGAGTTTTCCTTTGTTTAAACATAAAATTGAATATACCAAGGTTCAGCTAGGTGAGAATAAAACACTCCATAATACACCCTTTTTGGTAATGTAATCAAATTTATGCACAACTCTTTGTAAGTGCCTCAAATAATTTCATACACCCGTTATAAATAATTGTATTTAAATAGTCAGAATGCAAATTGCATACATTAATTAATATGAGGTAGGAAAACACGATAACCTCTCCATTCGCATTCCGACTACTGAAATACAATTATCGGTAACAAGTGAATAAAATGATTTGTAACGAGGGACTAGCTCTTAACAAAGATTTGTGCATTAAATTTGAATACACTACGAAAATGGTCTATTAGCACATTGTACAAAAGAATTCCCACATACATGTATCTTTTAAACATGGATAAGTCCCACTCTGTGCATTTTAGAATAGTCACTGCCAAAGTGATGGAAGTGCTTTATGAATACCTTTTGTTTGCCCTCTTGACAAGAATACTTCCACCTCTGTTCCATTTGTTGCTATTTTGGGGGCTGTTCACTCTGTATGTACACAGATGATGGGTTTCAGAGATGGGTACAAGAAAATAAGTAGATGGGGCAGTAGGAAAAGGCCAATACATATCATCCCAAGACATAACAGATAAACCACAACTTCTTCCCTTCCCCTGATAAGAAAGAAGTACAGTAGTTATTGATAGGGTTGATTAAAAGCTTTGAATGGTGAAAACTAGTTTTCTAAAACTTCTGTAATATAGAAAATTGTAATACCAGAACATTTCATGACATTAACCTTATGCAATTAGTTAATGACAGCCATTTTCATTGCAAAATGTCCATAATAATAATACTACAACATTTGCATTGTGCCGTCGATCTAGTTAACTATTCTGAGGCGCAGAGGGAGATTATAACCCTGGCTTTAGCACGGCTGCCATTACGGCGCTCTAGCATTTCAAGGAATTAATTCCTGCCAGGTACCCATTTACATCACCTGGGTTGAGTGTGGCAAATGTAGATCAATGTCTTGCCAAAGGACATTAGTGCCGCAGCGGGACTCGAACCGCGGACCTTGTGATCGACACTCCGGTGACGTGTCCACTTGACCATGACACCTCTACATAACTTGTGACAAATGAAACTTTAAGGAATCTTGACCGAAATTTTCATGCAATTTGTTGAGTTTCTGGTTTACAGTATTCGTAATAGCATAGTAATTTAAGTACAAAATTCAAGTAAAAACCTACCAGATCCCTATATCCTATATGGAATGTTATATAACACTTGAAAGAATGGCAAGAGCAACAACTTGTGAGGACAGAGCTACAAGAACTTTTGATAAAATACTAATATACTATAAGCATATACATCTGATTAATCTAAAACAAATATGATAGAAAACTTTTTTAACAGAGAGGCAATTGTTTTCCAATTGCATAGTTAGCAAGGAGGGTATTCCAAAAGCTCACTCAGCTTTCCCTTTAAGTCTTTAAGTTAATCAAGTGCTCAAGAACCTCAAAATAGGTATTCTATGAGCACAATCATAATGGGGACTCAAATTAGCAAATCAGAATATCGATTTGCTAATTGAGCACTAGACAAGCTTTCAGAATACTGTCCCAGAAAGTCGAGACATGCATCCACTCAGGTTTAAAATAATTATATAAATAAGTTGTACCACATGCACCAACTTGGCTGTTTACTACACTCATGTAAGTACCGGTAAACCAAATACAAAAAGGTATTATACTAATCATAACTACAATATAAATGAAATTATAAAAATATATCTTAGTTAAAAAAGTACCGTACCAAAATCTTCCAATATGAAGGAGCATGCATAAATTTCAGATTCTTTTCTATTACTGCTTTATAAAAGACAATAATACCTCTGCAAAATGAATATAAAAAATGATAAAAATATTTACTGCAGTTAGAAAAACAATTATTGCATCACATGGCGTTCATAATAGAACTTTAAAAAATTATAAATGGTTACACATCCAAGTTGAATAACATACACAAATGTTTTTTTTTTTACTTTGCTTCTTTTCTCTATAAGAAAAATGGCTGACAGTAATTGGCACTTGTACTCTGTTCTCACACACTGGGAAACTCAATAGTACAAGATAACTCGGTATATAATAACACGATCAACATGGGTTATATTAATACTAGTTGTCTTGCATGGAACTCAATTTATCAAATATCTTGCATGGTCCACTAAAAGAGCAATATCGATCAGCATTTGTTTCTTGAAATAAATATATTGACAAAGGAAATCCATTTCAATTAAATATTACATTAGATTATCAAAACAAAGACAAAGAAATACTTCATAGAAATTATCATTCAACTTTATGTTACTTCAAAGCTAATACATCCATGATTAGATTCTATTAGCCTAGCCTCATCAATCAAATTAAGGACCATGATTTCTATAAAAGTCAAATTATCCTTAACCCATTAAATTTAACTTCCACTCCACATGAGGAGAGTGACATTTGAGCAGCTAACTAGAACAGCTGAAGACAGGAAGTTATGGAGAACCTGTGTCTCAAAGTCCATTTCATTGTTGCCCCAACAGCCTCCAAGTTATGGGACAAAAATAGATAGCTAGATCGATGACATCTCAAGTTATCTCATGCTTTATCCAACAGGTTGCCCTTTTCATAAACACAGATTCAAGGATCACATCTGGCTCAAAATGTGCCCGAAAGGAAATACAGATGTGTCAAAATCCTAAGTTTTCTGTACAATGTACGAGTCTGAATTTGGGTAAAAGACTGAAAACTGGCATCTCTGCAATCCAAGAATTATAAGCTGGCACAGCATACAGTGTATGTTGACGATTAAAATACGCAGTTAGATTTTACCAAACACAAGCAGGCTTCCTAGATTTAAAAATTGCATTGCAAGAATACTTGTTTGTCCCGCCTTTTTAGTTAATTGAAACAAGACCTCCAAAAATTTAAAAACAACATTTCAGAGTGCCTGCTCAAAAACTCCTACAAAGTAGAAGAATGTTTTTTTGCTGTTGACCGATGTAAAGGGTTTGTTTCTGGGTACATTCAACACTCACTTATAGAACTTGGCATTACAACCTCTCTTTTTCCCTTTCATTCTATTTTACCCTCTCACTATGAATCTCCTCCCATCCTTTAAAACATTCACTCCAACTTTTATTCTCACTTTCATTCTCACTCTCTTTGAATCAGTTCAATAAAAAAGGTCAACTCTAAGATCTTTTTCGATTACAAGCCCTCTCTTGCTCCTCGTAAGAACTTCTCAGTGGCCTCGATGCAAGGTGATGACGGAGCTGGAGTCAGCACAGCGCCCTCGTTTGTCTTGAAGATGAAAGTGTAGAGGAAGACTAACGTGATGATGAGGAAGAGAAGACGCTGTAACCAAATCATCATGGCATTCTCTCTCCTTAACTCGCACATCTGCTCTTCCATGGATTTTAACTGTCATAATATAAGAAGGTTTGGAAAGTATGTATTTGTATGCATCATCTACAAATTCAACTTCCAAAATTCAAACATTCTGATACAAATTTCCCTCATATGCATTGTAGTTGTCAAAACAAAAGCAAAAATTCTTAAATAACCTATTCCTTCTTCATTAAAAAGAAAAGGTGTTTTCTTTTATCAATTTCAATGAATTCCTGCTCTAGAGCTTTCCTTAGTTCTTTCTCCATCCCTCTCGATCTATAGCCTTCTTCTTCATTATGTCATATGATCTGTCACCTCCAAGTATGACACCCGTCCTATTCTTGGTCTTCCTCTTCCCCATTTACCATCCATCTTACCATTTATCTTCCCTTCTACAATGTCCCTGAGCTTGTTATCCCCCTGTCAGATTTGTTCCATCCAGTTTTTCTTCCGTCTCCAAATTGTTTTTCTCAAGCTCCTTTGATGTTCACTCTATCCAGCACTTCTTCATTGGTAATTCCTGCTATAATTCAACATCTAAGTTTGATCCCACTTTCATCCAATAAAACTTGGAATTTCATCCTACCTTTACTCTATAATTTGTTCAATATCTTGATTTTTTTTAAAAAGGTGTAATTACATTATAATTTCTCTATTTGATAACATCTAATGTCAAATGTTGAAAATATATATGTCAGAAAATCTTCAAGTTGTACAATAAAGAGCCCTTCGATCTATACAATTTTCTCAAAAGAAATATAATGGATTTTGATAGCTATCAATTATTCTTACCTTATTCAGGACGGTCTGCATGTTCTTGTCAGTCTGTTGCAATGGTTCTCCTTTTTTGGTCATCAAGGGATTGAATATACAGCTCATCCTGACAGAAATCATAAAAATACAAATAATATAAAGCTTGCCTAAAATGTTGCCTCTTTATTAAAGGGACTTGGTAACATTGTTCAGATGAGAGAAAATGGTGCTAAGGTAGTGACTTCAATGCTAGCTGTACAATTAAAGATCATTTTAAAGTTTGAGTGAAGACCATTATTAATGACAAAAATTGGGGAAAACTGATCAGATAGATTCCTTAATTCTCCCAACTATATTTTTACAATTTAATTATGTTTAGGTGAATGATAATCATCACAAAGCAATGAATTGGCTCTATAGACTATATAACATTCCAGACATTTAAGTGTTGAAAGATTTGTTAAAGCCTAGCTGTCTTATATCTTATTTTCATGGAAAAACGGTTGGGAAATTCCCAACGGTTGAGAGAATTCACTGTTAGAGTCTGTTGCACAGTGACGCCTTGAAAGAAAGCCATAAATATCTTTGTGGTTTGAGAATTTTGTCAGGATTTTTGCATGTTAGAGGGTTTTTCAGTAGAAGGAATATAATAAGTAACATTTCTTACAAAAATTACGCAGTTTTTACATCAACCTACAACAATGTTACCATGTCACTTTAATTTTGTATTCAAAATTAGATGAATTGTCTTCTCATCTACAACTTGTGATTTTAGAATACTCCCTCAAGGCCAAATAAGATATTACAAGTTATATGATGCTCTACTACCAAACAATGAACGCTTTGAAAGCTACTGCACCGCAATATACAATATTATATTAATATAACTCTAATGAGAAGCTATTTAATAGGTGAAACAAGACTAAATTTACCAACCGAGTACCAATGCCTAAAAATACAAGCCCTTTGAACTTTTTCAAACTGAAAAGAAATCTGTATGTGCAATTTTATCCTCTGCGGCACAAATGTTCAACCTTAAACTCAGAAGTGGCCCAAACATTGTGGAGCAGTGTGTGCAGCGCTTTGTAACCGCAAGGAAAGGGCGCTACTTCAAATATCTTGTTGATTGATTGATTGAAGGTCTTACCTATGCTCGATGATATCTTCTGTTTTGACGTTCTTCCAGAAGTAGGTGATCTCTGAGTTGGTTTTGAACGATAAATCGCCTGGATCGCTGCTCATGAGCAGGAACTTGTCTCTCACAACACACTCCCCAGGACCTAATATAAATAAGGATAAAAGCACAGTATGTCAATGGATTCCTCGAAAAACAACATTCAAAGGGGACGTTCAACTTGGTATTAAGTTGGTTTTATAGAAGCAGAACAGTGAGAGGAACAGGTTAGTGAAAATTTGAGCAAATTCTGATTGAAATATGAAAGTTATCAAATTTGAGGGAGATCCTAGATTTTTGTTTGTCGCGGGCAGCATTGCCTGCGAGTTCCGATCAATAAAACGCAAATTGGCAACTCCTTGACGCATCTTGCGAGGTCCCCTCCCGTTTGTTCTGTACCCTGCATGTATCCAGACATGTACAGCTAGACAGCACCTTAATAAACACCCTATCCGATAAAAGTACAGCTTTATATCAATGAAAAGCTGAATGAGCGTAGAATACAAATACAAAGGAATAACAGATATTTGAAAGCAAATTACGGGTCAACAGGGGTCAAATTTTTCGACATAATATGTGGACCCGATCGGCTCATCTATATAGCTGGTGCGATGAATTGGCTAAATTAATGCAAATTCGTTTTAGATATGTACATGTATATATGTCATCGAGTCGATAGCTTGATCTTAGGGCAACAACTTCTGATTTTCAAAGCATTGGATTTCAAGTTTTCAGATAGCCGTCACTCCTTTAACAGACACTAATAACACTTATAAGCTTTCCGTCGATTTCATTTTTCAATTCCAACAGGGTCTTTGAGGGCAATGTAGACTTACCTGAGAGTAGTGTGATAGTGATGTGTATTGATGCACCAGGATTAATGGGTCCTATGCTGGGTCTTACTTTATATCTCTCTGGATTGGTTATCTTCATCTGAAAAAGAAGAGAAAAATATGAGGAAAAAGTAGTATTATAAAGTTTACACTTTTATTAGGAGCATTCTCAACTGGCATTTTGTAGGCATGTAGATAAAATCCCTTCTTATCCATTTTAATAATAATAATAAAACATTGCTTTTAAAGCACTTTCAACCAGAGTCTCTAAGCGCTATAACAAACAAAATACAACGATAAACAATTATATATTAAACCAAAAAATTACAAAAAAACCTAGAAATTATAATACCTATGAAATATACATCAATGTGAACGGAGTAAGTTAACCATCAAATTGTCTTAAGACAAGTTTTTGAATTTTCACAGACGCTCATTAAAATCAAAAGTAATCGAAAGTATGCAAAAGTCTGAGTGACTGACCTTGTAAACGACCTTCTTAGCTGTGGTGTTAGTGATAGTTAAGCTTGCAGAGATACCCTCTGAACCTGATATACTAGCTGGAGGTTCAAAGACTAGAAATTCACCAGGCCTGTAGGATGGAGGAGAAGAAAAGAGATAGTAATTACCCATTTAAAGTCTCAATAGACATCCAAGCAGTGTATTAAAGCAACTGCAACAATGACTGATGATGATGATGGTGGTGGTGAGGTGGTGGTGGTGGTGATGGTGATGGTGATGATGATAGTGATATGATGATGATGATGATGATCTGAAGATGGTGATGGTCGTGGAAGTGGTAGTGATGATGGTGGTGGTGATGATGATGGTGGTGGTGGTGGTGGTGGTGGTGGTGGTGGTGGTGGTGGTGGTGGTGGTGGTGGTGGTGGTGGTGGTGGTGGTGGTGGTGGTGGTGGTGGTGGTGGTGGTGGTGGTGGTGGTGGTGGTGGTGGTGGTGGTGGTGGTGGTGGTGGTGGTGGTGGTGGTGGTGGTGGTGGTGGTGATGATGATGATGATGATGATGATAGTGATGATGAAGATGATCATGATGTGAAGGTGATAATGGTGTTGGAGGTGGTGGTAATGGTCTTGATGGTGCTTGTGGTTGTAGTTATGATGGTGGTGGTGGTGATGGTTGTGGTGGTGGTAGTTGGTGATAATGATGATGCAGCCATATGAACAACTCTTCATCACTGCAATACTTGACAATGTATCTTAAGTTTAATTCATAAAAACTTTAGTCTTACCTAATGGTCACTAATGGCCCAACATGAGCCTCCTTACTTTTTCCTCTTTTATGGTGGCTGCCAACTTTTCGCTATGGAAACAAAGAAGTAAAGCAGTCAAAAAATGTACATATCATACTAACTCTTTGTGTATGGAATTTTTCAGCAAATAAAAAAGCTCAATAACCCAATAGTTCAATAATAAACATTTCAGGAATGTTTTCTTGAAATGAACAATAATTGCTGCCTGGCCAAAACACTACTCTTTTATCATGGAACTTAGGTATCTGTTTTGATATGTTTTTCATTCCAAGCAATTTTTTAGCTTCACTTTCAAAATGACATTTCTGAGCAGTATTTTTTGGCAGGTTATACAAGTGCACATAGCAAAATACAGCCATGCCCCAAATGGTGGCCGGGGGGGGGGGGGGGGGGAGGGATGTGAATCAGTTTAACAGCATATGAGACCAGTATTTTCAGTCTTGTGAGCTAAAGTTAAGCTTTTGTCTGAAAAGTTCTGGTGGATCACGAGACCAACAGCCAACTAGACCTGACAGTTTTGTGCAGACCTTTGACAACGATTCAGAGTAATTCTTCTGGGATGTTCATCCTGTGGGTTCTTGGTCTCATGGGCTATCGGTCTACAGGAATGTCAACCAACATCACATACAACACCAGTTGGGGGACATAGATAAGATGTGTGCCAGATTTTGTATTTAGAACTAACGAGGAAACGAAATGTAAAATATATCTCACATCGTGATGTGCCAAAACAAAACAAACTGACAAATGGACTACAGACCGATAGAATCACTCTCTGACTTATACAATTAGCCAATTCGTGAAACCACATCATTTCTACCTGTGTAAGATTACAAGGTTTTGGCAGTTGAAAGGTTAATAAGAGTTCCTGAATGGGAAAACAGAAGGGCTATGCTCTTGTCCAACTTACCTGTGGTTTTCTATCTGATGATGAATGATCCGGATCAACATTCTCCTTGCCATCATCCTCATCTTGAAAATGAACCTAAATTGAAGAAAAAAAAGAGATTTTTTAAAATATTTTAATAACAATTTATATACACTGATTAACAGATGAAATTCATGCAATGCTTAGTACACTATAGAGTGAAGTTACTTTAGATTTCACATTACATGGAATGGATTGGAGCTTTAACCATTGGATAAAGAAGATGAAGTATAACACATTTTGACAATTTGTACATCCATTTATTACCGGTATCCATTTCGGGAGCTACCAAACAGATACCGATCCTAATAGACCATTTTCATAATGTAATGTAACCAAATTTATGCATACGTCTTTGTGAAGTGCCTCAATACTAATATTTCATTCACCTGTAACAAATAATTGCATTTCAATAGTCAGAATACAAACATCTATATATCACATGTTGTTAGGTATATAGGGCAAGTCATAATGTTTTTCCTACCAGGCAACAACTAATGTATGCACTTCCATTCTGACCACTGAAATACAATAGTTTGTATCAGGTGAATTAAATCATTGTTATCAGCCATTTCACAAAGACGTATCCATTAGATTTGGTCACATTACACAAATTCTTGATCACATTTGCATCTTTATTCATGACTTCCAAGCAAATCCAACAAGGACTTGACAATACAGGGAGTTCAGGAGGCAAGTGACTATGGTAGCTTTAAATATTTTTTTAGCAGATGTTTCTGCATTTATTGATAAATCAAATACAAAACATTCAAATAACAATAATAGTATATAATATAATTGATTAATATCAAGAGTGACAACTTAATACACAAAATAAAATATTTAAAAAAAAATACATAATTGAAAGCTTGAAAGTATGGAGGTAAGTAAAAAATAATCAAGATAAATGCAGAGGCCAACTATCATAAGCTAGACCAAAATATCAAAATGAAATGGCACAAAAAGATAGAATAGTGCTGAAGTCAAACGTTTAACCGTCCGCCCATGGCACTATCCGTTTCAATTGTACGGTTTTGTTTTCCT
This sequence comes from Strongylocentrotus droebachiensis, assembly GCA_035222895.1. Lineage (NCBI taxonomy): Eukaryota > Metazoa > Echinodermata > Echinoidea > Camarodonta > Strongylocentrotidae > Strongylocentrotus > Strongylocentrotus droebachiensis. The sequence continues at coordinate 219,791 of JAVYIG010000412.1, read as the reverse complement.
GTTTTTTTTTAATTTTGTATTTTTTAAAGTTTCGATTTATGCCCCTCCACCTGGCACTATGCATGGCAATGTTTCCCAGCTCAGTAATCGGTGTGTTGACTCACCACTCGGAAACTAGAACAACACTCCAATTTGTCTGTCATCTTGGTTTGAAAATAATCTTTGTAATAGATCTCAATATGTAGTTTATAATAATAATTCCTCCAATTTTTCTTCTATTACACACGGCGTACCACAAGGTTCTATCCTAGGTCCTCTACTGTTTTTAACTGAATCGTTTAACCAAATACCGTCCGGTTTTGACTGGCGGTTAAACGAAATTGGAGATATCCGTGATGTTACAACACTAATCTAGAAAGCAAAATGCATAATTGTTGAAAATCATAATTTTATCACAAAGATAGAGAATCACTTGGTTAGGATATAGAGCTTGTAAATGCATACACAATCTTGATCAGACTTAAAGATGAAGTTGAGTTCTGGTCATGCAAATGCATTGTGAAAGAAACGGTGTGGAATCGATCAAAAAAAGTTGATCATCTAGCATATAAGTATTGGTGTGTACTGCAAGGCTCTGGAATCATCAAAATAATAAGAAGTTTGGCCCAGTCTTGGTAAAGTTACAAGCATTGTACACAAAAAGATGTACATTATATGGGACTACACAAACAGGTGGCATATAAATCAGGCCTCATTTTTACGCTGTTTACTTGTCATAATTAGAATATGAAGCATTTGAAGAGCCATGCTTTTCAGGGAACATGTTTTCTCTGATGTTCTTCCACACTTGCATAATAACAATGATAATGCTCACAAATTAGTTTTCACCTCTTCCCAAATCCCTTTCCACTTCCTGGATGCCAAAGATATCATTTTTAAGTATTTCAGTGACCAATTGATCTATCACTCCATCACAAATTTGTCACATAAGAGATTCACAGAATACTTACATGCTTTGTATTGTCTGAAAAGACGCGTTGAGACAAAACACCGACACCGTCCATGTTTTTAATCTTTTGTTTTCCGATCACAAAATGTGTATATCTATCTGCATGTATCTACCACCACTATACAAAACTGATAACAACCTCTAATCAACATCATGACATCCAACCCACTTGGCTCTCTATAATCATATAGTTTCAGTTATGAACCTTTACAATTAAGTATAAACATTAAGGCAAATGATTCCCAGGTCAACATGATAACAACAAAGCATTTATCACACATCGTGATGAAATAGATAAAATATGCCTATCCGTTAAAGTAAAAATTGTGAGAACAAGGTCGATTACACTGTACCTTCCAAGGTCCAGATATGATCAATAAAAATAATGTTCATGATGATAGTGTAATTAGATATGCCTATTCATCACAATGCATACATAAAACTTGTGTGAACAATGCCGACATTTCCCGGGCCAAATCTTGATTATCAACAGTCGTGTTCACACATGCAGTGTACTAAAACATAACCCTTCAAGGACAGAGGGTTAGATTAGCCATGTCTATTCATCGAAATTGAAACAAGGCCACTAGTTTCCATGTCACATAAATTATCTTGAGATGGAAATTCATAGAGCACACAAGATTACAAAACGCAATGTTTACACAAACATGATCTCCACATACTAAGGGTTAACGACTGTGACTTGATCTTGAAAATACAATGTATGATTACAAATGGACTTTATACCATGTATTAGAGGAGGAGGGAGGGGAGGAGAAGCATGGGGTCATTTTTTTAAAGGGTTAGATGTTTGGGAGGGGTGACAGTCTCAGGGAGAGGGGGGGGTGTCATCCTGATATAGATGCATATCCATATAAAAATGAATATTAAATGTACACACATGTATACATTTTATCCTTAATAAAATGGCAGGTGTTTAGGGTCTTTATCAAAGTTCTCACTTTTGTATTCTTGTGATCATGCTTCATCTAAAATGGATGTGGGGAGGGGGGGGGGGGGGTAAGAGGGAGGATGAGAGAGTAATCAGTGTGCTCATGTTTGCTTCAGACTTATAAATCCTCAGTATGTTTGGAGCCAGAAGGGCATTAACTCATAAATTTTCCACTACAAGTTCACACCCTTTCGGCTCTGAACAGACACCTTGATGAAGATTAATAATAACAATCTGGATTTAATATAGACCTTAATACCAAATACCATCTCTAAGCGCTTTACAGACATTATAACCCCAGTCATCAGATCCATTCAAGCACAATGTGCACCATCTCCACTCCCTGGGGAATATTTCTACCATTTGTTCACCATGAGGGCATGTGGCAATTACAAACACAGAGGCTTTCATCATCCTAACAGGTCCCCAAATTTCTGCAAGGTATGGAGAGAAAGAACTCTTCTAATAATAATATTCCGCTTTTATTATATAGCGCTCAATACATCTAAGCGCTTTACAGATATACTATTACCTGGGTCATTGGATTCAATACTTTCCCGCACACACTGTGTGCACAATCTCCACTCCCACTTCACTTCTAAAGAACTCTTACCTTCTTGTGTTGCCTGGGTTGTCTGAGTGATCTAGCTGCATTGACGATGGGTAGGAGAGAAGGATCGGCATCTCCGTTGACAGACCTGAAAGACACATCACCACCGTTCCTCTCCTCTTCTCTCTCTTCATCCTGCTCCTCCTCCTCCTCCTCCCCCTCTGCATCCTCCATCTCGTTCAACTCTGGGATGTAGACCCACTCATAGGGATCCTAACAAGGTGAAGTGAAGATGAGGCATGTTACTTTAACGACTTTTTCTTGTGAGACGCTTTGCCCATTAACTAAACAAACCATTATTATGCTTACTCTCTTCACTAGATTCAATTACGATTCTGCATGTAGTAGTAGACTTTATTGGATAACTTGTTTAGCACAGGGCTAATCTTCCACAAGGTCCATCTGGGTTTACTGGTATACTGGGGTGTGCAGGTGGACCACTTCACCGGGGTTTCCCCCTACTCTTACACGAATAGTGCAGTGGGTTCTTAACGTGCAAAGGTGGTGACTCTCCTCTACACTTCATTTAACGTCCTATCCAAGGGACTGGAGAGCATTTCAGCCAGTCGCCTTTTATGGTCTCATACATGCTAATCCAACCACAGTGATATTCGCATCCTACCGGGTACCAATTTTACGACTGGGTGGAGAGCAGCAATGTAGATTAAATGACTTGCACAAGGACATAAGTGCCTTGTCATACGCAAGTAGTTTAACTTTGATAATGATAATGATGGTGGTGATTAGGTGATGATAAAGATTAAAAATACCATGTTTGACTACGACCAAGACCATGATGATGGTGCTGGTGTTAGACATGACAATGATGATAATAATGATGATAGTGATGATGGTGATGATGATGACGATGATGGTGATGGTGGTGGCAGTGATGATGATGATGATGATGATGATGATGATGATGATGGTGATGATGGTGATGATGGTGGCAGTGATGATGATAGTGATGATGTTGGTAGTGATGACAGTGTTAAAGATGATGGTGATGATGGTGAAGATTAATAGTGGTCATGGTGGTAATGATGATGATGGCGACAATGATAAAAATGATTACCATGATGATGATGATAAAAATAGTGGTGATGATGGCCATGATGATGATTATGAGCATTAATTATGCCTAGCCTTGTTGTTACAATACAGTTTTTGACATTGTCATTCCCTCTTATATTACTATTGTATCTCATCAAATCACCAGACTTTGTTCTGTCACTTTCATGAAGTTAAATATACTTGAATCTGTTTTTCCTATCTTCTATTTTCAATTAAATTAAGAAACCAAGAGGGATTCCTCACTGTATATAGCAGATTCAAGATATGTTTCAGTAAAGCAGTGATTAAACTTCTGCTTTCCAAACCACCATCACATAAACCAAATCAAAATCATACTAAATCTGAACTCACTGTGCCGCCCATATGTGCTGGTAATGAGTCTGTAGCGATGTACGTCTGGACCTCCTTCCCGCGGATAAACTTGATATGATCTCTTGCCTGCTGGGACAGCAACCTCTCAACTATCCTCCACAAAGCTGTGAAAAAGAATTCTTGTCAGTAAACATGTCGGCCACTGAACAGAACTCACAATGTTTCATTATCATTACCCTAGTTTTAGGAGGGCCACCATCACGAGTGCTCCAGGCATAAAGTGAAAGGATAAGTAGACAAAGTAATTACAAATGACCAACTACCAAGTACATGTTGAAATGCATGGAATTGTCGGCGGGCGCATGCCAGGTGGCTACCGTGCCAACCATTGTTAACTTGGAAACTTGTTCAACAACCCAGCACACGCCCGTCGAGGATCCCGAGCTTAAAATAAAGGGCTGATTCATTTAAGACCATTACAAGAAATTACTAAATAATTACTTTAAAAAATCACCACATGATTAATGGGCACTATAAATCACAACCAGTTTCTGAAAACTGAGGGAGAATAAACAGTTAACTGACTTGGATCTTGTTCTGCCTCGTTGTGTACTGTTGAATAGATGTATTGCAAAAGGTGTGAAGGTTTTACAAAGTCTTTCTGTCCTTACACATACCTGACGTGCCCTACAAGACTCGTTAAAGATCACTACCGTATTTGCCGGCGATAAGGCCGCAGCGCCGTAAAGGCCACACCCCCGATTTTGTAATTTTTAAAAAAAAAAAAAAAAAGAAGAAAAAACAAAATAATAATAATCTTTTGCCAAAGTCGGGACTCGATCTCTTGCGTACAAATGTTGATGTGACTAAAATCACCACCTTAAACCGCTCGGCCATCACGCACTGATACCATACACTGCAGTTTTCTGTGATGTAGTCATTGAAATGGATTGAAAATGGCGACTTCGCGTGCTGGATGCTTCGCGGTAGCTCCGTTAAACGGGCCCTTCTTTTACTTTTGCAATGCATTGGCGCGAACTTAGATCAAAATCTATCGGCAGATGTTGTTTTTGGAAGTTTATTTTCGTCTTCACGTCAACAATGCAAGATAAAATTCTCGGTAAGATGTGTGGAAATGTATAGTTATTGTACCGTTCTTAGATCTAGCCCCATATGTACAAATTCGTGCTGGTTTTGACTTTTTTTTCTTCTTTTTTTCTGTTTCGCCATAAAGGCCGCACCCGACTTTTTGATATTTTCTCTTCCAAAAATACTGCGGCCTTTACGCCGGCAAATACGGTACTTGGTTAAGAGAATGTGAAGAATCTTTAACCAGTTTCTGAAAGTGTGTCAGAATACACTCATCAACTATGTCTGCCAGACACTCAGCATCTCTGCCTATTATTTTCTTTGCTGCTTTAATAACCCTTTCCAGTTTGTTCTATCCTGAACCCTAAGAGAATATAATCACAGATTGAATGACTGACCCATAAAAAAGCTTCATGATATGTTTACTTACACCAAATATGTTCATTTTCCTGAGAAAGTACAACCTCTGGTTTGCTTTTGATTATGTTTTCTTAACATGCATGTCCCATGAGATAATACTATGAATGTGAACTCCTAAGTATTTGTATTTGGTGACAATATCAAAATTATCATCATGTTCATATAAGGGAATGTCATTCTTCTGCCTTCTGAAAGCTATGATCCTTTCCCTTGTCTTTCCTATATTCAAGACCAACTTCCTTGACACCAATTTACAGACTTAGTTACTTCATCTCTGTAGGTTTTTTTATCGTTATTACATACAAGACCCATGACTACCGTATCATCTGCATATGTTATAATAGTACAGGATTCATTTTTCATCTTACAATCACTAGTATAAACAAATAAACTGAACAAAAAAGGAGACAGTACACATCCTTGAGGGACGCCTACCTTTGTTGTAATCAAATCAGACCGTGAATTATTACATAACACATTATTAGAACACAGGATTCATGGAACTTCAGGGTTTTAGGTCTACAAAGCATCTTCAAGATATGATTTAAACTGTATATGTAGGTACTTTGTATGGTCTAGTCGCCCTCTTCAAATGGACTGAACATGCATTAGTACTTGAATCTTGAATCAAAATATATCAAAATTATACTTACTATTAAGTATCCATGGCATGTCATAGATATACAGCATCTCTGCATAAAAGAAAAAATATGGGAGGCAAATAAGGTTACAAATAATGCAAATACACAAAGTATAACATAACCTGTTTGGACAAAATGTGAACATGATTTACAGATAAAGCACTGACACACAAAATATTGAACATAACAATTATTATAGCAATGTACTATGTCTAAGAGACATTGAACGGATCATATCTACAAGGCAATAAATAACAATTCCACAGTACCATACTTACGACATACAACAGCTTAATGATGTAGAGTGAAACCTGCTTTAGCGACCACCTGTATAGAAAGACCACCTGTATAAAGACCACATTTTTTGTTTCCCTTGTAAAATGGTTTCTCATTGAAACATGTACTAAAGGAACCTGTACATAAAGACCATCTGCCTATAAAGACTATTTTTCTTGTCTCCCTTGGGTGGTCTTTATAGACAGGTTTCACTGTATAATTCTTTGAGGTTGATGATTCTTTCAATGGCACTTACCTACAAGAGCTGGAAAGTAAAGCTCAAAGCACTGAATCTTGAATCGAACCAAATCTATATCCTGCATGAGATAAAATAGCAAAGATAAAGGATGATTTAGAATAAGGATGTAATAATGTATGTACAAGAGAAGAGCAAAATACAAATGATTGAGTGTAGGCGACAAAGTCTCTCGGGCATGTGCCAAAAATAACAAGAATATTGAGTTAGAAATAGAATACCACAAACAAGAATATCACATTACCAATGCATTAATACTTTGTACAGACTATAAAAAGAGTGCTTAGAAGTCTGGAAAATGTTCATCATAATTGAAAGTATTAAGAAATAGATTATGCCCTGTTCTTCACGAGCTTGTATAGGTAGTGTGTTTGCAGGCCTCCCTCCCATGAGTTATTTTACTTTCATGTTTGTTTAGACTTGTAATATCTCTTTATAGAAGTTATATGTCAAGCTCCTATTTTGAATTTTATGTTGCAATGTGGAACCCCTAAAATATAGAGCAAATGTATTTTTATTTTATTTTTTAATTTAATTTATTTACCAACAGCAATACAGCAATTCTTTTCATACAATGATATTTACATATACCAGTATACAAGAAAAGAAACTATTGGTAGATTGAAGCGCCAGATAATAGCACTTGTGCTAGTTGAGCTTAACCCCTTATGAATAAATAAAGTATTTGATACAAGTAAAGTTCAGGGGAAAAAGGGGGTAAAAAAGGATGTCTGGTACCCTTTAAACTTAGTACCATCTGACAAACGCACTCACTCACCATATTAGAGACCCCTGCACCTGACATATCTTCTAAGACCACTATCCTGTGCTCTGGATCTTCCTTCTGGAGTTTGTTGAGCCAGTAGACGGTCATCTTCTTGGCCCACATCTGGTTCTCTGGACCCTTCTGGTAGGTCTTGACCCGGTACCATACTGTCAACAATAGCACATCAGTTGAAGGGTTTCAAAATGTTCTTAAAATAATTTTAAAACGTATCTGCTTCACTAGGCATATAATTAATTGTTCTGTTATTTGCGTATGTTTTATCTCATTTCCGTTCCTTTGCTTATGATGCAGATGTTTTTATGTGATCTCTTTTTTTTTTTGGGGGGGGGGGGTTCACGAGAATGCCTTGAACATTTGCTTTCAACCCCATGGTCCCATCAGGATATACCCCCCCCCCCCCCCAGTCTCTCGGAGAGTCTTCAGATGATGGAAATGTAAGATAATGACTTTACCATATGAGGTGATTGGTGGAACATTACAGGTGTCAAATTGAATTACCTATGAGAGCCAACTACTATGCGTCTTTAAGGCAGGATATGTTGATTGAGTGGTGTTATAATGCTTCACAGGGATGATGTTATTAGCACTTCAGTGAATGATTTTTGTTTTTCTATACATGTATGAACATGTAACATAGCTCTGTGTTGAATTCACATCATCACAATGCATTGCTGAGTCATCTACTGTACATGTTATGCTGGCAGACATACCCTACTATGTGTAATGCAGTACATCCCTCTTCATCTTTTAGTAGTACAAATTCCTTATCATATGGTATTACGACTTTATAGCAATTACAAAGCTACTTGAACAGGCCAACTCCATGGCAACGATACCTGCAACAACATGACAAAATCTGTTCTGTTGATATTTCAAGGGCAATAGACTTACAATGTATTACTGACACATTTTTATGTCACAAAACGAAAGATGACAGAGACACACGACAGAGTTATTACAGGCACATCATGGCAAATATCCAAGTTACATTTCTAAATGATTAACAGCGCACTGTGTTTTTATTTTTGCTCTCGAACTTCCTGTTTGTAATCACATGATGGACTGACAGACAAAGTCTTTTTCAGGATTGCTTATAAATTTATTTGGATAAACAGGATTTCCCATAAAAATCATGTTTCTCATTCTAACAGTAATATTCCCCAAAAATTCCAACATGACTTTCTTTTTAAAAATTCTGTTGAATTAAAAACCACAGCGTTTTTTGTATGAAGTCCTATTGTTTACTACGCTTCACATTCCTGTATCTATTGATACTCAGCTACGTGAGTATCTGCAGGACCTTTGTTGCTCGCAGTTGCCATTCATTTACCACGCCATATCTGAACAAGTCTTAAAGATAAAGTTGTGTTCTGGTTATGCAATTGCATTGTGAAAGAAACGGTGTGAAATCGATCAGAAAAAGTTGATCATGTAGCATGTAAGTATTGGCGTGTACTGCAAGGTCCTGAAGTCATCAAAAATTCAAAATGATAAGAGATTTGGCCCAGTCAGGGTAAAGTAACAAGCACTCTACACAGAAAGATGTATATGGGACTACACAAACATGTGGGATAAAAATTGGGCCTCATTTTAAAGCTGTTACTTGTCATATTTAGAATATGAAGGCATTTGAAGAGCCATGCTTTTCAGAGAACATTTTTTCTTTGATGTTCTTCCACACTTGCATAATAACAATGATATTATTTTTCACCTCTCCCCAGTGAGAACTCAACCTTCTCTTTAAATGTTATTTTTTATATTATTTGTGTGTACCCAGAGTCTACAACACAGTATAAAGGACATTTCTTCGGCCGGCTGGCAGAAGAGCGTTAGCGCGCGAGCGACTCGAAAACTACTACCGTATTTGCCGGCGTAAAGGCCGCACCCCCGCATAGGCCGCACCCCCCACTTTGACATTTTGTAGAGAAAAAAAAAAGGGAAAAAAAAAAAAAAGGAAAAAAAAAAAAACGGACCAAAGAAAATAATTGTAATTTTCCCGTAGAACTCTATTTTTCCTACAAACTAATACCAAAATTATCAATCATTTTATAAATTTACAGGAAGTTTACCTAAAAAATGATCGTAATTTAGCAAATCTTCATCGATTTTTAGGCAGATTATAGCACATTCATGGGACACTAGAGGGCGCTTCGCATGCATACAGAAACCTGAATGGCCAACCTATCGCAGGGTGGAAGCATGGTGGAAGGATTTTTTTTTTTTTTAAATGTTATCCTGTCTTACCCCTATCGTACCGTCAAATGGAGAAAATAAACAAGCTTTTGTATTGTTATTAGAGATCTACCGAGGTTAGTTTGTCGCTTTAATTAATTAGATAGTCTCAATTATAATTCAGAATTATCTTACTGAAAAGTTAACAACACCGATGATTGCGCGCTGTGCATCTCCGAAGGTGCGTTGGATTTGTTAGCAACTCTCGGCCCCGTAGCTCCCCGACACAGAGTGTGTGAGTAAGGTATGATTTACTCCAAAATCATACCTTACTCACACACTCTGTGGTGGGGAGCTACGGGGCTGAGAGTTGCTAACAAATCCAACGCACCTTCGGAGATGCACAGCGCGCAATCATCAGTGTTCTTAAGGACATTTTTACAACTTTACAAGTACGAGTTTCTGGTCAGTTTTCTTCTTATTTCTTTGGTTGCACAACGATTAAAAAGATAACTTCTTCAAATTTGCTGCTGACGTGGTTCAGAAAAGATCTTGTCCGATGTGTTTCAAGTCAATTTTGTTAATATATTTTGTTGTATGAAGTTGCCTACAAATAATGGACGTGATGTTTTGACCGCTGAATTTTGTTGTTGTTGCGTATACGCCGCACCCCGACTTTTTGATTTTTTCTCACCCGAAAATACTGCGGCCTTTACGCCGGCAAATACGGTATTCAAATTATACGCATTCAAAGATTTGTTTTATATTTAAACTGCTTTCTGTCCCTAAAATTGGTTTAAAACTTAAAAGACTAATAGAACTGTTATAGTAGAACACGGCCACAAATTTTGTGCGGAAATAAGTCAGTTTGATAAAAGTTTAAGGCGATTTAGTGCTAACGCTCTTCTGCTTAACGCTTTATTTTTGACCTGACATTCGAGCTAACGCCCTTCTGCCAGCCAGGCGACGATTTATTTATTTTTTTATTTTTTAGCCCCGATGAGTTTATACTCACAGATACGATGTCCATTCTTGTCCGTTGCATGAGGATATACTCCTCCCATCTCCCGTAGATCCTCGGGGAAGGATTCCAAGGTCAAATCTGAAGGGGAAAAATTCATGTCATTTTTATTTAAAAAAACACAATTCATTGTTTCCTCATAGTACAAATTCAGCATTTTATCATACCACATAACATATACTGCATGACTACTAAATTACCATACAGGTTGTACCAATTAAACAGTATGTGCTATATATATGGAATTATAGACATTAATGGAAATTATAATGAAGGTACAGTGAAACCTGTCTATAAAGACCACCCAACAAGGGAGACAAGAAAAGTGGTCTTTATAGGCAGATTGTCTTTATAGACAGGTTCCTTTAGTACATGTTTTAAAGAGAAACCATTTTCAAGGGAAACAAAAAATGTGGTCTTTGTAGACAGGTGGTCGCTAAAGCAGGTTTGACTGTATAATGTCACATGCTGAGAGAGAGAAAAAAACAATTAAAAGTGTTTTCAACTTTAATTCAAGGGACATGGATCAATGCCCTTATAGCTCTGAAAAGGACTACACAAGGTTCATTCCTGAGGAAACAATAAATGCATGGTATAAATGAAATGAAATTGGGAATGATGGATTTCTTGGAACTGTCACATCATCCATTGTTTTGAGTCTGATGAAATGCATTTCAAGTCAGTGTGACCATCATACATGCTAGGTTTCATTGACAAGAGTGAGGTTGTACATGACAGTTGACTTTCACCTTTTCTTTCTTTTTTTTCCCTTCTGTGTGGTCTTGAAACTTAGAAACCGTGTTAAAATTCATTTTCAATGTTTCTTAAAAATTCAGGCATGCACATGAGAGTTGACTTTCTTTTTTCAAATACAGTAAAACCTGCTTTTAGTGACCACCTGTCTACAAAGACCACTTTTTTTTCCCCTTGAAAATGGTTTCTAATTGAAACAAGTACAAAGACCACCTGTCACACTACACAATATTTTCAATGTTTCAAATGTAGCATTGCAAAAGAAAACAATGTTTAGAGTTGACTTTACCATTCACTCCGTATTCTTTCCTCCATTTTAAGATCCTGGTGAGTTTATCCAGGGCTGTATCGAGGTTCATCTGACCGATGAGAAGGACATGGTACATGTAGGCATCGGAGCTACGGATCCAGTCAAAATCCCTTGGGTCAAAGTCTGGATCATCTTTAAAGATAATGATAAACGTTTTAAATATGTCATCTTCCATATTCAAGTTCAAGTTCATTTTTTTTCAAAACCACACAAAACATGATATAATCTTTTACCTAAACAAAGAGACTGGTGATAGTATATTAATCAACATATACTTACTTGATTACATCATAAAATGAATTGTTTTAGGACCCCTTTAGAAGCTAAGCGTCAACAGAATCATTTAAAAAAAATCAAATTCGACATTATTTGAGCAAATTCTGTGTCATTTCAGAACTGTTGGAACACATAAAACACATAAAATCACAAACAACACATACAGTGTACATTCAGTACCTACAAATATTTGATTAAGTGCTAAATCCCCATCTCCAGAGCAACGCGTCTTACTGAGAACCTGGGCAGGTTATGCTTGTTGTCTTTGACAACTTATATGATTCTTTTTAGCATATTTAATGTATTAATACCAGGGGTGATAGTGAGCATTAAAAAAAATATATGTGTACTCGAGTACATTAAAAAATGGCATCTAACAAAATCCCCCCCCACCCCCCCCCCCCCCCCCCCCCCCCTTTGAGTAAGAAAATGGGGGGGGGGGAGAATCAGGGGGAAAAACGAAGGGGGAAAAATCAGATATATCAGGCCTGTAATACACGGATGGTAACAAAACTCAAAAAAGACCTGCCTATGGGCAAATACTATAAATAATTTCTTTATCAACTGAGTTTAATTCACTTTGTTAAGAACTCCATAAATATATACAGAAGGCTTCCTTCTGGATTGTAGCAGAGAAGGCATTTCTAGATATGTACATACAAACTGAAAATATTGCAAGTCATATAAAATGAAACAAATTGAAAATGAAAGTACCTTTTTACCTTAATTTGGTTGGAATTTTCAAGTGAAAATGAAAGCTTTTGATTGTTTATAACATTTTCCTCACATGCCTGAAATTATTAAAAAACAAACTTTAAATTAAAAGACAATTTAATCAGAATTCTTGTCTAGGTTTATAGTACATACATTTAATTCTTATTTCTTCAAACTAATTGATTAAACTGATATCATTTTTGTCAAAGTGTAGAATACATGTCCTGACAAAAGTTGCTCCATAAAAATTAGACTAGCAGTACTGGAATTCTTGAATTCAGCCCAATTTACAATATAGCTATTACCAACTTTAAAACTAAATCCCATCATAACCCTAACCCTAAATATAAAAGTCTGAGAGAAACTATTGCCAAAGCAAATAGGTCACAATTTAGGAGGGGGGCGAAACACAACATTTACTAAAAAATATATATTCATACCTTGGGCATTCTCTTCAAAGAATTTCCGCCGAAGTTCCTCAATGTTTTCCTTGTTTTCCTGTAAAGAAATACACATATATTTATGTACAATCAAAAGAAAAAACCTGCAACTGTAAGAAATATATATTGTAACTTCATCAATGATTCACGGCTAATCCACAGTTATTGTATGGTGCTGAAGTTGCATGGCCGATGTAGCAGCTAGGGTCTTCTTTATAGACTAGTAGAGCTGAAAATTGTACAAGTCAATGACGTTTCTGCAGCAAAGAATTGCCTGGAGAGTTTGAACAATTTCTCTGCCCTCTCCTTCTACTTCTTCATCTTTGTTTTCGCCTTCTCCTTCTCCTTCCATTTATATACACGTCGTCAGCCTACCTCTAAATAATTTGAGGTAAAACCTTTACTAGTTTGTCACAAACTGCATTGTTTCTTCCTATTATTCATATTATTTGGGACCCGGATTTGGGACTACTGCCAAAGTACTAAGTGCAAATAAAAGACAGACAGACAGAGAGAGAGAGAGAGAGAGAGAGAGAGAGAGAGTAGTCGTCTATGGAGTGGGACTGAGGAATTGTGTGTGAAAGATGAAGCACACCCAGTGTAATACACTAGCGCCTTCGATTAAAGGGATTGGGTATCTTTGCCTCAGATTCTAAACGAAATCCTGGATTTAGCTTATACGTGCTGCGATCATAGTTATATTCACCTGTATTCACTTGTCTTTTCGGGCTCCTTAGTAAGACAATGTCTTGTAATGCCCTCCCATAGTTCATCAGTACACATAATTTGGGGCAATCAGGAATCCCATGACTTTTACAAGCCGATCGTCTGTCTGATTATCAAGATATTTATGATTGGAAATCGAAATTTCAAAAACTGTTTTCCCAACATTGGGAAAAATGAGTAGGTAAAACCGGTCACTCAAAGATTTTTACTTTTTTGAGGCACTTGATCATTTTGAAGCGCAATTTTTTTAGGGCTTCATAATCAAAGTTCGCGAACTTAAATAGTATTATTAGATCTAGAATCTACACCATATCACAGACACTGATAACACGTAGGGCCATGCATCTCAGATTTAAAATTGTTAAACGATGCCTTCGAGAAAAATAGGAATGTAAATGAAAACCCTTGTCAATTTCAATTTCAAATGTTAGGTCGACCTGCACACACACAGGCCGACATGGCCATTCTAACACACGCCCCTGTCCACCGACGGCACCGCACGATTCCGAGTGGCTTCCCCCACAAGTCTGGGGGACAGTAACAGAGCAAAGTACTCGGAGCCTGCAGGTAATGACTTCTCTCATACAATTCGTATTTCCTTCTATTTTCTTAATGCAACCAACCAAATTAATACTTGCACCACACCAGAATATTCCTTTTACAGCTTGAAATATATATAAACTACCATACTCAATCAATAAAACCAGCATACCTCGATTTTCTGTCGAATCTCCTCGCTGTTGTTCGGTGTGCCTGCGCCTGCCATGTTGATGCTTTAGATAATGCCTATTTCTAACCAGTTTTCGCTCACGTCACGTGCACCCGGCTAATTTTTCTCAGATAACTTTCGTTGTGCCTTTGCTCACGTGAGCGAAAACTGGACAGGCTACGTACGGTAATACCGATATTTAGAAATCTATATGCACGACATCACCGCATTATATTAGCGCAGAGCCAGAGGTCAAGTGCAGGCCTATGGTATTACACCAAAGATTTACTGGTAATCAGTAACTCCTTGATTAAACAAACATTGAAATCATCCCTGATAATAAATCACAATGTAGGAGTATGTAGCAATGTCTAAAAATTGTATATTTTCGCTTAGAGGTTTCAATAAGGTGCCCCTTTTTCCAGAAAATGCCCATCATATTATTTCACAGAATTAGACGAAAGTTATTTTTTGGGGTAGTGGACTTGGCCTTTAAGTTGTGTATAACTCCTTGGTTAGATGTCCTCCTAAACTTTAAAAGTTGATTGTTATTCAGGCATATATGGCTAAATCCTGGAAAAAAAACTTGTTGGTGCACGCACTGCAAATTTATCCACTTTTGTATTATGGGATTTTATGGCAGCTAGGGTATTCCTCCCATTCTTAGAACTCTCTCTCTCTCTCTCTTTCTCTCTTGTTGTCATATTACTTTTGATTACAAAATATGTATATATATATAATGTATACATATTCAAAAGTAATATGAGATCTTTTGATAAATATAGGCCTACAATACTTGTGCTAGCTAAAATAAATTAAAAGCTGAAAAAGACAAAACAAATCAAGCAAACCACTATTACAATGTTGAAGTAATTTATTATTTCAATTTTCAATTTTACAATCATAATCTAAACAGTAGAAGAAGTTTATTCTACATATATCATCACACACTTCTAATAGAGTTCTATGAATAGATCAAAAAGGCTGGTGAATCAAGGTGAATCACTTTAATAATATTTGCACAATAAGTATCTAATCACTGACCTGCTTTTCTTAAACAATGAAGTTCATAATCAAGGCTTTATATTTCTAGGAATTACACAGATCATCTTTGTATATCAATGCAAAATATAATCAGTTTAATCATGGAATTCAAAAATAGACATAGCAAAGCACCCCTTTGTAATGATCTTGAAAAATTACAATTTAAGCATATCAATTAGGCCCCCGTCTTTATATCAACAGCTGCAATTAATCCCAACTTATTTGCGACTGATATCAATCTCAACTATGTAGAGATAGCAACTGTAAGAGTTGGAGAGTGCAAACTCACGATTGATTATCGAGAGGACTTGTGATTGATTTGGATCAATTGCAACTCTCTTTTAAAGACAGGGCCTAGATTAGATCATTAGTCTAAAATTCAAATACATGCACATTATTACCCAATACATGATATCATATTTTTGGTTTGTTTTATTCTGTCCTGTCACAACAATTGTTGTGAATAAATATTTTTCTGAAGAGAAAACCTGAGACATATGCTGAACATTTTTGTTTGCATTTTCAACATTATCTGAAAGCAAGTGGCTCTAGAAGATGGAATATTACTATAATTTTAATCCCCCCCAAAACAAAATTTAAAAAAATAAAATAAATAATAATAATAATTAATTGAACAAATTTAAAAAAAAAAAAAAAAAAAAATGCATGTATTCACATGCAGCTATAATTTTTGAATGTGAGATTTGATTTGACATTTTAGTATTGGATAATTTCATGTCTCCTCATGATTCTGGGAGGATTCTTTGGAGGACAGACATTTTGATCTGTGCCTGACAGAAAGGCGACGATTTGTCAATTTTTTTCTTTTTTAATGGAAAATAGATAAATCATACAATAATAAAGATAACTTATGGCACATCAAGTGAGAACTTAGACAAAGTTCTTACTGAAATGTGCTGTATAAGGTAGTCAAAAAGAGATTGTCAAAAGAGATTGTCAAAAAAGGTTGTTAAAAAGGGTTGTCCGAAGAAAAAAATATGCATTTTTCCAAAAATGTACATCCTCCGCTGGCCATATGTATTTGATTTACCTTCTGCTGAATACATAATTATTTTATTTTTTAGCATCATTAAGTTAATTAAACTTGATAAAATGAGATATTCTTAAACAACGATACAAGAAATATATCATTTATATACATATACATTAAAAATGATTCAAGGCGATTCATAAATTGCACACAAAAGAGGGAATAACCTCTCAATCAATCCAAATAATTATAAAAACTTTGATTAATTAAGTCATTAAAAGTAGAATACAATATCATACAGCTGCTTCATGCAAATAGAGTCACCATAAAAATCCCTCTATACATAGGCATTCATTATGAAATATCTAGAAATTATTAATGACAGTACAATCAAAGAGTAATTTGGCAACAGCAAACAAGGAATGTGTAATATATCACAACACATCAATTTGTGAATTGTAAAAAAAATGTAGGTCAAATTGAACCCTTACAAAATCATACGTTACATTTTTCTTTCAATAAGCATGTTTCACACACTTCATATTTCACACCAACATAGTTCTTTAATTAAAAATAAACATAGAGTACTAAAAACGTATTTTATGTATCAAATTTTTGTTTAAAACATGGGCTTTGCAGTACTTTTTCCTTCACACACACAATAATTCATTCCTGACAGTTTTCCAGTATATTTATAGGTATTGAAATATGATAAAAAGAAGGGGAAAAAATCAATAACTTTTCAAGTGTTTGATTTTTTCAAACATAGCTAATATTTAGTTTCTGCAAATTTCATTAAAACAAATATAAACAATATTCAAATTAATCAATAAAAGAATTATGGATAATTTTTTAACAAAATGTTTTGAAAATATATATAATTAACAAATGTGTCAAATTCAGCAATGCATTTAGCTCAAAGAATGGATGATAAAACCTTGTAGACAATGATTGTCCAAACTCAACATTACCACACAAGTATGAAAATGCACAATAAAATGTACATATACATAAAAACCTCTTTTTGTCATCATTTGTTCCTGTGCGTTGTTTTTTATGGTTACCTGTAGTAGTATTGATTTTCATACCAAAAAAGTACCCATTTGCTTGTACATTTAAACTACATACACCCAGTTACATCATACATTCACAACAGAAATATGTTAACATGATATAGTCAATGCTGTCCTAATTATGCCCCCCCCCCCCACCCCCTAAAAAAAAACATATCAATAAATACCCTGTGACCAATTGAAGACTTCTACACAAGAAAATGAATTGGAATTTTGAACCAAGTCACCTGAGTGCAGTTGTTCTGAATACAAAGTTGGTTATAAAAAGTTGTATATATCAAAATTTTGTTTGATAAATGTAATTTTTCACTCTCATTGATAGGAATGTATAGCAAAAGTATCAATTGGTCTTTGTCATATATACCTCTGTCCTTAGAATATTTTGTACAGGTCTAGGTAAATTCATAAAAAGAAATAAGATATATTTATATACCTGGTACAACATTTACAAAGGAGACCATATATACATGAACAATAGAAGGAACATATATACACACAGTTTCATAAGTATGTACATAGCATGAAACAAATTGGAAATAAATATTTATACAGTATAACAGAAATCTATGTACAATTCAAAATTTAACATGACATATAAGAAAATGATAACACTTATTGTGCTAATGAATCATGACTCAAAGGCAAATAGCTAATGAATATATAACTTACACTATTCACATAATAGTAATAGGAATTTCACAAATATGTAATAAAAATCAAAACGCCACAATAAACCACAATCTTTGATAAGACAAGGTAATTAATTGTGGTCTGCAGGAGTATAACAAATAGTGGTAGTGGTATTGGAACAAAAGATTGCAGGTTCAAATCAAAGTTGGTGCACGATAATAGTGCCCTTTGCCGAGGCATGAAGGTACCTGGCTGCATATACCTTTCAAGCATGCGCTTGTTTTGATAGCATCACAAGTTCCAAAAACATTAACCGTTAATATATTAACCCATCAAAAACAGCAAGATAAGATTTAATTCTATGAAATTTGAGAGATGAATTTCACGACACCTCATCATACCAGTAGGTGAAAACTACACCACTGCAAAAAAAGTAATTAGCGACATACATATAGGTCTGAAAAGTGTCTGATAACAGCACATATGAAGGTTCCTATTTCTAGTCCACTTGTAGACACCTGGATAAAGAGGGGCAAATGTATAAAAAAGTGTTTCATGATTTACTGCATGGTTTTGAAACTGCATACTGTGCCATCCCCTAATATCTCCTCTTTACTGGGGTGGCTTTCAAAGGTGAATTTAAGAAATGCACTGAGTAATAGTCTGTATGTAATTAGCACTTCATCAAGATACAAGTACCGGTAGATACTTTACAATAATGCATTATATTACCGGTAAGTATTTATTTTTATCTACCAAGCATCTCTCAAATATGATTTACTTCATTTCTATTGGAAGTTGGAAGTACCACAATATGCATTTCCATGGAATTATCCATTTTAAATTATCAACAAAACTACACGTTAATTACAGCATTGTAAATTATCACAAAATCATTTGACACTACAAAATATATATTTCAGGACAATAATCACCTAAAAAAATGAACATTAATTCAATCTGTTCCATTTGATTACGGGTACAAACCGAGCACCTCTCAAACTGGGATGAAAACTCTACCATTTGAAATACTATCAACACATATTTCAAAAGGATGAATAATTCCTTTTTCAGCAAGTAAAACTAAAATGAGATGGTTGTAAAATTTCATTGCAAAGAAGAAGTTGCGAGTCCTGGGGGGTGTTTCTCAAAACTCCTTATCAGTGACAAATGACAGTTGTTGTTATAAGCTACTGAAATCCTTGCTTCTGATTGGTTATCAGCAGATTTGTCACTGATATTTGTCATTTGTCATTGAAAAAAGGCTTTGTGAAATGCCCCCTTGTGAGGGTGCTAGAAGGGTCCTGTGAATGTATTATTGACAGGCAGCGGGTACGTTACCGGTACCTCCTGGGAGGTGTCATTGAAGCTGTTATCTGGCGGGTAGGAGGGGTGGAATCCGTAGTTGGGAGGGTAAGCGAGGTTTGGATTCATGTTGTGATTCATGACGGAGTACACCCCTGCAGTCTGGAGAGGGGGTAGGTCGGGGTCCACCGGCGGGGAGCGGGGGGTCTTTGCCTTCTTCTTCTTCTTGCGTTTCTTGACAGGCTCCTCTGGGGGTAGTAAGCGAGGGCTGGCCAAGTACGAGTCTCCATTCTCATCGTAAGTTAACCTGTGAAGATGATGGAAATAAAGGTTATTCATCGGATAAAAATCTCTCACTCTCTCCTTCTACCATTTTTCCTGGAAAGAATATTTGCCTATAACTTGTTGCAATTTTTGAAGGGACATTTCAGTATTAAAGCAAATTGAAGAATACATTACTACTATTTCAGAATTATAAACAAGAGTGGTATTATGGAAACTAATCAAAGTCGTATTTTAGGGGGGGGGGGAATATATTTAATTGTCATAATTCATAACTTATTATAAAGATTCAATGGTTAATGGCTCACTAGGAAGTTCATAAATGCAAGTTCACAACACCATTGAAAAGATGAAATTTAGATATGTTATTAGAATGAAAATCTCTTAATAAATCATAGCAGCAAATGCTTTTCGAAATACCCGTTCTGATTTTAGTGATGCAGCAAATAAGTTAATTGGCTTTTAAAATGCATCATAGAGAAATGAAACAAAATGTCATCAGGAAGACACAATGTAAAACAAGCAAAAACAGCATGGTATATTCACAAATGAGATACATGTTTCATTGTGATGTCTAACATGAACTGTTGTTCCTTAAATAACAGAATATAAAATACTGTTTCCTTTAAATGGTAACAAAATTATTAGGTTTCTTTAAAAGGATTGTTTGTTAGAGTGCAGTTACATAAGAGCGAATTAGAGAAACTTGTGCATCAATTGTTAATTGCTCATAATTATAAGCAGCATCAATTGTTAATTGTTTGTAATTAATGTTAATATAAAAGAGAAAAGAGTAACAAAATGCCTTTGCTGCATCTTGCAGGGTATATAATATATAGATCCTCACAAGGGGCTTGCCATCAGTAATTGCTAAACAGATGTATAAACAGATCATTGTAAGAATTATTGTTGTTTGCATAATAACAAGTGATTACTTAAAAAAGTTTAGAATCTCTCTCTTGGGAGCTGGTTATAGGCTGACCAAAATATTTTGTTTCTCTGCGTTTTTTTTTTCTTCATGAAGCTTCCCTGCTTTTGAGTACTATGACATTCATTGAGCATGATATGGCAATGTATTTAACAGGCCTATGATGATAATTATCTCACACAGCCGGCCCCCATCACATAGGCTGTAACTGGCAATACGCAGTGAATCTGTACCAAAAAGCGAATACAAATTCGCTGCTCAATCATGCAGCCATTCAACGCAGGCAATACGTGAACTCTCAAATCGCAACACATGATAAAACCAGCTTAATTTGGCTTATAAGCACAAAAACCAAACATATCTGAATATTCTTAATTTTTAGGTCCTAAAAATCCAGGAAATCAGAATATTCCGCATTATTCAGAAAGGTTGGCAGGCATGCTATGATGATAATTATCTCACACAGCTGGCCCCCATCACATACGCTGTTATAAGGTGGGGTTAGAAGATGGAGCCTCCACTGGTTAGAGACCACTTAAAGCTGAAGCAGAGATAAAGCAGATACAAAAAACAAGAAATTAGTAAATTTAAAGGGGTTGTCCACCCTGATATTAAAAGTTAGTTTTAAGAAAAGCAGAAAAATGAGAGAAATAAATCAGCAAACGTTTGAGCAATATCCAATTAAAAATAAAGTTATGAAGTTTGTGAAGTTGTCGTCAGTGAAACACAAATTGAAAACACTGTGACGTACCATGTGAGCTCCTTTCCAATTTGCTTTGTACCAAACGATTTCATAAACTTTTATTTTCGTAAATATTGAGGACGGAATAGATTTGTTTTTATACAGGTGCTGTTTAAAAACATAATAATATTTAGAATGAATGTTTGATTAAAACTTTTTAAACAGAAAATATAGATTTTTTAGTACAATTAGGCAATGTGAGGGGAGCTCACAAGATACAATACAGAGTTGCCAATTTGTGTTTGATTGATTGCACCTTCAAATATTCATAACTTGCTTATTTTTAATCAGTCTTTGCTCAAACTTTTACCGTCTTGCTTCCAATCAAACCAACTTAATAGCAGGGTGGATTTTCCCCTTTAAAGATTGCAAGTTAGATTTCTCATTTGCCAATGTAAAATTGTGACAGGGAGTTGTTACTAAATGCAGAATGCAAAGATGAGTAGTTATTTGCCGAACAAAAGTCAAGAGAAATGCCTTTATAAATGCAGACTGCTAGAAAAGGTAATGCATTTGCCATAACTTATGAAAAATTACTGAGATTATGCAAGATACTTATCAAGGTGAGCATATAACAAAGTAATTTGACATTGATGTTTCTCTGTAGCTGTGAGACACACAGGTGGGATAAGAATGCTTTAATCAAAATTCATATTTCAAGATGAATAATATCATTTGGGTTGCATATTTGGCCTTGATATCAGACAAAAATTATAATTGGGGGGGGGGGGGGGGGCACTAAAGGGAGGGGACAGAGCGATCCCCCAAAATTGTTCGCCTGAAATTAAAGAAAAAATATTTGTAATAACTACACACAAATACGAGGCAAATATTAATCATCCTTTTCATAAATCAATGTTTGAAATGAATGGAGCTTCCAATACACGTTCTGCAATTGTGAGTGCATGACAATTTTCTTACTATTTGAAGGGGGGAAAAAGTGTGGATACATTTAACAGAAAAGTCTTGAGGACACATCAAATATCTACTTCTAAAATGAGATAACAGCTTTCAGGAATAAACAACATTGATGATGAGTAAGATGTTGAAATGTTATTGATGACATCATAATGAGAAATTTGGCTTATTAGAAGAAAATTCTGTAGTATTAAAGGGATCGTTTAACAATGTTAAATCTGAGATGCACGGCCCTACATGTTATCAGTGACTGTGATATGGTGTTATACTGAAGCCCTAAAAAAATTGTGCTTCAAAATGATCAAGAAATGCCTCAAAAAATTAAAAAAACCTTGAGTGACCGATTTTACCATACTCGTTTTCCCCAACAGACTGTAGTGTTATGAAAACCGGTTGGCAACACAAAAATTTGATTCCGATTTTCAATCATAAATATCTTGTAAAAGTAATGGGGTTTCTGAATGACCTAAAGGTTTATAATTATCATTGCAGCATAAGCCAAATTAAGGATCTAAGACAAAGTTACAGGATCCCTTTAAACATCTCTTTCCTACAGGTATGTCTATTAGAAGAATAGGTACTGAATAGAAAATTCAGAGACGTGTAGTTTATATGCAAACTAACTTAAAAGTTGAAGATAATGTTAGATGAATAAAAATTAGAAAGAAAAGGGTTAACAAGAATGCTGATTATGATGATTAAATTTGCACAAGAAAAGAATATTAGGGTAGTTGAAAGCAAATTATTTACAGGAGCAAATATTGTTGACTTCCAATAATACGCATGCAAATGAAGTGGAGAGCCTTGCAAAATCTGAGAGATATTCCATAACTAATCTCGACATGAAGATATGTATAAATGCTGTGATGTGTGGGTGAAACTTACCTTGGCATACTAATATTAATGAAGTTATTAATGTATTATTCATACACAGATATATACTGTAAGACCTGCATAACCCAAAATTGATAAGTAGCGTTGAACAGGGGGCATTTTGAAGGCAAGAAATTTTTGCAAATTCTCAAAAAAATTACAGGATTTACCCTTTGAGAATTTTTTTATTTTTAATTGTGGCACAATGAGATAGGCATATGCATGTAATCTAGTCTCTAAACCTCTCTAACTGAAGTACATCAACAAAAACTATTTCTTGGCATTAAACTTTAATACAAAGCTGACCCACTTGAGAAATTTGCAAGTTTTCTGGACACGAAATCTCTTGGTTTTACAGTATATATACAAGTGTTATTATCCGGTTACAAGTGTCGAGGCAAGTTGAACCCACACAGCACAGTATATGTATATAGCGATGAATAAAACTTCAAGAACAGAGCGTGGTACATGCTAAAAAGCAAGAAGCAAAATATAAAAGATAATAGCATGCCAATAAACTATGTTTTTTTTCTTCTAAATATCCAACCACCAACAAAAAACGTTTTGGTTTCGGCATACTCTGTTCTATCGGCCTCTCTCTCGTATGTGTCGTCGGCATCGGCAGCCGAGGCCGCGTAATCGACGGGGGAGCCCGCGTTGAAACTGTGTTCAAGGGACTGGCTGCTGCTGGATATCCGATCCATCTCAGAGGTATAGAAATTGAGGCCCTTGTAGTCGGACCCGCTAGGAATCACGCGACTCATAAAGTCCTTACTTTTCATGGGCGGCTGGTTCTCGGCATCCTCCAAGATCTTGGCCACCTGGTACTTCTCCTGGATGAGCAAGATGGAGGAGGAAAAAGAGAAAGAAGATGTAGTACCTGGAGAACAATACTTGCATGATTTGGGTAGATACAATATATTTACAATGATGAATGAAGACAAAATAGACCAAAAAGAGTGAGAAAAAAACTTTCCCTATAGTTCAATGTCCAGCACATACTAGTATCTTTTCATTTCTACCCTACCCAAATGGTACCCCCCCCCCCCCTTTTTTTTTCTTCTTTCTTTTGTTCATTAGGCACAAGTGCATGAGAAGACTGGCAAAGAAGGGTAAAACTTATACTTTTGGGGGACTTAAATTGGAATTACAGGGTCACTTCCAGTACATTTCCAAAATAAATTCTAATCTCCATGCAATGTCCTGTCACACATGATCCTATCTTGAACAAAGTGGGAAAAAGTACACATGCTCTAGAAACAAATCATTCTGTGTTAATGTGTCACATATGCCTTTTATACCTTTATTTCATAACAAATGAAAAATCTCTGAATACAACAATTGCCCACTGGCTGCAATACCAAAAAGAACCACTCTTCAACAGGCTTATCCAGATGCATTGAAACCTTCATATAAAGACCACTCAAGGGATACATGAGAAGTGGTCTTTAGAGGCAGGGGGTCTTTAAGTACAGGTTTCAATGAGAAACCATATTCAAGGGAAATATTGTGCTCTTTTATAGACAGGTGGTCTTTCTATACAGGTGGTCCCTAAAGAAGGTTTGACTGTATTTTTCATGTTTAGATGACATGAATGGATAATACTGGTATGTTGTGGTACGGGACACGGTGCAGGGAAGGGCCCTATGGAGTAAAAAAAAAAACTCAGAAACTCACCCTCCTCATAGCGAGAGCTATATCTGATGGTACATCTGGAATGATATACATGATCATGAACTTCACTGCAAATACAATGTGCTGAAAAGAAAGAGAGAGGGGAGGATTATATCATTATTGGTATATAGTATTCAACAACTACTGTATATATTGTTCATCTTTATCATTATTGTCTCAAAAAGAAAGAGTAGTATCTTTAAGTAGATACGTTGATTTTAATAAGCACAGGAGAATGGCTTGAACACAATTTTTTTCTTCAAATTTGTGGTTTTGATTGCTGAAATGCAAATACATTTCTAAACAATAAAAATGTACGGATTGAAGTAAAAGAAGTTGCGTGGGTGTAATCAAGGAGCAATGAAAATCTTTCAAAACTAAAATTGGGAATTGCTTGAGGCAAACTTAAGAATACGGTGTACTTTGTATGTTTTTAAACAGATGTTCTTTTTTTTAAAAGAAACCTTCGATTCTGAACATTAGTTTGAAGTCTAAAAATAGGATTTGTTTCTTCTAAAAATAGGAACGGATGGCAGCTATGACATTGGAATAGATTTCCTTGAGCTGTACATCCACTGTACATGCATCCATCCTGCCCTTCTATAAGACACATGACATTATACGCTTCATTATAAAATATTGATGATGATAATAATAAATGGTAATATTTAATATTTAGGGGCGCTAACAAATACCAGGGTGTTTTAATACACAATCCCAGAATTAGAAGAGAAACATAAAATACATAGACTCATAAAACTAGCGCATCACATTATATTACTCATGTTAGAAGTATCTCTTAAGGGATCTCTTGAAAGTGGCAAGACGGGTTATTTCTCTGATGCAAAAGTCAAAGATGATTACCTCAAAGCCTATGACAATCCAGAGCTTCTCCACTGGACTGTACTTCTTGCCCCACTGAGCTGTGAATGCGATGATGAAGGCATTGGACACCACACCGGCAAAGTTGATGAAGTCCAGGATCGAGAACCACATTCCTGAATAAAGAGAGAAAAGAAGAAGAAAAAAATAGAGGCATCTTGAAACATTTTGCATGCTCCTGTAGACCACAATGCTCTATGTTCTAAAGAAGTGTCGTAGTCAAGTGGTTTAAGCACTTGACTTTGAATTCAAAGGTTGTGGGTTCAATCCCGACGCGGCACTAATGTCATTTAGCAAGGCATTAATCTACATTTGCCACTCAATACCCAAGAAAGAAATAGGGAACCCGGGCAGATGACAAAAGCATTTGTGTTAGTAATTACCATATGCCCTCACAGTGACCATATGGAAGGAATACTCCCCAAGGAGTGGATATTGCGCTTGAATGAGTCCGATGACCAGGGAAATAATATCTGTAAAGCGCTTAGAGATGGAATTCTGTATTAAGGCTACATTATGTAAGTCCAGATTATTATTATGTTCCTGTATTGCTGAAGTACCAATAAATTATTGTACCAGCGTCCACTTCTATGCATTATACCAGGGGGTGTTTCACAAAGATCCTAAGTTGAACTTATCTTTAAGTTCAACTTAACAATTATAGAAAGCCATTAGCATCTATAAATGTTATTTACAAGTTATTTTAAAAGACATAAAATGTTGATTTAAATCATTCATATTTTCTATGATCAAGGAGATTTTATGTTCTTGATGTGGAATTAATAAAAAGTCTAAAATTCTTGTATTTTCGCTTTTATTTATTTTATTTTTTTAAATTAAAGGCTACAAATGGCTTTCCATAATTTTTAAGTCCAACTTAGAGTTAAGTTCGATCTAGGATCTTTGTGAAACACCCCCTAGTTCTTCAGTCAATGACTTACCTATGCTAGATGCAATGAACGCTACAGGTCTCCTATTGAACCAGAGTAACCTCTTTGCGTCTATCCTGATATCCAGAAGCAAGACGGTGATCGCAATGAGTGGGGCAATGGGCAGCGCAGAAGAAAATATCTGTTTTTACAAATGATGAAAGCATCATCGAATAATATTATAAATAAAGCAAAATAATACAAACATGGGTCATTGTAAAATTCTCTCCAGGAACTTCATATCTGTATTTAATTCCTATTGCTACTATTGCTACCAATACATTATTTTTTTTTTAAAGACCTTCAAGCAAACTTCATTATTACGGAGTAAGAGGAGTTGCTCTTGACTGGTTTAATGATTATTTGTCAGGTAGAAAGCAATATGTAAGCTACGAATCTGTAGATTCATCATTATTGCCTATGAAATGTGGTGTCCCACAAGGATCGATACTCGGTCCTTTATTGTTTCTACTGTATGTTAATGATATCTCGAACTCAACTACATCATTACAATATATTATATTTGCTGATGATACTAATGTGTTTTGCTCCAATTCCGATTTTCGATCACTTCAGAGAATTCTGAACACCAAGCTACCTAAGCTGTCTTTGTGGTTTAGGAGCAACAAATTGTCTCTGAATCTGAAAAAAACTAATTATATCCATTTTCAAAGCAGGAAAAATGCAACTGATAAACTTATACCTGAAATAGTCTTGGATGGTGAATATTTGGAGAAAAAACAAAATACTAAATTTCTTGGAACTATCATCAATGAAAATCTGAAATGGAGTGATCATGTACATTACGTTTCAAAGAGAGTGTCACGCACTGTTGGTTTACTGTATAAGTTAAAACATTATGTGCCTTTGAATATTCTATATATGCTATACAATTCCTTGATTCTTCCTTACATGTCTTATTGCAATATACTGTGGGCAGACTCAAAAGTATATACTGATAAAATGCTACTTTTACAAAAGAAAGCGATTCGTGTGTGTACCAATGCTGGATATCGCGATCACACTGATCCCCTATTCGCGAGGTTAAAAACTCTGAAAGTAACTGATATTAACTTTTTACAAAAAGCACTGTTCATGTTCCGTCTACATAATGATTCCCTACCTTCCCACTTCCCACCAATGTTTTGTTTGAATAGAAATATTCATACATACCCAACCAGACAATCAAATAAATACCATTTATGTAATCCTAAAACAACAATGACTATGAAATCTATAAGACATTCTGGTCCGGATATTTGGAACTCACTGTCCGTTGACATCCGTAACTTGAAGTCAGTATATACTTTCAAGAAAAGTGTGAAATCAATTTTATTGAGCAAATATTGACAAATCTCTTAAATTAACACATGATATCATATATGTTTGTCAGCATTTCCTTGATATAGCAGGAAAATCCCCCTCCCATGCACCCTCTATCCCATTTTTTTTTTTTGGTTGCAAGTCACTGTTTATTTTTTGTTATTTTTCCCCAATTATGTTTTGTAATTTACTTTACTTTACAATCGTTATGATTTTAAATGTTTCTGGGCTGCAAGCGTATCAAGCTGTCATGCTTAGGCTGTAGCCCTTCTGTATCATCACCTCTTCGAGCGTATGTATCTATGATTTACTGAATGTGGAAATGTAATTTAACTTATGTTTTATACTCATGTAAAGACATTGTCACATTATTGTTATAACCTATGATGATTCAGTCAATGGAGGTGCGCACCATATTTGTCTTTATTTAGTTGATTGCCACTGTTTTTCTTACCTTATTTATGTTACTTTTGTATTTTTGCTTTTTCTTCTAATTTAATTCTACGGGTTATAGTCTTCTCTTAATCAGAACACTGTGCGCTTAGAAACATCAGTATTAAGCGCCTAATAAATGTTATGTATTATTATTATTATTATAATAAATATTTCAACTAAGAACTTAATATTGTCTGTTTAGGGCCAGAAGGGAGTTATCTCTGTGTTGAAGTGAATATATGAGTTAAGGCCCTTCTGGCTCCAAACAGACTATATCACCTAAGATCATATGCATTGAACTTGGTGTACTACTTATCTTCTACGATGTGCAGGATTGTGGCTAGACTTACCGATTTCAGATGAATGTTTAGAACACACACAAAAAGATCTCAAGAGCTGAGAATAAATATTGTAAAGACATTGCTATCCTTGAAAACATTATAATAAACCCCGCTGAAATTCACCTTTTATTCACCTACTTTATTAATTTTGTTTTCTTTTAAACTAGGTTGCCCAATCAGTAGCTGATTTGCTGTGGTGCTTGGGGTGCGGTAAAACATTTTCACTTCTTAAATATTAATATTTATTTATTTATTTATTTCTAATCTTTTGTCAGGGTAGCCCATTCACCAATAAGTAGTGGTCTTCCATGGGGCCCTGAATAATCATGAACATACAGTCAAACCTGTCTATAGCGACCACCCAAGGGGAACACAAAAAGTGGTCTCTGTAGACAGGTGGTTACTAAAGCAGGTCTGACTGTATTTACATCAAAAAGCGTAACGTTTATACAGAACAGTTAAAATCAAATCAAATCAAATCAAATCAAATATAACAGTTAATAATATAAATCAGTCACAACATGCAGAAGAAATGTCGCTTACCATGAGGAAGCCATAGAGAATGACCTTCTCGTTGTATTCCCCTAGCGTCAGGTCACCAACAGGGGGCTTGTTCCTTTCTCTCATGAGGTACTGAGCATGAGGGCTCATCTTCTCCATGTCGAGGTCTTTGACCTTGCTCTTCCGACAGCATGTCCGCTTCCTAACCTTCCTGATTACGTATCTGCAAGGTAATAATAAATAAATAATAGCTAGTTCTTATATAGCGCTTTTCAGGACCGAACCCTCTCAAAGCGCTTTACAGATCTATATATTATTACCCCGGTCATCTGATTCAGGCTTACCAGCACACAATGTATGCACATTCTCCACTCCCTGGGGAGCATTCCAGCCAGGCGTCATTTTAACAAGCGCACATCAAAGCACATAATCAAAGCACATAAGCTTTCGCATCCTACCGGGTACCCATTTAACACCTGGGTGGAGAGTGGCAAATGCAGATCAATGTCTTGCCAAAGGACATTAGTGCCGCGGTGACAATTCTTTAATACTCTATAGCCTTTCCACTAGTAAAATCTCATGAATTATACAGAAAGGTAACTAAGATAGTGTTTCTCAAATAGCCTTGATGCTAACAAGCAAAGATGAGCTCTATGTTCCATGTAAGTGATAGAGAAGAGATCTTAGTAGAATAAAACACAACCTCAAGAATTGCCTGGGATATTTCACTGGCCACCAAAGGCTGGTCCAGAATTAAATCAAGATGATACAGTATTGTCAAGAATACTTAATAATAGAGTGTTACATGAATTGAATTGTGAAGCTGGTTCCATCTGCTTGGTTATCAAGACTTGAACACACAACATGGATTCACAGTTGTCATCTACAGGTTCTGATATTAAAGCCTATCTGCACTAGTTTGGCCAGGAGGGATTAGACCTCCCTGCATGGTCACTGACAAGTGGTTATCTCATCAAATCAGCTCTCAACTAACATAAGAAAAAGGGGACCATGGGGGACCTACGGTCATCGCTTAGGCATGGTTTGCTATGTAGAGGATGCAAGTAGCTCTAAGTAGTGCAGTGGGGCTTTAAAGAGTCTTGATTCTTTGTCTTTACTTACGGGAGGATGACATCCTTGAGGAACTTTGGAACTGGTTTGACCAACATGAGGACAAAGACTTGCAGAGACAGCATGGACATACAGTTGTTATCCGTACAGGAATCCCTCAAGCCATCGATGCCAAGGAAAGAATCGGACCCAGATTGCTGTAAGGGAGAGGTAAAATTTGGGGAATGAGGATTACATAAAACATGTTTTTGGGGACACGAATGGCAGACAAGATTTAAAGGCCATATACTATGAAAATACAACTTGATATAAATGGAAAACTGAATGAGTGTAGAATACAAATATAAAGGAATAAAAAGTATTTACCCTCTCATTATTGCACAAAATCAAATAAAAACCTCTTTTTCCGCACCCCTCCAAATTAGGGGTCAACAGGGATCAAATTGGCCGAGGTTACAGTGACGACATAACATGTGGACCCGATCGATTCACTTATATAGCTGAGGTGATGAGCCGTACTTAATTAATGCAAAGTCATTATAAACATGCGTACTCCACATAAGATGATGTCATCAAGTCGATTGCATTGATTGATTTTCAAAGCTTTACATTTTGAGTTTTCAGAGAGCTGATACTCCTGACAGACACTAAAATGGCATATGATTGATATTATTGTAATCTATAGCTCATAAGCTTTCTGTTGATATATAATTCATCCATTCCATTTTTCAGTTTGGATATGGTCTTCAACTTCAACTAATATTACAGCTTAGGAAGATGGGGGTTTTGAAAATCACAATTCCAACGCTTCAATATAACAACAACATTAATGGTTACAGTAAAAGCTGGACTTTTGTGATTTAGATTCACAAGAGTGTCATGCTTCAAAATGAATTCATAACAACTGCCACGACAATAAAGTTCTTTAGCATGATTATAACACTAACTTTGCACTATTCTCTAGTCACATACCTTAAACAAGACATATTGAATTAAATTGAATTGAAATTTATTGTTCCTTTTAGGAAATTCTTTTTTCACTGGTTTTACAGTCATTGTACATGTACATAATACAAGAAGAAATACATAATACAATAATAGCAAATGTACATCGTCACAAACATAATAACATTCTGAAAATGATTGCGGTATAAATAAGTTTCAACAACTTACATCTCTGAAAAAAGCAATGTAGTAGAGGGAAGAGTAGCTGTTGACAAACTGGAAGGCAAAGAGCTTCACGATGAGAGCATTCTCGTATGTACTCTTTGTTCTGTGGTTCTCTGTGAAGACAATAAAGAGAGGGAAAACAAATATCTTTAAAAACAGTCTGTACTAGTCTGGCCAGGGGGGATAAGACCTCCATGCAAGGTCACTGACAGGTGGTTATCTCATCAAATCAGCTCTCAATTAACATAAGAAAAAGGGGATAATGGGGGACCAATAGGCATCGATTAGGCATTGTATGCTATATAGAGGGCGCAAGTAGCTATCAGTAGTGCAGTGGGGCTTTAAATATTAACTTTCATTCCAATCTAGACTGAATTTAGTCATATGTAAGATAATACTAAAGTTCTTGTGAAATGGAATAATTGAGAAATGGCCTATTTTAAATTCACATGTTGAATAATAATAATACTAATAATAATAGGTCTATCTAAAAATTATATTCTTGGGCGCACTAATTATTACCCCGGCTTATAGCCTAGCTGCCATTACAGCACTCTAGCGTTGCAAGGAAATAATTCCTGCCAGGTTCCCATTTACCTCACCTGGGTTGAGTATGGCAAATGAAGAAATGAAATAAAGAATATTCTACTTACCCCAACTATTCAGCTTGAGAGCAATTTTTTCATATAGCTGGAAGAGAAGAGAGAAGAAATATTATCATTTCAATAGTCTACAACTTTTGTCTACAGCATTACAATGTTTGGCAATAAATATAGTTAATACCCATGCAAATACATATGCAAATTTTTTTTTTAAAGAAGGGTATTGGGCATTGCTGATTTGCAAATTATGTATTCTACTACAATAATAATAATAATAATAATATTTAATTTTTATATAGCGCTTAATACAAATGTCTCTAAGCGCTTTACAAATATACTATTACCCCGGTCATTGGATCACAATCACTTTCTTAATGAAGATAACAACAAACACAGCACTGACACTATGAACTGCATATTATGCTTTACAGATCTTTTATTTCTTAAAGTTTTAGTGAATATAGAACAGCAACAACATAACAGCAAGAACAACAACTACTGCAACACTTTGTGTGAAGTACTAATTATGAATAATATCAATAAAAAACTTCTGGCTTCCAGTTAAAAGAATTTTATTTTGATAATTTGATATTCTCAAATATGATGTGTCATTTTAGCTGAATGGTGTAGAGTATAATGACAACAACATCAACAACAACAACAACTAAGATTAGAAATGTAATTAATAGGTGAAGGAGAGGTGATATGATTGATGTTCTTTTAGTATTTAACAGGAGTATATGATACACAACATAATATTTTTTATTTGGCACAGAGGAGGTCTCGAGGTCATAAAATGAAACTATACAAATAGTTCTCTCGGTTTAATATGAGGAAGCATTTCTTTAGCAACAGAGTTGTGCATTTGTGGAACAGTCTTCCTGAATATATTATATCAGCAACTTTTGTAAACTGTTTTAAGAATGTACAAGAAAAATACGACCATGATCTCGTCTATGAGCCTGTATAAGCTGATGATTTATATTGCAAGTTGGCACACATTTTTGTTCTTTCCCACTTATTGAATTATTGAATTTGAAAAGACAAGGATAATGTATAACCGCTGAAGAGGACATCTACGATCGATGAACAGGTATAGTCCTATAGCATCGCTGGGTTAAAGTAAAGGAACAGGAACTTACTTTTCCCAAGATGAGAATGGATATTGAGTTTAGAAGAGAAGAGATCAAGACAGAGACGAGGAGTTGAACAAGACTGTCCGAGTCGGAGAGAAGAGCCTCTGTGAAAAGTCGGTAGATAATCACGCTGATCACACTCATGATGACAAGCAAGGCCTGCGAAAACAACAAAGGAATCAAGTTATTCCGCATTGAATGATTTAAATGATTGATGAATAATGCAATTGTTTAACATGCTGCAGGGGCAATAGGCCATTTTAGTAATGTTGCAAATTTAATGGATACATCTTTGTGAAGTGCCTCAATACAAATATTTCATTCACCTGTTAAGAATGATTATTTCAAAAGTAAGAATGCAAACTGTAAATGTCATGTGTTTTTAGGTATGGCAAGCCATAATGTTTTTGCTACCTGGCTACAAATACTGTACGCAATTCTCATTCTGACTAATGAGATACAATTATTTGTAACAGTTGAATGAAATCATTTGTATCGAGGCACCTCACAAAGACATATGCATTACATTTGATAACATTACAAAATAGCCTATTGCTATGTGGTCAATTTATGACACTAATATTATGTTAAACTTCAATCAAAGATCCAGCACTACTCCTGACCTAAAACAAAACAATTATCATACCAAGCCTTAAATTGATAAAATAGAGCTTGAAACACCTTTTTCCCCCTTTTTATTTTGTCCAAGGGTTTCATACACAATCATAGAAATAAATATATAGCAATTGATTGTACAAAAGATTTCTTATTTTACTTATTTATCATTCTGAATAGTGTTAAAAAAATGTTGGAGTTGCATGAGTTCTGTACAATATCAAATTTGAAGCAGAGAAATGGCATGACCTAAAATCTGACAGTCATAATTTAACAAATCCTATATGCAAGTACTTTAGCGACAAACTACACCAAATTCAGCTAAGAACAGTTCGTTTTATCTTAACTTTAATTAATTGTTTTTATTGTAACTGCAAGAAGTAAAGAACCCTGGCCGATCTTACCATAAATATGAGGATGCCAAAAGATGTCATGAATTTCAAGAAGCTTTTGTAGAAAGGATAGTACCAGTCTGGTAGGTCTGATACAGGATCCTGTTATATGATTCAAGAAAACAAAACAGCAATGATAAGCACAGAAGGTTAAAATAAATATATAGGCTGGTATTCATAAAAGCATACTAACTTTAGTCCAGGGGGGTGTTTCACAAAGATCCTAAGTTGAACTTATTTATAAGTTGGACTTGACAATTATGGAAAGCTGTAAGTATCTTTGAAAATATTTTGTAAAACTTATCTTAAAAGGTGTAAAATATTGATTCAAATCATTCATATTTTCTATTATCAAGGAGATTTCATGTTCTTGATGTGGAATTTATGAAAAGTCTATAATTCTTGAATTTATGCTTTTGAATATATTTTATTTTAAAGCTACAATTGGCTCTCCATGATATTTGAGTCCAACTTAGAGTTAGGTTCGACCTCTTCATCCCATAAAATATCACCATCATAACGTAAATCAATGGAAAAACAAAATTATGTCCATACAAAATAAATTCATCATTTTCAATTCCTGGATTCAGGTCATTCATTCTCGTGTCACAAAAAAATTATGGTAATTTGCACAGAAAATTAAAAAGATATAAATCAAAAGAAGAAAAAAATTAAATAAAATTAAAAGTGAAACATAAACCTGCTGCTCCATAAATCAGTAAGATAGGTTAATTAGCCAGGCTTACAAGCCATTATCATATTTTTCGAAGAACATACTTCCTATTTATTCAAATAACACATATAAATAGATTTTGACATTAACACTGAATGGAGGAAAAATGTGTACCCTATTACATTTTTTTTCCATTTCTAAATATGATAAAAAGGTTTAATTTCAATCAAATAGTGAAAATTTAGAGAGTTGAACGTTTAAATGATTTTTTTTTGGTCAGCAGTATCATGCCTGCATGGTCGAGTAGGAATTTTATTTCGGGTTAAAACATAAATGAGGAAAATATGAGATATGAAATCAGTACCAATTGTACCTTTTCATTACATAAGAACCATGATACCGCATTATCATATTGATGCTACCCATTCTCTACTTATAACGGAATCATTCAGAACAAGAAGGATCTTAAACTGCGCGCAGTCGAAAATGATGCCTCCGCCATAGAGCGAACGGGCGGACAACCCGAAAACATAATGTCTCCAGCTACTTCGTTGTGGAGGCATAACATTGAAACCATCCAACCAGAACTGTATCAATAGCCCTGAAAATCCCCCAAAAGTGACAAACACACAATGGCATCTACAAAATCCATCACATTTTGTAATAATTCTTGTCAGGCATTTCCGTATTTAGTGATTGCTGGGTAATATGGGTATATAAGCAAAGAATAGTGGTGAATGCTTTGTACCATCTTGGATGAATCGCTCTTTTGCCTTTATACATCAAACCTTGATGTAAGTGGTGTGTTTTCAGATCTTCCAAAAGCAAGGTATAATATATGTTCTACTACAGAGTTTATTATATGAATACTGCAAGACATTTAAAACTGTTTTAAGTTCCTTTAATTGAGTATTTGAAAATGAATCGAGGGCTCCATACTATGTGTCACTTTCTGTAACAGATCTTTTTGTTTCGAAGATGAGTACTAGAATACTAGAAGCTATTGACAAGGGTTTATTTTGTAATTGCGATGTGATGTTTTAAATTTATCGTGAATGAAATATGATGACAATGATAATTCTTTTTCAATTTTTTAAATTCTATTGGTGCTATGATATGAGATCTATAACACAATCAAATAATTTGGAATCAGATTCATTGGACCATGGTCATGAATCTAACAGCAGAAAAAACAGATAATGCATGCATCGACATGTACATGTATGTCATACAGATCGAGATGTAGCAAAGTCCAAGCATGTACTATTAATCAAATACAGGTGACTGTCCAAAGTATGTACATGTACAGGTATACGCCCAATTAAAGACTATCATAATATGTATTTTATGCACATCTATTAAAAATCTATATCATTTTTTTACATCTAAACTCATGGTTACAGGCGCAGGGCTAGGGTGCAATTAAAACCCTGAAAAGTCGTAAAAAGCTTTTGGATTTGTAACGGCTACCGAGGCCCTGTTCGAAGAGAGGAGCAAAATTCATCCAAAATTCATCTTTGCCTATCTCCCTTATTTTAGCTTCAAAGCTCATGAAAATTCACAGCATATACAAAATGATTATACAAGGGTTCAGTGACAAAAAGACGTAACTCCATATTTTGCCAAAATGAGTATTTGATATCAAAATGTTCAGAAAATGGCTTTCCATCCAACACAAAGACTCAACTCCATCCAACACCCCATTGAAGTCAAAGACTAGTGAAAGATAGACTTCACTCCTTAAGGCCCAAATGCTCAGTGACACATAAACCACCTTTTCTCAAAATGGCCAAAATAGAGTCACGTCTTTGTGTCAATGACCCCTTGAATATTATTCTATAAATAAAGTTGTGAGGTATTTTTAAAGATATAGGTATTTTCTATTTCATAGGTTGGTGAAAAGAGGCTTTTTCCGGGACGTGTGAATATGCACAAAATTAACATTTTACTTTAAACTCCAGTCTCACTCTTTGGGTTAAGCCATCTTTGGACCTCAAATTTAGTGATATCGATTTGCAAATTTGGAATAAGGAAGTTTATAGAAATAGTTTATGCTTTAATAACAGGAAGGTGGCTTGGAGAACTATTTGTTGAAATTGGGCATAGGTGATAGAATATCTCTTTGTAAGTAATTTTGTTGCAGTAATAATAAGCTGCCAGTTACCAAATGTCGTTATTTATCTGATCAACCTCTTGAGTTATGTTCCCTATGTAATCTTAAGGTAAAGGGTGATGAATTTCATTATGTTCTGGTGTGTCCAGCATTCAATGATTTTCGTAAGCAGTACGTTAGGAAATATCATTACAGTAGACCTAAAGTTATTGATTTCATCAGTTATTCAATGCAAATTCTGTTAAGCAGTTAAAGAACCTTTCCAAATTTTGTAAGATCATTATGTCAAAGTTTACATAATTTGTTTTGTCCTTTTTCATACGTTCAACTTTTGGTTTAATGTGTTTACAGTGATTCTCAACCTTGAAAAAAGCCTTTTCCCCTTTTTCAGTGAGAACATCACAATTATTCTCAACCTTGTCTAAAAATGATTCTTCTCAATTACAAATTTTCTTCCATTTTTCCAGAAATTTATCTGAGTGAAAGCTATGGCTGAACGAACCGGCAATGATCCAATACATGCCAATCTGGATTGCCCTCTATGTCTTACCATCTTTGAGAAAGCAACACTTTTGACTTGTGGACACACCTTCTGTCAGAAGTGCCTGATGGGATATGACATGGGTCAACAAGACATGAATCACATGATCTGCCCGCTGTGCCGAGAGCAGACCCAGCTTGGGGAAAATCGTGTACAGGGGCTTCCGCGGAATGTTACTGTGAATGCTCTAGTAAGTGATATCCAGGCCAATATGCTTCCGGAGAAAGGATTGGCGCAGCCCCAATCACCTACAATCATCAAGGAGGTAGCCCTTCCTGGCGGGATAAGGGGTATGACAGGCATGGCGCAAGACACCGTTGTCGTAGGGTATGGAAGTAGTTTCCCTGGAGTTGAAGCCATCAAGGTCTCAGGAGACAGAAAGCCTTACTTGAGGAGTGACATTGGCTCTGTGCGAGACATCGTCATCCTGAATGACGGGCGAGCCGTTCTATCGCATGGTTTTGAGGAAATAAAGGCTTACAATTCAGAAGGTACTTTGTGTGTAATCCCATTTCAGCAATTGGCAAAGAAGAACAAGAATTATTTCTCTACTCTGTACAAAGACAGCCAAGACAATGTCTACACTGCCAACGGCACCAACAAAATCCAGTACTTTAGAGTATGCGGCAAGGGCATTACACCTCATTCCGGAGTGATCACCACTGGAACAGCACAGAGCACACAGATCTGTGTAACGCAAACCGAAATACTGATCATCAGGCTGAACAAAGTACCGCCCCGTAGTTTGGCATTCTTTGACAAGGAGGGTAACGCGGGGAGCATCGTTCCTGCAAGAGACGACAACGAAGTCCTGTGCGCCACAGTGGACGCCATGGACAGAGTGATCATCGGGTATTTTTCTCCACTCCTTGGCACTCTGACACTCTCTGTCTGTACGCTTACAGGGTTACATATCAAGCACCAGCATTTCCTCAGCGAGCTTCATTTGTCCCCAGTGAACCATATCTGGTGCTACATGGTATCTATAACTCCAGAGCTCCTAGCATTTGCCAATCTGGACAAAAAACTCTACTTCATCAAAGTACCCCCTATCCCCAAAACATATAATTGCACCATGTGAATACAGAGCTATTATAAACAACAAACTGGACCTGTTTGTACCCAATAAATTACAGGCTTACTATTCACAATGAAAACAGTATCAGGTGGTGTACCATAGGGGTCACTCCTGGGCCCACATTCATTCATACATTAGAGAATGAATTTTACATCTGTTCTTGTAAACTGTTATTATTTCTTTTTGCTGATGACTCAATGTTTTCCTCTCACAGATTATTATATGTGTTAAGTATGAAAATATAGCAAACTGAAACTGACAACTCAATTGCTTTTAGAGACATGGAATTTAGTTTACTTGGTAAAATTATGCTTCCGGATAATGATAGGACTATGATCTGAAAGTTGTCATAATTATTATATTTGGTATTATCATATCTCTTGTAATAATCATCTATATAGAAATGTGTTTCTAAAAGAAATTTTTACTACAATGTAGGTCAAAAAAGATTACTTATTAATTTGAAAGTGTATGAAAAAATTGAATATGACATATAGAAAATGGTGACAACATATTTTATTATTTAAATGTCATAACTGAATAATTACATGTATTATTTTAAGATTATTGATATTAGTTGTTTAGTTAATTAGAATCAGTAATTAATATGAAGATTGTCAGAAGTATTGATGTCTTATATTTGTGCATGACTTGGATGTATGTCATACAGAAATGGCTCAATACCATCGGTGACAATGTGACATCATATACCGTATTTGCCGGCGATAAGGCCGCAGCGCCGTATAGGCCGCACCCCCGATTTTGACATTTAAAAAAAAAAAAAAAAAAAAAATCTTTTGCCAAAGTCAGGAATCGATCTCTTGCGTACAAATGTTGATGTGACTAAAATCACCGCCTTAAACCGCTCGGCCATGCCGCACTGATACCATACACTGCAGTTTTCTGTGATGTAGTCATTGAAATGGATTGAAAATGGCGACTTCGCGTGCTGGATGCTTCACATCAGCTCCGTTAAACGGGCCCTTCTTTTACTTTTGCAATGCATTGGCACGAACTTAATCTATCAGCAGATGTTGTTTTTGGAAGTTTATTTTCGTCTTCATGTCAACAATGCAAGATAAAATTGTCGGTAAGATGTGTGGAAATGTATAGTTATTGTACCGTTCGTAGATCTAGTCCCATATGTACAAATTTGTGCTGGTTTTGACTTTTTTTTTTCTGTTTCGCCGTAAAGGCCGCACCCCAACTTTTGATATTTTCTCTTCCAAAAATACTGCGGCCTTTACGCCGGCAAATACGGTATTGCTACTCTATGCTTTATCATTGCAGCGATAGCTCAGTCGGTAGAGCAGTGGTCTCATAATCCAGTGACCCGGGTTCGAAACCAAGGCGATGCGCTAGTGCCCTTTGGTAAGGCATTAATCCTCATAACCAGGTCCCTGGGAGAGGACCTAAAGCCGTCGGCTGTCTGGTTGCTTACTTACAAGCATTTATGCTTTCTTAGCAGTCAGGTAAAATAACCACCACCACCTCTACATACGCAAATCTCACATACAATGAAGCTTACATAAATCATCTCCAATTGTTAGTGCACATAGTATGCAACTGTGACAAAATGTTACACGAAGCCTTTAGACAAATAGTTTATTGCTACATTTAACAACAGAATTATTCATACCCCTTGTAAATTTGTTTTTGGGGTGTTTTTCTTAACTCAAGAATGAAAGTAGGTGAACTGGTTAAATTAGGGCCTTTGTTGAATACTTTCAGATGTAAGCTTTAATACCGTATGCCACATTCTCAAGAAACCTAAATCGAGACAAGTGAATTTTTCACATACTTATAAAAGTATAATTTAGTTGTTAACTGTATGTTATTCATTTATTATTAGGTTTGTGAATTACATTCTCATGTACATGTACATTGGTATATTTCATAAACTGATATTTTTGTTAGTATTATTTTGTAGAAATGATTAAGAGAACTACTATTTTGTGCAAATATACTTCTAGATATCTATACTGAAACAAAATCATGCAATTCAACTTCCATTCTTATGTTTTGCATTTTAAAAATCCTGTCTTTTTAAAGACTCCATCTGATGGAAATACAACTGGGATTCTCAAATCACAGCTTGTAGTTAAATTATCGCCATGATCCCAACATCAGATTGAACTAGATAGATCTTTGAATGCGCTTAGAAAATGATGCCTCCACCATAGAGCGAACAAAAAAACAAA
The DNA here is from genome assembly GCA_035222895.1 of Strongylocentrotus droebachiensis. Lineage (NCBI taxonomy): Eukaryota > Metazoa > Echinodermata > Echinoidea > Camarodonta > Strongylocentrotidae > Strongylocentrotus > Strongylocentrotus droebachiensis. The sequence goes on along the minus strand of JAVYIG010000412.1, from coordinate 178,841 downwards.
CAAAAAAGTTTGATTGTATTCCATTAACAGGTTCTCAGAATATTATGACTACAAGCTATTTTTCATATACATGTATGCAAGGCTCAAAATACATGTGGGCAATGGGCGCCCCCTTGAGCTACACAATTGCCTCCGTCAGATTGCTCATGGGGGCGATTGAAAAATAAATCGCCCTGGTGGAATTATGAAATAAAGATGATCTTTTCTGTTATAACTTTCACACAATATTGAGTTTCAACTTTCCAACCTTAAACCAATGAAAACTAAGGAAGTTATATTTTAATAGCGTGCAGGATTTCTCGCTCAAATTTTTCGGTGTCTAGAGGCTGCCATATATTGTAAAGAAATAAACGCTTTTCCGCCGCAAGATTGCGCTATATCTCCCATCTCCACATCTCTATGGGTATTACGGATTCAAACAACGGAAGCTCGCAGTGCACTGCGGCCGTCAGCAGTGGCTGTACTAGCTGCGCCAGTAGTATACTGGTGTGCACACTGCCGCCCCATATCTGCTGGAGCTAGAGGCCAGAGGCGATTGCGCAAGGACCGAAACGTGGAGAAGTTTTTTCGTTGTGAAAATCGTGAATCCTCTGAAATCTTGTGATTCCAAAAGACCAGCAAATAATGATACTCGACCAGTACATCAACCAAAAGCTAAAATTAGTAAAAGGAAACCTGTTGGCATTTGGCAAGGAGGCAGATGTATGGGCTTGGACCAGAAATTTCGTACAGAGGGAGGAGATCTGACCATTAGCTGCATGTTATAACTTGTAAAGTTGTAAGAGGGAAATAATGCCAACTATTAACGATAATGATGAAATAGCAAAGAATTTAGGAGTATCATGGGAACCAATTCAATGAAAATTTGTATTAAAAAGAGCCCCCGTCAGTACTAAAAGAGCCCCCGTGAGATTGCTCAAAGGGGTCCTTTATTTTTTAAGAGCCCCTGTGGACAAAAAATTAATTTGAGCCCTGCATGTATGCGCTTTGATCTTTGACCTCATGACCCTAAAATCTGATCAGTTTATTGGCTCTGCAAGATTCAAGCATGTCCTGAGTTTGATAGTAATCCATCCGTCAATTCTAATGATAATGGGTTCACAAGCCATTTTTGCATACATGATGAGCCCCATGACCTTTCACCCAAAATCGAATCAGTTCACTGGCTTTGCAAGATACATACATGTCTCGAGTTTGATGGTTTTTTTTCTATCGGTTCTAATGATAATGTGATTACAAGCTTTTTTTGCATACATAATGAGCCCCATGACCCCAAAATCTAATCAGTTCACTGGCTCTGCAAGATACATACATGTCCTGAGTTTGATGGTAATCCGTCCATCGGTTCTAATGATAATGCAATCACAAGCTATTTTTGCATACATAATGAGCCCCATGACCTTATGACCCAAAAATCTAAATACCGTTAGTTCATTGGCTCTGCAAGAGATATACTATCCTGAGTTTGATGGTAATCCGTCCATCGGTTCTAATGATGTGATCACTAGCTATTTTTGCAAACACAATGAGCCCTGTGACCTTTGACCTCCTGACCCCAAAATCTAATCAGTTCATATTGGCTCTGCACGATACATACATGACCTAAGTTTGGCAGGAATCCATCAAAAGGTTCTTGAGATAATACAGTGTATATTGAGCTCTTACCGGTCTCTCCTTGGTGCCATAGAACTCTGGTCTGTCAGGTTCTGACATATCATAGTTATCCACGTCCCATTCATAGGCCAGCTTCACTCTCTTTCTCTTCCAAACCTCCTGGAATATTGTACCTAGAAAGGTCAAAAGGTCAAATTAAGTATACATTATGCACCCGTTTCTGAATTAACTAATAATCTAGCCATGTATAATTAATGTCATCAATTGTGAATCTAAAAGAATTGTGAATCTAAAAGGAGTGTAACACCGATACTACATTGACAAAATAAATATGAAGTATGAAATATGACAAATAAAATTTGAAGTACAGGTATTGAGGCAAAATAGCCATGTAGTGCATGCACATTAGATACATGTAGCAATTAATTTAAAATGGAAGGTAAATAAAAGGTAACTTCAGCCAATTTCATAATTTCTGTAGAGTCGGTTTGCTTTTGATTTCCTGAAAACAAAACAGCAAACGATTCAAACCCAAAACAAATTCAAAAGAACTTAAAAGGGTAGACCTTTACTTTTATCGTATGGAGATTGAAGTTGCACTGGTTATTTGGATGATTTTTGCACTTCACTGAAACAGAACTGAAACAAAAGCTTGAAGGTTTTAAGGTAGAACAATTTTTCATCAATAAATAATGGAAAACATAGGTGTAAAAATCATTTATCCAAGAGTTATTTTTTTTCAGAAAGTCTTTGAAATTGCAACTGCAAAATGGAGAAGGTTCTAGGGGACTGCTACATGTACGTGTAAATAATCGAGGAATGCAGACTGATTTCAAACTTACCCCAAAGACAAATAACGAGGGCATAATATGGAGTAACTTCCGAGTCAAAGGAGTTCTTGAACACTGTCAAGCCTGCATCTGTAATCCTGTATACATTAATAATAAAGGATTTGGACGTTTAAAAAACAAATAATTTCCATAATAATGGGTCAATTTAATATACCGGGTACTAATGTTAGAATGCATGCAAAGAGATTATTTTAAAATATGAATTTTCTTTCGTGTAGTAATCTGTATACCAGTATGTAATTTTGCAATCTTAACATAAGAATAAGAATTTAATGAAGTTGTTCCAACAGCTTCAATTACCATGCTGATATGAAAAAAAATCAAATATAAACATAAGTTTGATGCCCTTATTTTGTATATATATCAAAAAGCAATTCCTGATCTGGAAATATCCAGCAGTGAACGGGGGACAACTGGCCATGAGCACATTAACTTGACAAGGGATAATGTACTGCTCTATATATCAATGCAGGGGAAGGGTGTTAGGACACAACACTGGCTTCACAACAAATTAAATAAAGGGTTGTAATAGGGATTTTGCCAAGAAGGCAGAGACAAAAACCTCATCTGACATCCATTATTCAGACTTTGATTTTTGTTAAGTGCCATTTTAATAGGCTAATGGTATTTCTATTATTAATTGGGCAATTACATCTAGGCAGCCTGGCCAGTGTCCTCAAGCATGTCAAATAACAGAGATTTGTCATGTGCAACAGCCTGGAGCCTTTGGTCATTAATTAATAATTCCTTCTTTGTTATTCTATAAGATTGAATGATATCAAAGCTCCTTTGCTCTGTTATTGTGGTAGAGCTACATTAGACGTAAATCTCGTAAACTTTACTTTTGACAAAGCATGGTTGTCAACAGCATTCACAATGTCAGAAGGCCTCTCAGAAGGCGTGTCTTCGTCAGCTTGAGTTTGCCAAATAACCCGCTATTTTATATATTATCTCAATCACCTTCATCAGCCCTCAGTTGCAACTAGCGGGATATTGGTTGAGAAAATATCCAGAGAAATCTTGGTCTTGTTTTCAAAATGTCCCGCTTTTTACAAAATAGGGGCTAATTTGCGCCCGTCAGAGCTAGTTTGTGATGAGCATATGGGTCTGCTGAAGGCACAATTTCGAGCTTCAGCATAATATCCCGAGTCTGAAAATAGCGGGTTATTTGGCAATCTCGAGCTGATGAAAACAGGCCTAATGTCAGAGACCCATTTTCAATTAAAATGGCATTTCTGCTTGATAGGGTAGAGGCATTGTGAAGTGCTATAAATACATTGTAAAACGGTGCTCTGAAATATGCTCTTGGGTTAATGGACCGGTCCACTAACAAATTCAAATTGCCCGAGGCTTGCCTGACATAGCAACATGCAATGTATGCAAACTGGATTCCAAGTATTGTAGTTCAGCTATTAATTGCTATTAGGTTTTAGTAAAGAATTTGGTTGGTGCTGAGTATTGACATGCAGGAGAGCAAATGCCACTGGAGCACATGTCTTACAACATTCGCATGGTAAAATGGGATACTCACATGGTAACATGGGACACTCACATGGTAAAATGGGACACTCACATGGTGAAATGGGACACTCGCATGGTGAAATGAGACACTCGCATGGTAAAATGGGACACTCACATGGTAAAATGGGACACTCACATGGTAAAATGGGATACTCACATGGTAATGAGAGACTCGTCTTCCAATTGTTGAGTAAGATTTGCTAATAGACTCTCGTCTGATGCACTCAGATTGTAAAGGCTCTTATTTGCCTCTAGTTCTTCCATCAGGTCCCTCTGCTTTCCTTTACCATCCACCATATCTTTGTAATTTTCAATGCTACAGGGTGGGGTGGGGGAGGGGAGTGGTAAATGAGATGAAGAAAATAAGAATGGGTCAAAACATTCCAGGAAAATCTAAATGTTTTTGTCTCTATTCTTTATTCTGACTACCTATATACTTATATGTACATGACTGAGTAATAAAGTAAAGTAAATTAATTTTTTTTTTCCTTGATTTTTAAAACTGAACCATTCAAATTTATTAAATGCCGGTAAACGAACCATGTAGAAAATACTATGGTTAATTTACAGGCTTAAAAGTCATAAACGTTTTTAAAAATTAATCAAAGATATAACGAGTTGGGGGTTTAGTAGTTACCTTAGGAACAGACCATAGCCCCAAATTGCCAGCCCCATGAGCATAGGTATCCAGAGATAGGTGGCAAACGCTCCTGCCCACGCAAAGTAGAAAGCGATCTGCTCTCCGTAGTAGTTCCTGATCTTCCACAGCGGTTGGTACTTGGAGAACCGCACCCATGTTCTTTGCATATCCTAGAGTAGTAAGAAGGGTTTGGATTAATTGTTTGCTTTAAGATTTGCCCCAAAAAATATGAACAAAATTCCAACCTCTAGAACGGTTTTTAGACACTAAAATGCATTTTCCTTTGAGGTAGTATATATGTAAAATCAGCAACCAGGAGATAAAGAAGAGATATTAACTTTTAAAAGATGAATTTATGCAGGGAGAAGAAAGATAAAGAAAGGAATAAAGAGGATGAGAAAGAGGGGGGGGGCAGAAGGAAGAGATAAAGGAAGTTAGATTTTACAAATAAAAGGTTAGGAGGCTCAAAGGGCATTTTTTTTATAAATCCTGTTAACCCAAATACGTTTCTTTTCTATCACTGAAACACACTGATACAACTACAAATGCCTGTACTAACCCCCCCCCCCCCCCCCACCCCCAGAATAGAAAATACCCTATCTTCTCCAGACTAAACAATTTCAGAGATCCAGTATAATCTACCCATTCTACATAATTATGAGTACATGCAGATCCGGTGTCAACTTCATTACTTTAAAAACAAATAGGAGGCAAGCACAATGCATTGTAAAACAAATGGCATTTTAAGAATGGAGGAAATTAACAACTTCGAACAATATCACTAATTTCTAGTCTGAGAAATGGAAAAATCTTTTTTTTGCTCAAATCTATAAAAGTACTTTTTGCAAACTTGAGCCATGAACACACTTATGAAGCATTTTCCGTAATTATGTTAGTTTTCTTTCATTGTCAAAAAAAGTGTAACAACAAATGCCCGAGAGAAAATTATGCAGGTAATACAAAGTTTTGATATTAGGTTATGAATTTGGTTCAAATGAACATATTGCAAGCATATGCGATCCTACAATATTCAGTGATTGTTGTCACGGTTGAAATTGAGTCTAATCTTATGAAATTTTAAATAATACACTCTTTATGTTGTATAGCTCCCTCTCAAGGTCAATACCGTAAATAACGTTGTATAAACCGCCCTCGTGTATTAACCGCACCCCTCTTTTTCGCCCTTTTTTTTTGCCGAGATTTTTTTTTTGTGTGTGTATTAAAGATCATTACGGTACTGTAAATTAAAAAACAGTAGGGACCTAGGATAGAACCTTGTGGTACACCATGTAATAGAAGAAAAATTGGAGGAATTATTATTATAAACTACATATTGAGATCTATCAGAAAGATTACTTTCAAACCAAGATGACAGACAAATTTGAGTGTTGTTCTAGTTTCCGAGTGGTGAGTCAACACACCGATTGCCGAGCTGGGAGACATTGCCAGGCATAGCGCCAGGTGGAGGGGCATAAATTGAAACTTTTTTTTTTTTTTTTTTGGTGTACCGTGTATAAACCGCACCCCCGACTTTGAAATTTTTTCGGCGGCAAAAAAGAGCGGTTTATACACCGTTATATACGGTATATTAATTAAGCTATAAAACAAAATTTCTTGACTAAAATCGACCAATAAGCTATTCCTGTTTGGAAATTATATATCACATCTACATATTCTGAGATTTTCATGGTCGCAGCTACCATTGTAAGGCCGTAGGCGCTATTTGAAATTTATCAAATTTTACCGGGGGGGACCGGTAAATGTTTATATTCAATTTTTCTCGAAAGCAGAAGTGTTTTAGGGGCTAAATTTTCTAGTGCTTATAATACATCCACACGGACATCCAAATATATCAAAATTGTAAAGAATCACTACCCACCCAATTTCAAAATTTCCCAAAACTTTGTGTTACCTTTACGTATTTATCAATATTTGATTGGAATACAGTTTACACACTTCTTTCTTATTTGGGCTTCACCCTTTCAATTACATGTATAAACAAACCTTAATTCTAACCATGACAAACAGTTCAAATTAAAAAGGCACGATTCTATTTGACAATGACGAATAGCATAATAAAAGTGTTTTAACACAATTCCGCTACACCCAGATTCTTAATGGATACAAAAGGTTAGTAAAACACATGCTTCAGAGAAAAGAGAGGTAAAAACAAAGGAAATATCTGTCTCATTTATAGCAATTCAATAATGTTAAATCTCAATACAGAGTACCTACCTATATATTCAAAATTGGAACTCGCATAGAATTGTGTCTTAAATGATATGAGGCTAACAAAATAACTGGATTATCAAAGAATTTAGGATTGAACACGAATATCAGCTGCTATTAATTCAAAAATTAACGGCTAGAACTTTCAAAATATTGCGATATACATGCATGTATATACCTGAAAATTAATTCAACTCATAAACCAACCATAACCAGGCACATGCAAATGCATCTCTAGAATTTGTCTCTAATTGTTAGAAGGAGTAAAACACTATTGGTAATGTTGTGAAAATACTTTATATCTATTCATTCTGATCTTCCAAAGGTCCCCAAAGTAACCACGGGTTCAATCAACTTAAAATTTTGCCAAGATGCCCTTTTTACTATTCTGATCTTCCAAGAAGTAAGCAAGGCTTCCAATAACTTGACATTTTGCCAAGACGACCCTTTCACGATGGCCTCAATGCCGTCATTAAAATGGCAAATTTTTAAGCTGACTTTATTTACTAAAGCGAGCAGGCATTATGGCTACATGAAAAAGCGGTTTAGCCTTCCAACTACAAGGTTGTGGATATAAAACCACTTTTGATGCGCTATATAGTCGCCTATCATATGGCACTGAGCCACTGATTCTCAAATACCAAGTCCCTCAGACAGGACTCAAAGGTCCATTGTTAATTTTATATCTACAAGTCAATCTGGTGTCTTAGCAGTCAGGCAAAATAAAAGCAATCAATCAATTTCTTAAACAAAAAAACTGTTACTTTTGTGACCCTACATATGTTCGTGGTATATGTACCTTCAGTGTTTTCATGAAGTTAGTCTTTCTCTTACCATATCAAATCATATACCGTTGGCATGCAAGCATTCTAAATGAAAGATGAGGTATGTTAATGCATGAGAGTGATGATGTAAAAGAACACGCTTTTTATTTTAGTCTGATATGACACAAAATGACTTACAAATCTGGAGTCTCGACGCGTAATGTTAAAGTCTCTCTGTATATTAAAGCATGAAACAATGAGGCTGTTACACAGATTCACATCAAGCAAATTTACATGGACGTTACAACATTTGACGCACAAGACAACACATTGAATTATGTGCAGTTAGAAGAATAAACAATAATTTCAGTCATACACATGTAAAATCCACAACAAAATTTAGAGTGAAAAGGGGTTCTTTCAAAGATTTCATTTCAAGGGCAATGTAACTTTGATACACTACATGTATATGAACAGGCCGGACAAAATGACTTAAAATGATCTTGCCAATGTCTTAAATTCCAGCGAAATGTCTTCGTTTATGCATTGTTCCTACTATGTATTATATCTCAATTTAACCCACTGTATTTTATTATCTGTAAACAGTTATTTTACATGGTGAATCAATAAAACAAACAAACAAAACAGTCTACTTCCGATCTTGGACTAAAGCTCTTAAACATTTTGATCTTATGGTATTTTTTAAATAAGATTATTAAAAGACTTAGTTTCAGGCTGTTTGTATACTGCATGGTCCTATGCAAAGGTTGTGAGTCTAAATTTAGTCGGACAGTTTTATTACGGTCATAATTCAAAGCAAGAAGACTAGAAACGATCTTAATTCTAACTCATTTTGACTTTGGGTAGAAGGCCGTGTTTCTAGAAGACCGACCACTAACTGGATCATCTATTCATACCCCTACTTGCACCATCTTTCGATTTCCATCTCTCTTTCTAACGAATAGTTAAACTAAAAACCTGAAATCAATAATATATTAGATGTACTAACTATGTACTAACAAAAGGTATCAAATAAGCTTGCTTCCATTATCAAGGATGTTTAGAAATCTTTTAGTGCATGCCTCTATGTGATGTGTCTATTAAGGGTCTGGGCAAACAACTATAGCTAAAAATCCGTAAATTTCTCCTAAAATGGACAGACAAGGTCACGCGCTGGCTGAGAGGTAAATATTAACAAATTCAATTGTTTTTATGATTTCAATAGAAGAATTTTGCTAAGGGGGGGGGGGGAGGGAACAGCCTGGGAGGCAAGACCCTTTTGCCCCTCCCCCCCCCCCTGATCTCTTTCTCTTCTTTCTTTTCCTTTCTCTCCTCTTCCCCCCTCTCTCTCTCTCTCTCTCTATTTCTTTTTGGCGCGGGGGGGGGGGGGGCAAGGCCCCCTCGGCCCCTCCCTGGATCTGCGCTTGCAATCACAAACAAAAATGTGTTTATGTGAGTCCCAAGTCAGGATGAGAAATCCCATTGTAGCAAAAGGTCATCAGGTGCATCAATTATGATATCATACACAAACATGATTCAAGAAGTTTATTTGAAAACAATGTACCATTAAATAAAAAATGAGCATATGATTCTGGCATGACTTCCTCTCAAAACCAGCTTGAAGGTTACCATAGCATACCTCTCTATGATCCAGCTCAGGTAGGAAGTGTCCCAGCTTCTCACTTTCTTTCCTCATTGCATCCCTCTCATCCTCATCCAGATCTTCATACACAGACTCATCATGGAGGATGAATCCGTCGACATAGATACCCCTCAGAATCATGTAAGGTAGCCCTGAAGGAACAAAACAAAACCCCAAAAAGTAAAATCTTATGTGTTTAGACAATAAAACAAAAAAATACTAGCATTTTCCCCCCTAAATTTCTTATGCCTGGTTTCCAGCATCAGCTAATATTGCATAGAGAATTTACAGTATTACATGTATCGAATATACTATTTCCAATTTTGTAGTGCAAAATCATAGACATAATCTATGGAACACAATTATTATTATGGAAGAAGTCGGTTGAAACAAATGAAGCAAAAGAAATAGCTCATAACCAGACAACTTAGGAGGATGAACTGTACTATGCAATTGAACGTGTAATTGAACAAAGAGAAATGTATTGGCCGAACAGATGATGAAACAAATTATTCTTTTTTTTTTAAAGAGGAAAGTGGTGGAAAGAACTTCTCCTTGCCCAAAATAGCTCTAGTTTATATGCAGCTAGATGTAAATAAAAGCTGTATCAAAACCATAGTGCACATTTATGGATAACCTTACCTTTTCTCCTCATCGAATCGTTGTCCATCTTATCTCCAGATTCTCTGACATCCATATTGATCAATATATGATGAGTCTATGCAGGACAAAAGAGAGAAGAAAAAAAAATTATATTCTCTAATACATGGTGGTTTTAAGCTTCCCTTTTTGTGTATTCACTTGTAAGAAATTGAATCATGAAATCTACTCATATTAAGATTATACGAGAAAAGAAAAACGCTCTAAGAAAGATGGAAATCTTTCTTTCTGTAATGGTAATAAGGATGATGGTGTTGCTGCTGCTGATGATGACGATGATGATAATGATGATGATGATGATGATGATGATGATGATGATGATGATGTTATTGATGATGATGATGATGATGATAATGATGATGATGATGATGATGATGATGATGATGATGATGACGATGATGATAATGATGATGATGATGATGATGATGATGATGATGATGATGATGTTATTGATGATGATGATGATGATGATAATGATGATGATGATGATGATGATGATGATGATGATGTTATTGATGATGATGATGATGATGATAATGATGATGATGATGATGATGATGATGATGATGATGACGATGATGATAATGATGATGATGATGATGATGATGATGATGATGATGATGATGTTATTGATGATGATGATGATGATGATGATAATGATGATGATGATGATGATGATGATGATGATGATGATGATGATGATGTTATTGATGATGATGATGATGATGTTATTGATGATGATGATGATGATGTTATTGATGATGATGATGATGATGTTATTGATGATGATGATGATGATTAAGATGATGATGATGATGTTATTGATGATGATGATGATGATGTTATTGATGATGATGATGATGATTAAGATGATGATGATGATGTTATTGATGATGATGATGATGATGTTATTGATGATGATGATGATGATAATGAGGATGACATAATAATAATAATAGTAATGAACTTTACTTGTATAGCGCATATCACTAACACAAAGAAAGTCCATATGCCCTATGATAAGACAGTAAGACGGTGACGATAACAATGATGATGTTATTAAATATATTTGTGGCATTCCACCCAGTAAATAAGATCGATTGATCGATCTGTATCAATAAGGTTGATTGATCGACCTGTATTGAAAAAACACAAGTCAGAAAAAATCTTGGAACCAGCGGGATTTAAGTCGCTGCCCGGCAAGCAGTAGATGGCAGGTTCAAATCCCGCTGGTTCCAAGATTTTTTCTGACTTGTGTTTTTTCAATACAGGTCGATCAATCGACCTTATTGATACAGATCGATCAATCGATCTTATTTACTGGGTGGAATGCCACAAATATATTTAATAATTGAAACTTCTCCCAGGAAGCATTACATTTATAAAAAACTGATGATGTTGTCGTAGAAGATGACAATGAGGATACTTTCTTATAGAGTGTCTGTATCCACAGTTCTTTCAACATAACCATGAACTTGTCTAAAATATTCCTCTCCCTTTGCAACCCTTTCAGCTGATTCAAACAAGATGCTGTATCCTCTAGATGCTATCATTAAACATATCCCTCCCTCTAAACATCAGACTCATCCAACTCCACAACCTTTATGATAAAATCACGATGCTGAGTCTCTTCCAGTCTATTACATTCCACTTACCAGGTAACTCCTTGTGGCTGATCTAAAGAATGTCTCTTGGTTATCAATCCCATCAAAGACATTCCTCTTCTGAACACAGAACGGTGCACTCACAAAGTCCACTGTGACGGTACAAGCAAACCAAGAAATAGTTAATACTTTGTAAACCTCAAATAATCTAGGGTGCGTTCAAGCAACAATTTTTGTCACCCTAGAAACTTGATTTTCAAGTGATTTTTTGACGGTTGACAAGATAAACTTTTTTCAAAACACTTACATGAAACGTTGAAATAGATGCGTTTTGCAACGTGATTCTGCAGAATCATTCTAACAATCGCTTAAACGCAACAGATATCTCGATCATGATCCTATGACGTCATTATCGTGGCCTGCATCTGGTTTGGCCGACAGTCGACCGAAACAAATTCAGAAAATGCGCATCGAAGTTGACCTACACTTCCTGGGTCAAACTGCGCAGTGTGATGTGCAGTGGCTGGGCTGGAAATGAGCGAGAATCAGTGATGATGGTAATCGCTTAAACAATCTCCCGCAGTAACCGTATTTTGTAACAGCGTTTTTATTTATTGTGATACATGTCTGTGATTCTAGCTTTAAAAAAATTGCTTGAACACACCCCTTTACAAAAGTTAAATATAAATGAATTCCCAGGAGAAGGGGACACTGTTTGTTGAGTCGACCCCTAAAAAGAAGCAACTGTCATAATACATGTATTTGAAACATTACAAGCATCTTAGAATAAATGTTGGTATTGAGGTTTGCTTTTTAATGTTACATGTTGGTTTGGCGCTCTATCCTGAGCAACTACTGTATGTTCCTGTATTCATGTTGTAAAAGGAAGTCAACTTCTCTGTGGTTTCTGTATGTAGTTCAGATTACAGGAAATAAACGTTTAAACTGTCTGGACAAAAAGATCATGGATAAACAATTAAGTAGGCCTACAATCTGTGAAAAAATATGTATCAACCCGTTAACAAATTTATTATAATAATTGCATTACCTAGCAAATAAAAAATTAAAAAACAACACACACTCTCTTACATTATTGCATTATTTCAAGACAACAGAATTACCCTTTAAATTCTTTAATATTGTTAAATTCTTTAATATGGTTAATGGAATACGTGTACTGTATGTCCCACACTGCGGCAGCGAGAAGCCAACAATGGACTGCATGGTAATACTACTCACATTCATCATCAGTCTTTAATCGCTTCTCAATTCCGGCTATGCACCCTTTCTTCATGTTTGGAATTATTGCAGCCTGTATGAAAAGAACAACAAAATACAAGAATATACATTGATGCATAGTCAACATCTAAATTATGCATACCCTCACCAAGTTTTGTAACTTTTTAAGTATTTGAAAATTGATTTGTCACAAATTATGTCCCTTGATAATTTTACATTTGAAAGCTTACCAGTACATACATTTATATCTAAAAGTATTCAACAAAGGCCCTAATTCAACTAGTCCATCTAGCATTCTCGACTTTAATATGGAAAACACCAAAAATATCAAATTTACAATGGGTAATTGGGTATGGTATGAATGATTCAGTTGTTAACTGTATCGAAATGTATATTGGTGAGTCTTTCTATTCATAGAGATATACTATTACATAACATTCAAAGGTCTTATCAGGAAAGGAGGAAGCAATTCAAATCTGAACAGGATACTGCTGTAAAGAGATCTACATGTACATGTACCAACCATAAAACTTTCACCAATGCTAATACAATACTGCCAGAATTGCACTACTAGAAAACACTTTCCATTTAAAGTAACTTTATCTTCCTTTGGCAAAACAACTGTAATGTACACATCAAGCAGCCTTCTGCAATACTGAAAACGCTGTTATTTTCGCGTGATTAATTTTTCGCACGTCCCCAAAACATATTCTTTTTGCAGGTTCTTAAATTTGAGTTGCACGCAATTTAGCCCATTCAAGACACGCATAAGAAGTCATGCTTATATATTTGCGGGTTTTAATATTCATGGACACCAACTTAAGCGCTAAATCCATGAAAATTAAAGCACCGCGAGTATTACCACGTTAACAGTATATATTCCTTTTGTATGGCAATTATGCACAGATATTTCCTTTGAAATTATCTTCTACTTTCAATTTCACTGAAATATATAAGCCTACTCTATAAACATGGCAATCAAGTGTACATGTATATTCAAGAATTTTACTAAATTTACTTCAACTTCTGAAATTGAGTGTTACACTAGCATTGTAAATTAACAGGTCCACAATAGGCATGTCCTCATCAGCTAGAGATTGCCAAATCACTCGCTATTTTAACTTTCCCAATCACAAATTATTCAGCTAATTTGCGTCTTCATGAGCCCACAGTTGCAATTAGCAGGATATTTGGTTGAGATAATCATCCCAAGATATCTTGGGCTAGTTTGCAAAATATTCTGCTATTTGTCCGGTGCGTCTTCACCAGCCCGAAGACTCGCACTATGCGCGAACGCTGAGCAAAATATCTCGAGCTCAAGTTTCAAGGGTTTGGAGGTCGAGTCTCGAGCTGATGAAAACGCGATTTGTAACTTCAGGCTTATTTTCCAAATCAGAAATAGTGGGCTATTTGGCAATCTCGAGCTGATGGAAACATAGCTATTGTTTATTTTTAAATACACAATGGATTCATCGATGTCATTCTTGAACAACATGCATGCACATCAAATAAGAGCCCCATGCAAGGACAGTGACATTCACAAATCATACCCCTTTGAGTGGCATCTCCAGATTGATGTCTTCCGCCTCCTTGCAGAGCCTGTTGAAGGAGCTGTGGATCTTGACATAGGTGTGATCCCCAACCGTCTCCTCCTGGACCTCCAACCGCTCCTTGCTCACCATGGCCTCATGGAACCGTTCACGGAGCTCCTTTTCCCTCCTGTACTCCTCATAATCATCCGCGGATTCAAAGGAATTTTCTTCGCGGTGCTTGTACACCAAGACATAGTCTATTCTCTTGGTTATGGTCTTGGCCTCGTGCGACTTCCGATGCTTCTTCTTTTTCTTTTTCTTCTTCTTCCCGCCATTCGTCTCAATTGGGGCCAGATTGAGAGCCTTACCCCCGTAGGTCTCGTCATAAATAGGTTCCATTTTTTTGTATCCAACAGATCAAATCTATGAAGGAAATTAAGAATTGCATGAGGTATATGAAATGATGACTGTATGCTTTGGGCTTCTACATTTAGTGTTGTTTATGAGTTATGAGGAAAACGTGCAATGCATTGTGTATCTTTTATCTCAGTTTCATTCTAGTGTTTATTCCAACTTATAAATTACATGTATCATTTCCCAGATATCTTGAAAAAAAGTGTTTACCTACACTGAGTGATTTCAAGTTGGGTGTTTGTGTTAGTGTTAGTGTTTAGAGTATTCAAGAGCTCTTAAATCGAGCGAAAATTTTGCTGATGAAATTAAGAGCCCGATACCGATATCAAAATCGATAGCTTAACACCAGCTGTGACGTAACCACATACTTGATTTCACGACGATGATTTAAAAATAGTACATAAAAACTAAAGATATCATGAAAAGTACAGAATAAATTTACACCTATTTCTCTGATCTTATAAAATAACTCATTTTATACAAAAGACTATATGAATTACCTGTTTCACATATTTGTATTTGATCGTCAGACAATAAATTGGCGTCGTTCGTGCGTTGACTGTGTGCGGGTACAACACTAACACCGAACTGGAAATCAACATTTGCTTAATCCCTAGGGGCTAGTGTTAGTGAATAGGACATTTGTACGTAAAATATTAACACCAGCCACAAAGGTCGGTTCAGCAGACGACAATTTTGCAAAATCCATAACACTAGCTACCGGAAGTTGACGATATTCAGAGGTCAAAGCCTTAACACCAGCTGATTTCCATTTCGGTGTTTAGGCTGGTGTTAGTGTTTATTAAACACTAACACCAGCCTTAAACACCCAACTTGAAATCACTCATTGTTTTACATGTACATGTATATCATTGTATCATACTAAATTTCAAATGATGATCTATGAGTAAATTTTTGTAAATAATAAAAGTTCATAAAATATTGTATAAAATGTCAAGCACGCAATATGATACAAATCACATAACCTGGGCAAAGGCATGGGGAATCAAGTTTTTGGGGATAAAAAGGGAAATTAATGGGATAAAAATATATAAGGAAAATTGATGAATAGTGAGGCAATACCATCACAAACTGATAACCAAATTGGCAATTTGTGTAGTGATTTTCTAAGTTCCATAGTTTTTCAAACTTTAAAATAAAATCATAACTTCCTTGTAAGTTATCAGATTTTATCCAATTTTGTTTTGCTCTGTTTCTCTTGTTGTTCTTCATCTTTTAAAAGCAAATTCTTTTTGGAGTGGACTTAGCCTTTAAAACTCTATAAGTGTAGATATGATTACATACATTGCGGGCTAGCTTGAGACTTGAGCCTAGCTAGCTAACCTTTAGGTGCTGGCGGTTTTGTAGATTAATACCCCTCTCCAATTTTAAAGGTCAATACGTCATACTGTTTCATGTAATTTACAGTGGATTAACATTGAGGACCATTTTATAAATCTTTATCCAAATTTTCACACAGATTTAGCACTATATACAGACAAACTGTACATAAATGTACATGTACAATGTATAAAGCAGAAGCAAAAGTCCAGGGGCTGTATTCTGAACCCTGTGTTATCTCTAATATTGCTGTATCTTTGAAGTTAAGATAAAGTTGGAATTTTGAAAATTGTTGTATCTTTTGTCGTATCTTTGCTCTCATCTCGAGCTACGAGTTCGTAATGACGTTATCACAGTTTTTCCTTCATAAACATTTTGCCTTGCGCGTAGACTAGAAGGGATGAGATTTAGATGGCATTTTGAAAAGGGTGGGGGTGAGTGCGAAGTACACATGTGCATACAGAAGTGATATTTGAGCGGCAAAATGATTATGAAGGAAAAACTGTGATAACGCCATTACGAACGTGTAGATGGCGCACAGTTTTTCCTTCATAATCATTTTGCCTTCGGCGTAGACTAGAAGGGATGAGATTGATTTAGATGACTCCGGCAGCGAGAGTTTAACACGGCTTGCAAGATTTTCAACATGGATGTCGATTTTGACCCATAATTTCCTTAAAAGGGACCATTAAACGGATTATTTCAATCAAGTTAGTAAGTGGAACCGATGTATTATAGCCTAGGCCTAATTTACAATTGGATATGCACGAGGTAAAATGACATTTTGGGGGATTTTGGGGGCATAACAATACGACCTGAAATGGCCGTGGCGTCTCTAAAGAGAGAGCCGATCCTAACCCCAATAATAGGCTAACGAACGAAAGAGACAGAAAATTCGGTCTAGGTCTGCATCTGATGTAGACCGAAAACTTCAGTCTCTCTAATCGTCGGTTGTTCCACTGAGACTACGTCTGGCTCCACTAGACCTCCGATTATAGAGACTGAAGATTGTCCTATCGGGACTGTACGGAACCAATGGTTCGGTTCGGCAGGACCGCGATGAATGAGATATGCTACGAGATTTTCACTCTTTACATCCTCACACATGCTGCAATATGACAATAATTAGAGTCTAATTAAAAATAACATATATATAGCTTATTTGACTTACGATAACTTGCTCATTTAGATCCTAAATTAATGATTAATCCGAGAAAGTCTCGTCGTCAACATTATCCGTCTTGGTTTTAGTTGATGAATATTATTTTTTTCTTTTCGAACGTCCAATAGCTACCGTAGCTACATACGAGTCAGTCGGCCTGGCTTGACCAACGAACTCCCACGAAACGAGTGCTCTGATTGGCCATTGGCTATGTTTTGGTAGGTGGACCCGGAAATATATCGGCCGCCGGGTAATATTTCGAATGCATGAACGTAAGTGCTTCGCGGTTCTGAGGAACAAATTGGATAATTCATATAAGTAAGTCCGAAAATTTCACATTCTATAATAGGTTAGCAAATTTTGAAAACTGTAATTAGGAGATATATAGACCGACCAAATTTACATCTGATTTAGAAATCAGAAAATTAGATCTAAATAAAGAAAATCGGGGAGAAAATGTTTTGGCAAAAAAAGCTGCCATTGTTGGCTATAGCTATCCCCACGGTACGAGATCTCTGGGTTGCCATCTGTATTGGGGAATGACAACAAATGTCAGTTTTATTAAAGAAATGACCCAAATCAGATGGTTATTGCTGTCTATATCTGATGATGCTATGCATGTCATGATGTACATCTGTAATACCTCGTATGTAGACTGCTAGACTAGTCGCTTCCATGGTATTTATCATTGAAATGGCCAGGCTAGCGTGTAAAAAAAAAATTGCGCGGCGAGGCCAGGCGACAACGCCGAGCCTGGCATCGGGTGCGGCCTGGCCTTGGAAAGCTGCAGCTGCAGTGTACCAGTACCACCAACACAACACAACACTCGGCAAAAATTTAGACACGACTCACAGTCACACTCGTATAAAATGAAGAAAATTGTTGAAATGAAAATGATATCTAACATACGACTGCATAATATACTTTACCTCTCAGACTACGAGAACCATACAAATTATCACTGAGATCTAGATTTAGTTCAAACACTTTCCAGGTTGAACTCAAAATCATCACTGTACGCAGCCATATTGAAAAGCTTACTCTCAAACTGCGCATGCGTAAAAGCATTGTGATGTCATTAGAAACTGTTGCCAAGGCGCAGAGTTAGAGGCGTGTTCTCCTGGCTGCCCTTTGCATGAGCTAAGACGTTTAGCAGAAATAGTCACATATAATATAGAGATCTTTCTGTCTTTCTTCAATCAATCTTCCTTCCTTTATTTCTCTCTTTAGATTTTTTATATTAAATTATAGAGCTATAAAAACTCTTCAAGATAAGTTAGAGCGAAGGAAGTTGAAATACCGTCAGACAATAATAGACACCATCAAGACAGACTCAAAAACCTTAGTAGGCCAAATGTATGTATTCTCTGCAATACCGAATGAAAAGAGGCGACTTGATAGAGGCATATAAGATGATGAACAGCCCCGTAAACGCCGATCCCACAGTCTTTCACATCTGCACATCACGAAGCTACAAGACGATCGACATCACCCGAAGAAACAGCTTCAGTCATCAGAGAGTAGTTGAATCCTGGAATACATTAAGTCTTCCTTCATCTGTCATCTCCGCACCATTACTCAATTCTTTCAAAAATTATGGATCTTCAGTGACTGGTTCCTCAGAAACTAGTGCTAAGCAAGTCACATAGAAAGATTGATTTCGACTGAAGCCTCTTCTCAGTGCATGGTATATTTGCCTTTTATTCAAATATTATTTGGAAACTTTTCATATTCGTATTGGCATATGAGCTATGGTTGGAGCGATGGATGCGGTTAAAAGCGTTGGTGTATAATATGTGGATTTATCATATTCAGATTCTGAATATTGTCAGCGAATTGAATCAAATTGACAAGAATGCAATTCATAGCTGTACACGATAATTTTCAGTTAATTGTTAAAGGACAAGTCCACTCCAAAAATAATTTACTTCAATAGAAGCAGAAAAATCAGACAAACCAATTAAAAAAAGTTCAAGCAAAATCGGATAAAAAATGATAAGAAAGTTATGAATTTGTAATGACATGAAAAACTTTGAAAATCACAAGACAAATTGGCAACTCACTCATGAGTCTGTGACGTCATTGCCTCACTATCCACAAATTGTTTTCTTTATATTGATAACATACATTTCCAATTTTTCCCCCTAAAAAAAAAAATCATATTTCCTCACACCAGCATCTAAGTTATACTTGATAGTATTATGTTTTTGTGTGGATGCACTAATATAGAGTAATTTTGTAAAAGTTAAATCATGAAAAATGTGAATTTTTATAAACTGTTTATATAAAATCAATGATTATGAATATACAATATTCAGAAAATAGTATAAATTCTTCAAAGTTCATGAAAGATTTGTGAAATGTATATGCACGCAATATGATACAAATCATACGACCTGGGCAAAAGCCTGGGGAAATCACGTTTGGGGGGATAAACAAAGAAATTAATCGGACAAAAATTTATATAAAGCAATTGATAAATAGTGTGGCAATGACGTCACAAACTGAAGACCAAATTGGCAATTTGTGTAGTGATTTTTTAAGTTCCATAGTTTTTCATACTTCAAAAATATCAGAACTTCCCTATTAGTTTTAGTTATCCAGTTTTACTCAAATTTGTGTTTGCTCTGTTTCTTGTTTTTCTGCATCTATTAAAAGCAAATTATTTTGGGAGTGGAATTAGACTTTACCATAATCTCTCATTCCCTCTCTCTATTGCATACAGAAATATGAATATAATCTTTTGCTTGGATTAAGAAATTTGAACATTTTATTAGTATCAAACAGGAAAAAGAAGTGGAGAGGAAATAATCAAAACGAACATTTAAGATACCTGCTAAATGTTCATTCGTGATGGATACGAATGCAGGGATGTTAAAATGTGAAATAATTCATTATAGAGCGATGATAAATAAATGATTTGACTTTGATTGGTTCGTTCATTTTACATGAATGCGGTGACTTATCGCTATCAAACAATATGAAATCTAGCTGTAGTTAATACACAGACAAGAAAGTAAATAAAGCAGGGAGTTGCCAGATTGATGACGATGACAATGATTACAAGTTTGAATGAAAAATATTCAAACAATGTGTTCTGAGGTCATATTTATTGCAATTTGAGGCAGTTTTATCCACCAGCGTGTTATTGAACAATATGTTCAATACAAAATGTTTGCAAAAGGTATGTAACTTCCTCCAGCTCAGCACATGTTCGCAACTTTAAGAATTGCATTCTTACATATAATACCTCCATAAAAATTATTATCTTTCCTTTCCTGGTGATGCTACAGCACGTCTGACATAGCTACTCCTATGTTGGTATCGTATGGTCTATTGTAACAGGTGGTCAGCTCTGGTGCAGCTACATACCACTGTCTCTTGTTAGCTCACTAATGATTGACAGATGATGTCATTAGGTGAATGATATCTGGAGCATTTTTTTTAGGGTGGAGCTTAGCAGGTTTGAACAAATTATTCTAAACAAATATTAAACAATCTATGAGATATATTTAGATGTTTGAATAACAAAATATGAGTTGTTTGCAGCCCTGCACATTATTACAGGAATCAACTTATGTTTGGATGTCACCCGACCTTTAAAGGGACTTGGTAACATTGTTAAGATGAGAGAAAATGGTGCTAAGGTAGTGAATTCAATGCTAGATGTACAATCAAAGATAACATTGCATGTAGAGGGTTGGTACAGTAGAAGAAATATAAAAAATGTAACATTTCATACCAAAATGACGCAGTTTTTTTTATTAACCTTTCACAATGCTACCGAAATATCGCTTCTTGCTCTGTTGAATATTTTTTTTATTTTTCACGCAACAAATTTCCTGCTATTATTTTCTGCATCCTCTCTCTCTCTCTCTCTCTTTCTCCTCGTTCTATTGCAGGCGCTGATCCAGGGTGGCCGAGCGGGCTTTGGTCCCCCTCCCCTGGCAAAAATTGATGGTGAAAATGGCTGAGACATATATGGTAACGGATCAATCATTATACACATTTTCAAATAAATAAAAAATATAGCGAAGATAACAGCATGTTCTACATGTTCTGTATTCGCAATAGCATTTGTTATTTATCATATAATTGTACTAAAGCTAGATCGGTTGATTGTTTTTCCTTGAAACCGAGCGGACCTTGCCCCCCCCCCCCCCCCCCGCAAAAAAAAGGGAGAGAGAGAAGAAAAAGAAGGGAAAGAAAAAAGGGAAAGAGGAGAGAAAGGGAAAGAAAGAAGAGAAAAAAGAAAAAAAGGGGGAAGAAGGAGATCGGGGGCCGAAAGGGCCTTGCCTCCCCCCCCCCCCCACCCCCCAATCAACAACATAGGAGAGAAGGAAGGAAAGGGGGAAAAGGAAAAGAGATAAAGGGAAGGGAACAGGAAAAAGAAAACAAGGGGGATATCAGTTGCAATTTTCCCGCCAACAACGTGTGGAAAAAAAAATCGGGGGGGGGCGAAAGGCTCTTGCACCCCCCCCCCCCCCCAACAAACTTAAAAGAGAATGAAGGTAGGGAAGGGGAAGGGAAAGATGAGAAAAAGGGAAAGAAAAAAAAAGAAAAGAAGAAAGATAAAGACGATCAGTTGCGATTTTTTCCGCCAACAAGGTGTAGATCTGGGGGGGGGGCTTTGGGAGGCACCCCTCCCCCCCCCCCCCTCTCCAATAAAATTTGATACCGGTGATTTACAAATGTTGCTGAAATGACGTAAGTTTCCGAGATTATTCTTCACTTTTTAGTAAATTATACTTTGTTATGCGTTTGTTGGAAAATGACAAATTCCTAAATTTACAGTCAGTCAAGAAATATGCTTATTTAGAGGCCTACATTTCAGGGCCCGTGAAACGACGGGGCTCGGGGGCCTCGATGGTTATTTAATGCCTAAAACCCCTGAGTTTCTGGGGGCTCAGCCCCCTGTACCCCGACGCCAATTAGTGTCCTGCCAGTGTCACAAAATAATAAGGTATCAGAAAAATGCTTATCTGACAGTAATTAAATGCCTAAAACCCCTGAACTACCGCACAGTGGGCCAGGGAGGAACCAAAGTGCGCCAAAACTCATGTTTGGGGATTTATTTTTTATAAATCCAGGGAAAATGTTTGGATTTCCAGGGATTTTCGCTTAAATTTTATTACCAACATTTTCTCTGATGTCTAAGCTTTAAGTTGATACCAGATTTGGCTGCCCGATTCTGCCCTTTATTATGTTAGAGCCGTTTTCCTTGCATCATTGCCCCGAAAAATGTGTTTATTTTGGTCCGCGGTGTCAGAACAAGTGTCACGCGCCCCCTCGCGCCGCGATTTATGACCACGAATCCTTCATGATTCAGCCGCGGACCCCAAAAACCCACATTTTTCGGGGCAATGTGGCAAGGGAAATCGGCTCTAACATAACAACGGGCAAAGTCGGGCAGCCAAATTTGGTATCAACTTGAAGCTTAGACATCAGAGAAAATGGTGGTATTAAAATTTAAGCGGTACACCGCGGAGATCTAAACATTCCTTCTGGATGTATACAAAACATGGATAATTAGTCCATTTTTTCAGTGAATTACCCTATAATATACCATGAAGATTGTATTTCTATTAATTTTAACCCATTCATTCGACGAAATGAACAATCAGGAATATGTGAGAGCAATTTCATATCAATAACTTAAAAACTTCATGTGAATTGAAAGATTTATAAAATAAGTCACTTTTGCACTAAAACTGTGAACATGAATTGTAGGATTTTGCTGCTTGAAGTAGTAAATTTATACCCTTATTGTGCATACCGGAATTAAATATTTCACTGAGGTATTCCTCTATGTATTACCTTTCAACTAAGCAAGAAAAAAATAGAAAAACAAAAAATCACCCAAACTTAGTTTTGGCGCACTTTGGTTCCTCCCTGGCCCATTGTGTACCGGTGGCTCTGCCCCATGGACCTCACCTAGGGCCCTAAGGTGGCCCCTGGATGCTCATCTGACGGCAATTTATTGCCTAAACCCCCTAAGTTTCAGGGGGCACAGCACCCTGGACCCCACGCCAATTAGTGACCTGCCAGTGTCATGAATAAGGTATCAAAATAAGCTTATCTAATTGTATTTAAATGTCCATACCCCCTGAGCTTTCGGTGGCTGCGCCCCTTGATCCCCCGGGGCTTTGCGCCCTAGACCCCACGCCAATTTATGCTACGCTCTATGATCGTAAATACTTAAGCCTCCCCCAACCCACTTTGAAAAACTTTCAGCGGGACCTGCATGTAAGTGTGGGGTGATGCGGATTTTGTTTCTGCCCCCCCCATTTTTTTGTTTAATCATTACGCCACTGCTGGTCACCATTACGTACCAATATTTGGCTTGCATAATTTGAAATTTGGGCCCCCCCCCTAAGAAATCCTGGATCCGCGCCTGAGCACTGGTCCCCAGGGGCGGATCCAGCCGGTCGGCAGGGGAGGGGGCCCAATTCGTGAGAAAATATTTAGCGGCGAAACAGCCGGCCGATAATTCGCATAGTGGGGGTGTGGGGGGGGGGGGGGGGGGGGGGGTAGTGAGCACTCATTTATTTATTTGTTTTGCTCCCGAAAATTTGAAAATCTTGCCGGCCGATAATTCGCTCAGGCCCCCCCCCCCCCCCCCCCCCCCCCTGGATCCACCACTGGTGTCCAACAATTTTTCACAAAATAACTAAAATTTCTACTGTGCAGAATGTATGACTTCGGAGAGTCTTTGCATTTTAGAGTACCTAGATAATATGCTTTCCATAATACTCTCATTACCTTAGCCTGCTTATTCACTCTTTCAATTCAATGGACTTGAATTTCTCTGTGCATTAACCTGTAAAATAATTACTTTTACCTCATTTATCTCAAATCTTTTTTTTGAAGAGCACCTAAAAAGATTGTAAAACAAAGGTGATTTTAGTATTATTATAATCAGGAACTTTTTATCGTTATGCACATAATCAAGAAACTAAGGTTACCTGTTAACGATTCTATTCCATGGTGTTTTAATTATTATGATAATCAGAAAGGTTTGATTATCATCAGCCTGATTGTCATGCTGCTCATGCACATAATCAAGGATCTAAGGTTACCGGTTTACAATTCTATTCCATATGGTGTTTTAATTATTATGATAATCAGAAAGGTTTGATTGTCGTGCACTAATCAAGAACCTAAGGTTACCTGCTTACAACTCTATTCCATATGGTGTTTTAATTATTATGAATGATAATCAGAAAGGTTTGATTGTCATGCACATAATCAAGAACCCAACGTAACCTGTTTACAATTCTACTATTCCAAACGGTGTTTTTATTGTAGCTTGTTTTATATACTAAGGAGTATAATCAATCCATCAGAGTGAAAACATGATTGGAATTAGTACATACAATCCATGATTGTGCAAATCGATATATCTGGGGCAGGCAACGTTCGGTCAGATTTTAGCGTTATATTCAAACAACGTTTTGCCTAACTTTTTAAAGTTTTGTTAACAAAAAAAACCTACAGACGCCCTGTATATATTTGAAATGTTGGTTTATTTTGCTTAGAAAATATAAACAAATTGTTGCTGAGACGTGTTGAAGAAAAATGGTCTAATGGAAAAGGGAATAGATTATACTTCTCTGCTCATTATTTAATACAGGGAGTGGAAGTCCACCCTGATATTAAGTTAGCTTCATTAGAAGCAGAACAATAATTTGGGTTTTCTGTTGTACGCAGAAAATCAAAATTTGGTATTCTTTCTTCAATATTCGACTTAAAACGCATTTGTTTTGAAAACCCTCGCAGAAATATGTTTTAAATAAGATCCTCTTTCACATTATGATACATTTTGAGTCAAATTTTGCCATCAAACTTTTGGGGCTCCCAACGCTTAAGAGGCTCTACAGTGGTCCCCTCAACACCAAATGCTTCCACAAAATGAAATACATGCGTCCACCCACTATGCAAGTAATAATAATAATAATACAGCTTAGAATCTAGCACCACTCGATGAAACGACCGGAAGTTTGAGGCTTCTGATTCTTAAAGTCTGCCTCCTCCTTCAATAATAGGGACTTTTAGATTCGCATGAAGACAATAGGTCTATATGCTACGATCGACGTCCTGTCAATGCACTGCCGTGAATGGACGTCACACGTATCAGTCCACGCAAATCTAAAAGTCCCTATTATCATTTACTGAAGATTCTTGCAAACTTCCATACACTGATGCTGATGCTGCTGATTGCATTCGTGGATGGACTTATTATCATCAACAACAACAAAAAACTTTTTTCCTTTCTCACTTATTTTTCATTTTTTTATTTTTTTTTATTTTTTAGTTTCTTTTCTTTTCCTTTCTCTTCTCCCCACCCTCTTGTTAAAGATAATGAAAAGATGTTATGACCACGTATATGGTTTATATTCTAAAAATGTATCCCATTAGGCTTTAATTCAATCTTATTTCTGCTTCCAACAAAAAATTAGAAATCAATTATAATAATTCACGACGATTAAGAATATTGGAAACAGAGGAATCAACTAAAAAGCATGCTTGTACAATAATAATTATTGTGTACCCCCTCAAATGATACTTAGGAATAATGAGTAATTAAATTAACAAATTCGTAACTACAAAATGGAACTACAAACAGGGGGAAGGGGGTGCCTACAGAGTCGAAAATAGTACAAGAGAGTATTTTACAACTATACCATTATAATGTAGTACTTTCATAATTCCATAAAATATCATTTTATACAGAATTATTTCTGTTGAACAATTGTATTGCTACCACTCCACAACGATAAGTTTTAAAGATGCACAATCTCGTCTGATAACCTATATCAACTCTATCCTTATGATTTTATATAACAGATGACATTGCGTTTTTACTTTTAGACATAACCATTTTAGAAATAATCAATCTGTTTGTGCATTTTTATGATTCTATGACTGTGCAGTCTGAACATAAGTCAAGAAAAATCAAGTCATCTTTATTATTCTGCATTCAGATTAAAGTCTGATCTCCATTAAAAACTTCTTTTCTTTTTTAAAACCCCATTTTATAACTGCACTTTGTTGGATCGGTCCAAACTAGATCATGCTATCACTGTGATATCGGAAACTATCTTTGTTTGGTCTGTCAATTAAACATAACACTTTACATTCTGGAGTTTGAGGGAACTCTCCCCCCCCCCCCCCCCCCCCTCTCCACACCTTCAAGGAAATGTTACCCCCCCCCCCCCCGAAAACAAAGCAGAGAGGAAGGTAGGCCCAAAACGTGACGGCTCTTTTCCCTTTTATTTCTTCTTGCTTTACAGACATTACGGAAAAGGTGAAAAGCCTTCCCCCAAAAAAAATAAAAGAATAATAATAATAATAACGTACGCCTTAGAATCCCAGGTAGAAAACTACCTCACTCCATGGTGCCTAGTTGAACCCCCCCCCCCCCACCTGCCGTCTAAAATAAAGAACAAACACCAATTGAGAAGAAAAAAAGAAAGAAAAGACTTGTATGACCTGACAACGCACATGATTTTCAGCTTATAACCGAATAGATAATGGGTGTTTGTGTTTATTGACGATGCCCAGGGTCGCCCCTCAAGTTCTCAAAATCGTTTGAAAATATATTGGGAGTAAAAGGCCAATACCCATATTGATGAATTGGGGGTCAATATTAAAATAAAACGCTCTCACAATATCAATCCAAGTACAACAACCAGTGGCGGATCCGGTCTTATATTTGGCATAAACCGGCAAGTATACCAGACACAATATATGGTTATGAGAACAACATTATGAATGTTTGATAATGGTCAAGTAAAGAAATGGGGGGAGGGGGGGGGGGGGGTACATACAACAAATTTGAGCCCAAGAGAAGGTGTTGTTGTTGTTTGTTGTTGCTGTTATTCATTATGACGATGATAATGATGAAGATGACTGCGATGGTGATGATGATGACGATAATAAGGCCTACAAAAAGATGTTGCATTGCCCTTTAAGTGCCAGAACCCTCCCCCCCCCCCCCCCCTTCAAAAGAGGAACCGTCGCCCAAAAAACTCAAGACCGGGAACGTCGCCCAAATCTCGGTGGTTTCTTGCTGATGCAGTGCATGGTATACATATAGGCCTACGTACACGAGGCCGGGGTCTCCTTCTTTACGCTAGCATGATTTCGAAACAAGGGCATTTATATTTATATGCATTTATATCCCATTTAAACAAACAAAATACATTTTTATATACTTTTTTTATTCACCAAATGTTTTTCTTTAAAAAACTTTTTTTTTTTTAAAGTTTTTTTTTTAAGCCGACCCCTAATGATGCTGAAAATGATGATTATGTTGATAGGGTATGGGCATGGGCAGAAAATTTGTATTCCGTTTGTATCACCAGTGGCGTAATGAGCTAAAACGTTGGGAGGGGGCCGGGAAAAAAAATCCGCAGCAACACCACTCTTACGTGTTACACGCAGGCCCTGCGGAAAGTTTGTCAAAATGTGTGTGGTGTGTGTGGGGGGGGGGGGGGGGGCTAACGTACTTACGATCAGGTAGAGCGTAGCGTAATTTGGCGTGGGGTCTAGGGGCTTTTTAGGCATTTAATTACTGTCAGATGAGCATCTTTGGACACCTCATATTGTGACACTGGCATGTCACTATTCTTTCTTTCTTTCTTTTTATTTCTCTTTAACATACTTTTTCCAAAAAAGTGGGGGAGCTCGAGCCCCCCCCCCCCCCCCAATGTACCAATGTAGGCTTCTAAATAAGCATATTTTTGCCTGACTGTAAATTTCGGGATTTTTCATTGTCCAACAGACGCAAAAAAAAAGTATAATTTACAAAAAAGTGAGGAAAAATCTCGGAAAATCATATCATTTCAGCAACATCTGCAAATCACTGCTATCGAATTAGAATTAACCCACGTTTGAATTTTATTTAGGGGGAGGCAAACAGCGTTGCTTAAAATGTTAAACACTGTTGTTTAAACATATTTTTTTTACTGTGGAGGGAGCATAGCTAGGAACGAGAGGGGTGAAGGTGACGGATGTGACTACCCCCTTACAGGTTTATGAAGTTTTGTTGTATACAAAAAAATACATTCCTTACATAAACTAAAGTATAAAAAACAAGAAATATGCTTTTTTTCAAACTTTACTTTTCTACAATATACTTGTACACTTTGAAGGATATTAATCGAGGAAGCGTGAGCGATAATTTTTTGCATTTTTATTTGTCTTATCGCCGCACGCTTGGGCCCTCCAGAGCCTAAAAGTTTGTTGCAGTCTTTAGGCAGTATTTGCTATACACTTTTTGGGGGCACTTTTTCAAATTTCTGAAAACATTGAGGGGGCCGTGCCCCCCCCCCCGTCCCCCCGTGATCGCCGTCCCTGGGTATGTGGTTGCGCATTGATTTGAAGACTACGCCTAATATGGGAAAGAACGGTTTCTAAAGCATTATCGACGATGTTGTTTTTGTTTCGTCGTTATATTCATTGATTCCGTGACAATGCATTTCTGAATTGTCATGTCAATTTGTGTTTAACGATCACATGACAATGCATTTTAAACAAAATCCTAAATTTACTGTAGGATGCATGATCAAACACAAAATTTACAACGATGACAAGTTTAATTATTGATTTAGTATAAAGAGAGGACTACCCCGCCCCCGCCCTTTTAATCATAATTGACGGTTATTGACAGATGATGATGATGATGATGAAGATGACTTCGATGATGATGGTGATGATGATGGCGATAATAATGATGACGGAAATGATGATTATGATTATAGAGGTAATGGGTTGCGTATTGAAGACAAATAGGTGAAAGAACGGGTTTAACACCGTTATCATTATTCTTTCATTTTTTGCTGAGCATGCTATTTTTTTATCATAATCACACGACGATGGTTGTTTTTGTCTCTTCGTTATATTCCATTGGTATATTACATTGGTTCCATGATGTTTCATTTCTTAATTATCATATCAGATTTCGTTTTTATCGATCACATGACAATGCGTTTTAAACAAAATCCTTCAACTATATGCTGATCACACACACAATTTACAACGATGACGAAGTTTAATTATTGATTTAGTATAAAGAGAGGAATACGCCCCCCCCCCCTCCCGCCCTATTAATGATGATTGACAGTAAAACGTCAACATGTAGCAATAATCAAAATTGACCTATTCAATGTGTAAATAAATCTTTTGTTTAAATAGTAGGGAACTACATCATAAAACGTTGTCGTAAAATGTGTACAGTTCCCGACCTTGCGTACATATTGCTACAATATAAACGACGATTAAAAACAATATAGTGCAAAATAATGTAAACGATGTAAATAGAGCAAAAAAACCATCATATAGCCCCCACTGCGGTTTAAGTTTTGTTTAATCACAGTACATGGGTTAAACTTTGGCAGGTTTTGATTTTCTTCTCGGTTTCGAATTTATTGTATGGCAATTCTCAGTCATATTTACGATGCCTAATAATAAAATATTATTCTGCTACGTATTAACTTATATGCTGACAGTGCTAGAATGGCACTGAAACAGTGGTGTGTTCAAATTTGGCCTCAGGAGGGGCAAAACATCTCAACTTACCATGATCCATTTTAGTGAGTAAACCACTTTTGATTGATTCAGAGGCGGCGCTCCCGGGGGGGGGGGTGCACAGAGCCCCCACTTTTCAGGTACCCAAAAGTGCCCCTTTTACATAGGAAAGTTGCCCCTTATCCTTTGTAAGAACTGCCCCTTTTCCTTTTGATAAGTGCACCCCCTTTTTTTCTTCATAAGATCCCCTTCACTTTCTCATAAATGTCCCTTTTCACCTCTGATAAATGCCCTTATAGTAATGTAATCGAATAAGTGCTCCTTTTCCTTCGACAACTACCCCTTTTTCTTTGCAATAAGTGTCCGTGTTCCATTCTCATAAGTGCCCTTTTTCATCTCTGGTAAGTGCCCCTTTTTGGGTACGAGAAGTGCCCTCTTCACCTCCGATAATTGCCCTATTCAAATCTGACAGGTACACGTTTTCCTTTGAAAAGTGCCCCTTTTCCTTTGTAATAATTGCCCCCTCCCCCTGCTCTATTTCTTCTCTGATGAGTGCCCCTGTTTATCTCTGATAATGAAGTGCCCCTTTTATTTTGATACGTGCCCCTACTCCTTTCTAAAAAGTGTCCCTTTTCCTTCTGACAGGTGTCCCTTTTTCTTTATAATCAGCGCCCTTTTTCCTCTCTTGTGATTGCCTATTTTCAGGTGCGAGAAATTCCCCTTTATACTTCTGATTTTTTTGCCCTTTTTTACTTTTGCTCGTGCCCTTTTCCTTTTGTAATAAAACCCCCTTAAATTCTCCTAATTGCCACTTCTTTCTTCTGATAAGTGCCTACTTGTCCAGTTCTCCATAACATGTACCACTAATTCGAAGCGACTTAGAGCAACTTTTTCTTTAATTTTCCCAAGACGCTCGCTCGCATTTGTAGTTGTTATAATTATGTTACTTTTAAAAGAGCTTTGCAGTCTTTCTATATTATACAGTGCGTCCAGAAAAAACGAAACCGAGAATCATCGATGTTTTATCATAACTTAATCACAACTAGACATATAATACTTGTTTGGAACAAGTATAGGTGGGCTGATCAACTAACATTTGAGACAAAATAGAGCAAAAATAAGCGACATACTGCTTACAAATTCTTAAAAGACAATATCATGTAGATTCATAACGTGAACTAAATTCACCTTCTATAGGCATAACACGCAAATTATGAAGTTTTTGACATGAGGCCTTTAATCAAAATTTTCACTATGATGACGTCATCAAAATGAAAAATGGTTATTACTGCGCTTGTAGAGAATTGTCTTAGCTACAACATATCGAAATTTTGAAGAAAATTGATCAATATTTACAGAGAAACAATCAATTTTACATAAATATGCTGACGTCATAATATGCAAATTCGTATTTTGAGTTCCAAGGCCATTGTGATGATGTCACGATACACTTAATGGCCAAATGAGACATGGAATCATATTTCCGACTCATACTCTATCTAAATATGAAAAAAAATTGAGGATCCCGGTGCATTCCAAAGAGCTATAACGGATTTTGTATAGGCATGATTTCGCCCATATATGCTATTTATTAAAAGACCTCGCGCGCACTGACATTTATCTTGAATTTACGCTCATCTTGTTAATAATGGTCATAAAGAGATAAACATGGAATCAAATTCCTTGAAAAAATATGAGAAATATCATGAAAGAAAAAAAAATGGCGATTCTATGTTTTTTAATGGTGTTACGCGCGAAAACGCGCGCGCATGCTCGTACGCGCGATTTTTTATAAAATGCTTAAAATGACCTGAAACGTATGCAAAATAAATTTGAGACGATTTTGAGCATTTAAAAATTTTGCGCGCGCATTGACGCGCGGACGTACGCGCACGCGCGCGTTTTTTGACCTGAAATTGACTGGACTGATATTGACCTTGATCATGAAAAATATGAATGAGAAATACCTTTTGGTTATGAAGATATGATCATGAGATTATTTTCAGAAAATTTCACAAAATGGCGCCTAGATGACGTCATCAGTCAAGGTCAAGGTTGAAAACCTTACTGTGTTTTGTCCATATGCCTATACATATGTGTGCCAAATATCAAAGCATTTGATTGAACCATTTCAAAGTTATTTTGCTAACAAAAAAGTGGGTCGAAATAAGAAAAATAAACTAGACATATAATACTTGTTTGGAACAAGTATAGGTGGGCTGGTCAACTAACATTTGAGACAAAATAGAGCAAAAATAAGCGACATACTGCTTACAAATTCTTAAAAGAAAATATCATGTAGATTCATAACGTGAACTAAATTCACCTTCTATAGGCATAACACGCAAATTATGAAGTTTTTGACATGAGGCCTTTAATCAAAATTTTCACTATGATGACGTCATCAAAATGAAAAATGGTTATTACTGCGCTTGTAGAGAATTGTCTTAGCTACAACATATCGAAATTTTGAAGAAATTTGATCAATATTTACAGAGATACAATCAATTTTACATAAATATGCTGACGTCATAATATGCAAATTCGTATTTTGAGTTCCAAGGCCATTGTGATGATGTCACGATACACTTAATGGCCAAATGAGACATGGAATCATATTTCCGACTCATACTCTATCTTAATATGAAAAAAATTGAGGATCCCGGTGCATTCCAAAGAGCTATAACGGATTTTGTATAGGCATGTTTTTGCCCATATATGCTATGTATTAAAAGACCTCGCGCGCACTGACATTTATCTTGAACTTACGCTCATCTTGTTAATAATGGTCATAAAGAGATAAACATGGAATCAAATTCCTTGAAAAAATATGAGAAATATCATGAAAGAAAAAAAAATGGCGACTCTATGTTTTTTAATGGTGTTACGCGCGAAAACGCGCGCGCATGCTCGTACGCGCGATTTTTTATAAAATGCTTAGAATGACCTGAAACGTATGCAAAAAAAATTTGAGACGATTTTGAGCATTTAAAAATTTTGCGCGCGCATTGACGCGCGGACGTACGCGCACGCGCGCGTTTTTTGACCTGAAATTGACCGGACTAATATTGACCTTGATCATGATAAATATGAATGAGAAATACCTTACCGTTATGAAATTATGATCATAAGTAAATTTTCAGAAAATTTCACAAAATGGCGCCTAGATGACGTCATCAGTCAAGGTCAAGGTTGAAAACCTTACTGTGTTTTGTCCATATGCCTATACATATGTGTGCCAAATTTCAAAGCATTTGATTGAATAATTTCAAAGATATCTTGCTAACAAAAAGTGGGTCGAAATAAGAAAAATAAACTAGACATATAATACTTGTTTGGAACAAGTATAGGTGGGCTGGTCAACTAAAATTTGAGACAAAATAGAGCAAAAATAAGCGACATACTGCTTACAAATTCTTAAAAAACAATATCATGTAGATTCATAACGTGAACTAAATTCACCTTCTATAGGCATAACACGCAAATTATGAAGTTTTTGACATGAGGCCTTTAATCAAAATTTTCACTATGATGACGTCATCAAAATGAAAAATGGTTATTACTTTGCTTGTAGAAAATTGTCTTAGCTACAACATATCGAAATTTTGAAGAAAATTGATCAATATTTACAGAGATACGATCAATTTGACATAAATATGCTGACGTCATAATATGCAAATTCGTATTTTGAGTTCCAAGGCCATTGTGATGATGTCACGATACACTTAATGGCCAAATTAGACATGGAATCATATCTCCAACTCATACTCTATCTAAATATGAAAAAAAATTGAGGATCCCGGTGCATTCCAAAGAGCTATAACCGATTTTGTATAGGCATGTTTTTGCCTATATATGCTATGTATTAAAAGAGCTCGCGCGCACTGACATTTATCTTGAATTGACGCTCATCTTGTTAATAATGGTCATAAAGAGATAAACATGGTATCAAATTCCTTGAAAAAATATGAGACATATCATAAAAGAAAAAAAAATGGCGATTCTATGTTTTGTAATGGTGTTACGCGCGAAAACGCGCGCGCATGTGCGTGTGCGCGTTTTGTTATAAAATGCTTAAAATGACCTGAAACGTATGCAAAATAAATTTGAGACGTTTTTGAGCATTTTGAAATTTTGCGCGCGCACTGACGCGCGGATGTACGCGCACGCGCGCGTTTTTTGACATGAAATTGACCGGACTGATATTGACCTTGATCATGATAAATATGAATGAGAAATAACTTACCGTTTTGAAAATATGATCATGAGTAAATTTTCAGAAAATTTCACAAAATGGCGCCTAGATGACGTCATCAGTCAAGGTCAAGGTTTAAAACCTTACCGTGTTTTCTCCATATGCCTATACATATGTGTGCCAAATTTCAAGTTATTTGATTTAGCCATTTTCAAGTTATTTTGCTAACAAAAAGTGGGTCGAAATAAGAAAAATAAATAATAAACTAGACATATAATACTTGTTGGAACAAGTATAGGTGGGCTGGTCAACTAACATTTGAGACAAAATAGAGCAAAAATAAGCGACATACTGCTTACAAATTCTTAAAAGACAATATCATGTAGATTCATAACGTGAACTAAATTCACCTTCTATAGGCATAACACGCAAATTATGAAGTTTTTGACATGAGGCCTTTAATCAAAATTTTTACTATGATGACGTCATCAAAATGAAAAATGGTTATTACTGCGCTTGTAGAGAATTGTCTTAGCTACAACATATCGAAATTTTGAAGAAAATTGATCAATATTTACAGAGATACAATCAATTTTACATAAATATGCTGACGTCATAATATGCAAATTCGTATTTTGAGTTCCAAGGCCATTGTGATGATGTCACGATACACTTAATGGCCAAATGAGACATGGAATCATATTTCCGACTCATACTCTATCTTAATATGAAAAAAAATTGAGGATCCTGGTGCATTCCAAAGAGCTATAACGGATTTTGTATAGGCATGTTTTTACCCATATATGCTATGTATTAAAAGACCTCGCGCGCACTGACATTTATCTTGAATTTACGCTCATCTTGTTAATAATGGTCATAAAGAGATAAACATGGAATCAAATTCCTTGAAAAAATATGAGAAATATCATGAAAGAAAAAAAAATGGCGATTCTATGTTTTGTAATGGTGATACGCGCGAAAACGCGCGCGCATGCTCGTACGCGCGATTTTTTATAAAATGCTTAAAATGACCTGAAACGTATGCAGAATTAATTTGAGACGATTTTGAGCATTAAAAAAATTTGCGCGCGCACTGACGCGCGGATGTACGCGCACGCGCGCGTTTTTTGACATGAAAATGACCGGACTGATATTGACCTTGATCATGATAAATATGAATGAGAAATACCTTTTGGTTATGAAGATATGATCATGAGTTGATTTTCAGAAAAATTCACAAAATGGCGCCTAGATGACGTCATCAGTCAAGGTCAAGGTTGAAAACGTTACCTTGTTTTGTCCATATGCCTATACATATGTGTGCCAAATTTTAAGATATTTGGTTGAACCATTTCAAAGTTATCTTGTTAACAAAAAAGTGGTTCAAAATAAGAAAAATAAATAAATAATAATAAATAATAAAGGCAATTTTAACAAAAATATAAGGTGGTCTGTATTAGATACAGCCCACCTGATAAATAAATAATAAATAATAAAGGCGATTTTAACAAAAATATAAGGTGGTCTGTATTAGATACAGCCCACCTGATAATAAAGGCGATTTTAACAAAAATATAAGGTGGTCTGTATTAGATACAGCCCACCTGATAAATAAATAATAAATAATAAAGGCGATTTTAACAAAAATATAAGGTGGTCTGTATTAGATACAGCCCACCTGATAATAAAGAATAAATAAAGGCGATTTTAACAAAAATATAAGGTGGTCTGTATTAGATACAGCCCACCTGATTATAATCAATAAATAAACATATTTGGAAAGCTAAGATCCTCCTCTTTAATTTGATGCAACTCATATGATGCGTATTTCACGCATGAGTGATTAAAAGCAATTTGAAGAGAGGAAACCAAAAAGTAATTTGGCGGGCGGTATCTGAATTTTAAAGGGAAAATCACATTTCTAGCAAGTTCAATTTCACCCCTTTCATTATGACACCTCAATCAAGAAAAACGAGCCAGGAATAACAAAGTTCTGTTTGTTTAAAGTAATGCTTGCATTTCCATAATTTGAACAAACGGGTTCGTCTTTACTGGCTTCTTGCCGTTGCAACGAACAGAGTTGACGAAAGACTTAACTCCGCTTCGTTGACGATCAACCATGCACAAATAAGACGAAAGACCTGATACATGGCTGATCCTCAACAAAACGGAGTTAAGTCTTGTGTTAACTCTGTTCGTTGCAACGGCAAGAAGCCGGTAAAGACGAACCCGTTTGATCAAATTATCTTGTTAGAACGAGTCTGTAATCTGTACGTTTCTCGACTTATAACGATTCTCTTAAAAAAACACCTGAAACAAGACGAAAACCTAGTACGCAGAGGGGGGGGGGGGGGGGTTAAACCCCCCTTGATTTTTTTTTTTTTTTTTTTTTTAATATAAAATTGGCTGACCAAAAAAAGGTGACCTAATCCCCCCCAACGGAACAAAATATCAAATTTTCAAATTTTGAGACCAAAAAAAAAAAAAAAAAGTGTCCGCTTAATACCCCCCCCCGGCGCTTATTCAGCGGCTGGCTGAGTCGTTGCGAAATTTTGGGCCCGATTTTAAACCCCCCCCCCCCCCCCCTTGGAAAACTCCTGCGTACGCCACTGCTAGTACGTGTGCTACAGCCACGTGATATCATAAATGGGGTTATCTGGGGACGATTTAAAGAGACAGCAATATACAAATGCTCTGTTTCTCTACCGATGCATCACATTCTACGCGGGCTGCTCACCATATAAGCTTAGAGTAGACAATTAGATCAGTGACTGTTTATTATAATACTATCGTCTGTAGCCTATACGCGAAACTCATTACTTCAATCTAAGGTAAGTTGATTTCGATCAGATCAGAGCTTTAAAAACAATCATGTATCTGCTCCAGTAATTTTTGTTTTGTTTTAATGTCATTCAAT
This sequence comes from Strongylocentrotus droebachiensis, assembly GCA_035222895.1. Lineage (NCBI taxonomy): Eukaryota > Metazoa > Echinodermata > Echinoidea > Camarodonta > Strongylocentrotidae > Strongylocentrotus > Strongylocentrotus droebachiensis. Next base: position 141,985 of record JAVYIG010000412.1, on the reverse strand, counting down.
ATTAAGAAGTGTACGAAACGGATACTGTGTTTTCGTTTTTTGTTTTCAGTGTTTCGACGAGACGAGACGATATTAGTGATAACGCGTATCGTCTGCTATAAACCGTTCCCATAATACTTCAATCTAGCTGTAGCCTACATAAGTCTGTTGTTTTCCATCAGATCAGAGCTTTAAAAAAAGAAGATATATCTGCTCCGGTAAAGTTTTTGATTCAGTGCTATTCTGTATAAAGGGAAATTCAACATTCGATAAGAAGGCTTATACGTAACGGAACCTGTGTTTTTGTTTCATGTTGTTTGTTGTTTTGTTTCGATTTTTTCTTCAAATTAATTTTGAGAACAGTATCATAATTTGCGAATAGTGCCATTTTAATTTATTATAGAAGAACTCTTGCTGTCGCACTTGTATACTCACAACTTCATTTTTTGAATAACATTTTCATTTTAATTGCTTAATGGGACCTTTTGTTTTCAACGGATATAATAATTATGACAACATCCCCCAAAGGTACAGCCGGGGAGGGGAGGGATTTACCGAGGAAAGAAAGTGGAAATTAGTTATTTAAGACGTGTTGAACGACAAATTGGAGAGTTATCCCCGATTACGTGACTATTTGCCGATGTAGGATGCACATGTACAGTCTAATTATCTAGGAAGATTTTTTCCCTTCATTGGTATTGGTATTGGTATTTATTTTCCATCACAATATTAAAAACAATACAAAGAAAATGCATGAACATAGTAAAAATCAATAATATAGTGAATGGCTGGATAGCCCATTAAGCTTTGTTAATATAACAAAGCTGTTCTTCCTTGGGGTCCAGGAATTTAAGATATAAACAGTTATTATACAACAATACAACATAAAATAATATAACTTAAATACATATAAAACCTAAAACATATCAGAGAAGCATAAACACCCCCCCCCCCCCCATCCCAAGCATGTTTCATTACAGGTCAGAGCAAAACTGATTTCTTAAATTTAGATATTTGCAAAAAGTTTTTAAATTGTTGGATAGCTTAATACTTAACGGTAGGGCATTGTACTCACGTGATCCTTTATACACAAACATTTTACGGCAGCATTCACTCTTTGGTTTGGGGAGTTTAATATTTCCTTGTGATCGTAGAGAATATGGATAGTTACAGTATTTGAAAGACTCTTCTAAATAAGGAGGAGCCAAATTGTTCAGGGATTTATAGACCATTATATTTAAATGCAATTTACGTCTTGAATGGAGAGATTTCCACCCTAATTTAACATGAATATCGTTATTTGAAACATGGTTATAAGGATTAATTTTCAAAATGATACGACCGGCTCTGTTTTGTAATTTTTGGAGGCGGTCAGTGTGTTTCTTGCTCGCCGAATCATAAACAATATCTGCATAATCGAAAAGTGGAAGAATAATTGAATTATATACCATCTTCAGATAGGATTCCGAAATAAAATGTCGAAGACGAGCTAAAAAACTTACAACTTTACTTATTTTTCTACACATTTCGTCAATATGAATATCCCATTTTAACTTGGTATCAAGATGCATTCCAAGATATTTCACAGTATTACTTTGAACAATGCGTTTACCACATATATTTACATTTAAGATATTACATTTCGATAGCATTGTACCAGTTCCAAATAACATACAAATGGTTTTGTCAACGTTAAGACTGAGTTTATTACAGCAAAGCCAGGTATGAATTTGACGTAAATCGAAATTAATATTTTTTTCAACAGTATCATCTGCATATAGATGCAATTTACAATTGTGAACTTGTTTTACCAGATCATTGATATAAATAGTAAATAAAATAGGGCCAAGTATGGACCCTTGAGGAATTCCGTAATCTATATCTAAAATATTTGATGTAGCAGAATCAATACAGGTACACATCTTACGGCTATACAAGTAACTTTCGAACCAAGGTAAAGTGTCCGTCAAAACACCAATGCTGGAAAGTTTTTTAACAAGTATTTGTACGTCCACAGTGTCAAACGCCTTTTTCAGATCGATTAACACAGCACCAGTATAAAGGCCTCCATCCAATGCTTGCAACCGATCATCGGTGACTTTCAATAAAGATGTTACGGTCGAATGCTTTTGCCTGAAACCCGATTGCTCGGCGCAGAGTACATTGTTTTCTTTCATATACGATTTCAATTGATTGCATACTAGTCTTTCCAGAATTTTTGAGACGGATGGCAAAATGGATATGGGTCTAAAATTCGAAGGTTCATCTTTGTTTCCTGATTTAAATAATGGTATCACTTTAGCAGTTTTAAATTGGTTAGGATAAACACAATCTAGTAGTGATTTATTAAACAAATATGTTAGAGATGGAATTATAACAGGAGCCGACAACTTCAATAGCTGTGCTGAGATTCCGTCAATTCCACATGAAGATTTATTTTTCAATAGTTTAATTTCTTTAAAAACATTTTCTTCTGATATTACTCCAAAATTAAAATCAAATACATTATGACACTCTTGATCAAGAACAGATCTATGTGTGATTGGAATTGTAGATGCTAAAAGTTTTCCAACGTTGGCAAAGTATTCATTAAAATGTTCACTTTTTTCAAACAATTTTTCTTTATCGGTTTGAAATATATTTTTGTTACTATTTTTACAAGGTAATAATGATTTTAACACCTTCTAGGTGCTACCAGCATTTACTTTGAATTTTAATAATTGTTCAGAGTAATATTCCTTCTTTCTTTTCCTAATTTCAAAAGTAACTTTGTTTCTTAATTTTCTGTATTCTTTCATCTTTTTCTCATCTTTATTTTTCCAAGCTTTTTGTTTTAATTTATCCCTTTCTCTGATCAATTTGAAAATATCCGAATTCATCCATGGGGACTTCTTATTCCTAATTTCCTTGCTTCTGATAGGCATATGGAGATTAACAACATTCATAAGAAAACTTTCCCATTTATTGACTGCTTCACTGACACAGGTACAATCAAGGATTTCATGCCATGGCTGATTACCTAAATCTTCTAAATAGGATTAAATATTAATACCAGATAATTTTCGATAATTAATTAGTCGGGAGGAATTTTCATTTTTCGACTTCCATATTAAATAACTCAAAGAATGATCACTCATTCCAACATGAATAACACCGTGTGTATTTATTTTCTCAGTTGAGTTTGTTAACATATGGTCAATGAGTGTCATTGAGTTGGCTGTAATCCTAGTATAATAAGTTTTGTTAATCTGTTGCAGTGAATATAAGTTATGCGTTTCATCCAGACGTTTGAAATCAGAGGACCCTGTTATTTTTAATAAATCACAATTTGTGTCCCCCATAACAATAATAGAGTAATTAAAACTATCAAGGAATGATAATAAGTTGTCATACTGTTGAAATAATTGAACATTGCTATTTGGCGGTCTATACCAAGTAAGAAATATTATTGGATTTGAAAATTTCGGTCGAATCAAAAGTGGTATAATTTCTAAGGAATTTGATACATCATATTTGATAACTTCAAAAGACAACGAACTATGTATATACACGGCCACTCCACCACCGTGTCTGTTTCTATCTTTACGAATAAGGTTAAAATGATCGATATTAAGTTCACTGTCGAAAATAGATTCATCCAAAAAAGTTTCATTTAATGCTAGAATATGAATTTCATTGCTCTGTAAAAATGAATTGATTTCATCTATATTACGGAGAGGGCTACGAATATTTAGATGTGCAAATTTGAGGCCTTTGCTTTTCAAACAATCAATATGTGAAAGATTTGTTGTTTCCATCAAACGTTTTGGATTACAGTTATTCGTATCACCTTGATCATCAATTATAAAATCATAGTTAAGATCAGGAAAGGGTAAGTATCTAAAAAGACATTTCGAACATTGCCAATTAAAGAAATGTTGGGTTGGATCATCATATGATTTAATACCGATATCAGTACAACGTATGTGGACCCATTTATTGCAATTTGTACATTGTAATGCCCTTTGGTTATTGTTTACAGTTTTGAAACAACTAACACAAAGAACAGCTTTACCATTAACCTATAAAACTAATTCAAAACAACTTGATAATAACTAAAACAAAACAACAAAAAATTAAATACAATTTAAACAGTAAATGCAAGAATAAATATAAGATTGAATACAAAAATGCATCAACACATGCATAATAGAATAGAATACTACTCAATAAAACTATATCATATAACGTACGTCAATAAGAAGCTTGTTTTGAAAATAAATCGAAAAGATCAGAAGTGTAGTAAATACAGCGGAGTTGATATTCTATGTAAATTGCTTACTCAACTTGAAAGCGTTAATGGGTCACAGTCGATTGACACGGTCATTCAATACAACAACAATGGATATACAGTGTTAGATACTTTCAAAGTTCACTTGACTTCACTTGCAATGACCCAAGGGTTAAAAAATAAGTCAATGAGCTGAAAAGCTTAAAAAAAGCAGAAAAGGTACAATTAAAGCAACATATATAACCATGTACATAATGAATAGAGAGCAACCAATTAGTGTTCACGTCTATACACAGGCACTAAGTCAAGAAATCTTGCAAGCACTAATTGTAACGTTAATCCGTCAAGTCAATGAGCTGTAACCACTGAATTCCACATTAAGTGATCAGTGATTTCATTCTCGAAAGCCCCAAAGGCAGAAAACAGACAATTACAGTAACATGAACATGAATAAAAGCAACCAATTTGTGTTCACGTCTCTTCCAAAGGCTGCGTCACGGAATCTTCATTGCTTTATTTGTACCAATGGTAACGTTAATCCGCAGACTGAAGTTTGACGATATGAGACTTCTTTGTCAAAGTAAGGCGATGACCTCCGTTGGTTAATACACGTATGCGTCCATCTTGGGTCCAGATGCTTTTGAATTTGCTTTTGTGATTTGACTTGATTTCCTTGAAAAGTTCAGATCTTGACCGGGTAAAACTCTCCTGAATGAAGATGGGATCTCCTGGTAGATCTCTCAGTAGTTTCCGGGATTGATACACACGGTTTCTGGCGTCATAGTTGGTGAACCGTATGATTATACCACGTGACCTGCCCCTTTTCGCGCCGAGTCGATGCGTCCTGTCGATGTCGCCATTTTGTAGATTTATGCTAAGACTTTTCTCACAGACTCCTTTCACAATTTCATTTGTATTTTCATCTTCATTCTCTTTCAGACCATGAAAAACAAGGCAATTCCTCCTCGAATATTGTTCTGCTTCATCTTGTTGCTCTCTCATTTGTTCAATTTCCTTTTCCATTCTTGTAATCCTCTCATCTCTTGTCGTCAACTCAAACTCAAAAGTCTCTCTTAAGTTTTCACCGACTTTTTGAGTAATAACGGTGGTTAGTTCCTCAATGAGAAGAGTTTTTATTTTACTTACAAGCATATCAATGATTTCGCTTGCCTCAAGAGCTTTCTGCACTTCTTCTCGTACATTTGTATTGTCTCTCGCGAGATCATCGGCACCGCGTTTGCTCCTCGTCATGATGGGCTTTTCACAAGGCATATATATATCACAAGGTCGAACACTGATTACCAATCAAATATCTCTGAAGAAGATTCAATATCCTGGTAAGAATGCAAATATATCCACAAAGACCACGGAAGATAAAGGCAACGATGAGTAAATTGATTTTACTGCTGTATTTCTACACAAAATCTGATAACAATCAGAGCTAAAATCGTGCACGTCCGTTCATGGCGGCATCAACACTGTTCTACAATATAAATTGATTTTTGTTGCATCTGTCAAAGTTTAATAATATAAACTTGACGTAATTGTATGTCTTCATATATTATATTCGTTCTATATAGCAAGGAAATCATTGTATTTGTGATGGGATGTAAGTGTGTTCTCGATTTTTCTTTAACGGGAAGCCAAAATGACTGATCTTAGCCAATTCAGCGGCCAATCGTTGTTTAGTTAACTTTTGACATTTCCCGGAAAATTCGGCATGTATCGAAAACTATTTGTTTTGAATTTGTAATACACTGTTGGTCATAAAGGTGGAATAATCATTTTTTTACCCCAATTTATGGATTTTTTTTGATAATGATTAGTCCTAATAGATCCAATGAATAGTATACATTCTCAGATTTGATTGAATAATAGTTTGCCAGTGTTTGTTTTGTGTGACCGCTAAAACATGTGTGTGCTTCTATATCAACTAGGGGACCTACGTCCCTAAGCAGGCGCGGATCCACCCGGCGGCAGGGGAGGGGGCCAAAGAGAGGGCCCAATTCGTGAGAAAATATTGAGCGGCGAAACAGCCAGCCGGTGAATAAGCGGGGGGGGGGGGGGATATATAGTATAATCGTGATTTATTCCGTTTAAAGGGACTTGGTAACATTGTTAATTAAAATGGTGACTAGGTATAGTGATTTCAATGCTATTAGTATAATTGAAGATAATCTGAAAGTTTGAGTGAAAACAGATCATTATCAATGATAACAATTTGGAAAAACTGATCTGATCGATTCCTTAATTCATCAATTCATTCATCAATAATCAATTTAATTACATTTCAGGTGAATTTAAATCGTCACAAAGCAATGAATTGGCTATATATGCCATTCCAGACATTTAAGTGTTGAAAGATTTTAAAAAACTAGTCTTTATGTCTAGTTTTCATGGAAAAACGGTTGGGAAAATTCAAATATGGTTGGGAGAATTTTCTGTTAGAGGGTGTTGCACAGTGATGCCTTCAAAGAAAACCATAAATATCTTTGTGGCTTGAGAATTTTTTTTTCAGGATTTGTTGCATGTTAGAGGGTTAGTACAATAAAAGGGATATAATAAGTAACATTTCATACAATATTTCTTGTTTCCGGTACATAGGGCGTGTCTACTATTACTGAATGAGATGGAATGTTAAATCTGAGGGCTTTTTGTGCTCTTTGAAAGGAGCAAACAGTGCGGGGGCATGCAGTGCGATTAAAATTTCAACTTTCAAGGGATCGATTAGAGTTTTTATCGCTCACATTGGCTATCCAGGGGACCTAAAAGGCGGACCCTGGATAAATTGGTTTCCAAGAAAACCCGCTGTTAAATAAATCGTCCGTAGAAGAGAATATGAGCTTTATGCTTTAAAGGTAAAGACCAGTAATGGTCATGCGATTGCATTGTGAAAGAAACGTTGTGGAATCGATCAGAAAAGGTTGATCATCTAGCATCTAGCATCTGCAAGGTTCTGGAATCATCAAAATGATAAGAAATTTGGCCCATTCTTCGTAAAGTTACAAGCACTATACACAGAAAGATGTATATGGGACTACCCTATATCTCTCACACGACCATGAGAGAAACAAATTTACCAAATATATGAATTAGTAGGCGGTTTCCCGGCAATTTTTGTATCATCATGTATTAGTCAAAACATATTCTTTCACATGATTGGTAATGAGAGCTTCCATTTCATTTTTTGAAATTGGGGCGTTTCCAATACTGGTCTTTACCTTTAACAACCACTCCTGTGGACTTATTTACTATATTGCTGTCTGCTGCCTCGAGATCACTGGAGCAAAGAAAGTATAACAATGGCTTCAGATTTTTTTTCAGGATTTGTTGCATGTTACTGAGGGTTAGTACAGTCATGATTCAGTGGCTAATGCTATAGTCACATTACCCAAAAGTAGCCTGCTCGGCGGCCGAGCGGCGAGTTTTTAACCAATTCTGCCCGGCGGCTGCCCGGCCACCGAGCGGCTGCCGCCCAGGCACCGCTCGTTTTTAGGGCATCGCTCGGTCGCCGCTGAAGTTTTAGCGCGGAGTTAAAATTTGGGCGGCGCCTGCTCATTTTTCACTCGCCGCCCAAAATACGCTCGGTGCCTGGGCGGTCGCCGCACGGGCTCCGACCTAATTGCTGGGCGATGCTTAATTCCAGCAGCGACCGAGCAGGCTACTGATCGGTCGGTCGCTGCTCTGATTTGTGACCATAGCTTAAGCAATGGCCTCGTTACTGTGAGGTCCCAGGATCAAAACCGTGTCGATGTGCTATATAACTTATAAGTGCCCTTTTGTGGGGCATTACATCCTCATTACTGTCAGTAATGACGTAATGACGTAGGTCCCCCAGTTGATTAGCATAGTAAGCGCACACATGCTTTAGTAGTCAAGCAAAATAAACACTCACAAATTATAATTCAATAAAATCTGAGAATGTATACTATAATCTAGATCTATTAGGAATAAATTATTGTCAAAATCATTCCATAAATTGGGGTAAAAATAATAATTCCACCACTATGACCAACAGTGTATATTGAATCTTCTCGTGGTGTTCTAATATGAGATCTCAATCATGCATGGGCTCAAGCAGAGCGCCATCTACATACTAACATTATACAAATTCGTCCTTAGCTTCAGTGATCATAATAATAATTATTGAGGTGCTTCTCGTTAGAAAATGAAAAAGAAGCCTATTTAATGTGCGGATATTTTAAGCGAGCTGCATATATTATGAAAATAAAGACCATGCATGAAAACTAGTGCTGATTATTTCGTTCGTTTATTTCTTTTATTGCTCGCACGATTGAGCTATAATGACGACACACAATGTAATATGTTAATTCTCTATTTCTAAAAATAGACCTAACATACAGTTTGGATCTAGACTTCACTGTGAGACCCTTTTGAGAGTCGGACTGACTTTCTTTTTTCCTGTGGTAATAACATACATAAATTTAGCTGTAAAGGGCATTATGAGCATTTTTCTACATCAATAACTAAATTCTTGTATATATAGTGGCCATAATTAAAGTGATTGAATCTTTGCGCAGCACAAAACGTATATACGACCATTCGGTACAAGGGTCTGAAAATCAGACTATAAATTTAGTGATTGCAATCACTAAAGTCGATTCGACAACCAATGGTCGTTATTTTCCCACTGTTAAAGACATTTTCAAGCCCTTTCGTTTTGAGGGAAGTTCTTAATTAGTATTATTTCACAATCCCGTTGGAATTTAACCTTCATTTTTTGGCCTGCAAATGGGACATAGTAGGCCTATCTTTAAATGTTTTATAAAATAATCCTCTTTCTGCCGTAAATTATTTTGTCAAGTAATTTATTTCTGTGACGTTTATATACCCAAAGTGTTTTGGAGATGAAGAATTTAAGAGAGTGGGAGAGAGAGAGAGAGAGAGAGAGAGGGAGGGAGAGAGGGAGAGAGAGAGAGAGAGAGATGATAAGGAATAGTTGTGTGGTTTTTATCCCAAAAAAATAAAAAATTATGCTTTGTTAGCTAATGACCTAAATTATGAAAAAAGGTGAATTTCTCTTTCAACCCCAAACCCGAAACTCTTAATTTGTCCTCTGCAGGTTTTCAAGCATTTAAAACAAAATCCTTAAAAAAGATAGTATCTACCAGGGGCGGATCCAGCCGGTGGCGAGGGGGGGGGGGGGAGGCAATTCGTGAGAAAATATTAAGCGGCGCATAAGTGTGTGTGTGTGTGTGTGTGTGTGGGGGGGGGTAATAAATGAGTACTACATATTTTTGATAAACGGGGGGGGGGGAGTTTTTTACTCAACATCCCCCCCCCCACAGTGAGCCCCCCCAAAAAAAAAGTTAAATTGTGGTTACTTTCTTCATTGTTTTTACTTTTTTTGCCAGGTGTGGGGGCCCATGCACCTAAGCCCCCACCCTGGATCCGCCACTGGTTACTACAAACGATGGTGGTATTAGAGAAGAGGCGGCTCGATCAATATGATACATTCAATTTCTCTCTTTGTGTTCTATGAATTAATTACGATAAAAACAGCAAAGAGGGATGGATATTCTGGAAACATCAAAACTTACATGATTATAATATATTGACACTGAAGGTGACTTAACTCACAACTTATAATTTAAGGCGAGACCAATTGAATTGAAGGCGCGGTGTACAAATCGATGACCTCGATCGTCCCCCCCCCCCCCCGCCCCCCGGGTTTCCCCCTCCCTATACAAAACACCTACCTGATATAATCCCCTTTACTTCTTCAAAGGACGGTTCCCGCCGATGTCCAACCTGTGGCCATAAATCGATCAAATTACTTTGATCAATAACGGTACATAGTAACGTTATAAAGCCTTCTATTAATTATTGATAAGGCCTGCTATAGTATAGGCTATATATAGAGTTTGCTGAACCATATATATTTCTGATAATTTTCTTTAAAATGTATGTGAACCCAGTGCGTTTATGTTGAATGACGAGCAGCTTTCTTTCACTCCGATTGCTGGAACATTGAACATTTCCCTGGTCGTGCATTTCAGTTCCAATGCGAGATGCATTTTCATTATTGAGTCTTTTGTCTTGGACGCCCGGTTCGTTCGGAGGTGGAGAAGCCAAAGAAAGTCTATGCACGGAGGTATTCCTTGGTCTATGTAAACACCGCGCCGCGCGGAGTTATTTTCCACAGTGCATGCTCAAATTCAATGAATGCTCACACACAATCTCGATAAGTAAGACTGCATCGCGACGACACGCACACACAATACATTTTGGAGGTTCCACATCCGTGTCGAATCCTACATCATTACTGACGACGTCCATGAATTTGTGTGTATCGCGGGGTATTTCACACACGTTTTTTATATTATATTTTTTTTTACTGTGCTTTCAACTGTGTGTATGTACGTGTGAGCCGCATGCCAGTGTGCGCTGCAAGCATGCTGTATGAACTTGTGAAATCACATTTCTTGTAATGTGCTAGGCTGTGTACGTGCACGTCATATATCGCACTTTCGATTCGACAATATATGAGACTGAGCCTATATACTGCTATAGCTAGCTGGTAACAGCATCTTCCACAGACGGGCTGGCACGATTCAAGCAGAAGATAGTCTCATCATTTTTTATCTCAGAGGACAGAACAAAGGGTAAGTTCGATTAGAATGTCATCCTTTGTAAACACAGTACATCTTTCACATACTATTAATACTAGCACCAATGAGCGGCGATGCAAGAGAGAGCTATACAGAGTGGAAGAGAAAGAGATAGAAATGAAAATAGCCAATTGCTGAAGATATTGCGGAAGGTATATGACAAAGGATTTTTTACACTCACTTCTCCTGTATTTCCACGAGGTTTTATAAACACGCTGAACCTTCGTGATGAGGAAATTATTATTTCTCTTTCGTGCACGTGCTTAATTTACGACGATCTTTAGTTATCAGTGTAATTAACAGCTTGGGAAAAATAACACGGAGAATGGGATGGGTGGTAAGGAACGGGAAGATCGAAGAGTCACATAGTCTACATGTATATATGCGTCATCATCCAACTATGTTGTAATAATATACGGAGTCTCCGTGAATATATTCCGTCATCAAGTTCATGTCTAGTTGGATGTATTACGGAGATGCTTCAGTTTCGAAGATTTGAAAGCGCGTGGCTGTTATGAAAGCCATGCTGCTTTACGAGTGAATGAAATCAATGAATGGTCGGAATTGTGAGACTCGTGCGTTTCTGAAATGGTCATTTGAAAACGGTTTCATTCAGACAAGCAGATAATATTGACAATGTATTGTAGTCTACTCGGTAAAATCATAAAGCGGGGAAACGAAACCGTCAGAAGTACAAGTTCACCGACATCCCATTGAAATGCGTGTATTACCAGTAAGTTTAATATGCATTTCAATGGGATGTAGGTTAATTTATTTGGCCGTTTCATGAAACGCTGCACTGTCGGCTAAATTGCATGTACATCGAGTACACGTAGCTAGCTAGATCTATAATCTTTTGTCAGTTTGGGGAGTCGCATGTATAGTCTTGGCAATTGTCTTAGGTTTGCCTTTTGTCCATGGCGGATAATTGTCCTCGGGGGGGGGGGGGGGGGGATTATTTCCGGTGGTGATTGTCTAGGGGTAATTCCTTGCTCTCAGTTTTGTAATAAACAGAAACAAGCCTTTTCCATTTACTAAATATGCATGATTGGTTCGTACTAGTAGGTCCATGACTCCATGGTTTAAAATAGTGTTAGAATTTATACTTAAACAATTGAGAATTTTGATGACGCAGGCCTGCATTATTGCTATAGTCTCACAGCACGTAAGATTGTGATATTTCGAGGAGTCCGGGCTGCCTGATTTTATAGAACAAAGTGAAATAAAATCAGGATTTCTGCAAAATCAAAACATCAGCACAACAAGAAGAAGAAAGAAGATTGTTCTTCTTTTCGTCTCTATCTTTAATTTCTATCTTTTGTTTGTCCAATTATTCCTTGTCCTCCTTGAATTGCGCCCTACAAATGGTAATGCCCGATGGACCCCTATTATACAATATTATAGGCCCGCCCTCCATTTAGCATTCTCTGTATAGCTCACAATTTTAAATTATATTGCCTCATTAACTGAGCAGAGATTTTTCGAGGTATCGATAAGCTTCTTTTTAACTGATTTCTGCTAATTGTATTGCACTGATCTGATTAGAACATGGCTAAACATTAAACTTCGCATTGTTTATCAAAATGTCAAAATAGCATGCTGATGTTAGCAAGTATTAAATAAATAGTCCATTCTATTGACTATTTGACTTCCTTGGAAGTTGGAATAATCTCTAATGTCTATGGACTAATGACATCGTTAGATCAACCGAAGATGTTATCCTATATAATCTGTTTTACCCTCCAATTTAGATTAGATTACATTGTAAATAAAGTAATAAACAGTAAATTTACGGCACTAAAAATGCTGACTTGCGATTTTCTTGATGAACCCTGAAATGGAAGGACCAGATGATATTTGACACAGATTTCAAATGACAATAAATCATCAGTTTGAAACCATGGGTACGTTGTTTTCAATGGAACTCTGATATAGATATATAGATCTGTGATGTAGATGGCTGAAAATTACGTGGATAGAAAAATATGGCATAAATACGAGTATGATAAAAGATATTACGCAAGAAGCATATTTGGTTATGGAGTAGCCTATTATGGAGACTGATTACCTTTATTTGTATTTGATATCTAACACTGGCGCAAGAATTGATTACGTAACCGTCATTTTCACTTTCTTCGAATTCGGTTTAGGACATGATTATGGCACGCCTTTAGGGAAACAAATAAATATATGCGACACTTTCAAAAAATATATTTCACTCAAATGTATATATTCGACACTTTCAGAAAATATTTGACAAGTTTTATTTGACAAGAGTTTTATTCGACATGAATTTCATTCGACATAAATTTCATTCGACACATTGTTCGTCAAAAATTGTATTTGTCAACAAATTTATTCGACAAAAATTTTATTCGACAAAATTTCATTCGACAAAAATTTCATTCGACACAAATTTCATTCGACAAAAATTTTATTCGACACAAATTTTATTCAACAAAATTTCATTAGACAAAAATTTTGTTCGACAAAATCTTATTTGGCACATTTTGTTTTGTTCTACAAAAATATTATTCCAAGGAATTATTTTACTTTTTATTCGACAATAAAGGTACTCAATGAAAAAGATGTATTCAACAAAGGAGCTATTCGGCGTTCCATACATAATGCATGCCACGAAAAAGTATTCGTCTCAAAAATTTCATTCGACACAAATTTTATTCGACACAAATTGTATTCAACCACGTGAACCGTGCAGTAGTACACGCGCGCGCAACAGGTAGTCTGCAAGCACAGACCCTAATGTAACACTTTATTAAAAAATAATTGTGCCTTGAGAGAAGCCTAGCCCAGCTACCAACTGGGTGTGTCAGGAGCAGCTATAGTACATGGCCTATAGTAGTCTTATAATGCAGACTCTCTTTTAAGACTGACCAGGGTCACTTTGTGCCTGCAAACTACACAACAGGCGCGTTTACGGTACGAAGACTAGGAAGCCTATAGCCTCTGATCGGACCCACGCACCGGCATGTAGGTAGTCTAGGCATGCAGCGCGGCTACATAGCTACATGTAGCTGGGCTAGCTGGCTCAGGCAGGCCATCAATTTATCCTATACTTTTGCTTTGTTGATGTTATATAACATTATACACTGTATGTACTTTTAATGCCCTGCATTTTCCAGTAAAATGGAATTGTCCGGGGCTTTTGTATCTTCTCCTTTGTTGTGCAAGTTTGAACATTAAAGTGATGTTTAAAAAAGAAATGTTTTTATTATTTCTAGTTCCTAACTATACAGTCAACAGCTCTACATGCACATGTGTATATAAGACGCACGTGCGGGTGTTAAAGTGACACACTGGTTATTGAATCTACAGACCTACTTTTGTGGGGGGGGGGGGGGGGGTTGTGCACATACTGCACCCCTATTAAAACGGATGAATATTTTTAATGTTAATGCAGCTCGGTCAATTCATGTTCCAGTACAAACATAACAACTTGCCACCTGTCTATGATGACCTTTTTATACAGAACTCTTCTATGGCAAGAAATGTAAGTATAGCTAAGACTTTCTTACAAAAACGGAAAGCCTTCAATTGGCCTATATGTTATGGAGTCATGTTCCACCTGATATAAATTGTCCTACATTGTATTCATTGAGGCTAAGTTAAGGTTATTCCTGATACTCAAGTAAGGCCATCATTAATTTGTTTAAACATTCACGGAAGCACTCCCCCCCCCCCCCCCCCGTCTTTGATATTTTCTCCCTCTTCTTTCTCGTTATTGGTACCACCTCATCATTTGACTTTATATTTACCTTTGATTGTATAATTTGTTATTATTGATGGGGGGGGGGGGTAGTCCGACTACCCTTTCTACTTTTGCTGATTTGTTTCTATTTCAAACATAACTTGGAGTCGTTTTATTGCATGTATGTATTTGATTTTATGTATTTTCCTATGTTTGGCATTTGTGGAGAAATACATTGAATTGCATTGAAGTTCAATGGCCTGCTTTCAAAAGAGTATTATACAGTGTATTATGTATGAGTATATTACCTACTTTATTAATTATTAACAGCGCTTAGTGGGTAGGATTGTTTGCATGACTTATGATGAGAAGAGGGAGGGCATAGTGATGTAGACTGGAATTGAATGGATAGGGGATAGTGGTGGTGGTGGGGGTGGCGTTATTGGAAAATAAAGGAGTGTATATTACCTACTTCGTTTCCACGTACCTCCCACCCCCCCCCCCCCCCCCCCCATCCACTAGCTCTTTACCCGGGGTGACTACATCAGTATGCCCACACCTTCATTTGTAACACCCTAAAACAATCTATATAGTAAATGAAAAAATGAACAAAGTAGGTAATAGACACTAATTTGTACCCCCTTAACGCCCCCCCTTACCATCCAGGCTACATGACTTTGCCCTCCCTCTTCTCATCTCTCATCACCCTCAAACAATCCAAACCCACTTTTCATTGACCAGAGGCTATAGGCCGCGACGTGGATCTATATAGTCTTCGTATCGTAAACGCGCCTGTTGCGCGGGTGTGCACGGTACAGGTTTAGTTGTGTGAAGTATCGCATGTATTCTGGTTGAATAAAATTTTTGTCGAATAAAATTTTTGTCGAATGAAATTTGTGTCGAATAAAATTTGTCGAATAAAATTTGTGTCGAAAAAAAATTTTGACGAATGAAATTTGTGTCGAATAAAATTTTTGTCGAATGAAATTTGTGTCGAATAAAATTTGTGCCGAATGAAATTTTTGTCGAATGAAATTTTGTCGAATAAAATTTGTGTCGAAAAAAAATTTTGTCGAATGAAATTTGTGTCGAATGAAATTTTTGTCGAATGAAATTTTGTCGAATAAAATTTTTGTCGAATAAATTTGTTGACAGATACAATTTTTGACGAACAATGTGTCGAATGAAATTTATGTCGAATAAAAACCTTGTCAAATAAAACTTGTCAAATATTTTCTGAAAGTGTCGAATATATACATTTGAGTGAAATATATTTTTTGAAAGTGTCGCATATATTTATTTGTTTCCCTAAAGGCGTGCCATACATGATGATTCGATTGATGGCTTTTCTTCGGCAATAAATGCAGTTTTATAGTTTATACGTTTGTGTGAGTACTTGCCATATGCCCTCACGGTGACCATAATTGATGGTAGGAATACTCCCCGCGGAGTGGAGATGGTGCACACTGTGCGTGAATGAATCATTATGACAGGGGTAATGACCGGGGTAATACTATCTGGTATGCGCTTAGAGACGGTATTTCGTATAACGCGCTATGTAAATCCAGATTGTTATTATTATCATTTATAATATATGCCATACTAAAGATAACAACAAAAGAAACGTAGAAGATCAGAAGCGAGAAAATAGAAATAAAACTGATGTTGTCGTAGGCCTATAATAACAAGGATATGGTAGATTAAAAACAACATAGCCTTCACTCCGAAACCATATCAAGTATTAACCTGACTTGGTATGTAGAAGTGGTTTATATTTAGATTAATAAATATATTTATACACACACATATACATGTGTGTATATATATATATTTCAGAGATTAAAGCCCCCTCTAAAGTGGTGGGAGCCCAACAAATTTGATGGCAAAATCTCACTTAAACTGTGTTATAATGTGAAAGAGGATGTCATTTCAGACACATTTTGTGCAAGGATTTTCAAAACAAATGTGTTTGAAGTCGAATAGACGAATATTGTTGAAAGAATACAAAATTAAGGTTTTCTGCGTACTGCAACAGAAAACCCAAATTGTATATTCTTTATAATAAATAATAAATCAATACATGTCTTCAAACACATTTTTGGGGGAAAATGTGTCTTAAATGACTTTATGATACAATTTACAACACAAACATCGGGGGTAATAATATTATGACGTTAAACATCGCGCTCACGACGCTATACACACGCATATAAAATTGAATTTTTTTAATTTTCTGATGTCTTTATAAGAATTGTAATATTTTAATATTTGTATTGATGTAAGTTGCAAAACGTGACCAATTATAGCTTAACAAAACATGTTACGAAATGTGCTGAAACAGCAGCCTCTCTCTCTCTCTCACTGAGAGCTGTGGTGAGTCAATCAAGACTGGTTCACTGCACATCTCAGAATGACTAAACAGGCGAGGCAATACAAAGTAACAAAGTACAAAATAATACTGGACCAACAATACCAGCAAAAACAAAACTAAAACTTGAACTGCGATCTTATTAGAAAGATAATATTTTAATTAACGCCCGTATGGTATGATAATACTAGTACGTCGCAGATTAACATAATTGAGTTCTGGGGGGTGTTTCACAAAGATCCTAAGTTGAACTTATCTCTAAGTTGGACTTTACAATTATGGAAAGCCATTAGCATCCTTGAAAGTATTTTGTTAAAACCATTTTAAAAGGCATAAAATGTTGATTCAAATCATTCATGTTTTCTATCATCATGGGAGATTTCATGTTCTTGATGTGGAATTTATGAAAAGTCTAAAATACTTCAATTTTCGCATTTGAATATATTTCATTATGAGGCTACAAATGGCTCTCCATAAGTTTTAAGTCTAACTTAGAGTTAAGTTCGACTTTGGTTATTTGTGAAACACCCCCCTGGTCATGCAATTGCATTGTGAAACTGAAAGAAACGGTGTGGAATCGATCAGAAAAGGTTGATCATCTAGCATAATATAAGTATTGGTGTGTATTGCAAGGTTCTGGAGTCATCGAAATCATAATACATTTGGCCCAGTCGTGGTAAAGTCACAAGCACTGTACACAGCAAGATGTATATGGGACTACACGAACATATGGCGTAAAAATCCGTCCCGATTTGTATGATGTTCCATGCCATATTTAGAATATTAAGACATTTGAAGAGCCATGCTTTTCAGTGAACATTTTTATCTGATGTTCTTCCACACTTGCATGATGCAATAACGCTCACAAATAATTGTGCACCTCTTCCAAGAACTCATCCATCACTGTAAGAGCATAATTATCTTGGACTAAGTATATCTATCTAGTATTCTAGACTCGGCTTGAGAGTATGAATACGAAGTTTGAAAGGAATCGGGATAAATGGATAGAGAGGAAGGGACTGTAGATATAATGGCTCACAAGCACTGCTACTCTATAGGTACAACAATGATGTCGGATGCTTTTCGGGATGAGTGTTGAGAGTTGAGACACGTGTTCTGTCAGCTGTTCTAACTAGCTTCTCACTTCTCAGTAGACATATTAATAATTACTTGATAATTGATATCATCAATCCATGTCACGGTTAATCCATGTCACGCTACCAATATTTGAACGATTTATTCATAGCGTGTATTTGAACAGTTTATTCTAAAGGAATATATTGTATCCAATATCAATGGCCTTAATCCAGTTTCGTTGATGTACACATTTGAAGCGGTGGGGGGGGGGGGGGGGGCACATGTCATTGAATCAAATTTTCAGACAAGTCAGCGATTTAAACAAAATAGGGAAACAACAACAAGAAGACTGGATCTTTTTAAATTTGACATTTTCTCCCAACATTTGGATTTGCCAATAAGGACAAAAACGAATTTACCGATATAAATTATAAATTGATTGTCTCCCTCTTGGCTCTACCTCAGCGACGCCTTTTTCACCCCAATACCCCCCCCCCCCCCCTCCGAAGAAGAAAAAAACATGGTGGGGGTTGTCGTTAGTTTATTTGCCAATAATGCTCGGAGAATTTGAAATTGCAGTATCACCCTTTACAGGTGGAGTGTGCACCCTTATATAAGGGGGGGGGGGGGTCACCCTAAATCTGGCGACGCCCCGACTCCCATCACCGCCCCTTGTTCTTAGTACTGTCTCCTTGCAAGCTGGTCTTTACATGTAAATAGTCAAAGATAGTGAAAGTAACTGTCAAAATGTGACAGATTTTGACAACAAAGGTTTTAATTGACATCTATTTTGATTGGCAAAGTGTTGTTGTTGATGTTGTTGACTTGGTTTTGAAGGTGTTTTCATCCAATCTTGAATCATTTGCGCCTGGTATGGATGCATACCCCCTCCCTTTAAAAAAATGATAACATAGGTTTATTACTCGACGAAAATTTCGAATTTTCAAGTGAAATGTAAGTTTTTGAATTGTTTATGTAAATTTGTTGATAGTGTGATAAGTGAAATTAAACGTCCTTTCGCTATTTTCAAAATAATTATTTGAATTTAAATCGTAACAATCAGCCTACCTTAATAGTTCTTATACAAATTTTAAATATCAAATAAGGGAAACTCACTTGGTTTGATATCGATTTTTTATTCTTAAATAAGTATAACCCCATACCCTATTCATTCAAAATCTAAGCGTCTTTCTTACATTTATTCTTTAGAATTGAATGATTTATTTGATTTTTTTTGACGGCTTGCCAGAAATACTTGAGCTTCAAAACTTCAGACAGCTTGTGTAATGAATGTAATCACTGTCTTATCAGAATATCAACAATTACTATCAGTTTGCTATTCGATAATCTCATGGTCTACAGACTTCCATGTTCTGTGAAGTTTGCTTGTCGGAAAAAACAAACACACACCTCTTTTAAAATGAAAATGACATTAGTTTCGTAATGTTCGTCAATAAGATATATGTAATAGTCGAATAGACCACTCTATCACAGAGAAGCGTCATAACATCTAATTATACCTTCCAAGCTTTCGAAACAAACCTACATATTTTTCTTTTATAATATTCAGAGGTCTGATATTTGCCCCTCTTTCTCTTTTTCTTTCTGTTTATGTCGAGTGTTCGAATGATTTTGTATCTATTCTCTTGCCTAGAATATTGAATATAAAGGATGGAATGAAACTAAAATAAAATCGAATCGTATTCCTATCTAAAAATACGAACTGTTTAGAATTAAAAAAAAAAAATAATGTTTAGTGTATACGTTCCTTACAATGTTCATTGATTTCAGTTTGTTTACCACGTTTAGAGTTTTGTTTTTAATCGTATATAATTATTTTTATACAGTATTTGGGACTTTTAGGAGTCTACGGAAGGGCAGGCTATAGTCTCTCTATATAATACAGCTGTTTTAGCATTTGTATCTTGAATCACACCGTGATCTATTTTTTCACTGTAGAACAAGCAATTCAAAGAATACCATGAAAAGAAATTTGATTTTGAGACCATGCTAGTTTATCATTATCACAAAGACTAGGAAAGAATAAAACGAATGAATAAACGAATGAACAAGTGAATTGAACAAAGAAAGGAATAGAGAAAGAAAGATTAACACAAAGAAATTGATAAATTGATTATGAAAAATCGGAAAAGAGAATGTTGTCCAGCTGATTCCACACATAACAAAAAATCCCTCGTTCTGCAAAATTGCCGATAATTTGCCTATAATTTAGTATCGATAGGAGATTCTTAAATTTCAAAACAAATACAAAAGCAGGAATCAATGGGGCCTTAATGTGATAAAACCCGAAAGGCGATGACATTAAACCGGGTCAGGGACCCGTTTCGACTTTCGACTCGGGCCTAATGGGATCACTATGGGAACAGTACAGTTCGCCATTTAGCCTTTCAGGTTTTGTTACGGCCAGTGGCGGATAGAGAGAGAGAGGGGGGGGGGGGGGGGGGGGCTCCCTTGACCAAAATAACAAACGGGTAAATTTAACCTTTTTTTAAATAAAAAAAGAAGACGGACCCCCTCCCCCTGGCGCAAAGGGGGGGGGGGGTTCGGCGCCAAATATTTCCTCACGAATTTTGAAAAAAAATGGGGTGCTCCTCCCCCCCCCCCCCGCTTTTGCCGTAGGTTGACTCGCCGCTAAACATTTTCTCAGGGATTTGGGCCCTCTATTTGGCCCCTCCCCTGCCGCCAGTTGGATCCGCCCCTGGTTTAAAAGGCATGCTGTTACAGTATATAGGTCGTGCACAATTAATAATGTCAAAAATCCCAAGGAAACTTGGCAGAATAGGCCTACTATTCACAACTTCATCATTTTTATATTTAAGAGATTTACACTATAGAGGCATTCACACAGGTCTATATTATAGAAGATAGTGAGGTTCAACAATCTTCTTTATTTTTTTGCGTGTGTGGACTGTGGACAGAATAATTTCACTTATATTAGCGATCCAATTCGCATTAGTTTACCGGGGCACTGTGTGTGTGTGTGTGAATGGTATTGAGAATCAACATCTATTTATAATCACAGGATTCCAAGCGCTCATACATCGTCGAGATCGAACGTTCTTGCCGTCGAGCGAGAATTCTCCCTGTGTGTGAATGGTCGCCCCGCAAAAAAAAACTTTGCATCGCGATCCAAATCGCACTAATTGTTATGTGCGAACGGACCTTATGTGCATAGGACAATGTAGCTAAAATCATAGAGATACACAATTTATCTCTATGGCTAAAACGCTTTATACTAAAAAAACTTCTGCATTACTAGTATCACCATCGGCCAGTTGTTGTGATTACTTCCCCCAGCTAGCGCATTGCACATGCAGTGAACTTTATTCATTATTTAGTTTTGCGTTATCAGGCCTACATAGTTTTCAAATTCTCCCAACACTCTAGCCAATATGGAAACAAAATAATGTACGCTCAAAACGATTTTGGAGAGAGTGAGAGAGAGGATGGGGGGGGGGGGGAAAGATGATGATGATGGTGACGATTGTGCCTCCTTAAACAAACATGTGGCATAACAATCGGAACTGATTTTTCTCCACATATTCGTGTAGGCCCATATCTTTCTGTGTACAGTGCTTGTAAAGTTGTAACTTTACAGACTGGGCCAAATATCTTATAATTTTGATGATTCCAGAACCTTGCAATACAGACCAATACTTAGGCCTTACAAAAAGATGTATTGTCCTTTAGGTGCCAAAACATGTGTCAGTCGGTCGGAAATCTTTACACAAAACACTTTTTGTTTGTTTTTGGGGTCCCTCTTCAATGCTTCAATACAAATTTATATAATACCAGATTTTTGGGGTCGGTCGCAACGAGGGCAATACCAAATAGGCATGCTTTCCTGGTCGGTTCAACACCGTTTCTTTCACAATGCATTGATCGTTGATTCTATTCATGAGCACAGAAGGATGCAAGATATATAAATTCCTGCTCTTTTCAGCACATCAACAACAGTTTCTTGTTCAATACCATGATTATATACGATTACGAATCAAAACGTCGCTCTTTTAAAAAAAAAACTTGTATTGATTACACCCAGTTTACCGTGACTTACCATGGTAAACAACCAGTATGAATCCCTCTAAAATAGAAACTCACCTTTGGTCGATTATATGATTCTTTAGTACTGGCATAATCACGGATATGTTTATTATGTTTTTATGTCATGAAATGTGCTCTACATCACAATAAGGGGCAAGGTCAAAAGTGAATAATTTTTAAATGCTCTGCTTTTGTTCGGCTACGCTTTCTTCTTTCTTTGAAGAGTTAATGGCTGCTGTATTGACCAGTGCTTACCACTTCATTTTCCAACTTTCACTCTTGACCTTCCCCTTATTCCGATATACTGCTGCTCGCTCCATGGCTGCAGAATCACAACAAATATGGGTGTCGTGGTCGAGTGGATATGTTTGCGGACTGTGGATCACAAGGTCCTCGGTTCAAGTCCCACCGCGGCACTAATGTCCTTTGGCAAGACATTGATCTGCATTTGCCACTCTCCACCCAGGTGTTACATGGGTACCCGGTAGGATGCGAAAGCCAATGTGGTTTGATTAGCAATGGCGCTTGTAAAATGGCGACTGGCTGAAATGCTCCCCAGGGAGTGGAGAATGTGCATACCTTGTGTGCGGGTAAGCATGAGTCCGATGACCGGGGTAATAATATATATCTGTAAAGCGCATTGAGAGGGCCTGCGGTCCTTAATGTGCTATATAAGGACGAACTATTATTATTATCATTTTATGAGGAATAAACATACTTTCTTATGATACTAACAGACGATATTTTGTCCCATGACAAAAGTCAAGAGAGATACAGCCGATCAAACTTTAATTCCTTAAAAAAAATGTGGGGCCTCAATTCAACATTTCAATTGTTAAGGAGAACATTCCAATGTTGAAAAGGAACGAAAGCAACGGTTCAGAAAAAAGGCACTATTCAAACTATATAGTAATAATAAATATTGTATTTCTTGTTTACCTTTATAGGGTAGCCTCCTCGGTATTAAAGGTGAAATTCATAGAAAATCACAAATATGTCAACTAATATATATATATATATATATATATATGTGTGTGTGTCAACTGTGATCTCACAAATCTTAGCAGCGTTCGGAGAGCTCTTCAGGTGCTATGCCGGGGCTGTACTTAAGCGTTTTGTAATTTATAATAACCATTACTTCGAATGTTTCCAAGCATTGAATTTTGATAACCTTGTCGAATCAAAGTTTCAACTTTGCAATAATGAAAATAAAGTTAGTTTTTAAAATCAATGAATATCTACTTTAATAATGTTCTCTTTGAGGGTCTTTCGGCTCTGTTGTCATATTGTTAACCCGGCTTTAGTCGAGCTTCTAAGAAAATGAGCTCAAGCATTCAAGGATTTCCCCCTGCTTTCGTATAGATTGTTTTAGCTATAAAGATAGGATTTCCATTTAAAGGTCATTTGTCATTTAAATAGAGAGGTCATAATATTATGTTGGTTTCAATTGTGCTATATTTTAAGGATTTTATGCCCGTTTCTCTTGCTTGATAGTTTTGTTAAAGGTAAAGACCAGTATTGGCAACGCCCCAATTTCAAAAAATGAAATGGAAGCTCTCATTACCAATCATGTGAAAGAATATGTTTTGACTAATACATGATGATAAAAAATTTGCCGGGAAACCGCCTACTAATTCATATATTTGGTAAATTTATTTCTCTCATGGTCTGGTGAGAGAGATAGGGTAGTCCCATATACATCTTTCTGTGTATAGTGCTTGTAACTTTACGAAGAATGGGCCAAATTTCTTATCATTTTGATGATTCCAGAACCTTGCAGATGCTAGATGCTAGATGATCAACCTTTTCTGATCGATTCCACAACGTTTCTTTCACAATGCAATCGCATGACCATTACTGGTCTTTACCTTTAAGGAAGACATAAACATTCCAGGCCAGAGGAACGTGTTATATAATCAAGAGAAGTGTGAGTTCGTGGTATTTTGTATTAATGTGTGGGCCTGTATCAAATAGGAGACTGGTTCTAAATCAAATGTCACAGTCTAATGGTCAGTTTGCCAATTTGAGATCTACATAAGCTTTATGACCTCAGCTTCAGACACATACATGCATGTATGTATTGTCATGTGTATATATTTCGTACATTTTATCCCATTTAAAGGCAGACTTTACTACTTCAGCCAGAAGGGATTAGACCGCCCAGCGAGCCAGTGAGGTCACTGTGACAGGTGGCTATCTCATTAACTCAGCTCTCATTTAACTTAAGAAAAAGAGGATCATGGGGACCAACAGGCACCAATTGGGGAAGTTTTCTATAGAGGGAGCAAGTAGCTACAAGTAGGACAGTGTGCCTTTAAAACAACTTTCTCCAACACTGTCTTGTTACAATGTTTTCAGTACATTAACCATTGTCCGTTAGTCTTAAAGGTAATACAAAGTTTTGGGAAATTTTGAAAATTGGGTGGATAGTGAATCTTTACAATTTTGATATATTTGGATGCCCCTGTGGATGTATTATACGCACCAAAAAAATTAGCCCCTAAAACACTTCTGTTTTCGAGAAAAATTGAATATAATAATTTACCGGTGCTCCCGGTAAATTTTGATAAATTTCAAATAGCACCTATGGCCGTACAATGGTAGCTGCGACCACGAAACTCTCAGAATATGTAGTTGTGGTATATAATTTCCAAACGGGAATAGCTAATCGGTCGATTTTAGTCAAGAAACATTGTTTCAAAGCTAAATTAATATCTTGACCTTGAGAGGGAGCTATACAACATAAAGAGTTTTTTATTTATAATGTCATAACTTTAGACTCAATTTCAACCGCGACAACGATCAATGAATATTGTAGGAACGCATATGCTTCCAGTATGTTCATTTGAACCAAATTCAGGACCCCATACCAAAACTTTGTAATACCTTTAACACAGACAGAAACTGAATAGTTAATTTATTAATGCATAGAGGACGGAAACTGGCATGATAAATAGATCACTCAGTGATGGTGTCGTTCGAGGATATCTTATCGTATGTTCTAGAACATAATTAGTGTCATATCTCAGTCATGCTATCATGTAGCTTTGCGATGTGTTTTGAGAGGAGAGGTTTCGGTATGATTGGATGTTTGTAACTCTGTATCACCTGCTTATAAAGAGTTTAGTTTGTAGGACTATACAAACCTGTAGTCACTCGCGGGTCTTATCCAGTGGTGTATCTAGGAATTGTAGCACACGGGGCAACAAAATGCCCCCCCCCCCCCTCCCCAAAGTGGCGCCTGCAAAATAGAAATCAGCTGTTATTCTTCTTCAATACGTGGAAATTATAATGAATACATACTGTATACACTTAACTTTATATTTTATTCTAAAACTGGGATGCATACATACCTTTTCAAAGCAGCACTATACAATTGATCGTTATCGATCGTTGATCGAAATGACCAGATCCAGAAGACAAACATTACAAGAGAGTAAGGTGACCTAGTTTTTTTTGGTATTGACATGGTCTTTTTATCTTTATTACTCACTTCAAGGTACATTGATAAGTTGGACAATTATTGATTCACACTCCAGTGTAAATGAACATTCGATTACATAATCAGGGCTTAAATCAATCCAAGGCCACCAACAAAAATGTGTGTATTTTTACATTTTTTAACGTTAATTTTACCTTTTTTTTGAGATGCCCCCCCCCCCCTGGCGCTCAAGGGGGGGGTGCAATTTTTCAAATTTTCGAGGGCCCCCCAAAAAAATTAGTGCTCACTACCCCTCCCCCCCCCCCCCCCCCTACTGAGCGAATTTTCGGCCGGCGCAATTTTCGAATTTTTTGGAGCAAAACAAAAAATTAGTGCTCACTACCCCCTACCCCCCCCCCCCCCCCCCCACTGAGCGAAATATTGGCCTGCACGATTTCATATTTCACCACACTAAATTTCAAATTGATTTCAAATTTGGGCCCCCACCCTTAAGAATTCCTGGATCCGCGCCTGTTAACGAGTATTATGGCGAAACTGGCCAGGCTGGTAGCGTGTAAAAAAAAAAAAGATTTGCGCGTGCCGCCCCGGGCAAGTGCGCCCTCTGTACCACCTAGATACGCCATTGGTCTGAGCATGGACCTGAACTATATACTGTAGACGACACCCAAGGCTAATTAATGGGAGGTCACTGTAGCCGCTCCATATTTGGCAGGGCCAGTGCAGTGACCGATAGATCCTTAAGATTGAAATATGATCATGGGCTCTATGAACGTGTGCATGTAGAGTGCAAACTAAGCAGTGCCTGTACTCTACGTACGACATACTTTAATAAGGGGGCAATTTGTTATTCTTTAAAAGTGACTCCTTTCGAACTTGCAAAACTGTTGTTTGAATCCTCTAAAATTCTGTTATCATTTTCTGCACAGAAATTTGCATTGTTTTATTCTACATTTTAAATTTTCAACAACAGTGTTGATCATATCAAGTCATTCAGATTTTTAAAAACAGGGGGGAGGGGCGTAGCCCGCGTAGGTGTACGTTAATGAACAAAAGAAAAGAATGGAGATTTCCCTAAATCAAACTTCCTTCAGTAAGTTGTTTGCTAATTCATTCCTTTCACAAAACCGTGAGAAAGAGAAACATGTCAATACCCCTTATTAACGAAATTGAAATTTGTGTTCACATGGATTACACGATTTTACTTTTTCATTTAGAGGAAGGATCCCCCCCTAAAAAACCCTAGAAATGTGGGGTGGAGGAAGATCGAAGAACCATAGGATGATGACCCTACAGGTTAAAGGTGCAAATTAGCATTATGGGGTTGATAAGATAAAAACTAAAGCCCAGAGTCACTTCCGTGCTCTCTCCCCCATTAAGCTACACCACTCTGATCACAATATTTTCTGCATGCCCCGCATTATAATTTACAGACAGTTATAGTGTTGACTAATACAATGCAAGAGCAACAACGAAATCCTCATTTCGTAGCATTATTTATGGGCATTACTATAGGCATATTATGTACTTAAAACTTAAAGATAAACTCCAGTTCTGGTAAAAAAAAAAAAAATTAATTCTAACAGAAACAAACGAAACTTACACTGAATGTTCAAGATTACAAATAAATGACATGTGCCAAACAATTTTGGAAGAAAATGTATACTGGCTGAGTAATGAGCATAGAAAGACAAGGAAATCAAGGTAGTACTAGCCCCGACACCATGTGTGTTGTCCCATATATAGCTTTCTGTGTATAGTGCTTGTTACTTTACCAAGACTCGGTCAAATTTATTATAATTTTGATGACTCCAGAACCTTGCAGTGCACACCAATACTTACATGCTACATGATTAACTGTTTCTGATCCTTTCCACACCTTTTCTTTCACAATGCAATCGCATTAACAGTACTAAAGTTTATCTTTAAGGTCTTAGAATGCAGGTCTTATACATTTTCAATTTCGGTCACTGCAGTAAAATTCAGGCATTGACACTTCATAATTATGTTGACATCATGTCAACAAAATCAGAAAAAGCTTTACCATTACTCTCTTACAGCTCCATGCTATTACCACCACCCGACCCTAAATACACCATGGATAGTTGGATACGAAAACTAACCGAATAGAAGTCGGAAGTACACATTTTGTATCTTATGAACTTCAAACTCTATTGTACCTTGATTATCCTCCCGATGTTTGCCCACGCATGCATGAAGCATGATGGATTAGGTGTTACAGTTCACTAATAAGCAAAACAAATATAACATCATTGTATATAGATACATCGTGGTTGGATGATTTATGGTACGAACATAATGATATTTTGTTTGTACGATGGAGTGGGCCTATAATTACGTGAAGAGAAAACGGCTGCTCCGAACCAACTAATCAAAAGTGTTCGCCATAGAACTGTGTTTCGAGGCAAAGTTAGCATAATGCATTCTAAACTGTATCATTGACATGGGCGTAGCTTAGTTGAAGTAGTTCACTCATCGATGGGGGTATTGATATCAAGAGGAGGGGGTGGGGGGCGGCACCGAAATATTTGATGAATGAAATGCGAGAGGGGGAGGATGTGGGGGCGATCGCTTGTTATCTTCTCTTCATGCTTATCTTCTCTTCATGCTGTCTTTCAACTCACCGTCCACTTTTCTCCCCTCACTTCTCCCCCTCTCTTCTTTTCCTGTTTATATTTATTTTCCCCCTTTTTCACCATGGAGATAGAGTCGTATCATCTCCATTTCATGTTTACAATGCCTCTCCCATCTCCCCTTCTTTTAACATCTCTATATTCTTGCCCCTTTTTCGCCATTTGATTGGGGGTGGAGGGGTGTAAATATGTAGCTATATGCTTCTGAACCTTCAGTAGATTGATTTAACAGATTGAACAACATGCAAATAAATACTAATTGAAAATCACATTCACAGAAGAAAAAGAAGCGTGCAAGACACATGCGCTCACTGCTTTTTAATAGGACCATGTGTTCTGGTGCTAGACACCGAGGCTGGTAACATGAGATTGTTTTTCTCATCTTTCCGCGCTCATTATATTAACATTTTACATCAGATCTGTTTCGCAGATATATTTATCATTCTTGAACATGCCATGACAGTTTGATAACACCATCACCGACCTTGACATGGATAACACACCAGTTCACGGTTAGCCCATGTACTTTACAGCGATAGAGGTGCTACATAAATAGCCTTTGTTTCCCCTTTTCAATGAATACTTCCACCTGTGTATCATGGAGTGCACTGATTATGCATCAATGAATAATGATTACAGAACTTTCATGAGCACGTATCCAGTATTTTGTCTCCGTATTAAAAATTTGGTCTGCACTCTGCAAAGACCTGTATCTATCTGCTCATGCTCAAGACTTATTTGTACAGAACAAAATAACAAGCTTGACCAATTCTGCGTCAAAGTTGTTTTCAGGCATAGATTTTCCCACAGTGTATACCACGGTCACAGAGTTGGTAAATTAAAAAAAAGTTCTTTTCCATTGGCCTAGATAATCAACATTATGAATATGCGAAATGCACTTTTAGGGCCCCTCGTGGGCGTATCCACAAATCAGAGAGACACACACATAAAAAACCCAGCAATGTGATAGATAGAATCAACCAACCAACCAAGACACTCGACGCTGAATACTTTTACAGGACATGTACGTGATTTTAGTTCACTTCATATGATTTTTTTCAAGTCAGTAAACTTACTTTTACTAATCATATATATAAAATAGTAAGGAGTGTAAATACACCCTAAAAACTCTTCCTAAATCAGATTTTTATGGGGGGGGGGGTGAGAGATTAAACTGGGTGTTTTCACTTTTCAGCGTAATAAAGGATCGGAAAGACCGGTTGATCAATGATCAGTGAACAATACAGACAAAATGCAATTGTCTTTAGGTTTAGAAGGGTTGAAACTGTCAAATGCTACTTTAATAGTTTGTGATCTCTAATCTTGGGTAAAAAGAAGCGTTTTTTTTCGCTGATAAGAAAAAAAATGGGAAAGGAGCGGATGTAATCACCAAATAATCGAATCCAAACCATGTACACATCGCGAATCCTAGGCAGAATATAGCATTTTGAGAGTTTGAGTTGTGGGCGAGGGGGGGGGGGGGGGTCGTTGAAGTATTTGTGAGCCCCCACGCCCCCTTTAGAACCACTTTACTGCCCTTCCACGACAAAACAGCATCAGTGACAGTGAGACTGTTTCTGAGATATAGGAAGAAACGTGCATTTCAATGTGCTATTAAAAGTATTTTCTAATTTTGTTTAATTCAGTGTTGACTTATCATATAACATTTTTGTTAAACCCTAAATTTTAGTTTAACATGTGTAACCTGATGTTCCGAGTGACCCACACTAAATAACTCAATTTTGCAAAAAATGTCAGTTATGCTGTTTTGTCATGGAAGGGCAGTGTACTGCTCATCGGGTATTCTCATTTGTCCATTTAAGCCGGTTAGGCAATCAACTTAAAATAATAGAATGGTCAGTTTTAGTGGATTTATTGATTCAGGACAAATCTATAGGAAATGGTCCGGAGACACGGTGGTCTGGTTTTCAAAAACTCAGCCATGACCCTCTATCGATTAACCTAGGATTAGGAATCATTTCGGCAATCTTTGCAATTGCACATGTACGTTTTTGAAAGCATTGGAGATACTTAAAAAGTGTATTAATATCAGTAAAGAGAACGGGTTGAGTTCAGGGGAGAGGTGAAAAATATTGTTTTGTGAGCATTATCATTGTTATAATGCAAGTTTGGAAGAACAGAGAAAAAAATGTTCCCTAAAAAACATAGCTCAGTTCAAATGCCTTCATAAGTTCATATTCTAAATACGACATGAAACAGCTTTAAAAAAATGAGGACCTCATATTTTGTATGCCACATCTTTGTGTAGTCCCATTTCTGTGTACAATGGTTGTTACTTTAAAGGTAGGCGTTACTACTGCAGCTAGAAGGGATTAGACCACACAGCGAGCCATCGAGGTCACTGTGATAGGTGGCTATCTCATTAACTCAGCTCTCATTTAACATAAGAAAAAGAGGATCATGGGGGACCAACAGGCACCGATTTGGGAAGTTTTCTATATAGAGGGAGCAAGTAGCTACAAGTAGGACAGTGTGCCTTTAACTAAGACTGGGCCAAATTTCGATGACTCCATAACCTTGCACTTACGCATCTGTAGGTTGAGAGCCAGAGCGTCGACAATATTTCCTGTTAATTCATTATCGCCCCTCTGGCTAAAACAAACAAACTATTTGATAGTTATTTGACAGGAGTATTACAGTTACCAAAGTAATTTATTTAGTGCTGTGTCAGATCCAGGGCTTTGGTTTAAGTAGGGACCCCGGCAAAATCAAAGTGCTTGCGATGGGGTTTACCCCCTCCTCGTGAAAAATAATTATTTGAAAGAATAGTAATAAAGGGGGTGCATGCCAATAATGAGCCCCCCCCCCCCCCCCCCCCCCCCCCCCCTCTATGGATACGCCAATGTGATGTAGACAGGAAGTAGATTATTCCAGGGCAAGCTTGTCAACACATGTCAGAAATGATAACAAACTAGTCATTTTGACAGTTAGCTTCATAGTAGGTCAGTGGTAAAACTCAGTCAGGTGATCGACAAGGTCGTCCATTGTGGATGAATTTTGTCACTGTGTTCGGATTCAGATCGAAACGAAAATGGAAATGCAATTAAAATGTTATGTAAATATTGGTCTGTGCCTGGCTATACACCGATTCGGGCGACTTCTGGTGGAAGTGCGCCCTCATAAGGTGACGCCATACCCCCCAGTTATAGCGCCGCCACCGGCGGGCAGGTACATAAAACCCCCAAACCGAATCGGTGTATAGTGCCAGAGCTCTTTGTAGAACAGGGCCACGTTTCATAAAACACATTACAATAACTTTTTTAAGCTACTGAAATCTTGGTATAGAAATGTGACACTACTGTCTTTAAAGTTTCATGAAAAAGCGCCCAGATCATCTCAAAATCGTCTCAAAATCGTCACCCCACTCCTCTATAAACATTGATTTGCAGTCAAACGCAAGAATCGAATATCAGTCAATTACATGAATGACATAATAATAGTGGGTTCTTGTATAGCGCTCATGTCAGCCAGATTTGACCCTCCTGGCGCTCCCGATTATTACCCTGGCTTTAGCACGGCTGCCATACGGCGCTCTAGCATTTCAAGGAAGAAATCCCTACCAGGTACCCATTTACTTCACCTGGGTGGAGTGTGGCAAATGTAGATCAATGTCTTGCCAAAGGACATTAGTGCGGCGGCGGGACTCGAACAGCGGACCTTGTGATCGACAGTCCGGTGACGTATCCCCTCCACACACTCGACCACAACACCTCTATTACATAAACGAGTAAATAAACATAAACATAAACTGTGATAGATGTGTCTTGGTCGAGTGGATATGGGGTAAACATTTCTAAAGCTCTTTGGAAGCGCATAGAGATGTTATCTTATAATGTATGATGCGCTATACAAGAAATTAATATTATTATTATGGTAGGACAAAAAGTATCATCTGACTAATTGCCAAATGAAACCAAACGGCAGAAGCAATAACAACACGAACGACAGTACGACACCAATATTTG
Source organism: Strongylocentrotus droebachiensis (assembly GCA_035222895.1). Lineage (NCBI taxonomy): Eukaryota > Metazoa > Echinodermata > Echinoidea > Camarodonta > Strongylocentrotidae > Strongylocentrotus > Strongylocentrotus droebachiensis. The sequence goes on along the minus strand of JAVYIG010000412.1, from coordinate 109,806 downwards.
AGGCCAGCATAATTCAGTAATTTTCCTTTTTTTATGGAGGCAGTGACAGAATTCGCCTTTACATGTCGACATTTAATATCATAAATATGTATAGGAGAGCCTGCCCATGTTTATTAGCCTCGCCCTTGGTAGTTACGCAACAATGATTCAAGCCAATATTCATCGGGGAAGGGGGGGGGGGGGCGGCGGCGGCTTGTATCGGCTCATTTCGCTCCGAAGCCAAGCATTTCAATATGTAGCATGTAACTTGAGGAAATGAGGTGCAGTATTAGTATCATCATTATGTTGTCACTAATCCAAGTGGCACGTGAGTATTTAAAACTCGAGTTCAACCACTTCTTATGATTTATGTTTTCGGGTTGTCCGTACGTCTGTTCATCCCGTTCTCGTGATCGCGTTATATCAAGAACCGATTGTTGGATACCTGCCATAGTTAGGTCATGTATATTCTTGCAGAGCCAATGAACTGATTAGATTTTGGGGTCACGAGGTCACAGATCAAAGGGTCATACATGTATATGAAAAAAAGCTTGTAATCACGATATTCTGACTTCTGAGAACCTGTAATAATGGATTACAATCGAACTTGAATTTTAAAAATTGCTTCTGTTTTGGTTTGTAAGATGGCTCAATGGCGGAGGCATCACGTTAGACTAAGTGCAGTCGAAGATCCATCTAGTTTATAACTAAATTACTGAGCATCTTTTCGCGAAACCGTCTTCAGCAAGTAAATGGCCAAAATCAGCACGCGTTTCAAGAGGTTGTCGGCGAACTTGGCAATGGCAAGGTCGGAGTGCGGAGGCACGGTTATTCTGCATCTAAACCAGACTCCTATATATATTTTGTTAACCATATTTGTATTTTGATGAACATCCTGTACTTGGGTTGATTTCACATGCTTGCCTGCTGTGTGTGTGTCCCGGGATGTGTGTTCTTTCGGTGTTTTTGTTTGTTGCTATACGCTTTCTGCATGATTGTCCCCGGCTAGTAATGATTTATCCAGCTGTCTAACATTATATTGTTTTCCCTATTAATCTTGACCTGAGAAGTATAGTGACTGTCAACTTCTGTCTAAAAGTACATGATATCGTTAAGTGCTAGGTCACATGCAGGTATATTTCTTCCTCTTCGGATGTTCCGGCATGAGTTTACTTTTTCCCCTGACCTTAACTTCATTCTGTCCATGTTTTTTTTTAAAACTCCGGTTAAAATATTATCTGTTCGTGGGTGGTAAAGATGCGAGAAAGAAAGATGAATTATTATGAGCAGAAAGGATTCTGACTTATGATAAAACGAGAGATAGGTAGACAGACAAACATACAGAAGAAATGAAAGAGAGATAGAGAGGGAGACAGAGAGAGAGAGAGAGAGAAATGAGTTTTGAGGGCTACGAAAGAGAGGTAAGAGTGCGAAGGGAGTGAAAATTGATTGTGATTTTTAAACAAATTTCCGATTGTTCTGTTCTTGAAATTAACCAGTTTTTGGTCTACTGTATTCAGATATGTTCCCCGGAGAAAACCCCGTATTATGAAGTTATACAACATTACTTTTCACAGTGAGGCGTTTGGCTACAAGTTACAACGTTACTGTGTGTGTTGGTATACTTACAAATCTCGAATTTGCTGGAATTCGTCACAAGCTGTTGCTATGCATATTGTGGCCCTGATGCCTACTACATGTACATGCATCATTAACATGATATGCCTTTATTGATGGCCTGGATTATGAATTGTCGTCTACCCTCATAATACTCAAATATTGCATTTTTATCGTAATATATTATTATTATTCAATTTTGTATCCATTTTTGTCTATTCTGATTGTCAACGAATGCAATTCGGCCATCTGTTCGCGAAAGATTTCATCAATAAACAGCTTTTAATAAATGAATTTAAAAACAAACCCACAGTAAACGATACGAAGGCTGAAAATGTAAACACCATCTGGGAAGGTTAATCATTTATGCTCTTTCAATATTTCATTTTCAATACTCATGCATTCAATAAATCGTAATTCTGTTTCTCATGGCACCCCCGCAATATATTTCTGGAGCTTTGAAAAGACACGTCACAATCATATTATGGGCCATTATTTCATGTTGTAAAGTAATGCAGCATGTCAGATTTAGGTTAGAGGGCACATTGGGCTATCTTTAGGAATGTGAAAAGAGCATATTTTTGTTAGAGTCTCAACTCTCAACAATCAAACGAACTTGCATAGAAACACCAAAGAAATAAGTTTATTGGAGAAAAGAACGATCAAAAATTGATAAAGGCGACACTTATTGCACTATAAGAAACATTTGTTGTATGTTGACAGGGAGGATTAAGCCTGATTTGCAGAATAAGAAGATGAAACTATCCAATCTACCAACCGATATTTGCACTGATTTCAAAGTTCGGAATAAGGTTCACGGGATTATTTTATTTGCAATAAACCATGGACTACTTTTCAATGAACTATCGGCTGTTAACAAATCATTCCTCCAATTATAATTGTTTAACGTATGTGCCCTTGTACTTTAAAACCCCTTAAAAGTTTGATTGCTTGATCAATAGGTTTCAAAGTACATTTTCAAGGCTATGTCAACATCGTAACAAGCAATAATTTTCAACCTACTTTTTAAGATTAAACAAAACACCAACGAAAAGAAAATAACAAAACCCCTGGGTACTGGTTATTATCAAACTCGTGATGGCGCTCTTAATTAATGATGAGTAGTGTCCCTTTATAGACACTAATGATGAGTAGTGTCCCTGAGCCATATCTATATACAAAGAGTTTGGCCGGCTTGGTTTCGGTCCCAGTTTCGGTTGGGCTTGAAATGGCATATCTTTATCAATAATATTCTTTTGTTTTGCATTCGCGCAACAAAGCAATATTCACCACTGACCACAGTCAGTCCAATTCGAACCGGGTCGGCTTAAACCTGATTATGAATGTGCTCATATACACAATGTCACTGACTCTCTGATATTTTATTATTTTGTTATTAATATTATAATGATGATAATGAGAGGAGGAAGAGGATAATTATTATTTAACCAACATACTGTATATGTACATACTACATAGATTATTTATTGGTCTGTTACTCTGTTCTGCTTTGTTGTACTAGTTTAGCCAGGTGGGATGTAGTAGATAGTCTTTCATCATAGACTCTACAACATGTTATCTTCTGTAGTCTGTAAGTTTGGCGGTATTACTATTAGGCGGGAATATTATATGCACATGTATTTTGTATGGCTTTGAGCAGCTGCGCGTTTTGAATTATTGAACCCCTCCCCTCAAAAATAAAGAAAATAAATAAATACAATAAAAAGAAAAGGATATAAATAAATGATGAAGGAATAAATGATTGAAGGTAATGTAAAATAAATGGGAGAAATATAATAAAAAGAGAAAAAGAGGAAGAAAACTGGAAGGAGTGGAGGAAGGAGGAGAAAAGGAAGAGAAAGAGCCAAGGAGAAATGTAAAGAGAAAGAAAAAGAGAAGGAAACCGGAAAGGAGGAAGAAGACATGGAAGAGGTAGAAGAGAAGGAGAAAAGGAAGAATGAAAAGGAGAAGTAGTCGAAGAAAGAAAAGGAGAAAGAGAAATATAAATTAGAAAGATAGAGACAGGGAAATATTGAAACAGGAAGAGTAGAAAGACAGGAGAGTAAGAAAGAGAGGGATAGTAATTACAATTTTAAAAAGTTAATTAAACGGTCCAAGTTTTAAAGAAAACTCGGATCCAACACGGCTCACATGTTTTCATCTTTTCTTTCATGTTTGCACGGAATGATTGGAAGACATTATTCATATTCTGCAAATAAGTTATAGAAAAAATGTTTTTACAGGGAACAAGACAAATATTGTACCTGAAAGGGAGGAAGGAATATTTGCACGTCCTCTTAAACTCCAAAGTACGGAATGATTGGAAGACATTCTTCGTTAATAATCTGCAAATAAATTATATGAAAAATGTTTTACGGGGAATAATAAGACAAATATTGTACCTGAAAGGGGGAAGGAATGTTTGCACGTCATCTTAAACTCAAAAGTACAGGGCTATTACCCCCCCCCCGCCCCCCTCTTGAATAGTCGGTTAAATCCGCAGTCTATATAACCAAATTTTATTGTACAGATGTGATGTATCGATTTCTATAGTGCCAGTGTTAATTTAGCTGAGGCGTGAGCACAATTGTTGTTATGTGTTTCGCACTGTTCCGTTATACAGACGATGAGTTGAGCTTAAGTGAATAAATCATTGTTGGACGACAAAGTCGACAATGCAAGCGATCGAGTCCCTGTTTATAGCGGATCGACAAGGAATAAATGCACTCACTTAATACGTTTTACATGATAAGAAGTACATGTATCTTGCTCATCCGATCTGAAGAGTTTGTAGTGTACTGTAGTGTAGAGTCAAATAGAAAACGAGAGCACTGTATATATCGCATGGAATGAGTTAATGAAATGACTTGAAATGGTCTTTCAATGAGCATTCACCCACAAACCCATAGAGAGAAACGTGCTTTTGATTGAATTGATCAAGTTTATTGATAAAAAGAACCCGAAACCAAAACTAATTTAAAAAATGAGAAAAGTAGCAGTCGTTGGGATGAAATTAATTAAAATGTATGAAAAGTACATGTATGAAAAGTATGAACATTAGAAATATTCAATTTTTTCAATATTACCATACAATATTTGTATAATGAAAATAGACGACTGAAGAACAACAGGACAAAATTAATATAAAATAATACAGAAGAGTATACAGACATTCGTTGTACTCTTTCATTCATAAATACCTTAATTGTCTTCTTGTTGAGCTTATCATAATTACTACACATTATTTTAAAAAGGCAGTGACACTTGTTTTGTTGATCCCTTCACAATGTTTGTGAAATATTAACTTTATAACTCTCTTTGCCTTCATTTAAATGGAATTTGCTATTAAAAATGTGCACATCTATAGGTAGGCCGTTTTGTAACATCATGAATAAGTGTAAGATATTTCTTGCATAATTGTAAACACTTTAACAATATTGTGCGTGTGTATTCGAGAATGTACGTCAGACGTGCATGTAAAATATGTTTGTATTTAATTGCATAATTAAGCACTTAGTGTGTATTTATCGACCGTATGTTGTTACGTAATGATTCCAATATTTCAGATTTTGTTGAAGAGCACTCTTTCGTATTGATTATTATTATTCCGTGTCAAGCACCATGGCACGCCACGCCTGTGTAGACTCTGATGACAAACGAGACAGTCGCTTTTAACTTATTACTTCCCGTTTTAAAATAAACCCGCGCTTGTAAATTATGCTCACCGATTTATGAATCATCTTCCATACATGCAAGGCGTTTATGGGAGAGAATTAAATCGTCAAATGACACATTGCAAGGCGTGTTCCGTAGTGTTCCTTGATTAAAGAATAAAGGGGCATGAAACAAAAATACACGTGTTCCAGAAAATTCACTCTCTACGCGGGAAAAGGATTTTAGAGGGAGCGGGCGACTCGTAAGAGTCTAGGAATATGTTCCGTCAATAAAGCTGGACGATGGAATATTGACCACTTAATAACTCCTCTTTACATCTGGTGTTATTAAGAGTATTGATGATGACCATTCGGACTTTCGGAGCATATAGGAATATTATTTGCATTCGGTATGGTGGAAGGACACGGACAAAGGACTTGAATCGTCCACCTCCAGCCCTGCACTTCTGTTTGCATTGAACCGCTCAAAAACCCCATTATTTTATAGACCTCTCTTAGGAATTGTAAAGGTTCAAAGGGAATCCTTTGAATTCTTGGAAGGATATAGTGCTTCGCAAGGGAGGATATTATTCGTTCTGATAATACATCTTGGTGCACAGGACTATATACAGAGAGGGAGAGTGAACCTCAATGCTACACTATTCCGACCCCTGTATTAAACTGTAAAGAACCGCTGTCTTTGGGATATCTAACTGCTGGACGATCTGAGGATCAAAGGCTACATTTTCGACTGCTTTTTGAAACTGCAAGAAATCCTCCCGATCATCGAGCTTGTTGATGATCAGATGTCTGACGTTTTGCAACTTGTCGACTGCTGTGTGAACCTGTTATGGAATCTTAACTTGGACCTTTAATTGTTGGGTGATCTAAGGATTAACATTTTGCCAACTTTAATGAAATATTTTTCCAATGCTGGATGAAACTAAGAAATTCCCGTTGTGCATCTTTAACCACAAGTCTTAATGATTAGAGGGTTGACATTCGAAACTTGACTGCTGTGAGAAACTGAGGAATCACAATCTTGGATCTGTATAACCGTCGCGCTGGATGATCTTAGGGTTAAATAGTCGGTAACTTCATCATCTCACTTCTCAAAGAACAGTATATACCCAAGGACTGCTTGACACGATGATCAACTACAGCATGGAGGTGGTCGTATCCACCGATACAGACGATGTCGAACTGCCAGAAGACAACATGGGCGTGGTCAACCCAATCCCCATCGATATCGAAGACGAGGAGAGAATCAGGGTATCTCCGTCGAGGAAGTCACGACTGTCTGCCTCTGACCTCATCAGCGTGTCCTCATCCCTACCGGACTCTTTCCCACCCCAGTACCCCGACGTCTCGATCGCGCCGTCGATCACCAGCTCGATGAAGCCACAGATCTCCAAGTCGGTCGAAGACCTCCTGGTCAATGCCGACCTGGAGGACTGTCGGAACCGGTTGTCGAGACACGGGTACGACTCGATGAGGAGTCTGAGGCTGGCATCCAAAGAAGATTTAGTCGAGATAGGCTTGCCCAGGGGCTATGCAGGACTTCTGGTCTATGCAGTAGCCCAGGAAGATAGGGGTCATGGTCCCGGCAAGGGATTGGCTCAGATAGAGTAAGTTTGTCCTCGGTCTTCACTCTTCAGTATTGGCAGAGACAAAGTGCTGTGGTGCATCCTTCTATGGTGCTTAATTATATCCAACGTCTTGTATGTGAAATAGTTGTCGGGATATTATGCACTTTTAATATCATTTATCATATTCTGAACTTTGTCCTTATCCCTCTTTTGCGGAAAGGTGTCTTTGCGCCCCATGCAGATTCAATTGCTTTCTTTTTCATTCAGTGTTTGGAGAAGGAAGAAAAACTAATTCGTGGATAATTCAGACTATATGAATAATTCAGTCCGGACGCACTCTAAAGCAGCTTATTCTAAAAGAAAAACAAATGAAGAAAAAAAAGGCTGGGAATACTTTTTAATTACCTTGAGTCCTTAATAACAAGGAGCGGCACAATAACTGATGTGCAGATTGCGTGTTAAGTAAATCTGAACATGTCTCGGTGGGAAAGCTGGTTTTGTATAATTTAGTTTGTACTAAACGTAATTACTCATTACTTGAACGATTTACATCCGGTGAGCATGGCAACCGCTAAATATATTTTTTCATGTTCTTTGCGTACATCGGAATATTAATTTATGTAACTAAAAATAGTTTTAATTTGCGTTTTTCGCAGACACCTCTCGAGTTAAGGGGTGACGACGGGCAAAGAAAAATACGCGAATATGCTCTAATCATCAGACAGAACATCAACACAAACTTCTCAACGAATGTCACAGTTTTACATGGTTAAACATGTTGTATTAAATTTAATATGAGTTAATTGCAATCGATCTAGCAACGGGTGACAGTGTGGTAAGGCATAATTACTAAAATCTTGCGCCTTTCGAGGATGGAAGGACGGGAAGAGATAGAGAGAATTAGGAAAGATGTTTGTGATGGAGAGAAAGAAGTGGGAGCAATGGTTCCGAGGTACATTGTACAGTCAAACCTGTCTATAGCGACCGCCCAAGGGAAACACAAAAAGAGGTCTCTGTAGACAGGTTTCTTTAATACATGATTCAATGAGAAACCATTTCAAGGGAAACAAAAAATCCTGTTTTCGTAGACAGGTGGTCTTTATAGACAGGTGGTCACTAAAGCAGGTTTGACTGCATATACTTAATGATCAGGATAATGTATGTCTATGTTTTTTTGTCATTTCAGAACAATAAAGCTTGAAGACCAATACCTCCCATCACAAGTTTTAACATCAAGCGAGGCAATCTCCGCCATGAGTGAAAAGGTAAGTTTAAAAGTGATATTGGCTCACCCCCATCACCCCTTTGTAATAACTGTTGACTCAACCATTTCAATTCATGAGGAGACCAAGAGTATTTCGGTGAACAAAACAAACTAACGAAGATGATGGTAGACACAACAAATGCAAACGTATCTCTGCGAAAAGAGTGCGGTAAAAAAATGATAAGTAATATGTCGATGATAACCGCTACTTTGTAATAACCCCACCCTAAAATATAACTTTTGTTAAATAAAAATTTCAATATTTCAACTACTGGTTGCCGGGATATGAATTCTTGCACTTTAAAGCCCCACTGCACTACTTATAGTTACTTGCGCCCTCTATATATCAAACAAAACCTAATCGGTGCCTGTTGGTCACCCATGTTCCCTTTTTCTTATGTTAATGATTTGATGAGATAACCACCTGTCAGTGACCTTGCAGGAAGGTCTAATCCCCCTGGCCAAACTAGTGCAGACGGGATTTAAAAATGAACATCGACAAGAATTCCCCTCCTCCATGTTGTGATCAACTTTTTCCTTTTTTTCGAGATCGTCGATGATACCATGTACCATTTTTTTTAAATTGTCTTCTAGGGTGACTACAAGGTGGTGCCGGGAGGCGGAGTGGACGATGCCATCGGCGGCGGTGGCGGCAAAGACCTCGCGGCCAAACCCATCGATTCGAAGACCGCACCAGAACGAGAGGGGTGGGGGAAGAAGTTGGATTTCCTGCTGGTCTGTATCGGCTATGCCGTCGGACTGGGCAACATCTGGCGCTTTCCCTATCTGTGCTATACCCATGGAGGAGGTAAGACAAATTCCAAAGCTCTTTAAAAAAAAATATTAAAAAAATAAGAAGATTGTTTGACCTAAATTGTGTTTGCGCTCTTCTGCCGGTCACAAGGACGATTTTATGTCCTTTTTTGGTGACTTAAAACAATTATTTAGATGATTTAATGATTTTATGGTTTTTATATAGCCTATTCAACTGTGATTAAGTCGGGCAAGTCCAGGTAATGCACACTGTAGTCGTTTGGTGTCCTGGGGGCGTTTCATGAAATAATTAGTCGGTGGTTTTCACCAACTAATATCATGTTAACCTACAATTTAGTCAGCGCTGACTAAATTTGACCAATCACAGTCCTGGAAAATAGTTGGTGACAAAATAATTGTCGGTGAACATGATATTAGTCGGTGAAAACCACGACTAATTGTTTCATGAAACGCCCCCCAGAACTGCAAGTATAGGATACCGGTATTTCACACATTTTAATGGTGAACATAAACCCTTTCGTGACAACAATTCCACGTTTTTATGGTTTGGCTCAATAACTGATGATTCAGAGCCCTAACAAATAGGCCACATGCATGAGCTTCGGAAAGGGCAAACATTTCTGCACACCCCGCTTTCACTTTTATGTCATGACTATTTTGCATTTGATGCCAAGGACTTTAAAAAGAAAGTAATCTTTAAAAATCCCTAGGTTGGCAACACGTTGAGAGATTCCAGATCTTCTTATCTTTTCTGATGATCAAAATGGGCCACTTTTTCAACTTTTCGACAATATTTGCGCCCATTTATTTTATCTTCAAGGATATTCCTTTGATTTCAACAATTTAGCAATAAAAGAAAAATAACATGTGATTAATTTAGCATTAGAAAAAAGTCTTGTACTGAAAGGGTATCATTTCAGACTCTGATACAGATTCAGATTCTAATGTATTGACCCGTATTACAAATAAAAATTATTACAAATATAAATAAAACCTACTGAAATTCGGCCTCCACTCGAGTCTATTTGCATAATAATAATCCTCGATATTTTGGTCTTACTCCAGCTCTTGTGATATTAACCTAATGCAATTATTATCAGGTTATCAGGTAACGAAATATTCAACTTTGTCGATAACGTGCAGGACAAATAGACTTCCTACCTTAGATGTATTTAACAATGAGAAATGGGGGGGGGGGGGTGACAAACTTTCTTTTTCACGCTCTTTAGCCGAGCATACCAGGCGATTTATAGTCCCATTTTGTAATTTTTATAGTCATTTGATGCTACTGATAATTTTTTATGGATCTTCATGACCATCGGTCGACCCCAATTAACAGTACAACCAGAAAGATCTCCCCGGTATAACTCTCACGTACTAGTACTTGTCATACAATCGCTAAGTATCTAGAGACTATTCTTGAATTTTGATTGCATTTGGAATCATGTAAAACAAATTAAAAGCTTTTTTACCAGTCGGAATTTGTAAATAAAAAATACCAAGTGAAGTATTGTTTCATATTGCACTCAAATATTGACACACGGGACTACACAAACATGACAATTTTATGTTGCTGAAGTTGTTAGATTCGAGAGATGAATTACTTACTTTTTCCACGCTGGGGAATAGAGCAGCAGAGAAATTTAATTTTTTGTCCCCAATGTTTAGTCTCTTTAAACTTCTCAAGGTACCACAGTACATTTATTGCCTTTTATCATTGTTATTTTGCCTGTAGACTTTCGGATATGATAATTGCCCCGGGTGTTTTCCTATACAAGATTTATTGATGATTTGATGAATTGAAATAGGAAAAAAACGATTTATTGATGATACTCTAGATAACCTCATTTTAACGGAACCTATTCTTTACAAGCATTGCTTTTTATTATAGGTTTCGTCATATTTAACTACATCCCAATAAATATATTCGACTTCTCGTTAAAGCCGTTAAATAAATCGATCATTAAATAAATTTGTAACATGTATAAATTTACAAAGCATTGTTTTATAATTCAATATTTATATCATGTGAAATATGGAGAACAATCAACTGAAAACTGATTTTATGCTGTAAAAAGCACCGCAGAGGCGTAGCATGTTTTTTTTTTAAGAGCACATTCGCATTATTAGGGGGCGCTGATCTAACTCGATTCATGGAATGCAAATACAAGAGGTCATTAATTAGGAGGATGTAATTGTTGTGACTGTTATACCTTTATCTTCTTATCGGGTTTCCATTTTCCTTCTTCTTTTTCAAATCTCTTTTTCTTCTCTCCTCAAAGTTGTCATTCATTTGGGGGATGTGGAGGAGCAGGAATATGCCCCGTGCCCCCGCCGCTGCGCCACTAGTATTTTATGACACAAGTTCAACTTTTATCATGCCATAAACCTCGATCGATTTCCTGAATTGTGACATTATATGGGACTTTCATCTTCTTTTTTTCAGTTGGTCATTTCAGAGTGTTAATTAATCTTTAATGTAAAGGCCAACATGTAGGGTGAAATAAGGGTCATAGAATTGGGGCAATAAAATTGAACCCGAGAAGCAGTGGCAGATCTAGAACTTTGTACTAACAGTTTAAAACAAAATGACAAAAAGAGGTTGGGCTGGGGGTATTGTTGGAAAATGAAGCAGTAATTTTGTTGTGTACTTCAGGTATTCCGATTGGATTAAAAAGGGGACACGGGCCGGCTGTGCCCCTTCCCCATCTCCGTCTGCCTAATAAAACAACTTCTCAATTAGACATAATTTATTAATTTCGTACTTCAAATACAATTATTAAGTATTAAAACCAATCGTTGATATTATATAAAATAAAAAACTAATATAATCTTCGTAACGTTTATGGTGCGATACGAATATCTTTTCATTTCCTTGCCGAGAAAGACACTAAAATAATGCGATAGATTTCTTGCTTATTAGATTGAAGAAAAAAAATCTGAATAATGGTTTGCGGTTTACCAATTTATACGCCAGAAGGGCGTGAACTCTTTATGCAATGATATGATTAACGCCTTTAATTTCTGGGGAGTGTTTCACAAAGACTAAGATCGACTTTAAGTTGGACTTAACTATATATGGCAGGTCGTTCACGCCACTAGTTCCTCTAACCATTCTTGGAATTGGTTTTTTTAAGGGACGTATACATCGTGGTCACAAATCTACAGAATTTACATTCTTTGATAGTTCATTATTGAAGGATTTTTTTTTATCTAAAGATCATAATTGAGAGACCAATGGTGAGAGCAACCAGTGGCATGAATGGCCTGCCATAGTTCAGTCTAACTTAACCCTAAAAAGGCCGGGCTATTTGAGGTCTTAGTACGGCCGGGGGGCGCGCGGCCGGGGGTGGGGGGGGGGGCATTATGCCCCCCTTAAGATCTCGGCCTTGGGTTAAAGTCGATCTTATTCTTTGTGGAACACCCCCCCCCCCCCCATGGTGCTATAAACAGATGAATTGTCAAAAACCTTTACAAAATTTAATGTCATAGCAAGATTTTTGTGTCATCTTTCGTCCCTTTTTGTCTCTTCTTCTTCTGCCTAGGGGTATTCCTCATTCCCTATTTCATCATGTTGTTCTTGGCCGGTATGCCGCTGATGTTCCTGGAGCTGGCCTTCGGTCAGTATGGAGGGGAAGGTCCGATCACCATCTGGAAGGCATGTCCACTGTTTGCAGGTGAGTCCAATCTCTACCTTTAAAATGTCAAGTTAGTTCCGAATTGATCCGAATCTTCCCGAACCTCTCCCCGAAGCAGAGCAGTAACTTTATTCTAGAGGATGATAAAAACAAATTGCTGTTCGTTTGTATACTTTGTAGAGCTCATGGAATATTTTTGTTGTCTTTTAAAAAATATTAATATGTAAATGGTTTTACAGTAATTCATCTTTAGTTCTATACATTTCAAATGATTGGGATTATGATATTAAGCGAAATAAGAATCAGGCGCGGATCCAGGATTTCTTAGGGGGGCCAATTTTTTTTTTTGAAACAAATTTGAAAATCGCGCCGGTCGAAAAGTCTCTCAGTGGGGGGGGGGGGGGGGGGCCTAGAATTTTTTTTAATCGCACCCCCCCCTTAAGCGCCAGGAGGGGGGGGGGTCCATCTCCAAAAGAAGGTAAAATTGACGTGTTTTTACACGTTTTTTTTCCCAAGGGGGGGGGGGGGGTCCGCCACTGATAAGAATAACACCTTAGACGTTTTGCTTGACCCGACATTTGCTCCTGTGAATGCTTGAGGCTTTTCTTTAAAAAATGTAGGATTAGAGCTGGGTTTAGAACTTTAGATTGGGTTTTCTGGTTAGGTTTAGGGTTCATAATTAGTCCATGATTTTGGTCAGTGTACATGTAAGAAGTTGACCACGAATCAGTCGTCGCCATAGCGTGTCCTGTAACTTTATTTTTTTAAAATTTTAATAGAAATGTCAAATTTTGTTATTTAGGCTTGAGATTGTGTCCAATCAAACTTCGGCTAATCAGTTTCCGATCTTTTTCAATGTCATGTTTTGTTTGTTTTTGTGTTTTGTTGGTTTAATTTTTTAGAGGAATGAGTGTAAATTTTTCCAAATCACGTCGATAATGATGTCGTTCAATACTAGATGACAAATTTATGAAAATGGCTTGTCTTTGTCTTTGTTTTTGTCAAGTTCATTTTTGGATGAGTGCTTCAAAACTATATCACGTCTCTTTTTCGAAACTAGATGAAGAGTTAAAAAATAATTCTCACTATAGAACAGAACTATGATAATGATATGATATTTTATTGAGAAATGAATTGCAGTATCACAACATTTCAAATGACAACTAAAGCGGGAAGAGTATGTATTCTTTTTTCTTTTTTGAGCAAGTAATACATCACGACTGGCAGTTAATCGACCCCGTTTCGGGGTTTAAAAAAAAGGTCGATTGAAAGCGTGTAAATCAGTGTCCTCCGGGCTGGCATCTATTCATGAGGAGGGATGATGTGATTGAGTGCTTACAATGCTATTGATTCTCATAATGAAGTGAGGACGAATACTTTAAAGGGTTTTAGAAGCCAGTGACCTTTTGATAAAAATAGATGCAATAATGAATGGATGTTGAAGCTGGCACTTGTTAATTCAAGCTGTAATTCTCACATTTACATTGCACAAATGTTATCTCGTTTGCATCCATCCAAAGATGGTGGAAACCTATGGTATATAATTTGTGTTCGAAGGATGAAATTTGTCGGTATTATTTTTGTCTTTTGAGTAAGAGAAACAGGTGCTGAGATAAAGAACCTTAGATAATATAATGTTCTTCCTTAGAAAGACATTCTTTGCCTGATGTTATTTTCTCTTGATTACCTTGTTGTCCGTTGCCCGTTGTACACGAGGTGTTATTTCGAATGTGATATTACCTGCGTGTATCAGACTTATCAAGGCACACGCATTATAACATCAACCAGCAATTCAACGCATTTATATGTGCACTATTCGGTGTACATTCACTTTTTGTTCTATAGTAATGTCATTAGCAAGACGCGTCAATGACTACGTCAGTCGTTGACGCAGTGCTACGTCAGATAATAGGGACTTTTAGATTCTGCACGACGAGAACGTGGACTGCCTTTTGAGGTAATGTGACGTCACTGCCAGTGCCTTAAAAGGACGTCACATTGCCTTAAAAGGACAGTCCGCGTTCTCGTCGTGCATAATCTTAAAGTCCCTAATGACGCTTCATGTGGAACGTGCAAACATGTCTAAGTGCTTTTTATTTCGCGCCATAGCCCCTTTAAAGTCTCAAATACTGAATGATGATGGGGGCTGGGTGTCCGGACTCCTAACAAACATAAAGACTACTCTTTTGCCTTCGGATTTAACCATCAGGAAGGTTTGTCCTTTATGATATTGGCCAATATAAGTCTTACAAGATTTATGAAAAATTGCTTGTAAACTTCTTCGAATTGCCGTTTTAAATCGACTGTCTAGATACACAAGCTGTCCGGACACACACCGTCTTGGTATACCTGTAATTCTTTGCCGTGCAGGCAGTAACAGAAAGTACAATACCCCGCCCCCTCCCCCTCCCCCCTCCCCCCTCCCCCCTCCCCCTCCCCCTCCCTCCTCCCTCCCCCCTCCCCCCCTCCCTCCCCCCTCCCCCCTCCCCCCCTCCCCTCCCCCCCCCTCCCCCCTCCCTCCCCCCCCCCCCCTCCCCCCTCCCTCCCCCTCCCCCCTCCCCCCTCCCCCCTCCCTCCCCCTCCCTCTTCCCCTCCCTCTTCCCCTCCCCTCCTTCCTCCCCTCCTTCCTCCCTCACCTCCTTCCTCCCTCCCCTTAGATGCACTTTCATTAGTGGAATAGGTTCGGTTTGTATGTGACAGGAAAATGCGAGGTGTAGAGAACAAATTGATAACTTCCCGTGCTGTACTGCTGAATCAGGACAACACCAGGGTCATTCGGGTCCGAGTGTCAAAATAACTCAGGGAATTTTCAGTGGACAGATTGAGGATTTATATATCAGAGAGGGAGAGTCGACTATAAAATGCCATGCATTTCAAGCTTACCGCTCATGATGGCGGTCTCCTGCGTTTTTTGTAATTTATCTTTCTTTCTTTTTTCATTGAAATTATATTTGTGTTTGTATCAATCTTATTCAATGTACTTGAAAATTTATAATTATGTAAAATGAAGAAATATTTGTTACTTTATGTATATGATTGTTTCATTTTGAAAATGCAGAAATAAAAACAAACAAACAAACAAACAAACAGTCACAAACATTGCAAAGCAGACACATCGCTTGTCATTTAAAGCCCGTTTGTACTAGTTTGGCCAGGGGGGATTAGGCCTCCATGCAAGGTCACTGACAGGTGGTTATCTCATCAAATCAGCTCACAATGAACATAAGAAAAAGGAATCATGGGGGACCAACAGGCACCGATTAGGAATTGTTTGCTATATAGAGGGCGCAAGTAGCTATAAGTAGTACAGCGATGCTTTAAAGGCAATCTTCTGATGCCACAATAAAATTGGTACCTTGGATTTCTTCAGTTGTGAAATAAAAACCTTTTGTGAAGCCTAAATGTATTTCAAGCCTATCAAGGAACTTACATTGACCCCTTGAAGGAGAAGAAATCCCAGAAAGGATATTTCATTTTTTGTTTTCCCTCGGATATTGGATCCTGGAAAATATGACGCTCAAATAAATACGAATCACAGGTATAAGTTAAAATGAATTATTCCAGAATCCACAGGCAGAAGCGAATTTTATTACCATCAACATAAAACTACCATTAAAATATGTAATTTCCATCTAAATGGTCGTCCCCTGCTTCCTACTCCAATAAATCACAAAGGGGTGGAGCACACAAACGGTTATGATATAACGAACTAGAGGCGGAGTTTTTATCATGTCATTGAGGGGTTGGTTAAGGGGGAGGGGGGCGCAGGTGTAAGGGGGGGTGTAAGTAGATATTTTATATGCGAGTGAAAGTAGCGATCGAGCGGAGAAAGGTGTAGACTGACCTCTTCTGATCCCCATTTCCTCTCTCTCTCTTCCTTTGTTCTTAATGGCACGTTTCCCATTTTGTTGTTACGATTAGGGGTATACAGGCCACCCCCATGGCTACGCTACTATACCGTTGACAACATACCCACCAGGGCAGTATTAGCTTGTCATTAAAATTCATGAAAAAGCTTTCACTACTTGACTCGGAGCAGGAAAAAATTTAAACAATTTATTTGTTGCTCTTCGGCCTCTTCCCTTCCCTCTCTTTTTCAATCAATATTCTCACGCGAACAAGCTTAACAGCGCCTAGTAGAAATGGACTCATTTATCTCGGAGATGTGTTTTATTACATATTTATATGAATTTTGTGGCGAGGAGCTTAACAGGGGCCAATCCAACAAATGATAAGCTGCTAGGGTGATGAAGGGTCATGGGTATATACAAAGTGTTCCCGCAAAGATCCGCCGAACCTTTTATTACCGGTAACTTTGATTTTGATATCAATTGCATTCTTTCTGGAACATTTTGTGTTTCTCCTGCCCATTTATGAAACTCTTACTATTTAAAATGATCCATCGCGTCATTATAGCATTAAATAATGTAATATTTATGAAATTAGTATTTTGGATACTCATTGCGTCCGTATAGCATTTTGATATCACCGTCCTTCCTTAAAACAGTTTACATTTATCAAAATTCATAAATCCGCTGTGAACTTCATTAAGCTTTAGCGGTATTTCCAATCAATGAAGAAATTCACTAACGTTGGATGTTGTTTTGTTTTGTTTTTCACAACCGTCATAAATAATAGGCCCACTCGGTTTCTGGTGAGATATGAGATAAAGAATATACTCTAAACACATCGGTGCTCTTAATGAGCTTACTCTTGATTTAAAGACGTAATTTCTTATTAAAGTGACCCGACATTTGCTTCCGCGACAATAATTGCTCAGGGTTTTATTTCGTCAAAGGTACAGTGTTATGGTTATGGGCAGTCGGTAAGAGGTTATGTTTAGGGTCAGGGTTAGATATAGTGTTAGTTTCAGGTATAGTGTTAGTTTCAGATATAGTGTTAGTTTCAGATATAGTGTTAGTTTCAGATATAGTGTTAGTTTCAGATATAGTGTTAGTTTCAGATATAGTGTTAGTTTCAGGGTTAAAGTTCAGAACGCCGTCAGTGTAGGAAGCTGACGCGGAGCGATTGGCACAGGAGCAAGTGTTCATCCAGTATTTTTAATTTGTAAGGGAATTTCTGCTTGCACCCAGTAAATAAAGATCGCGTGCTCGTTCTTGTCATTAAAAACAACTAAGACAAAATAGGAACCAGCAGGATTTGAACGGGTTCAGCCTAAAATTCAATACTTTTTTTCTCTTTATTGTTACGTATGGCAGGTATCGGATGGGCCATGGTGATGATCTCCGGCATGGTGGCCATCTACTACAACATCATCATGGCGTGGACCACGCTCTTCTTCGTGCGTTCTTTCACATCGGAAGTCCCTTGGAAAACATGCAACAACACGTGGAACACGGACGCGTGTCAGGAGAACTCATCTGTTGCTATGGAGATGGGATTGAACGTCACTAAGCGACCGGCCCAGGAGTTTTACTAGTACGTACACGAGGGGGACCGTTTATCTTCTTCAAAGAGAGAGAGAGAGAGAGAGAGAGAGAGTAAGTGAGAGAGAGAGAGAGAGAGAGAGTGAATGAACGAAAATAAGAGGCTTAAATGTAAGACAATGAGCAACCACAACTGCAATTTATCGTGAAGAATGCAGTTTGAGCTTATTTCTAATTAGAATGTGAGAAGTCAATTATTCTTTTGACGAAGCGAAGGTTTGTTAAATCTTGATAGTTACTTTCGTACACTAATTACGACCACTGGAGCAAGGGATTTAGCGCGATGATAAGCTCAACTCTGTCCAACAAAAAAATGACGTCTTTGCCTGCAAACTACCGTAACATATACATACATACATATATATATATATATATATATATATATATATATATGTGTGTGTATGTGGGGGTGTGAGTGTGTGCGTGTGTTTAATGACTTAATAAAGACATAATGTACATCAAAAATGTGTGGCCTAATACAATAATAAAACTGTTAGATTTGAAGCAAGAATCTTCTTTTCTTCATTATTTTTCTTTGCGTTTCGCATCTATTTATATATATAAACCTACAAAATAAGTTAAATAACAAACTTATATCGTAAACATGTCGACCATCTTGGTAGCCATCTTGGAAGATGTATTATACTAAACT
Organism: Strongylocentrotus droebachiensis; assembly: GCA_035222895.1. Taxonomy (NCBI): domain Eukaryota; kingdom Metazoa; phylum Echinodermata; class Echinoidea; order Camarodonta; family Strongylocentrotidae; genus Strongylocentrotus; species Strongylocentrotus droebachiensis. The sequence continues at coordinate 91,193 of JAVYIG010000412.1, read as the reverse complement.
TACAAGTCAGTGCACCTTAATTCTTGAAACATGCAGGACTAAATTTGTGTGTGTCTTAAAACTGGTGGCAGCGGTGGGATTACATTTGGATTAATTTAATACCTCCTTTTTGTGCCCTTCAGTAACTACGTATTGGATGTGGACGGCCACAACCTGGACGACATGGGATCCATGAAGTGGGAACTCGTGGTGTGTCTGCTCTTCTCCTGGATCGTCATCTTCTGCTGCATCTGCAAGAGCGTGAAGAGCTCCGGAAAGGTATGGGAATCGTTGCCGAAACGGGTGTATCCTCACGAATCACGACTATTTTGCAAAAAGAACTGCATAAACCTACTCCCTTTTTGTAACGACTTTAAAAGACGCAAATGTTACAGCCCCAAACTATACTTAACAGAAGTAACAACGAAACAGTAATTAATATTGCAAAATATATCTGTATTGTCTGCTTCGTCTTGAGTTCATGTTGCAATCCTTTTTTTCTTCTTTCCAAACAGGTGGTCTACTTCACTGCGACCTTTCCCTATATAATCCTTACTATCCTCCTCATACGAGGAGTGACTCTACCTGGAGCTAGTATCGGGATCGACTATTACCTCTCCCCTCGCTGGGAGAAACTGGGGGAAACTGCTGTAAGTGATATCAATCGAGCACGAAGTATATATGTCTTTGTTTGTGTGAGAGAAGGCCTTGGGGTTTAGCATTCATTTTCTTATGTGCCTACAGTGCCCACAGTGCCCCGCTTAGATTTATTTATAGTTGGTAAAACAAAAATTGGGGGCGTCTTGATTTTTTTTTTTAATGAGAGGGGGGAATTGAGCCCCGAGCCTTTAGCAATCAATATTTTTTCCATCGCTGCATTCAACGTCATGAGATTGAATTAATTATCACGAAATTATCACGATCCCATGTAAAAAGTGCTGCACGTAAAGCTTGTGAATAAAAACAATTGATTTCACTTTGTTATATGAGCGATAACAAAAAGAACTATTAAATATTGTTATTATATGTGTGTGATTCGATAAAAGGCATAAAAAAATTCTGCATTACATTAATAAATGAACATTAAGGTATTTACAAATGAATGAAACAAATAACTGAAAGAAATCTGATTTCACTGTATACAAGATAAATAATACATTAATTTGTAAAGGTGATTCTTAAGCGATTTCTTTTTAATAAGCTTTATTCTTTTCTGTTGATTATTGAAGGTATGGGGTGCGGCAGCAACTCAGATCTTCTATTCCTTGGGGCCTGCGTGGGGCGGAGTTCTCACCTTCTCAAGTTACAACAAGTTTAACAATAACTGTCTTATGTGAGTATATTGTATTCATAATATCATAAATCTCTTAGTTGGGTAGTGTGAACACGCCGAAGAGTGAGGCAATGATCAGAAGTTTGTAGGAGTTTAGGAAATGATACATGCATGTCGTTCCCTTCTCGAAATTTGATTTCCTGAATTTCAAATTCGTTTGATAATTATCTCATCTTGTTCTTTAAAAGGTAACTTTTAGGTTACAAACGAGAAGAAAAAAACAAGGACACAACACAAAGCATATCTGTAACACCACGATTTTTCTCTTTTTCTTTATTTAGAAGTTGCGCTTTCGTCCGTAAGACTGGGGTATTTACTTGACAAAATATAACCATCTTCCAACATTATGAACGCCATTTTATGTTTGATGACGTCATGACGTTTATCGTCATACTGTTTGTTTCATTACAGAGATGCCATCTGTATCCCGTTAATCAACTGCTTGAGTAGTTTCTATGCAGGCTTCGTCGTCTTCTCTACGCTAGGGTTCATGTCTTATAAGACTGGTATACCCATTGACAACGTCGCGGTCAAAGGTCAATATCATCCCAATTTTGTCTGATGACGTGTATATTATATCATGAATATGTATGAATTTGAATGCTTCGAGTTTATAGAGGAATACGCTTCAATGTATATGTAAGCGTCTTGAGCACCCTTTTTTGCATCGGCTTTATAGCTGTATGTTCTATTTAACGTTATTAATTGTAATATTATTAAGGCAAAGTGGATTCGTTGAAAAATTATTGTAAGTAGTTCTTTGATGTAAATATATCAAGATTAAGACACCCAAGCAGAACTATTATGGAAAGCCAGTACGCTTTCGTGAAAAATTGACATGTGTAAACTGTCTATTGGATAACAATCATCAACGACATCTTTACAATTTTGAGTGAACTTTATTGTATTTTATTTCAATATCCAAAACGTAACTAAGATGGCGGAATCAAATTAGAAATTACAAGGTTTTGTTTCACGTCAAACAAAACGGTAGTGTATCCGAAAGATACAGAAGTGTAACTTGGTTTGTTTGGGACTTTGTTTCACAGGTCCTGGTCTTGTTTTCGAGACGTATCCGGAAGCAATCTCCCAGATGCCTGCAGCCCCTTTCTGGTCCATTCTCTTCTTTTTCATGTTCTTCCTCGTTGGACTTGATACACAGGTAATCAATCGTGGTCGCTGTTTCTCGATTTCTTTTTAATAGGGGTTTTTCGTTTAACACGACGAGAACGTGGACCGCCACGTGTGACATCCTTTTAAGGCACTGCCGGGCGCGGACCAGTGCCTTAACACAATGTCACACGCGGCAGTCCACGCTCTCGTCGTGTAAAACGAAAAAACCCTTATGTCTGTGAGTGTACTTAGAGGAAATCATCACTTTAGACTCGATTTCAACCGCGACAACGATCATTGAATATTGTAGGATCGCATATGCTTCTATTATGTTCATTTGAACCAAATTCATGACTCCATACCAAAACCTGGTATTACTTTTTATATTATATTCAGTTTTACATACCGCATGTAACGATTCTAGGCCTGTGATTGGTTTAAAACTGCAGGCATGAAATTCGCTACTGACTGCTGGGCAGTATAGCGCAAAATATTGACTGGGTTTAGTTCTACTTGAGCATACAATGCAAGAATACAATGGTTGCGCGCGTGAAGTTAACAATGTATAGCGCAATGCTCTTAGACATCGGGTGTATTTCCTTGGACGTTTTAAATAAATACACTTCGACAGGCACACGGTGCTGCGGAATATAAACAATTATATCCCTCACTTAAGTAATCCAGCAATCTGATTGGTCGAAATTGCATTCATAAACTTTAACTGTTCCTGTAAAAACAGACCTATTTTCCCAATAACCATGGTTATTGGGAAAATAGGTCAGTCTCCATGGTTACCCCATAGGTTTACATGTTAAAAAATGGTTTGAGCGATCGAGGATACCGTACGTGTGCGAAGAATTGATCGGTAATTTCAATACAATTGAATCTCGATCGATCTTACCGACAATTTTATCTTGCATTGTTGACATGAAGACGATAATAAACTTCCAAAAACAAAAAAACAACATCTGCCGATAGATCTTGATCTAAGTTCGTGCCAATATGCATTGCAAAAGTAAAAGAAGGGCCCGATTAATGGAGCAGCCGCGAATCATCAATCACGCGAAGCCGTTTTAAATCCATTTGAATGTATATATTAGAGAAAACTGTTAAGTATGGTAACAGAGCGCGATAGCCGCGCGGTTTAAGGCGCTGATCACCTTTTGTACGCAAGAGATCGAATCCCATCTTCGACAAAAGTTTTTTATTTTTTATTTTTTAGTCTATTTTTTTTCGGCATATAAAAGTATTAATGACTGCTTTAATATTCGAGAAATAGTTGTTTTTATACGCTCTCGGGAAGGTTACAATTAGGCTATTGCCCTCGGCACGCCTCGGGGCAAAAGCACAATTCTAACCTTCCCTTGAGCGTATAAAAACAACTATTTCTCTCAAAGCAGTCATTAATACTATAATATTGACTGCTAAGTTTTCGGATCCGGGTTAAAACTATGGCTTGGTTTTTAATACTTAAGCTATTTCTTGTCATATTTCAAAAATGGAAGACATTAGAAGAGCCAACATTTTCAGGGGACATTTATTCAAAGATCCTCTTCCACACAAACCTAAGATGAATACAAAAAAAAAACTTACAACTTATCGTTCACCTTTACCAGAACTCAACCTTCTCTTTGCTTTTATTGGTTGTTTGTTTAACAGTTTGGGATGGTGGAGACGGTTGTGAGTGGACTGACGGATTACTACCCTAACCATCTGAGAAAACATGGCACCTTAACAGCCTTCGTAGTGTGTGTCGTTTTCTTTCTTCTAGGACTACCCATGGCCTCTCAGGTAAGTCATTAATGCTCCAGAATTATGAAACGGTTCGCATTTTCGAAATTACACTATTTCTATTTCAGAATAACGTACATGTACCCTATTTCATTTCGGAATTATAAACACTTTCAATTTTCAGAATGTTAAACCCTTTCAAATTTTTCGGGATTACAAACCATTTCATTTCGTAATTATGAAGCCTTTTACATTTTCGAAATTACGTACCCTATTTCGCTTCCATAATTACGTACCCTGTTTCTTTTCCGAATTACGTACCCTGTTTCGTTTCGGAATTACGTACCCTATTTCGTTTACAGAATTCCTTACCTTTTTTCGTTTTTGGAATTACGTACCGAGTTCCGTTTTTGGAATTACGAAACCCAATTTCATTTTTTAAATCATGAACCCTATATTTCATTTTCGGAATTAAGAATCCTATATCATTGTCGGAATTACGATCGGAAAACCACATGTAACCACTACGTTTTTGTTGTGCTTCTATACAGGGAGGAATTTATATGTTTGAGTTGATCAACTGGTACAGTTGTTGGATATCCCTCATGTTGGTGGGCGTGTTCGAGTGTGTGGCTGTTGCTTACTTCTACGGTAAGTTATCATCACAATCATTCTAAACATTTACTTCAAGAAATGTTTTCCTAATTTCTGTTTGATAAATGGTAATATTCGTACCCCGTTCTTATATACGGTATTCATGCGTTTCCCAAGGTAGCTTGATAATGTTTACACTGGGTTTAGCTCAGGCACCTGGATCCAGTGGCGGATCCAGGGGGGGGGGGGGCCCGGCCCCCCCCCCCCCCCTTGAGAAAAAAATCATGTAAAATCACGCGATTTTTACCTTTTTGGGGGGTTGGCCCCCCCCCCCCCCCCCTGGCGCTCAAGGGGGGGGGGGTGCAAATTTTAAAAATTTTCGAGGACCCAAAAAAAAAAATGTGCTCACTACCCCCCCCCTCCAAAAAAAAAAAAAAGTGTCCGCTTACCCCCCCCCCCCCCCCACTGAGCGACTTTTCGGCCGGCGCAATTTTCAAATTTTCGGGAGCAAAAAAAAAAAAAAAGTTGGGCCCCCTCCCCTAAGAAATCCTGGATCCGCGCCTGACTGGATCGAGTACGTATATGCTCTTGAGGCGTTTTGTGTTTCGGGTATGAGTCCGCTACATGATGAACAGTCAGAACTCATGCAAGTTCAACTGGGTGCCAATTTCACTTATCACTGCTGTCGATTATATTAGGTGTTTAATTTTCAAATATTTGTAGTCATCAAAGTAGTACAATAGTTGATTGAAATATTACAAACGATTCAAACACATAGCTAACGCAAAATTCTGATCGGTTGTATCCGTATTTAAAGAAACTTTCGTTTTGATTTTAGAGTTGTTTATGATGCCTTTTAGTACGGTAGTTATTCATTTAACTGTTATTATATTACGGTGCAAAGTCTCACGTCTATAGGATGGTGCGACGACGATTATAAATATTGTTACTTGTTACGTGTCCGGGGAGAACATAATATAACGCGTCGACTAGGGGCGGTCTGCCCCAACCCTTTTTATTAGAATATTTATCACTTGCATTTCGATCGCATCTATTTATCTCTCATTTTTTCTTAAATTCTAGGTGTGCGTCGTTTCACTAATGATATCAGACGCATGATTGCCGACTATACGTGGATGACACCTATAGTCACTCCGCTTCTCTACTGGTATAGTAGCTGTTGGTTGGTTATTACTCCTTCCATTATCGTGGTTAGTATTCCTCGTTTGAAATCTTTATCAACAATACTTGTGTACTCCGAAATTAAAATCAGTGATTATAAAGGGACTTTCTGAAGAAGAGATCTATACCGTACGTACTTAGAGATAGAAACATGTGTATTGTATGAAGTGTATCGTACAAACTTTATCACCTATAGAAAGACGTGAAAATATTATCAACAATTTTCGGTTTTTCACGGTGCTTCAAAATAGAAATAGTAGAAGTCGGAGATTGGAAAGGGAACTTCTGAAGAAGGAACAAGTCATTTCGAATTTTAAACAGCTACTGACTCGAAAGACGAAGGTTAAATGATAAAAGTACTATGAGGTGGGCGAATGATTTTGTTTGTTATAGTCATACTGTATTTTTTTAAATTTTCACTCCCTTAGTTCATCTCGGTCTTTGGAATGGTTAACTACGTTCCCGTTTACTTTGGGGACTACGTTTACCCCAAATGGAGTGAGATGCTCGGCTGGCTTATGGCCGTGGTACCTCTGTTCACGATCCCACTCGTGATGATCATCAAGTTATTCTTTGCTTCCGAAGGAGAGACTTATGCTCAGGTAAGAGAAGTATATAGTTTAAAAAGGCAATTAGAAGAAGGAAATGACCAGAGGTCTTACAATCTATGAAGCTTCCCTATTTTACAAAATGTGCGTACTTGTGCAAAACACGCTATAAAACCAACATTTATTTATTTATTTAATATTTCGATGCAAAAGCATGCAAAGGATTCCTGAAATATCTCATTTCAGCAGTTCGAAACACAATTCAATAGATTTGCATCAGCCGTATAAATAAGAATTTCGTCGTGATTAATGAGAATACGTGAATAAAATCAATTGAAATTGACGCAAGCATACACAAGAAAAATGCGCGTTAAGATTTTAAACATTTAATTAATTCTTGAAATTAAGAAATGATCTCAAGGAAATTAATATCCTGTTGATGGAAGTACTGTTCATGTAAATTCGGAAAGTTTGCATAATAAACTATCTCAATATTTACCTAAATATAAGAAACATACTCTAATATTTTTTTTGTACAAGGAAAAAGCATATAATTTTTCTGTTTTCCAAATGTTAACATTTTGTTCTTTAAACTGTAAATTGTCTTTCTTTCCCTCCAGCGATTCATGTTTCTCCTCCGCCCGACACCCCAGTGGGAAAACAAAGAGAGACAGTTTCAAGGCAAGAAAAATCCCAAAGGCGGATTCGGCAAAGATGTGGAGTTAGACTCGATCAAACAGATGTACGCGTGAGATTTGCACCGGGAAGAGGACAATGGAAGGAGTATTTTTCTCCCGGCTGGTAACTGGTATGAAAGATAGGAGCTTGCTGGTTTCGAGACGAGAGGTGTTAGTTAATACGGGAATATTGTTCTCCCGATTTACGTGTGTAAGTTAGAAGCGGAAGTTATGCTATCGGTGTTATAACGGCAAGGGTTGTAAAAAGACGGGGATATGTTTTCCCCGATCTTTATTTGTGTTGCGGCAAGAGAAGACGAGAGTATTTGTTCTCCCGGTTTGTAAGATATAAGTGAGATTATTATTCTCTCTGTTTTTAGGATAGAAGAGAGGATTATTCTCTCGCTTTTTAGGATAGGATGGGGTATTATTATACTCCTGAGTTATAAAGAAATCAAGGAGTATTATACTTCTGGTTTTTGGTGACAAAAACCGGAGATTTTGTAATCTTGATTATGGAAGGAGCAAGGAGGGAGTTTTAGTTTTTTTTTACATCAACTACCAGAAAGGAAAGGAAGGGACGGGGCATGGGAAGGGGGTATTTTTATCCTGGTTTGGGGAAGGGACCATTGTTATCCCCTGATTGGGATAGATCGGAGTACTTGCACCCGGTTAGTTTTAAGGATGGGAAAACTATATTCCCAGGCGGGATTAAAATGGAGTTTTATTATTCTCCCGATGTGTGAGATGATGGTGGAAAAGAATTTCATTTTATTTTATCTACCATGGGGCAGAGAGTAGGATCATACTCCAGATAATAGATAAACAAAATATTGGGAGCGGAATATTCTTCCGATTTAAAGGAAAAGGGGCGCATTATACTTATGGTAAGGATGTAAAAACAATGTGCAGATATATTATACTCCCGATAAAGAGAAAAAACCGAGGAAGAAGGTTGGGATAGTATTACTCCGTGCGCAAGTGGTAAGATGAAAGAGCCCACATTATTAAAACGAATGGTAGGGGCTGTTGGAGGTAGTCCAGAATCTGATCAGGTTTTATTTTCTTTTTTCCCGCGATCTCTCCCCTACCCGTTGCAAGCCGATGATCTGTGTGAAATCGATCGATTTTTGTTATTTCGTTTGGCTTGCTGGGCGTAGCTTACAAATTCGGGACTCACGCCATCTTCGGCATGCAGCGAGTAGGTGTTATGATCCATCATGTTTAGTGGAGATCGTAACAATTTAATCGGCCAGATTCTGGACTGGGGGGGGGGGGGGTTGATTCATCTAAAGTTTTGTTAAACTTCTTTTACATTCAGAGAGTCTGAGCTTTACATTTAATGCTTTGCATATTGTATATTTCATCATGTTATTATTTAATCGATTTTCCATGCTGTGTTTCGTGTTCCATTTGTCATGTAAAAAGTGTAGTTCGATACAAATTGGTTTCGTTGTTATTTAAATGTTAATAGAGTGGGGAAAGGGAGGGGCACTACAATAGAGGGTCAATATGCGAGAGGGGCACTGCGATTGGTGTGTGCAACTCTTCGTAGACGGTGATTCTTATTATTCTAAGGAATGCATTTTATTAAAATGTGTGTGGTGATATGATGGTGATATGATGAAGATTTAATCTTAGGTGCCTTTAATGATACCTAATCTCTAGTGCAATTAAAGATTCCTATACTAGAAATCTTACTTTGCTGAATTAATGGTTTTTATACTGAAAACGGTGCCATGTTAGTGTACATAAGCGGAGGTTGTAGTTACATGTAATTGTTTGCTTTTATCTTTAAAAAAAGAAGATGGTTGTTATGCTTAATGTACGACATGTCGTATGAATCATGAAATAATATATGCAGAGCTGCCAACCATTCCGTTTTTGCCGGAATTACTCCGTTTTTTCTTCCAAATTACGGTATTACGTTTTTTCTTTATAAAATACGTTTTTTATAATTTTTTTCGATTTTTTTTTTTTTTTTTTTTTTTTTTTTTTTTTTTTTTTTTTTTTACATACCGCACGTCAAACAACTGCCCTAAAATGGTGATTTGATCATAAATTCAATAGAAAACTAATTTTAAAACATACTTGAAGAGAAAAATATTCTCAAAAAGAATGAAATGCCAATAATAGATAATACCAAAATAACCACCAAAAAAAATACCTGCTTGTATGGAAGAAACAGCATGATGAATGAACATTTCTGCATTGGAAGTGTGTCGCGCATGGTTGTAAGTTTCGTTTTTGTAAATTCCTTTTTTTGGCTTGAAATTCCTTTTTTTTTGCCATCATGATTCCTTTTTTTGGTCGCGCAAGGTTGGCAGCTCTGATATATGTACATGTACTTCCAGTAATTGCTTACATTTAGTCTAAATGACACAAATTAAGTTCAAATGACACATGCCAAGGTGAACAAACGTTTGATTCTATCTCACACTATCCCAATCAACATTTTAATTTTCCTTTATAATGACATTTCTTTTATATTGACATTTCCTGCCAATTTTGGAGAATTTCGAGAACCTGGTTCAGACTATCGTTATCATCATTTGTAATTTGGCAAAGATAAAATGAAGAAAACTGTTAATACACGACAACAGTAAGAAGAGGAAGAGATTAGAAGGAATAAGATACTATTTATTATGATCACTGTGTGATTTTGAAGGAATCTTGCTCCACATATGCATTCGCGAAATCTCTAAAAATTGTTTTTCTGTTTAATTTAAGGAGATATTACATTATCGTGCATACAATACTTCCATAATTTTCATCATTACAAACAATGAATTGGCTGGTGATTTTACGATGATACGCACACGCACATCTCAAAGCTACGTCATTATACTTGACATGACGTCATAATGCATTGTCGCACAATTTGCGTTCATGTCGACGATGGCTTCGTAGACGAAGTACAGTCTCACGAATACCTTACGTTTATGATCACAGAGTTATTCATGTAAAATTATATATACATTTGCGTGATATTTTATAATAACCGGGCGATCTGTGCCTTGGGAATATCATGAAAATAATATAATTTCTGATCAGGGTATTATTAATTGATCAAATTCTCCTTTATGCAATATTGTAAATGTATTAATTGAATCAAACGAAAGTTTGAAAGCTGTATTCTGAGGAACCTTACAACCAGCCCAGGGGACGACACAAGGGATGCGATGAGGTGATCTAAATCATATTTCTAATTTCCCTGAACTTTCATACCAGTACTTGACATTTCCTTAGGCTTATGGCTGCGATAAACTACACCCCCTCCCCCTCAACAACAAAAAGATTCAGTGTCCGAACATGAACGCGCTTAATACATCCAGCCTCTGGTATACACGAAACAGTATTTGAAGGATGTTTTGATTAATATTACTGATATATTTCATTCTTTACTCGAGATATTTCATTCTTTACTCGAGATAATTCTGGTTCATCATCATCCCTGAGTAATGAAAATGTAGATGACATGAACGGTGCTCTATCTAAAATCCACCATTGTGAAGATTACTTTCACTCGGTGCAAGTAGTTTGAAAGCCACCATGAATTCCTATGCAAATTTGAAACTATGTGTTTTAACTTTTGTTTGCTTTAGCATTACTCGTGCATTTTGCCCTGTTGTGATTATTGTTGAGAGCAAATCGTCTACAGTCTTACTTGTTCCATTCGGTTGTTATTAGACATTTTGGTAGTGTGCTGTTTTGTGTGGTGATGAGGTTGTCTAGTACACTCGCTTAACTTCAGCCATCAAGAATATATATTTTTGTCGTATCACGTCCTCTACTCGTGGCGGAGGCTAGCCTATCCGATATGCGTCGGGCTTTACAAGTAATCTAATCGCGTTTATATGGAGAGTGTACATCAGCGCGGGCGCCTATCATCACTGGTGAACGCGAAAAGTTGTATTTTCTTTTATGTACCATGTTTCGTTCGTATAAAATCTACGAACCCCCTGCAAAGCTCTTCATGAATATTTATGTAGCATGGACCAAAATAGGCCAATGAGCGATGGGGAACGCGGAGATGATATTTGATTGGTTGAATCAAAATGATCGATCACCAAATAAGGCTAGTCTTATGAATCATCCATGAGAATACGCTCGTCACACATACGATACACATATATGAATAATGATGAGTTGACCAGTGATGATAGGCGCTCGGGCTGACGCCCTCGCCGATGTCGGTCTCCCAAACGCGATTAGTGCACTTGCCATTTAGCCCGACGCCTATCGGATAGGCTAGGCGGAGGCCTGAGCCAGAGCAGCAAGTATCTAGATTCGTCTCGATTCGTGGAGGCGCAACTGCAACTTGGAATATTTCCAAAATGTTGTTGCGCTTTTGCGAAACTAGACAATCTAGCCGATGTGTAAGGAGTTTAAAAACAAACCAAAAAACAAGAGAGAAGTAGAAAGAGCTAGAACTGTTTAGAACATCCAAAGTGACGCATTGTGACTTCGGCTTTAAATAACGATTTTTCTTCCAACGGTAGAGGGAGACAGAGCTCAGTTGCTTTCCTGGATCTGTCTTAAGACCTACCAGAACTTTAAATACCGTAACAAATGTTTAAAACCAAAGATAATTATAATCAAGTCTTTCCAGTCATCTTATGTATCACGGACAAAAATGATTCTACGCTCGAATTTAATCATGATTGGTGATTATTTGTGTTTGTTTGTTTATTTATGACAGTAATGTTGTTTATATTTTGAGGTAAGGTTGATATATGATTTCACCCAGTGTCAAAGCCAAAGATGTAAGGACCACAGTAAAGAATTGTATGAATTTATTGCCTTGTTTATTATTTAATAATCATGGAATTATTACCCATTTATTTAGTTTACTTTAATCAAAGGCGCTCTCAGTTGTATATACAGTTAACACAAGTCTGTGCTATTGGATTCAGGTTTAATATGCAGTTATTGCCTGTATATAGTCCAGGAAATCGAGATTTATTAAGTGTATTATTTTTTTATTTTTTTTATCAGAATGGAGGCGAAATGTCGGTTCTTTTAAAGGCAGGCAATTATAACATAATTTTATTCAGAATTTCAATTTCTCCTCATGATTTTGTAGAGTATTAGCGTCGTTTTAGCAAGTGTCTTTGTTGGTTTGAGTATATAAGACTTATATACTTATCCTAACACTTTGTGTTGGGATAAGAATTAGGACATTTCGGGTCATATTCTAGTTATTAAGTTAAATCCGACTTTGGATAACTTAGACTGCAGACTATATAACTTCCATTGTTAAACCCGAATTTGAACAAAAGCGTAAGCCCGGTGTCGGGTTTAAATTTGAGTATGAATCGGGCCATCGATGTTATATTGATATGTCACATGAATTGCCAAAGTTAGTGGAATTGCCAAAGTTAGTGGAATATCCTAAATAAAAACACTCGAATACCGGGGGAGGTTTAGGAGGGGGCGTTGAGGCGTTGTTTCAACTGATGTGTCATAATATTTATTGATTCACGGGGTAGAATATGGATATACTCATGAAGACGCTCCAAATCTCTAAGGAAAGTCATTCATTAATTCATGTTTTATTTATTTATTTGTTAATGTTTGAAGTGGTTGAAGAGCCTAGTTTTATGAAGTTACATTGTGTGGAGTTCATGAATTCTCACCCACCGCTATTTATGATTCTTCCCTCTCTCCAAGTCTTTCTCCTTTATTTTCATCTGTTCCCTTCCAATTTCATCGTTTTTTTATTCCTTTCCCTTTAATTCATGTTCTGCCATAATGTTGTGTTGTATGCATCCATTCATGTTTTACAAAAGATCCACTATATTAAGTTATCAATTTTTTACATATACTGAAGGAAGATTATCTTTATGTCTCACTTATTCTCACATATTCTCACATATTCGTAATTATATTCACAATATATTACACAGTTTCGTTTTAAGTTGACAACATATGCTATACACTGACACCCATTCCATTTGTAGTTAGGTACCCTATCGTAACTTTCAACAATATTTTGTTAAGTCTTACTCTCCTATTCAAGCATTTATTAGGGCAATTTTATAGTTTTCATAGTTTTTATATTTCAGCGCATTTTTTGAAGTTTTGATTCAACCGGGGAGAGGGGCGGGGGGGGGGGGCTGGAGGGCTTTTAAAGCGTTAAAAAAAAGAGCATCAAGGTTTTAGGAACCCTCGGGATTAGTGACAATTGATATTGTATCGCCTGGCTGGAATGCTCCCTAGGGAGTGGAGAATATACTCACATTTTATGCGGGGAAAGCCGGAATCCGATAACCGGGGTAATAATATATCTCTATTAAGCGCTATATAAACGAAGAATATTATTATTAGTAGTACCATCATTATCATATAACAGTTATTGCAACTAAGAAGTGAAAGAGTTAAAACAGAATGATAAGAATAGTGATTATAGTACTTAACCTTGGTTTTAGATAAAAACGCTTTATAATATTTAAACCAACGTTGCCGTCCAAATAGATTTTCTCGTTTGCGTCGTGTGACGTTTTCTGTGGTGAATTGAGTTTGAGTTTCTTTTAGTAATTATTTGATATAGGCACCGTCAAATGTATTGTTATTCTGTTATTCTGTTTCTTAACCCAGCGTATAACCGAGCGTATAATCTACAGAAATTATAACTTGGAGGAAAGTTGGAGAAACGTATTTAAAAGTACTGCTCACCTGTAATAATTATAATTTAAGAAGGTTATATCGTAGAATGTTCATTGTTTATATTTTTCTTCATTTTTTCCCCTTCTATTTGATCGTCTTTGAAATGTGAGCAAAGTAGCAAAGAAAGTCATGCCATTGTGAACAATAAAAAGTTCATCAGACAAACATGAAATGAAGTTTTTAGTCAGTTCTTTCTTTTGGTTGAATTGTTATAGTCGTGTGATTGAGGATAGCAGAAATGAGATGAAAAATTAAGATAACACGATCGCAAAGAATTTCGAAAAAATACTTTGAGGATAATCAAACACCCTTGTCTTCTCTCCGCGGCCCCGCTGGAAGGTCCAAACATTGAATGACATAATTACGTAATCCGAAATTGAATTATATGGGATATAAAATAGGGCATTGAAATTGTCTTTGAGTTGATTTCTCGAAAGTCTGTGCTATCGTGTCATATACATAATGTACCAATATTACCAGACCTTTATAGAATTGAGATAGAACGGCCGATCAAGAAATATAATCTAGCATTTGTCAAGAGCCAGGGGAAGAGGAGGGGGAAGGGGTGGGGGGGGGGAGCATAGAACCTCCATTCATGGATTTGGAGGGGGAAAACATCGGAGTTATTAATATTGCCACAGTGTGGACCGTCATCATTCGGTGGGCGAATGTGGGCCTATTTATATCGCTCAATTCGACAGCAGATACCGTAACCTCCTTTCCAAAAGAAGGACGAATTCATTAAAAATACAACAAGCGTGCGATATGTCCGCCCACTTATCCAAATACGTGTATTTCACACAAGGCTTTAGCGTAGCCATCAAAGTATTTTTTTAAAAACACTTTAAAAATAATAAATACGTCTGTCGTTACATTTCAGAGTTTCACAGTCTGTAGTCATTTTTAGGATTGTCATATTCGTATGCTTATAATTACAATATATATACATCATCGTCCTGCCTTACCTTGGCTTTCTTTCTCATCCAAATTCAATTCAAAAATGTTTTTTATTATAGCACAAACATGGTTCATACAAATTCAATTTTACATGAAAGACAGCCATGGCTGGAATATTCATGTTTACATGTTAGGCAGTTAGGCACAATAAATAACACTTTTGGTTTTGGTTCATCGGTGCATTTGTCTTGCACGAGGAAGAAAGAGAGAGAAATAGGGAAAGGTGGTGAAGGTGGTAGAGAGAGAGAGAGACAGACAGACAGACAGGTAGAGAGATAGACAGAGAGAGAGAGGGAGAGAGAGAGAGAGAGAGAGAGACAGACAGGTCGAGAGATAGACATAGAGAGAGATGGAAGTACATGTAGTTAGGAGAGAAAAGAAAGAAGTATTGAGAAAAGCACAAGCTTACACTTCTGATCCACATGCAGAGAAAGAGAGACAGGGAGACAGACAGACATACAGACAGAGAGATAAAGAGAGAGGGAGAGAGAATGAACAAGTATGTACATTTCTTAATGAGAATGAGTGTTTTTTATAAAAAAATGTAATTTTATATACATTTCCAAAACAAATATGCTACTTCAACTTCAAATCTAATCTGAAAGTGATGTAGGGATAGGAACGATAACTTTATTCAAGCATAAAAATTGGTAGAAAATGCAACGAAATCTACCGCATCAATTTGAGTTTTCATATACTTTCATCACCACAATCAATAAATAGATCAACAATAATTATGACTTATGACTCGTCCAATATATATTTGCAAGCCTTCATTCACGTACAGAAAACTGTCATTGGTTATAGGGGTAATCATAACAATGTAGTTTAAGCTTCTAACAACCTTAAAACAAACCTTACAATCAGGGAGAATCAGTGATTATTCACACCACCGTTTCCGATCTTCGCCCAGTGATCTCGAGGCAGAAGATACCAAGAAACTGCGTGAATAATCACTTGGCTTGAGAAAGTCCACATGCAGGAGTTGATGAAAGCTTGCCTGCTTTAAAGGAGCTACACAAAGAAAAATTCACTAACAACTGATAACTAGAACAAATTACATATGGATGGAAAGATTTTCTCTTGAAAAACACGAATAATTTGCTGAGAAATCATAAATATATCATGGAAATGCGTAAAATGCAATTTTTCAAGACCCTTCTTAGACCCCCAAGCGCCCCCGAACGTAAGCCAAACACACGAGCGTAGCGAGCTCTGAATAGTGACGTCACACACTGGACAAACAGCTCGGTACCGGAGTCGGAGTCGGAGTCGTCATGTGACGTCATAAATATTGACGTTCTACTAAGGACCGCTGAAGGCAGAAAATCTGGATCTCAAAATTAACATTTTTGAGAGTTGATTACTGCGGGCCCCAAACATATTTTGAAGAGGAGAGTTGTTGTATTTGATCAGTAAGGCTTCCCCTTCGCAATGATATGAGTTTTGCATCAATTCAAAACACTTTTGATTCTTCGTGTGTCTACTTTAATAATTGCGGGCTTAATATTGTAAGGTTAGTAGTCGTCATCGTTTACTACGTGTTTACACGCATATAAGGAGGCGCGATTGCTCATGAAGTTGGTAGAGCAGTGGTCTCGTAATCCGTCGACCAGGGTTCGGAACCAAGTCGATGCGCTAGTGCCCTTTGGTAAGGCATTAATCCTCATTACCAGGTCCCTCGGAGAGGACCATAGACCGTCTGTCCTCTGGTTGCTTTCTAACAAGCATTTATGCTTTCTTAGCAGTCAGGTGAAATAATCACCACCACCACATTATGTCACTTTGTCTGTAATACAATACCCATCCCTATATCTAGGTCAACCTTATTTACAAGGTTCTCTTTAACAAAAATTATTGAAAAATGACCCAAAATCCCGCGAACCAAGAAAAACAATGCGTCAAATTAAAAAGTATACATGGACCCTCAATTCAACAACCAGACTTAAAAAATCTGACTAACTAACACCATGTTTCGTTATGACGCACCTAATGTTGACATAATCGAGGTATTTGAAAAGAACATCGATTTGTTCACACAAAGAATCGAAAAGTGAAAACAAACGGAAATAATTTGACACGACATCGACAATCGAAGGTCGGTTTAGATAAGATAACAGGCCAGCTCAACCAGCTCAATGCCTAGATTTTTATTTGTTTATTTCCTTCTATTCAACAGGTAAACATTTTATTCATTTACATGTATCTGATGTCCTTAAACTATGCACCACAAGCAAATGAGACAGCTTTGAAATTATTAGTATTTTGCATGATTTAGGGGTAACTTTCAGCCGAATTTAATCCGAGACTGAATAGGAGTCTACCTCCTTTTTTCTCCTGAATCATTTCCTACTGTATACCTTTATTTTAAATTTATCATCATCATTATCATAACCATCTTTTTCTTTCTCCCCCCCCCCCCCCTCTTCCTCCTCCGCCTCCTCCTTCACCTTCTCCTTTTTGTCCTCCTTCTTTTTTCTTCTTCTTCTTCTTTTTTTTAACCTCCTTTTCCTTCTTCTTTTTTACCTTCTTCTTCCATATCTTCTTCATTATCTTCTTCTTCCTCTTCATTATCTCCTTCATTATCTTCTTCTTTTTCTCCTTCTTTTTCCCCTTCTTCTTCCTCTCCTTCTTTTTTTCCCTCCTCTTTCTTCTTCTTCTTCATTATCTCCTTCATTATCTTCTTCTTCTTCTCCTTCTTTTCCCCCTTCTTCTTCCTCTCCTTCTTTTTGTCCTCCTTCTTTTTCTTCTACTTTTTCTTCTTTTTCTTCTTCTTCTTCTTCTTCTCCTTCATTATTATATCTTCTTCATTATCTTCGTCATTATCTTCTTCTTCTTCTTCTTCTTCTTCTTCGTTATCTTCTTCTTCTTCTTCTCTTCTTCCTTCTCCTTCTTCCATTTCTTCTTCTTCTTCTTCTTCTTCTCTTTTTCCTTCTCCCATATCTTCATCTCGTCGTGTCTAACTGTGTGTCTCTCCCCAACTCTCCAACGTTCTCACTTTAAACTTGACGTTGTGCCTTTCATCTAAAGAAAATCAAACTAAATTTAAAATATGTCGCATCCATTAAAACATATCAAAACAGTATATCTATCACAGTTCAATGTCAAATCAATTTGATGACAAATCGACCCAATTTCGATGACTACGACTATGATTCATCACGGTAAAGCCCCATGATGGCAAAAACAAAATATTTCAGCAATGTTTGTTGCGTCATGAAAACGAATGCCGGAACTTTCGGCTTAGATCGGACTCAAGTGGTCATGTGATTAATTCTTCGCTGCAAGGTGGGTGTGTGTGTGTGTGTGTGCATGCGTGAAACTGTGGCCCAATCGGAAATCCGCTATTTATTTCAAACAGGTCTTCATTAATCTGTGATATGCTTCTTTCACCAGTATTAATTCAATCCAAATACTCTCCACTCTTTTAAGAGTGCAGGCGTTCGGGATAGCTCCGTTCTGGTGTGAATTTGGAGTAGTTTCAACTATGTTTTCGAATGAAGACAGACACTAAAGAAAAATCAAGGAATGGAGGGGAGGGGGAGAAGAAGAATAAAATAAGAAGCTGAAGAGTCAGAACGGAAGAGAAAGGGGGAAAGGAATACCCAGGGGGGCAATAATGAGAACATGAAAATAAATATAAATGAACAGGATATTTGGCGAGACAAAATAGATCAACAATAACATTGTCAATGAACTGTGGTAAATTGATATATTCTAATGTCCGAAAATACGATATTTGAACACAAATATTTATTTATGCACCACACGTGGCTTGCATTTACTCGCTAAATTTCTCCCGTGGGTTCAGTCCACAAGGACGAATAATGTTATGGTTATTTATCAGTTCTCAGTAAATGTCATTTCAACAATGAATAATATCAAGCGTTTAGAAATGATAATAATGCAAATGGTGGCGTAGTGGAGTCCAGTTAATGAAGATATAATATTCAGCTCTGTGAAATGCGAGGGACAAAAGCGACGAGCGGGATTATGGGAGAGGCTTGTATCATCTTATTTCACATTCCTTCTTTATTTCTTTCTTTGTACCTCTTTCTCCTTCTCTTTCGCAGTCCCGTCCCCTATTTCACCCTTTGAGACCAAACGAGTAATTGGCTATGAAAAGTAGATGAAATGGTGAATTAATGGGAAATAGACTAATTTGGTTTTAACGAATGCTACAAGTGGAATTTGGTAAAACGGTAAATCATGAAATAGCGAGTGTCTCCTGTATGAATAAATAAGTGTTTCATAATTAGTGTGATCGGTTAGCCAAAACCTTCTTCAACACTATTCTTGGAAACCTTAAAACCAAACCGCCACAACATGCATATTCATCGCTTGGTTTAGGAAAAGACATGAAGTGTAAACAAAATAGTCTTATTAAAACGTATGAGCAGGTTTTACAGATGTATCCTCTTATTTCAAATATGAGGGGATTTGAAGAGCAATCCTTATGTTCAGAGAACATTTTCTACGATGATGTTCAAATTATGCATTTCAGAAATAATCCGGAACCATCAAATAAAAAAGCTGTTATTGATTTCATAAACTATAGTTTAACGTACTTTGCTTTATAACACATGATCATGAAAATGATAGGGTCAGGGTATATTATTATGAGGCAATACTAGTGGCTGAGAAATGAGGGGGATATAATCACAACTTTTCTCGCGAACTTTTCTAACTTTTTTTAAAAACAAGATATTATAATTGGAGCGCGGTGCGGAATGCCATCATCGTTGTTGAAATGACGTTCAGGACGTCCTACACAAAACTAGGAAATGGACGAGGAAATGTTGCAAAAACACAAATCGATACAACTTACAAATTGTTAGTCAAGGCACCCATTCATTGCCAGTAATGCAATCATCGCACGGGACTTTGTAACAAGCTGAAAGCGACACCGCGGAATATTCAACCCGAAGTACAAGCGTGGGCGCGAACTAAAATTGGATAATTTTAAATCAACCTCTCAAAATCCCATCGTTGTCTTAGTGTTGTCTGCGCCGCCCGGGCCGATCGAGGGCAGAGAGTCAGTTCGGGTTCTCGGGAATACTTCAGCTTCAGTCGTTCGTCAGCTCAGAGAAGCAACATCGCTGCAACTCCCACTTCTTTCAGGGTTGATTCATACAGTGATCGAACAGTTGTCAAAGAAACAGAAATCATGAATTGGAATTGTTTCAGTCTGTTGTGTTGGATCTTCTTGCAGCTATTGACTGAGTATTCGTTTGTAAAAAGCGAGGTAAGCTCAAGACTTTGATGTCCAAGATATTAATCATACATTTTATTATTTTCTCCAGGTATTTTCTTATGTTATGGTATCTTTTTCAATAATCGAAACTTTAAAATTACGTTAATGCTTGACTTTGTTTAATATATTGTGTATTTGACTTACAAACGAACTGTAAAGTTTTATTTCACAGGAACGAGTCAAATTGATAAGTATTGAAGTATGGATATACCAAACATGTTTACCAATGATAGGCGAGAGAGAGTGAGGGGGGGGGGGGGATGAAGAAAGGGGAGGGGAGGGAAAGTGCTTATGAACAGTATAATGATCATAATTTTGCATATTCAATTGACAATCATCTATCCTCTGAAGAAGAAATGGTTCAAAGTTCCTAGTTAATGTTAATAATATTGCGCCCAGTTTGCCGTAAAAGGGCTACAAGAAACAATTATTATTACCAGTATAATTATTACGAACGTACAGCTCTGCTACATCAAAGTTCTTTTAGGTTTATTAAGATTGTAAATCGCAGCAACTGAATTTTATTCAAAATCCCTTTTATATGCAGTGTCAAAACTAATTGCATCGAACTGTTATTGAAGAAACGCAATTTTGAATGCCTCGATTTTCGTCTCATAATATTTCAATCAAAATCGATTACCCCTAAGTAATTGGCTTTGCTGTTTACACGTTAATAATGACGTCAGCAAAACTCGGTATAGTAAGTAATGCAACATATTGAAGAGTTGATGAAGTTTATCACGATGTCCCTTTTGATAAGATATTGCTTGTTATCTCATAAAATCTTGCGTGTATTCAGTTTCGATGACATTGGTCATACATGATCCGTTTTAAGTGAAGCAAATTTCTGTCGAAACTGAAATGTGTCTGTTCTCGTACGTATTATAGATGACATATTGTTGATCCATCAGTTTGTGTACACCCATTAGTCTTCAAATAATAGTGATTTAATTGCGCATAATATTTTACCATGCAGAGTCTGGGCCTTAATGTTTTTCTGCCAAAGAATCTGGAAAATACATATATCATGAACATGGTTTTGTCTAAATGTCATAGAATGTGGATCATCATTAGTATTCGCAGAAGATGTCAATGATACTAATTAATAGGAAATTATTAATGATATACTGTCTTCAAAATTTGGATCTGCCAGACGCGGCAATCATAGTATTTTTTCTTCAAAATAATGTACTGAAAATTTTGTTTTCATAATCATAACAGTATTATATTCCCATTATAAATGAAATTAAGTGGGAGAAGTAACATTTTTGTCTTTCTTAACCTTAACTCTGGTGTCGAGAAATGAAGAAAGAAATCTTATTTTTATACGCTGATGTAATACATAATATTATTGATACACAAAAATACTATGATTGTGTATCAATAATATTTATCATTGTATATTTCATAATGCTGCAATTTATTGCCTGCGTATAGTGTATTATTGACGGACTCAATATGGCTTGGTGAAAACGCAAAAGTGCAGTAACTATATCATTGTATTATTTTGACTCTCTCTGTTCGCAAAGTTCACTTGTTTGATCCAACACGCAGATATCCTACATCGCATCAAGATAAAAAAAAAATACACTCAACATAATAACAGAACAAAAACTTGTCCAAATGTGTTGCCTTGGAAAACATGATTCCGCGGGAAGCCTAGTTCATATTTACGAACTAATCAATTTGACTCGCTGTTATCCTCCTTATCTCTCCGGATCGTGGTTGCTATGGTGATTCGAATCGACATCTAACCTTCGAGAAACAATGTAAATTTAGTCAGCCAAAACAAAACAAAATAAAAAGAGGAAATATTGGTTTGAATTATTGTTTGCAAAATCCTTGAATATTATGTTGCAAATTCGATTAAGGATCTGAACATAATCTTAAGTCTTCAAAAATCGTTTACCCTGGATGTTTTTTAAAGGAATAAGGGCGCTGTTATGAATATGATTTTTGCGTTCTCTGTGTAGATGGATAATTCATTAAAGAAGTTAAAGTAGGATATAATTTTTTTTTAATTATAAAAAATGACTTATGTATTTCAATCTTTTTGTACAACGCTTCTTGATGTTAAAGGCACGTCGATCAGGTAAAACTTTGCTTTCTTCGGGTTTTTTGCGAGAAAAAAATTGTCATTACAACGGTCTCGCATCATACAAAGTTAAAGCAGCAGTTTCAAAATCAATCCTCAATTAGAAAGTGTTAACCAGTGCAAAAGCGTGTGAATTTTGATCGTTGTAAATGTTTGAACTACTATACAGACGCACTTCGCGATGGCATATGCACTTATGCCTATATTATAGCATGAATTCCGCATTTAAACCTTCAAAAGTTTTTTTTATCCCTTCGAATCTCTGCGTAATCTTATCTCAGAATGTCATTCATCGGTTTGAAACAGATGGTTCAATTCCGTACGTGTCTCACGATCATTTGGCAAGCATTTAGGCAACATCAAATTCAATTTGTTTTAGAAAGAGAAAAATAGACTGTCCTGTTTAGTTGTTTTACCATTGTTTATTTCACATGCCATGCGTTGCAAGGGACAGTTATGATCTGTTCATTGATTTATTGATTTTAAGTTTTGTTAATGTCGAGTCAAGGTATGTCGATGTCAAGACCAGTTTTGGAAACGCCCCCCTCTCAAAAAAATGAAATGGAAGCTCTTATTATACCAATCATTTAAAAGACTATGTTTTGACTAATACGTGATGATAAAACATTTGCCGGGAACCGCCTACTAATTGATATATTTTGGTAAATTATCATATCGATCCAGCCTGGATAGATATCGCGAATGCACTTCAACATTGAACATTTGGTCATATATTTCTCTTTTTTTTTTCCTCGAATTTAGGTTGAAGTATGGCCATCTAAACCTCTGAAGGCAATATAATTGAACAATATTGAATGGATATTTAGCCCCCAAAACCCTCGAACCGCAATTTTACCACTACCGGTCTATATCTTTAAGCATTTAGGGCACATTATAATAAGATATTAGGTTTGTTCATTATAACTCTATCTCTTTCTTCATAATTGTTCAGAAAATTTATTGTGCAGGGATCAAACATAATTCCGATGAGCATACACTTTCGATACGAGCACATGTAGATCTACCAAAGATTGACTTTATTTCAATGGACCATATTCGTAATTTCCTCAAATTTAATGCATAAATATTTGTTAAGTACCATTATGTTACAAACTATTTCATTCAACTGGTGCAAATTATTGTTTTCAATAGTCAGAATGCAAACTACATACATTAATTGTTGCTAGTTAGGACAAACATTATGGCTTCCCCTCCCTAACAACGTAAATGCAATCCGCATTCTGACTATTGAAAATAATAATTTGTTCCAGGTGAAATAGTTTGTAACGAGGCACTTAAAAAAAGATTTATACATTAAATCTGATTACATTATGGACATGGACCATTTTTTCAATGGGATCACTCTTCTAATGCCTTTTAATGAAAAGGACTTCCCTTGATTTTACCATTTTTCATATAATCATACAAAATGTGATTCCTACTTTATCTTTGTTAGGGAATTGTATGAACTCGAGATATTGAAATGTGCGTGATTCTGTTTTTTTTCTTCAAAGATAAGAGCTTGTTAATTCGAATGTGAAAAATAGCTTTTCAATTTTAAAACCGAACTTGATGATGATGATGATGATGATGAAGATTTTAACTGGAACTATAATGCTTTGACACTGGAGGACTAGCATATTCTCACTTGCATTGCCTTTTTAAATGGCTCACAGACACATATCTGTTTCTATAATATTAATAATTGCAATTTGGTAGGGATATCCGGGTTTGAAAGTTATAGGAATAAGTTCAATATTGTCTAGAGAATATCGGAAATACGATGAAACTAGGTCAATATTGATGAACATAACTCCTTTGGGTGTACTCATTTTGGTAAACTGAAATATCCTGTTTGAAGAGAGACTAAAGTTATGATTTACAAGTTAGGCGCAATTCCACAAAATTTGTATTGTAATTAATATACTTCCGGGAAAAAAGGGGAGACTGCCCAAATATGCATGGATTAACGTAAGGCTTTAAACTTTGCAATGCAATTCATTCTCACGTATGAAAACAATCGCAAGTACTTTCGAAAAATTGACCGAAGGCAATTTCAATAGCCTTGTACATCTCTTTTGAAATGCGTGAACATATGGGATATACATACAGGGTGTTCCGTTTTTACCGGTCCTTATTTGGATTTTCGAAAGTAATGTCCGTATTGAAAACCCTCGATCTAAATCGAGTAACTACATGACTTTGTAGTCTTCGATTATTATTATATTTATTAGACACACACAAAAGGACAAGGAAATTTGAAAATTTGACCGATTGACATTTCGTTCCGTTGAGGGGAGGGTAAGGTCAACTTTTTTAGGTCATCTATTAGCCTTTTTTTTTTTTTTTTTTAATTATTAAAAAAAAAAAAGGGGGGGGGGTTCCTCCAAAACACACACACATAACAAAAAATGAAGGGGGGGGGTTAACCCCAAATCTACTGCTGCTACTGCTGCTACTACGATTGCTACTGCTACTACTATACTACTACTATTATTACTACTGAACGAAATAGTGAATACATTTATGAAGCGCTTAATACATGAGTTTCCAAGCGCTTTACACGAAATGTGTCAAAAACAAACGAAAGTAAAATAAAAGTGTAAAAATAGTATTACATTAACACAAGGAATTGGTCATCATAAATGAAATTTACGAATTTTAAACTCGTCAACTGCATTTACAAACTATGTAACAAAATAATATAAGACAAAATACACGTCACACAACTTATAAATCATGGTTCGCACAGTATTGACCTTGTGCCATTTAAAATCGTCTGTCAATCCTCGCTTCCAAATTCAATTTTTGAAGAGGATGAATTATGATGAAACAAAAGAAGGAACGTTCTAATTGAATCATCGTTATTCGACGACCTCCCAGGGAGAAGTACAATGAATTTTCGTCGAAGTCCGTCTGGACTATAGAACTAGTTTCCTTCTAAAGTATTATATTAATATATTTACATGAACAATCTACGCTTGAGGTAGAACTGCTGATTCTTCCCCTGCTGCTTTTCAAATCACAGTGACCAGGGAACTGTTTGGTTACTATCCGCTTTAAACTTCTTGTTTATTGAATTTGATACATTTTCTTTCAGACAAAAAAATATTCTACGGCGTGGTGATATAGAAAGGGCTATACATTTGAGATATTCACAGTGTTTTTCTTATTTTAAACAAAATGGACAATTATTCAATTCACAGTGACCAGGGAACTGTTTGGTTACTGTCAGCTTTAAACTTCTTGTATTATTGAATTTGATACATTTTCTTTCAGACAAAAAAAAATTCTACGGCGTGATGATATAGAAAGGGCTATACATTTTAGATATTCACAGTGTTTTTCTTATTTTATACAAATTGGACACTTATTCAATTTGAACGCAAAGTCTAATTGAAACATCAACTCAAAGACATTGCCTTAGATTGGTTTTTCGAAAGTCTCTACGATCGTTTGTTATTTGTCCGTCTTTTTAACAAATCACCTCAAAAGTAACATCTTGTTTGTTGTATTTGTTTATTCTAACATGCAGGAACTCCGTTTGTTCCGATTACACATGGCCCTGAAATTCACCATTCTGTTTTTTGTAACCAATTTTTTACAATTACTCAAATCGTTAGAAAAGTGCCAACAGTTCACTCCAGAAACATGTTAATAATAGCATTTTTATGTCATCAAATTCCAATGGATATCAATTTCACATCCTGTTTGCTTACCAGCTAGGAGTTGTCTTGGTTTTTATTTTGTGTTTTCCGCAAACAATGTAAGAGCTTGTTGTTGTTGCTCCTTTGATAAAAGAAACTGAGAAAGGAAATAGCGAGCTTTCTGATTTAATCTCGATTTCGTTGAAAAACTGCAGTCGCAAAACACACAGACTTTCCCTTAGGTTTCTATTGATAGAAATATGTAAAGACAGTTTATCAGCCTTATTGGAAATATTATTGGTTACACACATTTTATCCTGTCATGTTACATAAAATAAAGTTTATTTTACATTTAATATAATTCCGAAGTGACGCGAATATAATCGGTACTTTAATTTCAGTGCATTAACATTGGCATGTCCATGAACGTCTGTGTATGTTAAGCAATTATGACAGAGTGAAAGAAACATGTATAGGCCTAAATGCCGCTCCAAAGTTTGATTAAATTACGTTTGATATCGATAGGGAAAACTTAACCTGTTAATTTTTGAATTTCTAAAGCATTAAATCCGAAAATCATATCATCATAACTATAGGACAAATACACACAAATTAAATGTGTTCGTCTTCATTTTAATTATTATCGACATATTATTTCTTTCATTGGTGACTTTTTCACATTGTATTCTCCAAAGTTTAAAATAGCTTATAATGGACACTAAATTTTCGTAAAAGTCACTTTCACTGTTATAATTTGTAAAAATACGGGTAACATACCCTTGGCTCAGCATGGCAATAACAACGAATATTTAATTACAAGAAACAGGGAAACCTTTATACCAACAATCGAATTATCATACGAATCGTGAGGCCCAGTGGCGCAGCTATAGGTGGACATGGGGGGGGGGGGGGGGCTAACAGCGAGAAAAGAGATACGGGGAAAGGGAGAAGGGGGAAGGGGGTGGAAAAGAAGAGGCCTGGTGTATCTCCAGCACCCTCCAACTAATCAGAAAGTGCATTTCATAATCATATTCAAGGTAAGACCCGTTCTGCCCCCTTCCTATCGTGCGAGTGCCCCTCAATGCCAATGGGTGAACCTACGCTAGCCACTGTGACGTCATGAACTATTTTAAAACACTTAAATTCGCAATTTGAAATAAAATATATAAAGTTGCCGAATGTAAATTTTTAACAGAGGATAAGGGGGAGGGGTACACTAAATCATTCGTGTTTCTCATATAAACTTTTATTAATACTATTGGTTGAACAGATAGCATCTTTAACGATTGTTTGGTCCATACTTTTTTGAGCTAGAAATGTTAATCACATCTTTTGCTTGCGCCCCTAACAGATCCCAGCTTCATTGCTGTATGGACTGAAAGATGTGCACACGATCGAGGATCTCATGAAAGTGGTATATATACGACCAAACCAAGGTATTTACCAACCCCCGGCGCCCCCGCCCCCCTTCTTCCACCCCCTCTCTCTCTCTCTCTCTCTCTCTCTTTCTCTCTCTCTTTGTCTATCTCTTCTCTCCTTTTAATGATTTCTCTTTGTCTTTCTTCTCTCTGTCTTTTCAATTGATATAATATTGCGTATTATCATGATGTTTAATTTCATCTCGCTCTATCTCTCTGTGTCTGTCTGTCTGTCTGTCTCTTTCTCACTACCCCCCCCCCTCTCTCATGATTCCCCGTTTCTTCCTTACATTGTCTTGTTCATGTGTCTTTTCATTGTACTATTGTGATTTATATGATAATTGGTGTATTATTATGATAATTAATTCTCCATATCTTTGACTATCTTTCTCTATTCAATCTCACCTCTCTCTCTCTATCTCTCTCTCCCGTATTTTCTTCCCTCTCACTTTCTGCTCTTTGTATTTGTGCATCTTTAATATTTTTCAAAACAATTTTTCATTGAGTCATTAATATGTTGTGGTAAATTTTTTGTGGATTTTAACCGAATTTTGACATAGATTTTTTGTTTAATCTCCACTCGGATATCCCGTTCTGATACGAATCATTTCTACAATATTCTTGTCTAAGAATAATAAAAGGAGATCAAATGACATACATGTATACACAACCAATTTATGTAAAAAGTTATAGGTATTTTATCTACCATTTCCCCCTCCATCTTCCCTTATGCAAATATATTATTTCATCTACATCAGCCAAGGGATTCACAGGGAGCTCATCGGTCGATAGACGAATACCACCGAAAATGGTTCCGATCATCTCTCGGCAATCTTCCGAAGAGTCCGAAGAGGAAACTGATGGGGCAGCTACTACAGGAGCACACAAACCGTCCGGTAAATTAATAACACTGAGACAGTTAGGAGTGTATTAGTATCAATAGTCGCGTATCCATAAATGTAGGAGCGGGGGGGGGGGGGGCGCAGATCGGGGAGGGGGCTGAACAAAGGGGATGAATGTATACAAAATGTACCATAAACCTAAAATATTTGTATTGACTGTGCTTCAAATGGGGCGAGTGCGAGGGCGGGGGGGGGGGGGGGGTTTCCTGGATATGCCGCCGATATGAGAAGATGTAATAGTTAACGCAATAATAACAGAGTATAATAGTAGCAGAAGGGTAATATTGTGTAGTCGCCCTTCGATATTGGATTGTATAATGAAGATCGTCTACATTCAAGTGTTTCTTCATAACCAGCAGCAGGGAAGATGTACATACACTAATAATTTAAAGAAAGCAATATATCTTTTTTTGTTGTTATATAATAATACAATGATTTATTTTCATATGAAATAGCTCTGCTGAGATTTCATGGAATGGATGGCCCAGCCAGTCTACAAATGACATCAAGTAAGTTACCTTACCATCTTATGTTACACGATTGCAAAAGTTAAAAAAAAAAAAAAAAAATCGTGCAATTTTTAAACTTTTATTGTATTGCCTATAAAATAATGTAGACAAATTGTCAAATTACGTCATTATTACGTCATTTTCATGTTCGTATATTTCAATTAGTGACGCACGGGGCTATTGAAACTTGCCTAAGATTGATTTCTTGAAAGTCTTTACCATTATGTTATGACATCATTATTTTGCTTTGTCGTCAAACAAATATAAATAACAGACGACTTGAAAATAATTGCTGAAGAATGTACTAGAGAGAAAGAGAGAGAGAGAGAGAGAGAGAGAGAGAGAGATAGATAAAAGGGGAAGGGGTGGGAGTGAGAGAGTGGGGGTCGCGTTGGTACATTTTATACAAATATTTAATTTACCCAATATACCTTGATAAATATATCACTGAAAGGAAAAGATAACAAATGAAGAAAATATTCAGAAAAGCAAGAGCAAAACCATCACTCATAAACACAATGAAAAGAAGCAAAATGTAATATGTTGGTCACATAATACAAAAAGGGTAATCTAGGAAAAACTATATTAACAAGGATGATTGAAGACAAGAGCAGGGGAAGGCTACACCTTACGTATATATATTTGCAAAGCCTGAACAAATTAATGGGCAACGAGAAATGAAATCCGCAATACAAGCTTTTTAAGAATAGCAGATAACAGACAGAAATGGAGGGCCATGACCGCCGACGTCTGCAACAGACCTGGCACTTGATGATGATGATGATGATATCTGAAACCGTATTAGGCTACATGTTGGGGAAGAAAACAAAAAAACAGTTCATGACGTCACAGTTTAAAATAGGCTCACATGCAAATAGAATAAAGGAGATGATGCATGGTCTTGTCATAGTGACGTCATAGAGATGTAATAAGATAGGGAGCGGAGGAGGCAGAGAAAGAAACAAAGAGTTGCCCACCAACAACAACAACCAAAGACCAACAAAAACTAAAAAAGATGGGAGAGTGGGCATGCATGTAGAGAAAAATAGAGAGCAAAATGAGTGGGTGATTAATGACGCGACGATGCATTACAGAAAGAATATAGGCCAAATAAAAACCAGATTCCTTTATAATCATTAATCATTTAAGGGATGATAATATCTCGTTCATAATATTGATTATTTGACGCGGTTATATTCTTTTGACCCCTCCCACGAATCCCCAACCACGGTCTGGCTGATAAACTATTCATGCCAGTCTCGCACCATGCATGTCTAGTCGTTGAATATCAAGATGCCGCGAGAAAGAAAGAAAAAAACAGCTAAGAGGGACACGGACAGATATAAATCATCTAAATATACTGTTCCATTGAGAGTTTGTTTTTGTTTTTGTTTTTATGTGTCGGGGGCACATTATTTGGAGATCGAAAGCCGCGAGGTACCATTCATTAAACACATAACAGGAGTTATTCATCCCCTCTACTAGTGGAATCCGACGGTGTTTTGCCGAAGCTTTTTTCCCACTTTGAGATTTGTAATATAATTTCGAACAACATTTAAAAGATACGTAAGAAGGTAGTAATTGCCCGGATGCAGATTGTCTTCAAGTGTCAGGGGTGATAATATTTCGGTAAGAAATAATCCTAAGATACTTGTCCAATGATATTTGTCCGGGAATATATATAATACATGTAGGTCTGGGTGCAGTTGTCCTAAAGTTAGGGTAAATCGTCCGGATGGCAATTCTCTAGGGCGTAGTACCCAGGGATAGTTGTCTGGGTCGGGGTGGATGTCCGGATAATTCTGTTTTAGGGACCTTTACTTGCCAGGGCGTTAATAATATTATTGTGTAGAACATGTTTGTCCGGCAAGCAATGTCCGGGAGAGTACTTGTCTAAGGGGAAAGTTTGTACTCAGAGTTGTATGAGCTGCGCAGTGGGGGTGCATTAATCGAGGGGCTATTGATTTGACGCAGGGGAGGGGAAGAGGGGGGGGGGGGAGGAGGAGGGGGGGAGGGGGCGATAGATAGAACGGAAAAAAAGGGGAAGCGATGAAGAGAACTTGAAATGACTCCTTTCACATCTTATCATTACACGACGCCCTTCTTCCCTCAAACTTTTTTTCACAAAATAATAGTACGATAGGACTTCTTAATTGTTAAGTGCCCCTCATAACACCATTGCCCCGCCCCTTCCGTGGTTGGACCCACCGTATACGCCACTGGTGTAGTTAACCTGAAGTAATAATCGTTCGGGCTGTAGTTGTCCAGAGGGCGCATGTCCAGATTCAAAGGGATTTTTTTTTCGGGAAACGGTCGAAATGCATGCATCCCCCATAAAAAAAAAATCAACAGGTTCAACCCCCTCACGCACTTCGTAGCCCACTCCCAACAAAATGCTATTACACTACAACAAACAAACGATATTGCAAGCGCAATTTTACTGGAAATATCACATCAATGCATTAATTTCACTCAATTTTTCTTATTATACTTCAGT
Organism: Strongylocentrotus droebachiensis; assembly: GCA_035222895.1. NCBI lineage: Eukaryota > Metazoa > Echinodermata > Echinoidea > Camarodonta > Strongylocentrotidae > Strongylocentrotus > Strongylocentrotus droebachiensis. The sequence goes on along the minus strand of JAVYIG010000412.1, from coordinate 60,088 downwards.
AGCTGAAATGCCGAGGTGTGAGCCGCGATCGACACTTCTAGCCACATCCGAGGTCATCGACGAAGGACTAACTGAGAACGAGGTTGAGTACGCTATCTACTGGCCTCCATGTATCACAGTTAACCGGTGCGGAGGTTGCTGCTCCACTGAAATCCTGCAATGTGCTCCAAATATCACTAGAACAAGGGAAATGCAGGTATGATCAGGGGCGTTGTCTGGGGGGGGGGGGGCGCCGGGGATGTTTAACAAACTTTACTCAAAACGTTTAAACAAAAATAAGAGTTGTCACGTAGTCCTTGAATACGATTATTAACAACCATGGCTTGAAGGGCGGGGGAAGGGTCCAAGGCGAGTTTTTGAAGCTATCAGCAATTATAATGTCCATTATATGAATTAAAATCCATACGATGGTTTACCATTTTGACATTACTTTTTTTTTAAAGGGAATTCTTTCGGGTTTTTTTTAAATTGTATTTTATAATATTATTACCTTTTCATATTATTTATCTTTTTAAAGATTTTTTGCAGAAAGATTGATATTTACTTGGACGTCCTTTACTAGAAAAAGGTCCTTATCCCCTCTATCTAACTCTCTCTCACTCTCTCCAAAGCCACTTTCAATCTTTTAAGCCCCACTGCACTACTTATTAGCCACTTGCGCCCTGAATGCCTAATCGGTGCATGTTGGTCCCCCATGATCCCCTTTTTCTTATGTTGATTGAGAGCTCATTTGATGAGATAACCACCTGTCAGTGACCTTGCAGGGAGGTCTAATCCCCCGGGCCAAATTAGAACAGACGGGCTTTAAACATATTTTTAAAACAAAAAAAAATCTAGTTGTTATCTACTACAAATTGTAATTAATGTCTAGTGATTTTAATCATTTCTTCAATAGGTCTTACGCCTTACTGCTGATCAACAATCTACCCAAATTCAGCTGAGCGGACTTATTTCCATCTCTGTACGGGAAGACGAATCGTGTTCATGCGAATGTAGGATAAAGCCTCAGGACTGCCACCCCACCAGAGAGGTACTACACTACGCATTTTACCTTAAGTAAACCATCTTACATTGTGAATCGTCTACAATATGAATACATATATAGTAAATGTACTCAGTGATGATCGGGAAGAAAATACCTATAACGAGAGGTCACACGGAAAAGAGATACAGTGAACGATGTTGGATTTTTAAACCAATTTAAGAATTAGTTGCAACCTTGTTCCTGATTGGTCAATCCGTTTTCCTGAAATGAATATTTGTGAATCCGATGGCTTAGAGACGGTATTCCGTCTATATAAATTCAGATCATTAAGTACTATTCATCACACTAATTTCAACAAAATAATGAAACCATGAGAAAACATATTAAAAAACTTAACACTTTTAATTTTTTTCATACGTTTTCCTCAGGCAATTTTTAATCACCCAACTCAAAGTTATCAAGAAGTTTTTAAACCAGCATATATAGGAGAAAGCATAGTATATGATTACGCAATACTTTAACAAAGATAATTATAATGCTAAATATATTACTCATTGCGGATATAGTATCGAAAATAATATCGCTAATAATATCCCTTGTGACCATACATTGCGAGACAAACGAATGTCACTAGCGATATTTTTTTCGATAAGAAAATTATAGTTCAAACAGGTGTTCTTATTTTAATTTTTTCTAATGGATTTGAAGGAAACGTTTTAAACAAAAATGATTGACTTTGCTTTTGTTTGTGTGCGTTAACAGATCCATAGAAACTGTCAGTGTGAATGCGCTGTAGAGTATGAGTGCCCGGACGGAATGGTATGGGATGCTATACGATGTAACTGCGTCTGTAACATGCCAATACATGAAAGGTAAGTTTGTCTTTGTAATAATTAGGATAATAGTTTATCTTTTAGACGTTTTGGAAAAGATGTAAAGGCCCAAGCGACATATTAATATCAAACAATTCAAGTTGGAGAAACAAATATTACATATCAAATATGATTAGACTTTTGCATTTACAATGCGTATACCGTACCCCTCCCTCTCTCAAGCTTCCCACATATTCTCTATCCCTCTATCTCTCCCTCTCTCTCTATCCCCCTCTCTCTCTCTCCCTCTCTCCCTCTCTTTCACTCCCTACCCATTCTGTCCTGTCTCCCCCTCTCTCCCCACCCCTTCTTTCTCTCCCTCTCTCTTCCCCCAAAAATCAAAATGAATATCTAAAATTGTGCTAATTTTTAATTTCATTTATTGTTCTACAGAACGTGTAGAAGAAGAAAGCATTATTTCAATGAGGATATTTGTGGATGCCAATGTTTAGAAAGACTCGAAACAGGCTGCCGATCTCCATATGTATTTAATCCACAAACATGCAAGTAAGTGGATTAGATTTTATTTTATTTTATTTGAAGGGGCCATATAATAGCACATTGTACTAGTCGAGCCTAACCCCTTAAACAGCAAAGTATTTCGGTACCAATCAGTTAAGAAAACGTAACAAAACAAAATATTGAATTTACTTCTACAATCGATACTTTACGAAATAAGAATACTCAACAATCTTTATTGATATACAAACTGATAATGTAAAATATATTTTTCGTACATAATTATGCAGACTATTTAACTTGATATTTCATTCATGATTTGTTTAACATATAATATAGTCATCATGAGCCGATCTCTATCTTTTTTGTTAAATAAAAAATCCCAAGTGATAAAGAATAATATGAGTATTATTGATGTCAGGTATTGAAACACTTCTTTAGTATAGAGCTCGCTCATCCGGTTAGATTTTCACAAACCATGATTGTGTTTTTTGAAAGAAAAAAAATGCACGGTCATGTTTACTTTTGCGCAAAGCAACCGATTTTTTTTCTGGTTGGCGCAAAACCCTACATATATATACACAGAATGATCTATATTTGAAGATTTAAATGCTGTATCTAAAATGCTGACACATGAACGGTAGAAAAAAGGTCATTGCTCAGAAGAAATGACTAGTTTTATATTTATGATTTGAACTGGTTTAACGAATATTGATATTGGGTTTCTTTAAAGCTTATGTTGCATTCGATTAATACGCTATACGCATTTAATAACGCGTTTCTTCATTATTAATCAAGAAATTAATGGGAAGCGTCTTGAACTAATTTAATTTATTTCTCTATGTTGTTAATTAACAACGATGCATTTATTTTCCTGACACAATTTAGCGGGAAGTTTGAAGTTTAAAGTTTATTTATTCCACATTTACATAGAAACAAAAACAATTACATTTAAAAAACATTTTGTTTTTAATACAAGCGTATAAGAGTAGATTTCACACGCAAAAATATTAAAGATTTCAAATCAAGTATAATGTACGGAAAATAAGTACGAAGTTTCGAAATATATACCTCTACTAGTCTACTGAAATTACCCGTGACTATTATTTTACTGTATCCTTTTTTTTCTTCAGATGCCAGTCCAGAACGAGATCAAGAAGACAGCCATTTTCACCATCATCATCGTCATCGTATCCATGATCTATGAGCGTCACAAAAGACATTTCATCAATGATTTGAAATTGAATGGAGTCGCAGATCCCGGAGTTTTAAAAAAGAGGGACCCCTACACGTCATCTGGATCGAAAACAAGGATGAATCGGACATGGTGTCCCAGAAGTGCCAGAAGTCCAGCGTTTCCAGTTGACCACTAGTTTCATCATGTTCATGGCAAAAACACTTAAACGTAAACACTGAAGAAAATATTACATAGGCATAATATAAATACCAACTAATTCAATTTCATTAGTCGAGTATTTTGTACTATGGTCTCAAAGTAGGAGTATACACCAAGCATTAGTTGTTGCTGATATACAGCTTTAGTGATATGATTCGCTGTTCACCAATATGATATGCCAAAAATAGGATGAATTTGTTCAGCGTGCAGAAAATGTCAAAACTGAAATGTGAATTATTTATAACTAAATATTCAGTCGTCATGATCATAGTGAATGTGGTACTAGTAGGAAATAATATATTGTACTATATTGTGTAAATAAATTTTATCATGATCATTTCATATTTGTAGAAATATATACCTCTGTATCATGTGTATTATATTTAACATCGACGTTACTTACTTTAATGAATGAAATATGATAATAGTCTAGAGCGTCATTTTTATTTCAAATACCCTACAAGATTTTTGTATCTACAATGTCTTATTATGTCTATATAACTCTATATTTTACCAAGAATCCAGCGTCTATCACAGTCACTGTATATATTTGTACGATGTTGATTATTATGCTGTTGGTCAGAATCACATAATAATTATTGCTTTTAACATGTTTAACAAGTATAGGAGACGTGATGGTTCAGTGGTAGAGCAATGGTCTCGTAACAGGGAGGTCCCGGTTTCGAAACCAATCGATGCGCTAGTGACCTTTCGAAATGCGTTAATCCTCATTACCAAGTCCCTCGGAGAAGACTTAACGCCGTCGGTCCCCTGGTTGCTAACCTACAAGCATACACATGCTTAATGATAAATCCCCATAGTTACTTTTGACGTAATTGCCCTTTGATATCATCTAAAAAGCAACTTTGTGTAATAAAAGCCTACAGGGACCCTTTTTTTTCTACCACTACGATGAAAGACAGTAGAGCCGGGAAGGGGCAGGGCACAATGTCAAACGTTTCATAAGAACGGATTTTTTTTTTAGAAATACAACCGTGCTCGTTTTCAAAGCTATTAAACGTCCTCTTTTCTAGGTTAAGGTAATCAACTGCCCTTCGTCCAAGAATAATTTATAACGATTCAGACTATGCATGAAGGCAACTGCGTTTACATTATTATATGTCACTCACGTTAAAAAGAAAAACTCGAAGAACATCCTTCATAATGTATCAATTACAATTTAGGGTATATAAATTATGTAACAATGTCTCAAAAATGTAATATATATCGCTTTGAGGTTATTCTTTGTAGGCGCCCCTTTTTCCAGAAAGTTCCCTTTTTTGTTGGTGCCACCTCCCCTGCCTTGATAAAATGGAATGAGAGAAAAAGCTGAAAAGATTATTATATGTCGTATGTGTCACAGTGTTACAAAATGTGATGTTAAACACTCCTTCGATTCAAGGGTGTCATTACCATTTATCTTCAACTTGCATAAATTATTTGTATTATATTTATTGTAAACACCTATGTATTCTATAAATTACAATCGAATTTACCGGTAACATTCTGCTTACAATATGGATGTGTGTTTTGAAGACAAAAAAATAACAATAAAAAAGTCATAAAATAATTATTAATTTTAGTATATTTTGTACATGTATGGCTATTTTACTGTTATATTTTAGGATATCATTTCATATATAGGAATTGTCTCCACAATTTCTAGTTTGAATCACTGAGGGGGGGGGGGCATTGCTTGCACATGAGGGGGCGGCACCGGTCTTCTGCTGTCGATGAAATACGAGGGAATAAGGCCAGAATAAGGCCACCTGCAGGAAGGGTATCTGTCGTCTCATCTTCTTTTCATGTTTCCGTCTATTCATATCACTCCGAATTATGCATTTCTTCGAAACCGTTGCAGCGCCATCTGGACATCAATGTTTTGGTGCTGATATGCCTATACTGTTATAGACGTACAGTTAAAGGGGAATTCCACTCTGATATTCAGTTCGTTTTAATAAAATCATACAAAATATAGAAACAAATCAGTAATAGTTTGAGCAACATCCGATAAAAAATAGGAAAGTTAGAATTTTTGAAGTTTTCAACAGTGAAACACAAATTGGCAACACTGTTGCCCATAGAACATAAAATTTCTTAAAGTTTTTAAACTTTCATTTTGTTAATTTATTTACGACGGAAAAGATAACTTTCATACATATTTTCAATATTTATTTTATTTTAGGGTGAATGTATGGTTGCTTTAAAAAAAAGGACAGAAAAAATGGGAGGGGAGCTCTTAAGATACGTCACAGTGTAAACACTTTGTGTTCGATCGATTGTACCTTTGACTTAAGCGTATTAATAATTAAGAAACATGAGATGAAATACAACAAATGTATAACAAATAATACAATTCTTACTTTCGAGTGCAGAAGAACTCTGTCAAACAACTATAAAGATAATAACTTGTACAGTTGAGATCTCCATCAAATCGAAGCGACAGCGTTCATCCAAGGCGTCATTCTTCTAGGAAGGACCGATAGAACAAGGACTTTAATAGTCATCAAGGGTTAAAAAGTTCTGTCTCTTACACTGATATATATTTGAGAGTTTCCGTAAACAACCAGCTCTGCTACTTCTCACAGACAACCCAGACCCAGAGCCATCTATACACAGAGTTTGGCCAACCCGGTTCGAGTTGGTCACGTCACATAAATGGCGACTACTGCTTTGTTGGGCAAGCACAAAACAAAAGAATATACGCCATGTTGTGACCCAGTGAAACCAAGTTGGCCAAACTCTCCTAACCAATGGCACTGCCCAGACCTAGAGTACCTACCTTTCTTCTTGCGCCATCTACGACAAGAAAGAAAAGGGGATTCCCCCACAGAACTGGAAACTGCGTGGTTATTTTTCCATTAAGATTCCCCGTTCGTAAACGTGTCACATCGGTGTACAGTTTCAGGCGATCAACATGATCACCCTCGCAGCTTCGTGTACCCTAGACCGAAAACTTCAGTCTCTCTAATCGTCGGTTGTTCCACTGAGACTACGTCTGGCTCCACTAGACCTCCGATTATGTCAGTTTTATTAAAGAAATGACCCAAATCAGATGGTTATTGCTGTCTACGTGTACCCGTGTCGTATGAGGTAAATGATGTTGGTATTTTGATGCTCTTTATTCTTGAAATATACATTAATTTGTATTTTTCTTTTCTCGTGTTTACATATTAATCTTCTTCTTCTTCCAGTGTAAGTGCTGCTTCTAGGTGATGAAGATAAACGCACTGGTTGTGCATTGTGTGTGTATATGTGGAGACTTTCTTCAAAGGCTTCAATTAACTCGCGATCGTGGGATCGGGAGCGTAACAAAGAATTTTCAAATCTACCTTCGTTCAGCTATATACTTACATATAGCCATGCATAGACGGGCAGATGAATTACGATAGTCGTGTAATTTATCCAGCTTGTTGATAGCAAGTCTAAGTGAAGTCTCGAGCTGCTTCAAAGTTTATGTAAATTATGTTGTTAAATTTCTGTATTTTGAAATGTATTTTGATGTGAAATGGTGATACACAGGTGTATTCATTCACCACTTGTAACTGTTGCGATCCTGGGAAAGTGGGTTGTTAAACTTAAAAGTCAGACAATTCTTGGGCGGGGCCGGGGCTCCATGTAGGGAGGCCAATACCAAAATCTAAAATCTTAATTAGGCATTTCCCAATGTTAGAACTAGTTTTAAAAGAAAGCAATTATCTTTACCTGGACAACTCACCCATCTGCCGACTCCAGAAGTGTCATAAAATAGGAGATATTTAGCTCAAAAGTTGGGGATTCCTTCTACATGTACGCTAATCCGTCCGTAAGAGCCTCGAAACACCTAAAATTTCATGGTCAATAAATTACGTTCAGAATTAGACAGGCCCGAGGGAATGAGCGTGTCATTGCCGCGGGACAAAGTCCAAAATGACATTTAAATTCCACGCGCAAGTACAGTCGCTAGTCTTTAAAGTTGAATTGGTCGCACACACTGACACAGTATTTTTAATAGGATGTCAGACGAGCCGCGCCGCAATCCTGACATTGAGCCATCAATGTGCGTACAATCGAGCCAACAGTGATTGTGACATGCAATATTTAAAAATTCATTAAAAATCCAAATTGGCAGGAAGGATTACAGTAGATTAGAGTTGTATTCCAATATTCCAATAACTCTTATTTCCTAATGAGGAATGATTTCAGTCTACCGTACGAGACCCTATATTCCTCTTGCAGCGCTCAAAACTCAATCCCGAATCTATATTGATGTACGTAGATGTATCTCTCTCTCTCTCTCTCTCATCTTCAAATCATGACAAGTCTTTCCATCCCATTTCTCGATTGGAGTATAGACTGTTATCCAGTCATTTTTACTGAAATATCTTTTTAAACACTTAATTCTCATACATGATACTGCACGAGCTCGACACCTTGTCTAGTGCTATGAGAGTAAGGAACTAGGTGTGAGACTACGCTACACATGTTCCATCTATTCTTACTTACTTTACTTTAATACTTTAATACACGATGCTTGAAAATGACGATACCTTTCACAGTTTTCCCTCTCATTTTGAGATGGATGTAGCTATGGGGCTCAAATCAACGCAGGAATGATATAAACATCCTCTATCAATATTCTAATGTCCATTTCGTAAAAATCTGTATTGAAAAAGATCATCTTTAAACAAAAAAATTTCTAGTTGTTAAAAGTGTCATTGGTCGACATCTGACATGTTAATCGCTATCAAAAGTTCTTTGACTGAAGTTAGATCCCATATTTTTAGGGTCTACCTGTTGCCAATGTGAAGGATTTTAGTGACCAACCCACCGAGCCCTCTGGTACTTGTTATAGTCGGTCCTGTGTGCGCGTCATGTTCTTCTGCTACAACAATTATTGGATTCAAATCTATCAAAATCTGCAAGATCGTCAACAAATGGTGAAAGATTGTAACAGATCTGTGATTATAAGTATGTTTTGGAATGTATAATTGTATTATTTTTTTTATATATCATTAAATTAATATCTACTTTGGTTAAAATTCTACTTTGGGATCTAGCAAAAATCTGACTTAGATGACGAGTGCACAAGTATTGGCCTGAGTATTGGCCTCCCTACTCCAAATGAAATGTACAATGAGATATCTACATACGGTCCCAGCCACACACACACTGATAAGGCAGTTTGTGGTTATTCTCGATCTCCGAACATGTTGCTGTAATGCTGCATACACATCCAAAGAAGACTTGTCATATTCAAGAGGCCACTAGTTTAGGGAATTGGTCACCTAAAATAAAGGAAATAGAAAGTGATTTCTTTCCTACCTTGAAACCGGCACCAATTAGTGAGCCACTAATTGTTGGGACAAATTATTTCACAAGGTGAATTACAGGTAGTCGTTGACTATATATACAAAGTAATGTTGCTTCTTTGCGGATGAAGTAAGGGAGAAGAAACTCATAATCTCAATAAAGTAATAAGGCCTTAGAACTGAGTTGAGAATCAAGCAAAGAAGTAGGACAAGTTCAAGTTCAAGTTCAAGTTTATTTGTCTTTCTTCCAACATAAATGTAATACAATTTAACAAATGTATAACATGCAAAGTATATAAGAGGAACATTTATAAGAATCAAGTTCACACAATGCATTTACATGCTGAGAAAACAAAAGAAGAAAAGACGAGGAGACCTAATTAAAGCTTAGCTTGTAGAGGTCAGGTCCCTCAAAAACAATAACATAAACAACAAGAACAGCCTGGTTATATAATAGATTAATACAAGAAATGTTCGTCAAAGGCGCTAAAGTACTAAAACAAATAACTATAAACAATAACCATATGATTATACACATGGTTAAACTGAGTAATAAAAATGGGTGGGGAGAAGAGACTATGTACAAAAGGGGGAGATAAAAGTGATAATAATGTGGGATATAGAAATGAAGAGAGGGGGCGGGAGTGGGAAAGAGAGGGAGAGCTCGAGTGGGGGGAGAAAGAAGAAAAAAAAAATATATATATATACTTTCATTGTAAACTGAAAGCTAGCTACAGGCGAGAAAGAAAAGAAAAAGGAAAAGGTAAGTCGGCAGTTGCTATACAGTAGTAAATTGGGGAATGGATTAAGTTCAAATATAAATCACGACACTACAGATTAAGAAACAACTAAGTAATTATTCAATAAGTACAATTTCAGTTTACGTTTGAAGACAGATATACTGACAGAATGGCTAATGCTTGAGTCAAGAGTGTTCCAAAACCTTGGTCCAGTGCAAACTAAAGTGTTGAGAGTAAACTTTGTCCTTGCATGGGGTAAGTGGAATGCAGAAGCACCTCTTGTGGCATAATTGTGAATTTGATTGTTTCTCTTGAAAATCTTGGCTAATGCCAGTGGCAGTACACCTGAGTTGAGATCATACATTAAGGAACCCAATTGCATATAATAAATATCTTCTACCTTTAAAATCCTATGATGATAAAAAAGAGGATTTGTATGAGCACGAAAGTCAGCATTACAGATTGTTCTTATTACCCTCTTTTGAGCCAAGAATATTTTATCTAATTGTGTTATTAGAGATTTGCCCCAAGCAAGCACACCATAATTAATATAAGGTAGAATTAAAGTTGAATACAAGATTAGTAATATGCTTTTAGGAAGAGTAGACTTCAACCTACGAATTACACCAGTATTCCTTGATAATATTTTGCATAGATTATTTACATGAGTTTTCCACTTCAATTGTTCGTCGATATAAAGACCTAAAAATTTAGTTGATGTTACCCTGTCTATCAGAACACCATTGAACATAATGTCACCGGGCAACATCTTGAGCGAATTGCTATATATCATATAATTGGTTTTTGTAAGATTAAGAGACAGTTTATTAGCATGAATCCATGAGGTAATATTGCGCAACTCTGAGTTAACTGTTTGCACAAGAACTTGTGCATCTTTGTGTGAAAAAAATATGCTTGAATCATCTGCAAACAAAATAAAGGATAATACATCAGAAGAATATTAAAAATCATTTATATAAAGAATAAATAAAAGAGGACCAAGAAGTGATCCCTGTGGGACTCCACAGCTGACATTTTGTAACTCTGAATCAAAACCATTTATGGATACGAATTGCTGTCTGTCAGCTAAATAGCTCCTGAACCAATCCAGGGCAGCACCCCTGACCCCGTAATGGGATAATTTACATAACAATATTTTGTGATCTACTGTATCAAATGCCTTAGAGTAATCCAAGAATATTCCAAGTGTGTGCATGTGGTTGTCCATAGCATAAGAAACTTTATTGATAAAGTGCAGTATAGCATGGGTGGTAGTATGTTTCTCACGGAAGCCAAATTGAAAGTTGGAAAATATTTTACTTGAATTGAGAAACTTTACAGTTCTCACATAGATAAGTTTTTCAAGAATTTTAGAGAAAGTTGTTAATAGGGAAATGGGTCGGTAGTTCGTCAATAGTTTTGGGTCACCCTTCTTAAAAATTGGGACAACCTTTGCCACTTTCATCTCCCTGGGTACAATGCCATTTGTCAGTGAAAGATTAAATATATGCACTAATGGCTGTACGATTTCTACTGCTAAGTTTTTAACTAGACTGTTGGAGATAGTATCACAGCCTGGGCTTTTTCCAATCTTCAAAAAATGTATTATACTGAGTACTTCTACTTCATTTGTTGGCATTAAAAACAAACTTTGCTGGTTAGGTTCTTTCAAGAAGTCATGGAATGATTTATCACAATTTGGAATACCCTCCGACAAATTCGGACCGATACTACAAAAATAATTATTGAACTTTTCAACAATAGATTTTGTATCATCTACTAATTCTCCATCAATTTGCAGAGATCTTATGCTGGATGTTTTACTGTTGCTTTTAAAAATATTTTTGATTACCTTCCATGTTCCTTTTATATCATTCAAGGTTGCCTGAAACTGAGTGGAATAGTAATTTTTCTTTGAAACACGTAATGTTGTAGTTAAGGTGTTCCGATATCTAGTGTAATTCAAGCGTGACTGTTCTGATTTAGTTGTCTTGTATTTATAATATAGCTTATTTTTCTTATTGATCGATTTCAATATCGATCTTGTAATCCATGGCATTCGGGGGATCTTCCTGTGATTTCCACTATCTCTTTTACATATAGGTATATTCTCATCATACAGCAATATAAATTTTCGAAAGAAGTTTTCAAAAGAGCTATCAACATTTTGATCAAGTAAAACATCACTCCAGTCAGTTGCAATTAGGGCTTCCTTAAGCTTTGCAATATTTTCGGGATTGCTCCTACGGGCATGTTTATTTTGCCTAGTAATGAAAGAGGGTTTGCTCAATGGCATCTTGGCATAAATAGGAAAATGGTCCGATAGGTCAGAAATTATGATGCCAGCGTCTGGAAAGGGTTGCAAATTAGTGAAGATATTGTCAATGAGAGTAGAGGAATTTTCAGACACTCTTGTAGGTTTAGTGATCAAAGGCATCAAGGAAAAGGACACCAACAGGTTCAAAAAGTCATCAATACAGCTATTTCCATCGCAAGTGAGCAGGTTCAGATTATAATCACCCATAAGAAAAATTGTCTTGTTATTAAGTAATGGATTTGACAGAATATTGTGTACTTCATCTATAAAGAGATTTAGATTACTTTGTGGCGGCCTATAAACGACACCTAAAACAACATTACGTTTTCCTGGTATGAAAACATCAACAAATATAGTTTCTAACACATCATTCATAATGGTAAGCTCATGACATATTTGGTAATCCATCACAGATGGAATGTATAAAGCCACCCCTCCACCTCTTTTATCTCGTCTATTATTAGAAACCAAATTATAACCAGGAATTAAATATAAGCTAGTATCGAATTCAGAAGGAAACCAGGTCTCAGAAACACCTATTGCTGTGAATCCTGATATACGCTTGGTGAAAACACTGAAATTTTCAAAATTCTTACACATACTACGTATATTCAAGTGAATTAAAGCAAGTTCATTACTCTCTGAACCACAGACCATATCAAAGAATTGCTTTTCGGTACAATAATTACAATTTATTGTAATTTGATCATCATATTGTTGCAAGGTACTTGCATTGGATTAAAAAAAACTGCATGTAATATCATCATCAGTTTGGATCATATTGAGAGAGTAAGAAAATAGATATTGTACTGTGTAACTGCGGTTCGTAATTCGGGTAGCAAACTGACATGAGATAGAGAGGATAGGAAATACACAATATATATAAAGCACCAAAGTGCTTAGATTCCAAGGGAAAGGAGACAGCTTGAGAAATAAAATTCATGTTGAAATTAAATAGCAGAGAATGAAGGAGAAATAAAGTAGAAAAGTGGGGGAGATATATAATGAACAAAGGCAAGAAAAAAACAGTCTGTATATAAAACATATTTGCCATGAATAGGCTTAGTTGCAAGTAAGGAGTTACTATATAATCTGCGAAGTTCAGTCATAAGTTCGCAAGATCCTCCTCGCACGTAATCAGCTTTTTGGTTAGGCGACCATTGTCACTGGTATTGGCGAGACCGGCGAATATTCTGCCGTCAATACTCCAGGCCTTGACAGCTTTCTTGCAGTGCCTGACGGCATGGAAGAGCTTCTGCTTCCTGGCTGTCAAGTCCTCGTTGACATATATACCAGAGCCCTTGAGCTTCATTCTCGCTCCAATGAAAAGGGCTCTGGTACGGTACGATGTAAACTTTACAATGATAGATCGATCTGGCTTGTCACCACCAGCTGGCTTGGTACCCGAACCTAGGCGATGAGTGAGGTCGATGTCGGATTGGGTCAGTTTAAGACCCATTCGTTGAGCGACCTTGCAGACCACCTCCTCCGTCGACTCCCCAACCGTGGATCCTTACATTATTCCGCCGCGAGTACTGATCCAAAGCGTCAAGCTTGGAATCGAGTATTCCAGCAGCATCATGGGTGCTTTCCTTGGCCTTCTTAAGCTGCTCGATCTCAGATGCTTGAGCTTTCACCTGCACCTCTAGCTCGAGCACCCTTGCTTCCTGCTCCTCAAGCCGGACAGCCAAATCAGCAACCGCCTCCCTGACGGCAGATTTAACTATAAGCTTAAAAGCGTCGCTGTTCTCTAGCTGACTAATAACATGCCGAGCTATGTCAGCTGAAGATTCTGATTTTTTGGGCGGCATTTTGACAGGGCGGGAATCGAGGACTAAATGGGAATGAAAGAAACAAAACTAATAGCACAGGTGCGACAGTCCGAGAGCCTAGGGGTAGAAATAAGTGAAGAAGTGTCACATAGTTGCGGATGCACAGCAGATTATTATGAGGGGTTGCCGACTCCAGCTCCAGCCATAAAAGTTCAATAGGTCAAGCTGACCGCACAGGAGGAATGAAGATTCAACGAGTGAATTAATGATGAAGCTGAATTAGCTTTGGTGTAGACCTTAGACTCTCTCTAGAAGACATGTGCTCTATAAGAACAGCTCATGAGAAGTGATGAATATAGGTGTGGCACAAGCAAGTATAATATGCATGTATAATGCCAGTACATTGGGTGGTTGCACATCCCAATATACAATAGGGTTTAGAATGCGCTTGCCAGAGAAAGTATGTGTGGCACTCTAATAATGTTACAGGTGGCACTATAGAAATGGGTGACAATTGAAAAAAAGGCCAGACTCCAAGCCACAGACTACAGTTAAGACAATAATATTTACATATGTAAAGTTCTTCTAAGGTCAAGTCACTACAGTTCTCTACTGGTACGGGAGACATTGCTGGCTATCACATGACTCGCTCGTTGACTTATGTCAGTGCTCATCATGCTTTCATTTGTTCTTTCTGTTGTTGTATGTGCAGGCGAGAAGAGTTAAGTAAACAACAAAAAGGCTCTGTCTGATCCGTTGGATGCTTTGTTTTTATCTGGATTGTCTTTGGGTTGATGATCAGTAAGGTGAGTACATGTGTATCTATATTGTGTTTATGCTGTGTTTGTTTTGTATTTGGATGTGTATGCTTGCCGCCCTCTCCATATTTCTTACTGTAAATATGCTTAGGTTTGTTTGTTTGTTTGATTGATTTTATTTCTGCGTTAAAAAATGATACAGATTCAAATTCAATTAGATGTCGCTATCTTTTGCATACATCTCATATTTTGATTTGATGTAAAGTTCTGAATTTGTTTCATAGGTTTTTAAATATTATTTGAAATATTTGTTTTTCAAACTTGCTAAGCTCCACCCCAAAAACCTCCAGATCTCATTCCCCTTGTGACATCATCTGTCAGTCATCAATGAGCTAACTTGAGAAAGTGGCATGTAACTTTGCCAAAGTTGACCACCTGTTACAACACCACAAACAATAGCAACATATAAGTTGCTATGTCAGACATGTCAGACTAAACTAATATTCTAGAATAGACAATGGTATGTAATTTCCCCCAGCTTAGCGCACGTTCATAATAGAATTGCATGCTTCCATACAATTATGTACAATACATCATCATTGCCTTTGTCTTCCTGGTGATGCTACAGCATGTCTGACATAGCAACTTGTATGTTGCTATTGTATTACGTATTGTTACAGGTGGTCGACTTCGGCAAAGATACATACCCGGCCCCCCCCCCCCCCCCCACTCAGTGTTATTTAGGGTACGCATATGCGTGTTCCAAGCGACCCCCCCCCCCCTTTTCAGCAAAAGTCCGGTGTGTAAAGTCAATACGGGTCGACCTTTTTCTTTTGTTACGAAAAGGACATTTTGATAACACGCATGGGGTCCGTCCATTCTCGGAGTGGGGGGGCCGGGGATACATACCACTTTCTCAAGTTATCTCATTGATGACTGACAGTTGATGTCACAAGGGGAATGAGATCTGGAGGTTTTTGGGGTGGAGCTTAGCAAGTTTGAAAAACAAATATTTCAAAAAATATTTAAAAATCTATGAAACAAATTCAGAAGTTTAGAAGCTGGGGGAAATTACATACCATTGTCTGTTCTAGAATATTAGTTTAGTCTGACATGTCTGACATAGCAACTTTTATGTTGCTATTGTTTGTGGTGTTGTAACAGGTGGTCAACTTTGGGTGGAGCTTAGCAAGTTTGAAAAACAAATATTTCAAATAATATTTAAAAACCTATGAAACAAATACTGCCAAATACATCAAATACGAGTCTGCTCAAGTTCAGGTTGAATTGGTCAAACAAATCATGACACAATATAAAAGTCTGTACTCATGCATAATTCCGTTCCAGCAAACATAGCTATAGTTGTGAAATATGAAAGAAAGTGTAATCAATTTAAAGCATGTTCATCACGAGAAAGATTTTCTCAATGAATGAATTAATTGTTTATATGTTTGTTTGTCTTTACCCTGGAAACCACTTGAATGATTTATTAATGGTCAATGGTCAAAGGTCATAGCTCATTAAAAATGCAAAAATAGCTAATCATGTATCCGAAAATGTGTTTTTCATGCAATATAACGTAAGTATTGTTGTTGAGTTTGTACGTCAATGGTCAAAGGTCACAGCTCATTAAATATGCAAAAATAGCTAAATATAGGCTATCTGCGTCGACTTGAAGATTTGAATTGATCTTGGCTGGCCAGATTCATCCTTTTTATTTCAAAAGGACTCTAGGAGACTCCAAATCCTCCCAGGATAGCATCATGTCTCAGCCTGGAACACTAGCTAGCACTGAGGATGCTTCATCATACGTTAACGACTCAAAAGTGTAAGTAGTATTTTGTTTAATGATAAATCTGGATGTATATAGTACATTTGGCAGCTTTATTTAAAGTGAATGATTAAAAAACAGTATTACAAACAAATGATATAGAAAAGACCTGTCAGGAACGCATAATGCATAGTTGTTGAATTTTGTCATTTTACTGCACAGAGGTAGACCCTCAAATTGTTAAGATATGGAGCTGGTAAATACATGTTACCTAAACTTATATTCAGATATGTTATAAAAAGAATTTCTAATGAGCAATGATCACCAACTATTATGCGTTTTCCATTCCACTAATTTTCGCTAAGCTACCTAATTCAGGATGACTGTAAATTTCTTTTATTTATCAAAGGATTTGTTCACACACAGTGCACCATCTCCACTCCCTGGGGAATATTTCTACCATATGGTTACCGTGAGGGCATATATGGCAGATACTATCATTACAAGTTCTCATTTCTCCCTGGGTATGGAGTGGCAAATGTAGACTAATACTTGGCTACAGGACATAAATGCCATGTCTGAATCAAACCCATAACCTTTGCATTTCCTGTCCTGTACTCAAACCATTCGACTTCGACACCTTACTTTGACTTGTATTCATTATCATAGTAGTAAGCAAATAATTACCGTTGGTGAAGGTGATGGGACAAACTATCACTTCCGAGGCGATCTGGATGTAGCTATCTTTCCGAAGCAAAGCTGAGGAAAGATAGCGTATATACATTCTAATCGGCGAGGAAGTGATAGTTTGCCATTGCCTGAAACCAAAAGGTGATTATTTGCTTTATATTCCACATCTAAAACAATTTAACTACAAAATGAAAAGGATGTGTATGCATCTACATAAAAGACACCTAGGCCCAAATTCAGACCAAAAAAGTTTAAGTTTAACCCAACCCCTTGAGGGCACGGTGCCCGTATGTGTTTTCTTTAATTGCGCTCATTCCTAATGCGCGCTTAATTACGCCTGTTTTAGTGCGCTTTCGGATTATCTTCAGTGAAAGTGCGTTGCCCTGTGTAGATAGTACCTCTATCTTCAGTGAAAGTGCGTTGCACTGTGTAGATAGTAGTACTATCTACACAGTGTAACAAACTTTTTGCTTCTCCCATCAATAATGGGCAAACTATCTTTCATCACGTGATTTACTTTTGACCAATCGTAGAGCAAGATTCTTATGTGGAATATAAAATGAAATAGTCAATGTATTGTAATTACAATAATAATAATAAAAACTTTACTTATAAGGCGCTTACCACCGAATTCTCATAATGTAATATTGATTGTTATTATACAAATATTTAACAGAGCTCAATTTAACAAAACATATAAACGGACAAATTAGGAATTCGGAGGTGAATATAACAACAATGCATGCAATATTTGTTATTTAAAATGCCTATATTCCTTATGCTTGCTCTGCACACGTTACTAAATGACAAGTGATATGCAATATTTTGTACTAATGTCAGTCTTTTAAAACAATTTTCTCATCAGGATTATTACTCTGGCTCCGCCATTACATGAAGCCGACACTTCCAATGGAGGGTCTCAATTGTAAGTTTATGGCAATGTCATTCTTGAGCTTGATTTTACACGCTGCCAGTGGTGTAGGTACTGGGGGGGGGGGGGAGGGGGCACCGGTCACAGACTCCCCCTCCACCCCAATCAAGTAGTGAAAAAAAATGGGGAGAAAGACAAAAATGAGAAAAGAGAGTAACAGAAATGGAGAGGGGGAAAGGGATGAAAAAGAAAAGACTTTCATCGCCTGATATTATTGTATTTTTGTTTACACCTATTGAAAGAACAATTCTTTTCATTCTTATTATTGCTTATGATTTATGTGAATTTGAAATATGAAATTTAACTACCCAAAAAACAACTTTTAACTCTGTCTCCGCTATCGTCAACTAATGGAACAAGTAGTGGACCACCACAGTCAACTTTTGGCACATTTTATGTAGACTGTGTATATACCAAGAACTCAAAATAATGAAGCAGTCTTGGGTTTCATTCTGGTGCGAATAAAAGAGTTAATAATGAAACAAACGTCAGCAAGATTTTTCCTCTTTTCAGGAATCAGAATGAAGCAACAGAAGGAGAAGGATCTTCCAGCAGTGGAAGCACAAATCGATCGCATTCAGACATGAGTGTCTTCCATAGCCTTCATTCAAACGACATAGCTAGAAGAAGGTAACCTTTTGGCTTCATACACGCCCACCACACACTTTCCGATCTCAATTGCTTTGAACCAATTTTCATGATAATGTAACAAATATCATCGTCCCAATTAAGGGTCTAACTGATGATGTGAATGCTAAACATTGTTTTTGGCATTGTAAATCTTCAAGTCACTTCTAGTTAAGACCTCAAAATTGACATTGAATTGTTGACCAATCACATGACAAGTCTTATGTCATTGTGTCCTTCCAATCTTCTTCAAGGAGACTAGCATTATTATTATCCCGAAATCGGATTTTACTATTCATATATCTGTGGCATGTTTGAAATAAAAGCATCAGATAGTCTATGGACCCGTAATCTACTTTTTGTCACCAGGCATAAGGCAATTTTAATACCAATGGCAGGGTCTGAACTGTCTCACCGAAAACTACACCTCACAGGTCCTGTACCATGCATAGTAGCCGCTCTTGCCTTAGACCCCATTCTCACTCACTTCCTGGACCGATCTAGGCTAGACCGATCCATTGGATCGTTCCAGAGGTACGGTTCGTTTATGCTCACACTTAACGAGCTAGACCGGTTTAGGAAGCCAACCGGTCAAGAAGACCACATCGCGAAGTGATCGTCCAGAAGTTCACTTCCTGGCACGGTTGTCAGTTCACACTCACCGTTAGACCGGGTCCAGGAAGTGAGTAAACCAACTGCTGTGACAACTAATTATAAGACTTCATCCTAGATATCCCCAAACTGCTGGCGAACAGAGCAACAAGACCAAGCTCTGTAATTATGAGGATCTCTGTCCAGTAGTGCCGTGTTTGTGCCATGGAACTGGATCGACCAAATCAATTGATTCATAATATATATAATATTTTTTCCGGTAACATGAGAGTAATTTTAATAGTTTCATACTATTAATTAAATGTAATGTTAACTGTTATTGTATAATTGTTTTAAATGGGGGCATGCTACAAGAGTCCTATCTCGCACCCCGGGGCAACGTGTCTGACACGGCCGGTTGTAGCAACTTCTCCGAAGATCAAGATACATTAATCTTGATCTAAGGAGACACGAACGAACGATCCTAGATGTCACAAAAGTTAGGCTCGGCTCAAGTTTTCATGGCATTTTTGTGTTATTATAGTGTCTTAATCAGCAGACTACGTATTGACTGTGTTTCAAAATTTAGTTTCCTTTCCTTTCCTTATGGTCATCTTCTGACTTGTCAAAGACATACTCTTTGCAGTTTCTGTGCATTTCACCACTGTTTTTGCAGCACATATTGAGTTTTTAAAATTCATTGTAAGTTTCCTACTATGAAACTTATGAAATTATTTACAGAACTTAAAATTACCTTGTTATCTTGTCTCACTTACATTTATAGCAAAGACATCCACATTATTATGTATCATGTGATTCTAACTGCTAGAAAAGTATATCTGTTGAATGTGGAACATGCGACTACCGGTATTTACATAAAAATTAGATATTACAAAAGAGTGCAATCAATAAAGAGGGTTGTTGTGTATAGGTATAGTGTTCTCATGTTTGTACTTTTTGTGTGGTATACTCTCATTCTGTTCGATCATGCAGTATGGTTAGAAATTCTTTTTACAGCAAGTAATATATACCGGTATGCATGTTTCTCTATCTTCTGTTTTTGTAGGACTTTGACCGGACGGCGTTCAAGCATTGATAGTACTCATTCAGACATGAGTGGGTGTCGCAGCTTACATTCTAATGACGATGCAGAGGGAAATAGGTAAGTGTATATCTTTTTTATGAAAATAATAACTGTTTTCTTATAGCACCTTTCTGATTATGGAGGTAGTTTCAGTGCTCTTATCATTGTTGTTTGCATATTGTAGATCTACACCGAAATTGGTGGCCTACCATTTGATTGAATTTCGCATGCAGCAATTAACAAAATGTATCATCATTTATTTGAGTTTTTCTGAAATTCACTAGTAAAGTTTCCTCCTATGAAATTTGTAAAATCATTAACAGAACTGAAAATTACCTTGTTATCTTGTCTCACTTACATTTATAGCATAGACATCCAAATCATTATGAATCATGGACATCCAAATCATTATGAATCATGTACGTAATACTAACTGCTGTAAAAGTGTGTCTGTTGCATGAACATATGCATAATGACTGAATAACTTGAAAAATATAAATGGAGTGCAATCAATAAAGAGGCGCTTTTTATTAGAGATAGGCATAGTATTCTCATGTTTGTACTCTGTTATAAGGTATACTCAGCTCATTCTGTATACCATGCAGTATGGTTTATATGCATGTTTCTCTATTTTCTGTTTTTGTAGGACTTTGACCGGACGGCGTTCAAGCATTGATAGTACTCATTCAAACATGAGTGGGTGTCGCAGCTTACATTCCAATGATGATGCAGAGGGAAATAGGTAAGTGTATATCTTTTTTATGATAATAATAACTGTTTTCTTACATAGCACCTTTCTGATTATGGAGGCGGTTTCAGTGCGTTTTTAATTCGAAAAAGCAGAGCTGCCAACCCTCCCCGAATTCGTCAGGAGACTCCTGGAAAATCTACTGATCTCGCGATATCCAGACACATAAAAATCTCCCTGATTCTCACGATTAAAAAAAAGAATAAAGTCTTGATCGTATCATTTTATGTGGGGTCTCATTACTCCGAGTGTAACCTTGTACATATTTAAGCGACTTTATGTTGACTTTCTTTGAACTAGTCTAGTAGGTATGATATTTTCATGATCTTTGCAAACATCTAAACATAATGCATTTGTACAAAATTTTGTGAATGTGTACTTGATAAGCTTAACTACGGTTATAATTTAGAGCCCATTTGATACCTGTTTTTATGCATAAAGGGGTCATATTTTGTTGAAAATTTTCAATTACAATTACTATAAAACACCATTGGGCCACCATCAGAAACCTCACTGATTCTCTATAAATCATACCCGAATTTACCGTCAAGATATTCAAATATCATTAACGTTTTGTGCACAAAAAGGGTGTCAGAATGGCTACAAACCAGGAGCTCCAAGGGGGCTCTGCCCACTGGAATCCTACCCCATCCGCCTCGCTCCCCAGGTTTGAATTTTGTCTACGCTCGCTTCACAGAAATCTCCCTGATTACAAAAACCAAATGTTGGCAGCTCTGGATAGCTAGGTATACTATCATGTTTGTACTTTTTTTGTGTGGTACTATACTCTCATTCTGTTTGATCATGCAGTTTGGTTAGAAATTCTTTTTACAGCAAGCCATATGCATGTTTCTCTATCTTCGGTTTTTGTAGGACTTTGACCGGACGGCGTTTAAGCAGCGACAGTATTCATTCAGACATGAGTGGGTGTCTCAGCCTACATTCCAATGATGAAGCAGATGGAAAGTAAGTGTATATGTTTTTGATGATAATAAGAATTGTTTTCTTACATAGCACCTTACTGATCATGGAGGCAGTGTGGTGCAATTGGATTGTCGTCGGACTCTCATGACTTTCATGCACATGGGTTTTAGTCACATGCTGAGCAGATTAAAATGTGAAAGTGATTGTCACTGCATTGTGTGGAAGCGTGCCCCACCCCCCCCCCCCCCCCCCTCCACCTCTCCCCCCTCTATTCTTGATGCAGGCTTGGGTTCAGGGGAAAACAGTCGTTTCCTCAGACAGAATGCTAATTGGATCCCCATGTGTAGGAGAGTCATACACTCAGTGGCGGATCTAGGGGAGGCACAGGGGGCACATGCCCCCCCCCCGGCCAAAAAAAAAAAAAAAAAAAAAATTAGTGCTCACTACCCCCCCCCCCCCCCCCCCCCCACTGAGCGAATTTTCAAGGGGGCTCGATTTTCACATTTGCGGGCCCCCCCCCCCCTCTAAGAAATCCTGGATCCGCGCCTGACACTATATATATGTTAATATGCTGCATTTCTTGTAAAGAGTAGGGTATAATGTTTAGTGTGCCTATGTACGCTTCTGGTAATTTTCCTACATATATTTGTGATAGGCTGCATATCCCTGATTAACAGATTAACAGAAAAAGAAGAACAAGAGAAAGATTTAAGTCAATGATCAAGATGCATGTTAACCCTGGTCAAGGGATGCAGTTACAATTCTGACAGCTATAGTTCACATCTTCCAGACTGGTGGCCATTTCACATGCGCAAATATGCTTACTGTATTTGCCGGTGTAAAGGCTGCAGTATTTTTGGACGAGAAAATATCAAAAAGTCTGGGTGCGGCCTATGTGCAACAACAGTAAAAACTAGAATTTAATTCGTCACGAAGACGAATAAGGTGGTCTGTCTAAGTCTTATGATAGATTTGAGAATGGGAGAAGTTATATAGACATGTAAACAATGATGATCATGATGAACATGATGATCATGATAGTTAAGGTGATGATGATGATGATGATAATGATAATGTTATATGACGATAAAAACGATAATGTTAATGATGATGATGATAATGATCATGATCATGATGATGTTGATGATGATCATCTTCAGACCATGATGATGATGGTGATGATGGTGACATTGATGATGATGATGATGATGACATTGATGATGATGATGATGATAATGATGATATTGATGATGATGATGATGAGCATGAGCATGATCCTGACATCTGATTGAAAAAATGAGGAAATATTTAGATAGCAAATAGTCTTAGCTACAACATACTAAAATTTGGGAGAAAACTGTTGAATGATAACCGAGATACTGGTAAAAACACATTGTCATGCAGATTCATGTTTGAAAAAAGTGACCTCCCATAGACATAACACGCAAATATGACAAATTATGCATTGTCGCCGTTAATCGAATCTTTAACTATGATGACGTCATCCAAATGAAAAATAAATAACATATTTTTGATAGAGAATTATCTCAGATACAACATATTAAAATCTGGGAGAAAATTGATCACCGATAAGTGAGATAATCTAAATTAAACAAAGACAAAAATGACGTCATCAACAAAATACATTTGTTTGAGTTTAGATGCCAATATGATGACTTTGTTTCACTTTGTACGAGTCAGGGTGGTATGAAATCATATCTACAACTCATGCTTTTTCCAACCATGATATAAAAATTGGGGGTCGATGGACTATCTGAAGAGCTATTTCGATTTTTAAAATGGCATGTTTTTGATCAAATTTGCATTATATTGCCTATAGCAGCACGCGCGGATTTTGAACTTTTACGCACGCTCACGGCCTTATGAAATATGAAGAGTGACTGAAATTAATGTAAATTGTCAATTACGTTAAGAGGAATCCAAGTCATGTAAACATTTTGAATTTGACGTTCTCCGCGCGCTGTGAGCGCGCACACCGCGCGCGGGGACACAAACGGACGGAAAATTTTGAAATGCTTAAAATGACCTGATTCGTACTCTCGTTTAATAGTTAAGTGATTTTGAGCAATTTTAAATTTTGACGCGCACATACGCGCGCGTCATGACCTTTATGTGACCTTTGATGACATGACCTGTTGACCCTTGACCTGAAGTATATGTGATATGAATATGAATGAACTTTGAGTACGCATCATGAAGATATGATGGATAATGTGATTTCACAAAATGGCGCCTGGATGACGTCACGATAATCTGATGACCTTGAAAATGTTCCTGTCACGTCTCATGATGATTACCTATAACTGTGTCAAAATTGAGAATAATTGGGTGGATGGATATTGAGAAATCGGTTGCACAAAAAAGTGGAGAAATAAATAAAAATAAATAATAATAAAGAAAGAAAATTCTGACGAAATCAATAGGTGGTCTGTTGATAACAGACCACCTAAAAATCAATGGTCAAAACATATGGGACTACAATGATGTACAATGGTACAGGACATTTCTAGAATAACTCCACACATCTTAGGACAATTTTATGTTGCATTGTTGACATTATTAAGTTATTTTTCAAACAAAATCTACCGGTAGATCTAAATCTAAGTTAGTGCCATTGTATCGCTAAAAAAGGGACCGTTATGGAGCTACTGCGCATCCGGACGAAGTCTGCACCAAGTCTATTTTGTTTGTATCCATTTCAGGCAATTTCGAATTACATTGTGGTAGGCAGGTGCGTACGCAGAGGGGGGGGGGGGGGGGAGGTTTGGGGGGTTGAACCCCTCCCCCCCCCCAACTGAACGAAATAACGGTCGGCCAAATTTTCGGGACAAAAAAAAAAGTACTCTTTCTCGCTCAGCAGAGGAAGGCACATGCTGTTTAATACATATTTTTCGGTACATAGGGCGTACAACTCAGAGACTGGCAGATCGAGTTGTAAACTAATAAAATAATCTCTTGCCAATCAATCACTGAAATAAACACCAATCTTACAAATCACTGCCAAACTCACAAGTCCTCTCTCCTATAAAGTCTCTCCTATAAAGTCTCTCCTATCTCATGCCCACAGAGCTCTAAAAATAACACCTCTGACACATAACAGTGTAAGTCCAGTCCAGCTCTGCTTCAGTTTTATTAGGGACTTTTAGATTGAGTGGACGAGAACACGACGAACGCCGACTGATCATGCGTGTCAACGTACTCAACTGCCCATGTTGACTACAATTAGAAATCTTTTAGATTGCACTGACGATAAACATGCATGCAGGAAGTAACACTATGAATATGACGAACAAAGAAAGAGGGCAAAATATACAGTTCCTCATTCTACCCTCAACAATAGGCCATTTTAATTCGTATTTGTAACCAAATTTAATGCATACGTCTTTGTGAAGTGCCTCAATACAAATTATTTCATTCACCAATAGTATTTCAATAGTCAGATCCGAACTGCATACATTAGTTGTTGCCAGGTTGGACAAACAAATTCTGACTATTGAAATACTATTATTCTTATCAGGTGAATGAAATAATTTGTATTGAGGCACTTCACAAAGACGTATGCATTAAATTTGGTTACATTACGAAACTGGCCTATTGCTGTGGTAGAACATCCCTTCACTGCTATTATGTAAAAATTGTAGAACAGGTGAATATGCATGTGACACCTGTTCTTCACATTTTTACACAATAGCAGGGAAGGGATGTTCCTTTGTCTACCTGAGGAACTGTATATTTTACGCGCACGCGGCATATACTAGTACCGGACTAGATTTAGGAAAATCAAGGTTGACGCATTCTCTTTTGCCGACTGAGACGACATGACGCATGCGCAGTGCCTTAAAATGACGTCACACGTTGCAGTCAAAGCTATCGACGGGCAAATCTAAAAGTCCCTATTATCTCAGGCTGTACATGTGCTTCATGCAAATTATATTCAAATATAGCACAATAGGATTTAAGAATATTCATAAGAAAAAGGAGAAGAGAACCAATGATAAGTAAGAAGTGGACATATGCAAATGAGAAGAGAACATACCACCTGTTCTAGCTTTTAGAGTTGGTATGTGGTGGAGATGAATGGTGGAGATGAATGGATGAAATGAATATGCAAATGATGTGAAATGAATATGTATGGGTAGAAGAGACTAGAGAAACAAATAGTAATTGTGACAAATAAAAGTAGGGAATGAGTCTAATTTTAACTCTTACAGAGTTAAACAGCATGTGGCTTCCTTCATTTAGAACCGCCAGACCGGCGCCCGTTCACAACCGCCGTGCTCATGCAAACAGGGAAACATCCGTACGGCAGACAACGCCAACTCTGCCATGGCTCAGCACTTGCTGAACAACCAAGATTGCGCTGAACAATACTGTTCATCTTGGTTCAAAGTTCTCTGCTGAGCGAGAAACTTTACTCATCTGCGCATGCTCGAAGCAACACCCATTCAGTCGACCAACCCGCTTCTATGCAGACAGAAAGAGTTTGTTCGGACACTTGTATTATTCTAGCGATTATCCCGGTATAACCGGGTGGCATAAGCCCAATTTTTACTGTTACTTTTGACAGCCAATCAGCGCTCGTTATATTCGCGCCTTGTTCCTTTTAGTTTCCGTTTATATTAATTGATTTCGGTTTTCTGTTTCATTCTTGCGTTTTTTTCTGATGAGTGCAAGTCGAAAAGCTTAAGTTATGGCTCTTTTCAACGCCATTCGAAGATGGTCTTGGTGTTTGACCCCATATTCTAGGTACATTTTGATAGAGATCGGTCAGGGCCATGTTGCTGAAAATGTACTTTTCAATTCCGCTGAGTTTCCGCCCGATTATAACATGTATCGGCTATGACGTCATTTTTTTCTACGAACATTTTGTAAGAGATTGATCAGGGCCATGTTGCTGAAAATATACTTTTAAATTTCTATGCATTGTAACAAAAGTTCTATTCATATTTAAACTATTCATACCTTCCAAAACCTTTGTTAATGATTCCTCACTGTATAGTATGGTGTGCTTAGTAATGAAGTAAAGTTTGATCTAAATATTCAATGTAGATAATATGAATGGATACCGGTAAGTTGTTCGCAAGTTTGCTTGTTTACTTGTTTTCTCAACATTTTGTTGATTCCTTTGCAGAGAAATTTACAGTGGATTTAAGCAATTATTTTCTTCCTTAGGATTGCAAGTGGACAATCTCTGGGTGAAAGAAGCAACGAAGGACCGAACTCTGATGTTCGTGGGTTTCAAAGCCTGCATTCCAATGACCAGCCTCAGAAAAGGTAGGCATTTTGTTTTCTTCAAATTATCAATTTTTCTTGTGATTAAAGAGATGAAAGAAAGTTTAATGTTTTTACTATTGTATATTATTTGTACAATTTTACCTTTTGATGACAAAGTAGATCCCTTTTTTTAGTTTTGCATTAAGAACATCACTGTGTGCTTTTCAGGGTGTCCGTAGGTATACATGTTACGGTGTTCCAGGGATTATTCTGAAAATGGACAAAATGAGAGCGAAGTCAGTAGACTGTTGGGTGTAAAGTCAGCTAAAACTATGTGAGGCCAGCTCAACAGCTATCAATTCCTTACCTCCTATTTGGGGTTGGGCTGTTCTACATGTTGTGAGATATGTTGAATTCAACAAAAATGAGGGGAGGGGGGAACATTTTAAAGGGCTGAACATACATGCATGCCTCTCCTGTCATGCACATGATATTGATTGGCATGTAATCCAAACTGAACTGAATTGTGCTACAGCTATATAGTGAATGAAGGATTGGGTAAATGTATTTCCTTAGCAGTGAATTTACAGGAGAATGTAGAAAGTAACTAATTTAGCAGAGTATGTCATTCTTCTACAGGACTCGAAGTTGTACAGTTAATTCTCAGGGAATGAGTGACAGATCTCAGAGCATTTTGAGGGAGTTACTTCACAGCCTACATTCCAATGACCAGACTCAGAAAAGGTTAGCATACTTTTAATCTTTGTTTCATTGTGATGTAAAATCTATTTAGCGCTATTATACGATTTCAACATCCATCTTTTTAAATATGGATTGCAATTTATTTTTTGTTTAAACTTTTCAGAGTACGTTTGACAGTTTTATTTTATGTTGAACGATGAAAAATAGGAATACAACCAAATGAAATAGAATTAATCATGTGCTGTGATCATTATGATAATTAAAGAAGGTTGGTTTTGGTGTTTAATTGACCATTATATTCTAAGAGTCTCTTGTAAGAGATAGGTAATTAGGGCCATGTTGCTGGAAATGTACTTTTCAATTTCTATGCATTGTAGCCAAAGGTTGAATGAGTGACCTTGGATATTGCTGCAGGTATAACATACATGTAACCATTCAAACCTTTCATAACCTTCTTTAATGATTCCTCACTTCTGGTGTAGATAGTATTATTAAGTTAAGTTTGATCTTAAAGGGATAGATGAGTTCTTTTGCAGAGGGCACTACATAAAGTAAGTTTTGTTGTGAGATAATGAAAAACTGAGTGTCAAATTTGAAAGAACATAATATTTAAATGACAAAATCATCTTTGTTTGATCAAAATCGGTTCAGAGACGGCTGAAATATAACAATTTTTAATACTTGTGTACCACCACAAATATTAGATATTTTAAAAAATTTGAATTTTTTGTTGATAAAACAAAATAACACATTTTACGTCGTATATTTCAGCCAATGCCGATGTTGGCTTTTTTGTTGGCATTTTCGTGTTGCTTATATTACCCACAATTAGCCGGCTCATGTATTGTTATTTTTAATTAAATAACGGTCACCATGTTTTTTTTAAAGTGGAGCTGAATTGGTATGATCGTTTTGGCTAAATTTCACACATTTTGGGGTCTAAAATTACCTTCATTAAAATTTTAGGTTCTAAAGGGCACTATAAATGTCATAGATAAGAATAAGAGCAATAACCATGCACTTTGAAGGCATTTGCGGTCTGAAAACAGAACTCAACTATCCCTTTAAAGCTAAAGTAGAGTACTGGTAACAAAAACAGATTGACAACAAAACTGTTAATTTATGCTCATAAAATGTTTGTTGGACACTAGCTAATATGTCAAATGTAATCAATAAACTTCTATAATTGGCCCATTTGGAAGAATTTGGATGTTAAAACAGCCCTCATCTTATACCCTTTTCGAGGCAGAAACCGTTGAATGACTTGTTTGAATCTTGTAACTGCCTACCACCCTCTCTCTGTTGAACGAAAACCAACGGTGGTTTCCTTGCAGAAACTCGCACCCAATCACGCCCATGCAGTGTGAGCACTGTTGTCTGCTAGCTAGCTAGCTACATTCACGTTAACAAGTCATGCAGCTCAATCGGTCACCTCCTTTCACGAGCATGGACTTCGTTACAGAGCGTGGTTATTTTATGACCTAAATTGCACTTTTTCGCGCGTGTGTGAGGTTTTTTCCGTCGAATCATCTTATATGCACATTCATTCCCCCGTAAAATGTTGTTGAAAAATGAAATCATGATTTATAACGTACATACCTCTAGATTCAGCAAATCACACTCGTTCCCAAAACATATATTTAGTCAGTAATATATATAACAAAAATATTCAAAAGGTGGATTTAAAATGACCAGGATTGCAACGTAATCAATTTCTAGAATAATAGGTTTCATTTTGTTTGCCATGGTTATCATTTTTTCTTAGTTTATAGTACACATGTACTCTAATGAACTAGTTTTGATTGTCCATCGGTCACTTTTCAAATCTTCATTTGTGTTTGCAAGTCTTATTGGATAGTTTTCACAAGTCCATCCCCTCAAAGTCAGGGTACTAAATCTCTCCAAATCTTTGACGATTTTATCATGCTAATAGTCAAAAGTCACATTTGGTTTCTGACGTTTTTGAAAAGTAGTATTCAAAGGAATCTATAGGTTTATACTTTATTTTTAATTGAGCACACATTGCACTTCTTTCAGTGAGAAAACATTAATTTGTTGATTCGATATTTTCCTTTAGAAAGTGATATGATAACTTATGTTGGAATACATTTTGCAGTCTTGAAATGGGATTTCCCCCGCCTCCCCCCCCCCCTCCCCCCTCCCCCCTAAAAAAATTAAAATAAATTGTCTAATTTTTGCAAAAAGTGGCCATTATAACAATAATTTATTCCCTGATGGCTATGGGACATTATTCCTAGACTATACACACTAATGAAATAGTGTCCTTGATATGACAGTGATTTGAATTCATAATGTTCCGTTATACAACAATTTATTTTGCTTTTTTACTGCAATTTCTTTCAAGTTCCTTTAGCATGAGTCATTTATTTGTACTGCTTTAACAATTGGTGTGAATTTGAATAGAAACTGTTTCAATGTTTATTTCTCGACATTACCAGAACTAGACCTTTTCTTTAATATTCAATGCAGATGTTAAATAGACAATTTGTTCTCAAGTTTGTTTGTTTCCTTGTTAATTTGTTTTGTCGACATTTTCTTGATTCCTTTGCAGAGAAACTCACTGTTAATCTAAGCAATTGTTTTCTCCCTTAGGTTTCCTATGAGAATACTTCAGGAAAGGTTAGCATACTTTCAGTCTTTGTTTCATTGTGATGTGGATTCTATTAAGAAAGAAATTTCATTTTTTGTTTAAACTTTTCACAGTACGTTTGACAGTTTTATTTTATGTTGAATAATGAAAAACAGGAATACAGCCAAATGATATAGAATTATTCATGTGTTGTGATCATTATGATAATTAAAGAAAGATGGTCTTGGTGTTTGACTGCTATATTCTACGTACATTTTGTAAGAGATCGATCAGGGCCATGTTGCTGAAAATGTACTTTTTAATTTCTATGCATTGTAACGAAAGGTCTATTCATGGTGTTCTTAGTAATTCATGAAGCGAAGTTTAATCTAAATATTCCATGCAGATAATAAAAATGGATAAGTTGTTTGCAAGTTTGCAAGCCCCCCCCCGCCCGCAGACTATATAGGGTTAAGCGATTGTTTTCTCCCTTAGGATTGCGAGTAGACAATCTCTGAGTCACATAGGCAATGAGGGACCGAACGCTGCAATGAGCGTGTATGGCAGCCTGCATTCCAATGACAAGCCTCAGAAAAGGTTAGCATATTTTTTTTTATTTATATTGATTGGTCACTATTTATATCCGTCCATTCATTACCACAATTTTTTTCACTGGGACCTATACAGCCTTACAAGCTTGCTTTTATGTACGGTAGGTCCCATCATATTTATCTCAGTTAAATTAGTATTTATATTGACCACTTATCTTTATGTTATTCATTATGTATTATTGATTGTTATTTTATCACACAAAAAACAACTTGTACTTAATTATGAAGTGTATATGTAACATGAAAAATATGAAAATAAATGAAATGAAATGAAAAATGTTTGTATCATTGTGATCCAAAAAATTCTAACAGTGGGTATGCACAGGGAAGAGAGGTGCGCAGTCCGATTCACTTTTTTACATGTTGTTTATAGGTTGTTATATTGCAAGCTTGTGCACATATAACAAAATATTGAGTGTCACATATGACACCTTTTCTGGAGAGGGCGCTGTCATGCTGCTGGCCCAAACTTTTTTGTCTGCTCCTCTTATGCAAGGGTCACTCTGTGGCCTGGACCCACCCTCCTCAGGTCATCACCTTTCTTCACCTGAGCCAATTATTTGTAACCTCAGGGTTTCACCATCACTTCATGTGCTTTACAAAAAACAAAGGCAAAGCATCACTCTTATCAGCAAATGTGTTAGTCCAGGCTTCACCCTTTGAATTATTTGCATAGGTGATGCTTCACTTTTGTCAGTTTTACATAGGTGAGGCTTCACTTGTGTCAGTTTTCCATAGACGAGGCTTCACTTTTGTAAGTTTTCGGCCGGTCTGAAGCTTCACCACTGTTTCACCATACTAGCCATTTGCATAGTTCAAGCTTCACCACTGTTTCATTTTAGTATACAGTGCATATCCGCAGAATTCGTAAGGCTTCGACTCGAGCGCACGGCACTGCTGTGGCGTAATACCTTTGTGGAATACGTCAACATTGAAATCTCGCGAAAATTATAGGCTAAGTTTTATGCACAGATTTCGTTAATAATCATTTTGTTTGTCCTTTTTTTCAAAGAGAGAGATGTTTATATTTATCAAAAAAGTGTTGTAAGTCTAAGCTCCCAAGTGCTATGCACATGGCAGAACTTTTTAATACTAGAAGCACTTCTCAGTTGAAGAATTTAGCGAGATTTACCCGCCTTATTATGTTGAAATTTAATCAAAAAACAGAGAAAGAAGATAGTTCAAGCATTTCAAGAAGTACAATTAGAGCTGAACCTACACGTACTCGTAGCGGTAGGATAGTGAAACAGCCTACTTTGTTTACTATTTAGCTTGTAAATAGACTGCATTATAGTTATCCTTTTATTATTGTCAGTTTGTCACTATCTACATTCATTGTACATGTACATGTACATGTAGATTTCTATATATAATTTGTGTTTACTAGTTGGTTCATTGTTCATGTTTGTACTTTCATATATACCTATTATCGTTTTTATCTTTGTGTCATTATCTATGTATAATGTATGTGAATTGTATTCATAAGTCATGCATTTTTATTTATACTTTTATGTTTGTTTGTACTCTCATACCCCGAGAGGGGGTCAAAGAGTCAATAAAATTCTACAAATTCTACAAATTCTACAAATTCTACCGTCTCAAAATGATCGGAAAACTCTGAACTTTCTATTTTTTTTCAACTCACCTCGCAAAAACTTGGGGCCAAAACTTGGGTATACCCAAAACTTGGCACGATCTGCGCTGCGCATGCTGGGTACAATACCGACAGCTCGTAGGCTACTAGTCTCGTTTCCAGACTTGAGGCTGGCCTTTCAGGCACGTATACTGCGAATACTCACGCAACTAGTTATGTGTAGGAGACTAGTAGACTACTCGAAAACGATCTCGTGAAATCTCGAAATCAGTTTCGCTGGAGAAAAGTTCGGTGACCTCAGGACGATCACTCTGCGAGTGCATGAGTGACCGGAATAAAAAATTAAATAGTTGTTTTGAAACGCACGATTTCGACATGATTTCGACATATTTTCGACGCGACCGGTAGTGGCTTCGATGTCACATCACCTGAACAAACAAGGCGACCGATTGGATTCGATGTCACATCACCAGAAAAAACAAATTACTCGTCAAAGCTTCACACATTTCATCAATTTGTATAGTAAAGCTTCACCCAATGAAGAAAAACGAACGTTAGGACTTCACTACAACAACAAATAGGTCAGGGTCAGGCTTAGGCGTCGAGTCGACGTCGATATTTGGCGACCTCTGAGGAGGGTGGGTCCAGGCCACAGAGTGACCCTTGCATTAAACATACACTTTTGTTGATATTTATAACAACATTTTGGATTTTCAGTCGAACCAACGTGTATGTCCTGTGGTATTGTCGTCAGTGATCATTGTGAGTAGTTTTATGTTTTGTTTTGCTGAGTGTTCTGACTGTTTTCAACTTTCTTGTTCATCATGCACCGGCGTTCATATATGAACGCCTATACCAAGTCACGTACTACGTACGCCGAGCTGGCCCTCTAGCCATAGTTTGTGGACTACTTCTAGTATCTTTTGTGTTGACAACAACAATGCCCACAGAACACAAAGAGATACGCTACAGTGCAAGTGAATTGATGTTATTACGTAATAATGTGTCTACGTCTAGAGTTCAATTACCCCAAGAAGTGTTGATAAACATTGATCGTTTAGGAATAGCACGTAATGATCAACACTACCGCATGAGGGGTAGGAGAGGTGGTTCGCACATGAGAAGACACATTACTGTCGTTAAAACAATACCAAGGCGAAAACATCTTCCAATTCCTTCAAGGAAAGGCAATGTTGTACAGTTGGTGCGAAGTGATAGACGCAAAAAACACTTTCCATCGATCCTCCTAACAAACATTAGATCAATGAATAATAAACTTGATGAACTTTATGCAACGGTGTAGGTCAATCAAGCTGACTTAGTAGCCGTGACTGAGACATGGTTTTCGGATAGTAACCCTGCGGAAGCCAACAAAATGAAAGGATACAACCTTCTTCACAAGGACCGAGCTGATAAACGTGGTGGAGGTGTAGCTCTGTATGCTAGAAATGATCTCCATGCAACACCTTTTGGAGCAGAGCTTACACCCAAACACCTTGAAATCCTCTGGGCTAAAGCAAGTCTTCGCAGTTACGTCCGGAACTCTGTAAACCTCTTCATTTGTGTTGTTTATGCACCACCTAACACACCTATGAAGGAAGAGATCATCGACCATGTCATATATATGAGCGACTATATTCGTAACTCTTTCTCTGATGCTGCGATTGTGATCCTTGGTGATTTCAATGATCGATACAACCCCGTTTGTGCGACATCTCAATGTCGATCAACTTGTCAAGCAGCCTACTAGACAAAACCGGATACTTGATATGATCTTCACTGACAGGGGAGATTTGTACAAGGAACCTCAGATAACGGCCCCCATCGGACGTTCAGATCACTCTACAGTTTTGTTGTTTCCAGAGATTTCCCGTCCTACACTTACGACCAGATTTACCTATCGTCCCATGCGCGACTCAGGCATCAGATCCTTTGGTCGTTGGATCACTTCTTATGACTTCAGCTACCTGAATGATATGGAGTCATCTGACGATATGGTCCGATCTCTTCAGAATGTTCTAGATCAGGCATATCGTCAACATTTCCCTCTTGTTGTTCG
This sequence comes from Strongylocentrotus droebachiensis, assembly GCA_035222895.1. NCBI lineage: Eukaryota > Metazoa > Echinodermata > Echinoidea > Camarodonta > Strongylocentrotidae > Strongylocentrotus > Strongylocentrotus droebachiensis. Next base: position 25,341 of record JAVYIG010000412.1, on the reverse strand, counting down.
TAAGCGTTCAGCGAACGACAAACAATGGATCAATGACAAGATAAAAACTGACATCCAGAAGAGACAATGATCCTTTGAAAGGGGTGACTTGGCTTCTTTTAGGAGTATTCGCAACCAGATTCAGCGCGCAATCGTGAAACTGAAGTCTACGTTTTATCGCTCAAAGATCGCAGCGATGAAGAACTCAAATCCTGGCTCCTGGCACTGTCAAATACGCTCTCTTGCTGGTTTGAGTAAACATACTTCCTACAGTTTTCCTGATGACTTCGGCATGAGCCATTCTCAGCAGGCAAATCATATCAACGACTTCTTTGCAGGTATATGCTCTGAACTACCTGCCCTTGATACCACGACTAGCCCGGCCTACCTACCTGCCAGAAGACCACCACCCGACATTCAACGCTTCAGGGTCTTTCAAGCGCTGAAGAAGCTAAATCCATCTAAAGCTATCCATCCTGAAGATACTCCTGTTCGACTGATCAGAGAATTCGCGCTAGAGATCTCTGCTCCGTTATCTGCCATCTTCAATTCCATTCTAAAGTCGGGTTCTTTCCCATCGCGTTGGAAATGTTTTGTTGTAACACCGGTACCTAAAACCTACCCAGTTAGAAGCTGTTCCGATTTGAGACCCATATCGATAACTTCAATATTTTCAAGAGTGTTTGAAGGTTTCATTTCACTGTATCTGATGAGAGACCTCACACCCAATCTTGACAATCGTCAGTTTGGCAACATTAAAGGCAGTTCAACAACCCACTACTTGGTGAGCTTAGTGGATACAATCCTCAAGGGCTTAGATAGGCCTGGCTACTGTGCGTCCCTTTGCACGATAGATTTTTCTAAAGCCTTCGATCGTGTCAACCAAAATATAGTGATTCGCAAACTCTTCACGTATGGTGTCAATGAAGCAGTTCTTCAGACCGCGACCAGCTTCTTAACTGATCGCACCCAGGCTGTTCCGCAGGGAACAAAACTAGGCCCGTTGATGTTCCTAGCTCTGGTGAATGATGCCGCACATGATATCGAGCATCATTGGAAATATGTTGACGACCTAAGCCTTCTCGAGATTCGCACGACATCGGCACCACTGAAACTACAGGACCATCTTGACGAATTAGAAAATTGGAGTAAAGATAATGACATGAAATTCAATACCACCAAGAGCAATGCCATGTCTGTCAACTTCACGAAACGTACCATCAACACTCCTTGTTTGCGTCTCAATGATGAGCCTCTGAAAACAACGGAATCCCAGAAAATACTGGGCGTGCACTTACAATCCAATCTCAAGTGGGACAAACAAGTTGGTGATATGGTATCAAGAGCGGGAAAGCGAGTATTTATGATAAGTCGTCTTCGAAAGGCATCCGTCCCAAGTTGTGACCTAGTCAACATCTACTCATCCTACATACGTCCTCTTTTGGAGTATTCATCTCCCCTTGGTCCCCAAGCATCACTGCAAATCAGTACAATGATATTGAGAAAATCCAGAAACGTGTCTGCCGCATCATTATGAAGGACCAGTATGTCTCTTACGACCATGCTCTAGAGCACCTCTCCATCTGTCGTATGTCGGAGCGTCATGAACAACTACTGGATTCCTTTGCTCGTAGTCTGTTGAAATCTCCCCGGCACCGTGATCTTCTCCCTCCCTTACGTAGTGATATGTCCTCTCGTCGCCTACGCTTTTCACATCTTCTCAACACCCCCCTCTGTCGGACTACCCGGTATTATTCCTCAACGATACCCACTATTGTTAGACTGCTTAATTCACCTTGAATCTTTGAACTAAAACTAACAAAGATCAAGTCAACAAAACAATGTATTTGATTATATTCCCACATGCATTTTCATCCACTGATTGCTACTTTCGTATCTCTTCTTCTATGTTCAATATCAATTAATAACAAAACTTGAGAATTTTTCAATCAATGTGAAGTAGCCTATTTACTTGTTAATATTTATCTTTGTCGATGTCAACATTACATCTTTATCATTACTATATTTAATTCGTTCAAGGTTTCTTCACTTTATACTCTCTGATGTAATATTAATTTGCCAATTTCGCTGAATTCAGGACCATCACCTTGTTAATATTTATCTTTGTCGATGTCAACATTACATCTTTATCATCACTATATTTAATTCATTCAAGGTTTCTTCACTTTATACTCTCTGATGTAATATTAATTTGCCAATTTCGCTTAATTCAGGAACATCACCTTGTTTAACCAATATTGAAACTTAGCTTTAATATCTTATCTTTTATCACATTTTATCTGTATAAACATCTAAATGTTCCCACCTACGTATCACTGTTGCAATAAACCTGTAAATTGTTAATTATCAATTTTCTATCTCATGTAAAACGAAATGACAATTTTATATCATCAATGAAACTGTAAATCGTATTTAAATATACACAATATTTGTGAAGTGTTCTATATATTTTAATGTGTTATCAATGCAATGTTATGCCATGTACTTTTTACTCTGTAAATTGAACAATTTCAGCTTTTAGCTGCATGTCCAATGATTTTTATCTCAATAAACCAATACAATACAATAGGATACTATCCAAATGATATCCCATTTAATGTATCATAATATATTATAATACACGCAAATATTGTTTGTGTTACGTACGCTCTTATGATATACATGTATTTGTATACCGGTACGGTACCTTATTTCCGTTTAAAATATAAGCAACATTATTACAGTTATAATAGTGAAGGAGGGGGGAATGAATGATGGAATGGAGAAACCCCCTCCTCCGATCAAATCATTGATTTATTTGATTGCAAGGCTTTTGAATAAGCTTTTCTGTATTCTCGGAGAAGTGTCACAGATATTTTGTTTATAAGATTAATACATCAGAGTTATTTTAGCCGATCAAAAATTGTTGATTTATTAAGCTTACCCTGTTGGTATTTTCTGATAGACAAATAACTCCGTGGTTCATGGCTGCATTGAGATCTGAGAAGGGTACATCCTCTGATTCTGATGATATCTCCCAGCCTGGTACCCTTGCCAGCACTGAGAGTGCTCCTCGTGATGATGCTTCACAATCGTAAGTGGAACCTCCATACTTTATGATATGCGTTTGTTTGTTTTTCACAAAGAATTTTTGTAAGCTCAATGTCAATCCCAGACTGAGCATGAGTGTATATGCCTTGATTTATTGAAACTAGAGAGAACTGCTCTTCAAAATAAAAGTATGATAGGTCCATGCTATAATGCGGAAGTTTTCAGCAGAGCGTTTTCTGTGTGTGGGTTGGCTTTTTCTGCGTGAATAAATTGCCAACCTAGAGGATTATATATCGAGTTGTTGCCGAAAGAGTGAGCCAAACAGACATATCAGTAATTTTGAATTTGGTTTGGCAATAAATCCGACCGTTGAAGAAAACAATGTTTATGTTGCTTTTTTCTCTGCAATTACCCAATTTCTTTCAAATTCCTTTAGCAAGAGTCATTTATTGGTACTGCTTAACAATTGGTGTGAATTTGAATAGAAACTGTTTCAATGTTTTTTTTTACCATTACCAGAACTAGACCTTATCTTTAATATTCAATGCAGATATTAATGGACAACTCGTTCGCAAGTTGGCTTGTTTCCTTGCTAACTTGTTTTGTCGACATTTTCTTGATTCCTTGGCAGAGAAATGCACTGTCAATTTAAGCAATTGTTTTCTCCCTTAGGTTAAGGAGGAGGATGATATTACTACAAAAAATGCATGACCAGTCTCAGAAAAGGTTAGCATACTTTTAATCTTTGTTTCATTGTAATGTGGAATCTATTTAGAAATAAATACATTTTTTGTTTAAAGTATGTTTGACAGTATTATTTTATGTTGAATGATGAAAAACAGGAATACAACCAAATGATATACAATTATTCATGTGTTGTGATCATTATGATAATTAAAGAAAGATGGTCTTGGTGTTTGACTGCTATATTCTACGTACATTTTGTAAGAGAACGATCAGGGCCATGTTGCTAAAAATGTACTTTTCAATTTCTATGCATTGTATAAAACAAAAGCTCTATTCATATTCAAACTATTAATACCTTCCAAAACCGTCGTTTATGATTCCTCACTTAAAGTATGGTGTTCTTAGTAATTCATGAAGTGAAGTTTAATCTAAATATTCCATACAGATAATAAAGATGGATGTGTTGTTTGCAAGTTTGCAAGACCCTCCCCCCCCCCCCCCCCTGCAGGCTACATAGGGTTAAGCAATTGTTTTCTCCCTTAGGTTTGCGAATGGACAACCTCTGCGTCACATAAGCAATGAAGGACCGAACGCTGCTATGAGCGTGTATGGCAGCCTGCATTCCAATGACCAGCCTCAGAAAAGGTTAGAATACTTCCTAAGAATCTCTGTTTCATTGTGATGCGAAAGCTCATTAGGGCAATCATATGATTTTAACATCCATCTTTTTAAAGATGGATTGCAGTCTATCCTTTAATGAGTGAAGTTGAACTTCCTTGGATGAGAAATAAATGTATATTTTTGGGTTTAGACTTTTCATGTTACGTTTGACAGTTATATTTTATGTTGAATAATGATTAACAGGAATACAGCCAAATGATATACAATTATTCATTTGCTGTGATCATTATTTGTTTGTTTGTTTTATTTATTCATCATGTAAAATAACTGTTTACAGATAATAAAATACAGTGGGTTACATTGATATATAATCCATAGTAGGAACAATGCATAAACAAAAAATGTTTGAAGCGCAACGTCCCTAAGTAACATAGTTGATAATTATTAGGTAAAAATAGAACATGGCTTAAAATAAGACATTCGTACAAAAATGTCAACATTACATCTTTATCATTACTATATTTAATTCGTTCAAGGTTTCTTCACTTTATACTCTCTGATGTAATATTAATTTGCCAATTTCGCTGAATTCAGGACCATCACCTTGTTAATATTTATCTTTGTCGATGTCAACATTACATCTTTATCATCACTATATTTAATTCATTCAAGGTTTCTTCACTTTATACTCTCTGATGTAATATTAATTTGCCAATTTCGCTTAATTCAGGAACATCACCTTGTTTAACCAATATTGAAACTTAGCTTTAATATCTTATCTTTTATCGCATTTTATCTGTATAAACATCTAAATGTTCCCACCTACGTATCACTGTTGCAATAAACCTGTAAATTGTTAATTATCAATTTTCTATCTCATGTAAAACGAAATGACAATTTTATATCATCAATGAAACTGTAAATCGTATTTAAATATACACAATATTTGTGAAGTGTTCTATATATTTTAATGTGTTATCAATGCAATGTTATGCCATGTACTTTTTACTCTGTAAATTGAACAATTTTAGCTTTTAGCTGCATGTCCAATGATTTTTATCTCAATAAACCAATACAATACAATAGGATACTATCCAAATGATATCCCATTTAATGTATCATAATATATTATAATACACGCAAATATTGTTTGTGTTACGTACGCTCTTATGATATACATGTATTTGTATACCGGTACGGTACCTTATTTCCGTTTAAAATATAAGCAACATTATTACAGTTATAATAGTGAAGGAGGGGGGAATGAATGATGGAATGGAGAAACCCCCTCCTCCGATCAAATCATTGATTTATTTGATTGCAAGGCTTTTGAATAAGCTTTTCTGTATTCTCGGAGAAGTGTCACAGATATTTTGTTTATAAGATTAATACATCAGAGTTATTTTAGCCGATCAAAAATTGTTGATTTATTAAGCTTACCCTGTTGGTATTTTCTGATAGACAAATAACTCCGTGGTTCATGGCTGCATTGAGATCTGAGAAGGGTACATCCTCTGATTCTGATGATATCTCCCAGCCTGGTACCCTTGCCAGCACTGAGAGTGCTCCTCGTGATGATGCTTCACAATCGTAAGTGGAACCTCCATACTTTATGATATGCGTTTGTTTGTTTTTCACAAAGAATTTTTGTAAGCTCAATGTCAATCCCAGACTGAGCATGAGTGTATATGCCTTGATTTATTGAAACTAGAGAGAACTGCTCTTCAAAATAAAAGTATGATAGGTCCATGCTATAATGCGGAAGTTTTCAGCAGAGCGTTTTCTGTGTGTGGGTTGGCTTTTTCTGCGTGAATAAATTGCCAACCTAGAGGATTATATATCGAGTTGTTGCCGAAAGAGTGAGCCAAACAGACATATCAGTAATTTTGAATTTGGTTTGGCAATAAATCCGACCGTTGAAGAAAACAATGTTTATGTTGCTTTTTTCTCTGCAATTACCCAATTTCTTTCAAATTCCTTTAGCAAGAGTCATTTATTGGTACTGCTTAACAATTGGTGTGAATTTGAATAGAAACTGTTTCAATGTTTTTTTTTACCATTACCAGAACTAGACCTTATCTTTAATATTCAATGCAGATATTAATGGACAACTCGTTCGCAAGTTGGCTTGTTTCCTTGCTAACTTGTTTTGTCGACATTTTCTTGATTCCTTGGCAGAGAAATGCACTGTCAATTTAAGCAATTGTTTTCTCCCTTAGGTTAAGGAGGAGGATGATATTACTACAAAAAATGCATGACCAGTCTCAGAAAAGGTTAGCATACTTTTAATCTTTGTTTCATTGTAATGTGGAATCTATTTAGAAATAAATACATTTTTTGTTTAAAGTATGTTTGACAGTATTATTTTATGTTGAATGATGAAAAACAGGAATACAACCAAATGATATACAATTATTCATGTGTTGTGATCATTATGATAATTAAAGAAAGATGGTCTTGGTGTTTGACTGCTATATTCTACGTACATTTTGTAAGAGAACGATCAGGGCCATGTTGCTAAAAATGTACTTTTCAATTTCTATGCATTGTATAAAACAAAAGCTCTATTCATATTCAAACTATTAATACCTTCCAAAACCGTCGTTTATGATTCCTCACTTAAAGTATGGTGTTCTTAGTAATTCATGAAGTGAAGTTTAATCTAAATATTCCATACAGATAATAAAGATGGATGTGTTGTTTGCAATTTTGCAAGACCCTCCCCCCCCCCCTTGCAGGCTACATAGGGTTAAGCAATTGTTTTCTCCCTTAGGTTTGTGAATGGACAACCTCTGCGTCACATAAGCAATGAAGGACCGAACGCTGCTATGAGCGTGTATGGCAGCCTGCATTCCAATGACCAGCCTCAGAAAAGGTTAGAATACTTCTTAAGAATCTCTGTTTCATTGTGATGCGAAAGCTCATTAGGGCAATCATATGATTTTAACATCCATCTTTTTAAAGATGGATTGCAGTCTATCCTTTAATGAGTGAAGTTGAACTTCCTTGGATGAGAAATAAATGTATATTTTTGGGTTTAGACTTTTCATGTTACGTTTGACAGTTATATTTTATGTTGAATAATGATTAACAGGAATACAGCCAAATGATATACAATTATTCATTTGCTGTGATCATTATTTGTTTGTTTGTTTTATTTATTCATCATGTAAAATAACTGTTTACAGATAATAAAATACAGTGGGTTACATTGATATATAATCCATAGTAGGAACAATGCATAAACAAAAAATGTTTGAAGCGCAACGTCCCTAAGTAACATAGTTGATAATTATTAGGTAAAAATAGAACATGGCTTAAAATAAGACATTCGTACAAAAATGTCAACATTACATCTTTATCATTACTATATTTAATTCGTTCAAGGTTTCTTCACTTTATACTCTCTGATGTAATATTAATTTGCCAATTTCGCTGAATTCAGGACCATCACCTTGTTAATATTTATCTTTGTCGATGTCAACATTACATCTTTATCATCACTATATTTAATTCATTCAAGGTTTCTTCACTTTATACTCTCTGATGTAATATTAATTTGCCAATTTCGCTTAATTCAGGAACATCACCTTGTTTAACCAATATTGAAACTTAGCTTTAATATCTTATCTTTTATCGCATTTTATCTGTATAAACATCTAAATGTTCCCACCTACGTATCACTGTTGCAATAAACCTGTAAATTGTTAATTATCAATTTTCTATCTCATGTAAAACGAAATGACAATTTTATATCATCAATGAAACTGTAAATCGTATTTAAATATACACAATATTTGTGAAGTGTTCTATATATTTTAATGTGTTATCAATGCAATGTTATGCCATGTACTTTTTACTCTGTAAATTGAACAATTTCAGCTTTTAGCTGCATGTCCAATGATTTTTATCTCAATAAACCAATACAATACAATAGGATACTATCCAAATGATATCCCATTTAATGTATCATAATATATTATAATACACGCAAATATTGTTTGTGTTACGTACGCTCTTATGATATACGGTACATGTATTTGTATACCGGTACGGTACCTTATTTCCGTTTAAAATATAAGCAACATTATTACAGTTATAATAGTGAAGGAGGGGGGAATGAATGATGGAATGGAGAAACCCCCTCCTCCGATCAAATCATTGATTTATTTGATTGCAAGGCTTTTGAATAAGCTTTTCTGTATTCTCGGAGAAGTGTCACAGATATTTTGTTTATAAGATTAATACATCAGAGTTATTTTAGCCGATCAAAAATTGTTGATTTATTAAGCTTACCCTGTTGGTATTTTCTGATAGACAAATAACTCCGTGGTTCATGGCTGCATTGAGATCTGAGAAGGGTACATCCTCTGATTCTGATGATATCTCCCAGCCTGGTACCCTTGCCAGCACTGAGAGTGCTCCTCGTGATGATGCTTCACAATCGTAAGTGGAACCTCCATACTTTATGATATGCGTTTGTTTGTTTTTCACAAAGAATTTTTGTAAGCTCAATGTCAATCCCAGACTGAGCATGAGTGTATATGCCTTGATTTATTGAAACTAGAGAGAACTGCTCTTCAAAATAAAAGTATGATAGGTCCATGCTATAATGCGGAAGTTTTCAGCAGAGCGTTTTCTGTGTGTGGGTTGGCTTTTTCTGCGTGAATAAATTGCCAACCTAGAGGATTATATATCGAGTTGTTGCCGAAAGAGTGAGCCAAACAGACATATCAGTAATTTTGAATTTGGTTTGGCAATAAATCCGACCGTTGAAGAAAACAATGTTTATGTTGCTTTTTTCTCTGCAATTACCCAATTTCTTTCAAATTCCTTTAGCAAGAGTCATTTATTGGTACTGCTTAACAATTGGTGTGAATTTGAATAGAAACTGTTTCAATGTTTTTTTTTACCATTACCAGAACTAGACCTTATCTTTAATATTCAATGCAGATATTAATGGACAACTCGTTCGCAAGTTGGCTTGTTTCCTTGCTAACTTGTTTTGTCGACATTTTCTTGATTCCTTTGCAGAGAAATGCACTGTCAATTTAAGCAATTATTTTCTCCCTTAGGTTAAGGAGGAGGATGATATTACTACGAAAAATGCATGAGCAGTCTCAGAAAAGGTTAGCATACTTTTAATCTTTGTTTCATTGTAATGTGGAATCTATTTAGAAATAAATACATTTTTTGTTTAAAGTATGTTTGACAGTATTATTTTATGTTGAATGATGCGCGAATGCGCGATCATAGTGAATTGTGTGAAGGAGGGGGATCTGGACTGTGTATACGTCACATATTGGTATAGCAGGGACTCCCTTGGTATAGCCAGGGAGATGGAATAGATTGCTGTACATGTAATTTCTTTATTCCATAGAAAGCTACTAGTAATAATATGTGGCTGTGTTTTTATGCATTGGAGCGTAAGTGATAATAAAAAATGAGTGTATATGTGTTGATTTATTGAAACATGAGAGAACTCCTCTTCAAGATAAAAGTATGATAGGTCCATGCTATAATGCGGAAGTTTTCAGGAGAGCGTTTTCTGTGTGTGGGTTGGCTTTTTTTGCGTGAATGAATTGCCAACCTAGAGGATTATATATCGAGTTGCTGCCGAAAGAGTGAGCCAAACAGACATATCAGTAATTTTGAATTTGGTTTGGCACTAAACCCGACCGTTGAAGAAAACAATGTTTATTTTGCTTTTTTCTCTGCAATTACACAATTTCTTTCAAATTCCTTTAGCAAGAGTCATTTATTGGTACTTCTTAACAATCGGTGTGAATTTGAATAGAAACTGTTTCAATGTTTTTTTTCACCATTTCCAGAACTAGACCTTATCTTTAATATTCAATGCAGATATTAATGGACAACTTGTTCGCAAGTTGGCTTGTTTCCTTGCTAACTTGTTTTGTCGACATTTTCTTGATTCCTTTGCAGAGAAATTCACTGTCAATTTAAGCAATTGTTTTCTCCCTTAGGTTAAGGAGGGAGATGATATTTCTACAAAAAATGCGTGACCAGTCTCAGAAAAGGTTAGCATACTTTTAATCTTTGTTTCATTGTGATGTGGAATCGATCTATTTAGAAATAAATTCATTTTTTGTTTAAAGTACGTTTGACAGTATTATTTTATGTTGAATGATGAAAAACAGGAATACAGACAAATGATATACAATTATTCATGTGTTGTGATCATTATGATAATTAAAGAAAGATGGTCTTGGTGTTTGACTGCTATATTCTACATACATTTTGTAAGAGATCGATCAGGGCCATGTTGCTGAAAATATACTTTTTAATTTCTATGCATTGTATAAACGAAAGGTCTATTCATATTCAAACTATTCATACCTTCCAAACTGTTGTTTATGATTCCTCACTTAAAGTATGGTGTTCTTAGTAATTCATGAAGTGAAGTTTGATCTAAATATTCAATGCAGATAATATAAATGGATAACGGTGAATCATTTCCAAGCTTCCTTGTTTCCTTGATTTGTCGACATTTTGTTGATTCCTTTGCAGAGAAATTTGATTACTGTCAATTTAAGCAATTGTTTTCTCCCCTAGGATTGCGAAAGGACAATCTCTGAGTCACATAGGCAATGAAGGAGCAAACGCTGCTGTGAGCGTGTATGGCAGCCTGCATTCCAATGACCAGCCTCAGAAAAGGTTAGCATACTTCTTAAGAATCTCTGTTTCATTGTGATGCGAAGTCTCATTAGGGCAATCATATGATTTCAACATCCATCTTTTTAAATATGGCTTGCAGTCTATCCTTTAATGAGTGAAGTTGTACTTCCTTGGCCGAGAAATAAATGTATATTTTTTGGTTTAGACTTTTCATGTTACGTTTGGCAGCTATATTTTATGTTGAATGATGAAAAACAGGAATACAGCCAAATGATAGATAGTTATTCATTTGCTGTGATCATTATGATAATTAAAGAAATAAAAATATTTTTGGTATACCGGTAGACTTTTTGTAATAACTTTGACAGTGTTTTATTTGATGTTGAATGATGAAAAACAGGAATACAGCCAAATGATAGAGAGTTATTCATTTGCTGTGATCATTATGATAATTAAAGAAATACAAATATTTTTGGTTTACCGGTAGACTTTTTGTAATACCTTTGACAGTGTTTTATTTGATGTTGAATGATGAAAAACAGAAATACAGCCAAATGATAGAGAGTTATTCATGTGGTGTGATCATTATGATAATTAAAGAAAGATGGTCTTGGTGTTTGACTGCTATATTCTACGTACATTTTGTAAGAGATCGATCAGGGCCATGTGGCTAAAAATGTACTTTTTAATTTCTATGCATCGTAACGAACGGTTGACTAAGTAACCTTGTATATTGTTTAACTATAAACAAGACCAAATAACCAATGTTTTATCCCTTTTTTGGAAAAATTATATTTCCATTTGTTTCATACACAAATCATGAAAATGAGCGATTTTCTGGCAGACATGCAAAGACAAAAGGTCATGTGACTTTGTAACGGTAGGTCTGATTTTCGAGAAAAAAAATTCAAAAGATGCGCAAGGCCCAAAAAGAGTGTCATAAAATTCCAGCGCAAGATTAAAGTTATGGTGTCTAAGTAATTAAGTGAAGTTTAATCTAACTATTACCCGTATCAGACATCTGAGCAGTGGTTTTACAAAATCATATTACACTTGTTGTAATCCTAAAAGAGTTAATCAGTAAATACGAGACCATATTACCATCTCATGAAAAAGCCTATGGACTTTACGTGTTAAAAAAGCAGGAAATTTAAGACCATATTCACCGCGCCGTATTTTGTCATTTTCATTGCCATCTATTATGCGTACGAGAACCTCCGCACTTTGCGCGCAATCTATTGTTACGTAATAATCACACCAAATTGGGTACACTGTTTGCAGTGTATCAAAAATTTTGTCAAGCAGCTGGATGCACAGTGCCGGTTTGATAAACTTTTTTCAGTTCTATGAGATTGTCATGTGTGTATTAGCTCTAGATGTCGGATTTAGATAATAATAACAATATTGAATGGCTTAACTTTTGGGAGATACCACATATATTGCCCTCACAAGACCCATATTGCCCTCGTCCTTGACTCGGAGCAATATGAGTCTAGTTTGGGAAATATTATGTGGTATCTCCCTCAAGGCCAGTCCATATTATATAAATATTCAATGCAGATAATATAAATAGATACTGGTCAGTTGTTTGCAAGTTTGCTTGTTTCCTTGTTTTGTTGACATTTGTTTAATATTCCTTTGCAGAGAAATAAACTGTCAATTTAAGCAATTATGGAATTCTCTCCCCAGAGATATCCGTGATACTGCTTTCTTAAACTCTTTTAAATCTAAAATTAAAAAAAATTCATCTGTTTTTAATTCTATAATAATATTTGCATGTTAATACGTCTCCTATGTTTTGTACACTGTTTTGTTATTGTTATATTTTTTATAGCCAATTGTTGGAACTTGTATATGTATCTTTTAATAACAGGGACTGCCTCCACAGAACCTTATGGTTTTATTTGCAGTTTCCCCAATTCATTTCTATTGCTGATTAACTTTGTATAATTCTGAATATTGGTAGACATGTTTCCATTTTGTGTGTGTTTTGTGTTTTCTATATTGTATATAATCTGTATCTTATATGTTTTTTATGGATTTGAATTGAAATAAAACTTGAACTTGAACTTGAACTTTTCTCCCCATAGGACTGCGAATGACCAATCTGTGGGTCAGAGAAGCAATGAAGGACTGAACGCTGCTATGAGCGTGTATGGCAGCCTGCATTCCAATGACCAGCCTCTGAAAAGGTTAGAATACTTTTTAAGAATCTCTGTTTCATTGTGATGCTAAATCTCATTAGGGCAATCATATGATTTCAACATCCATCTTTTTAAATATGGCTTGCAGTCTATCCTTTAATGAGTGAAGTTGTACTTCCTTGGATGAGAAATAAATGTATATTTTTGGGTTTAGGCCTTTGATATTACGTTTGACAGTCATATTTTATGCTGAATGATGAAAAACAGGAATACAGCCAAATGATATAGAATTATTCATTTGCTGTGATCATTCTGATAATTAAAGAAATACAAATATTTTTGGTTTACCGGTAGACTTTTTGTAATACCTTTGACAGTTTGAATTGATGTTTAATGATGAAAAACAGGAATACAGCCACATTATATAGAATTATTCATTTGCTGTGATCATTATGATAAATAAAGAAAGATGGTCTTGGTTTTTTACTGCTATATTCTACGTACATTTTGTAAGAAATCGATCAGGGCCATGTTGCTGAAAATATACTTTTTAATTTCTATGCATTGTATATTAAAACAAAAGGTCTATTCACATTCAAACTATCTATACTTTCCAAAACCTTTGTTAATGATTCCTCACTTAAAGTATGGTGTTCTTTATAATGAAGTGAATTTTTATCTAAATATTCAATGCAGATAATATAAATGAATAACGGTGAGTCATTTCCAAGCTTCCTTGTTTACTTGATTTGTCGACATTTTGTTGATTCCTTTGCAGAGAAATTTGATTACTGTCAATTTAAGCAAATGTTTTCTCCCCTAGGATTGTGAAAGGACAATCTCTGAGTCACATAGGCAATGAAGGAGCAAACGCTGCTGTGAGCGTGTATGGCAGCCTGCATTCCAATGACCAGCCTCTGAAAAGGTTAGAATAATCTCTGTTTCGTTGTGATGCAAAATCTCATTAGGGCAATCATATGATTTCAACATCCATCTTTTTAAATATGGCTTGCAGTCTATCCTTTAATGAGTGAAGTTGTACTTCCTTGGATGAGAAATAAATGTATATTTTTGGGTTTAGGCCTTTGATATTACGTTTGACAGTCATATTTTATGCTGAATGATGAAAAACAGGAATACAGCCAAATGATATAGAATTATTCATTTGCTGTGATCATTCTGATAATTAAAGAAATACAAATATTTTTGGTTTACTGGTAGACTTTTTGTAATACCTTTGACAGTGTTTTATTTGATGTTGAATGATGAAAAACAGGAATACAGCCAAATGATAGAGAGTTATTCATTTGCTGTGATCATTATGATAATTAAAGAAATACAAATATTTTTGGTTTACCGGTAGACTTTTTGTAATACCTTTGACAGTTTGAATTGATGTTTAATGATGAAAAACAGGAATACAACCAAATGATACAGAATTATTCATGTGGTGTGATCATTATGATAATTAAAGAAAGATGGTCTTGGTGTTTGACAGCTATATTCTACGTACATTTTGTAAGATATCGGTCAGGGCCATGTTGCTGAAAATGTACTTTTCAATTTCTATGCATTGTAAAGAAGGTCTATCATTTTCAAACTATTTATACCTTCCAAAACATTTGTTAATCCTTACTTAAAGTTATGGTGTCTTAATAGTAATGAAGTGAAGTTTAATCTAAATATTCCATGCAGATAATAAAAATGGATAAGTTGTTCGCAAGTTTGCAAGGCCCCCCCCCCCCCCCCCCACAGGCTATACAGTGCGTCCCAGAAAAAACGAAACCGAGAAGTATCGATGTTTTATCATAACTTAATCACAACCATAATTAATGAATGATACATATTTGGAAAGCTTAGTCTCCTCTTTCATGTGATGCTACTCAGATAATGCATATTTCACGCATGAGTGATTAAAAGCAATTTGAAGGAAGGAAACCACAAAGACATTTGGCGGGCGGTATCTGAATTTCGAAGAAAAATTCACATTTCTAGGAAGTTCATTTTCTGCTCTTTCATATGATACCTCAATCAAGAAAAATGAGCTAGGAATGACAAAGTTCTGTTAGTTTAAAGTAGTGCTTGCATTTCCATAATTTTATTAAACGAATTCGGTTTCACTGGCTGCCTGCCGTATCAATAAACGAAATTAACAAAAGAGTTAACTCCGTTTCGTTGACAATCAGCCGTAGACGAGAGTCTTCATGCATGGCTGATTGTCAACGAAACGGAGTTAAGTCTTTTGTCAAATCTGCTTTTTGCTACGGCAGGCACCCAGTGAAAACGAATTCGTTTGTTAAAATTATGAAAATGTAAGGGCTACTTTAAACAAACAGAACTTTGTTATTCCTGGCTTATTTTTCTTGATTGAGGTATCATATGAAAGAGCAGAAAATGAACTTTCTAGAAATATGAATTTTTCTTTGAAATTCAGATACCGCCCGCCAAATTACTTTTTGGTTTCCTTGCTTCAAATTGCTTCAAATTGCTTTTAATCACTCATGCGTGAAATATGCATCACGTGAGTAGCATCAACTGAAAGAGCAGACTCTAAGCTTTCCAAATATGTATCATTCATTAATTATGGTTGTGATTAAGTTATGATAAAACATCGATACTTCTCGGTTTCGTTTTTTCTGGGACGCACTGTATAGGGTTAAGCAATTGTTTTCTCCCCATAGGACTAAGAATGGACAACCTCTGCGTCACATAAGCAATGAAAGACCGAACGATGCTATGAGTGTGTATGGCAGCCTGCATTCCAATGACCAGCCTCAGAAAAGGTTAGCATACTTTTTTTATTTTTATGGATTGGTCACTATTTATATCCGTCCTCCATTTATAACCATAATTTGTTTCACTGGGGCCTGTACAGCTTTAGAAGCTTGCTTTTATGTAGGTCCCATCATATTTTTCTCAGTTAAATTAGTACTTTATAATGACCACTTATCTTTATGTTATTTATTATGTATTATTGACTGTTATTTTATCACACAAACCCAACTTGTACTTAATTATGAAATGTATATGTAACATGAAAAATATGAAAATAAATGAAATGAAATGAAAAATGTTTGTATCATTGTGATGTAAAATCCAAAATATTCAAACAGTGGGTATGCACAATGAAGAGAGGTGCGCAGTCCGATTCACTTTTGTACATGTTCTAGGTTGTTATATTGCATGCTTGTGCACATATAACAAAATATTGAGTGTCACATGACACCTTTTCAGGCAATAGGATACTAACCAAATGATATCCCATTTTATGTATCATAATATATTATAATTCACGCTAATACTGTTTGTGTTACGTACGCTCTTATGATATACATGTATTTGTATACCGGTAGGGTACCTTATTTCCGTTTAAAATATAAGCAACATTATTACAGTTATAATAGTGAAGGAGGGGGGAATGAATGATGGAATGTAGAAACCCCCTCCTCCGATCAAATCATTGATTTATTTGATTGCAAGTCTTTTTAATAAGCTTTTCTGTATTCTCGGAGAAGTGTAACAGATATTTTGTTTATAAGATTAATACATCAGAGTTATTTTAGCTGATCAAAAATTGGTGATTTATTAAGCTTTACCCTGTTGGTATTTTCTGATAGACAAATAACTCCGCGGCCCATGGCTGCATTGAGATCTGAGAAGGGTACATCCTCTGATTCTGATGATATCTCCCAGCCTGGTACCCTGGCCAGCACTGAGAGTGCTCCTCATGATGATGCTTCACAATCGTAAGTGGAACCTCCATACCATCATGATATGCGTTTGTCTCTTTTTCACAAAGAATTTCTGTAAGCTCAATGTCAATCCCAGACTGAGCATCTCCTGTAAAAGAGGCCATTGTGAAGTTGTGTGATATGAAGGAAACATAACTCACATGATTTGCTTTTATGAATGGCCTTTTTTATTCAAGAGAATCAGGAAATACAGAATGGGCTTTGCAACACACACACACATGCACCACCCACATGGAGGTCGCACACAAAAATACAATTTAAAATGCTCTGATCGCTAGTCAACAAGAAATTTTCCTAAATGAGGATTATATCATTATCAGTCCTTGATCAAATTTCATTTTTATTTTATCTATCTTTTTTTTTGTGAGAATGAATTCAATAAGCCTGATCTAGTTGACCCATTATTCTTCTTTCAGGTCTCAATTCCCACATGTAGATCGCCCACTATTTGAGTTTGAAGGCAGTCCTATGTTCAGTAGCTGGCGTAGCCCTCGTTCTATAGAGAGCCCTCTGAAATGGTTTGTATCTCATTTAGCCATCACTTTCAAGATGTCCATCATACGTGGGAAGGGAGGGACATCCATAGACATACAGCATTTTATGTTGTAGTATTTGTAGTCAAGTACATGTGGTTAATTTGAGAGGCAGTGAACCATTGATTGACTCACCTCACTTGTAAGGAAACCTAGATTATACATTGTCTTTTGCTTAAACAGATATAGCAAACATAAAGATATGTTCTCCTAATTGTCAATTTTACTGGCCGTTCATGGTCCAGTGGTAAAAGAATAAAATCATATTTAGACATTTAGTTTACTTGGGACATTCAGTTATGAAATTCATGTAGATATATACAAATACACTATACATTGTAAATGCCTAATAAAGTTCCCTCTTATATCTCTTGCATTTGGTATAGGCCTCAA
Organism: Strongylocentrotus droebachiensis; assembly: GCA_035222895.1. NCBI lineage: Eukaryota > Metazoa > Echinodermata > Echinoidea > Camarodonta > Strongylocentrotidae > Strongylocentrotus > Strongylocentrotus droebachiensis. The sequence goes on along the minus strand of JAVYIG010000412.1, from coordinate 7,545 downwards.
GAAGATGATGTAGATGTATCTCCAAGTCTCCCAGTACTACTTCACTCAATATCGGAGACGGATGATTCAGAAGACATCACTAAACGCCAAAGAAAGAGGTTGCGCTCTGTATGATGCAAGTTATTACTAGAATGAGTACAGCCAGAAAACTTTCGCAACGTAAAAGGAAACCAATTTTCACAGAAAAAATAAATTGCAAAGTGTAAAAGTTCAGTTTTTGCCGGATCATAATAATTCTGTCAGTAATTATAATTTTGTGTACCTAGGGAAGCATCATTAGCTTCATGCAATGCCATTCATCTTCCCGAGGCCCTGCAATTGTTTTTACTCCAGCAGTTTCCATGTATCCATTTACACCTGGGTGGAGGGTGACAAATATGGGTTAATTGCCAAAGGACGTTAGTGCCATGCTGGGATTCGAACCCTCAACCCTTCGATTGAGAGTGAAGTCAATCAACCTCTATACCACGACACCTCCACATGTTCATGGCGATGTTGATTCAACCATTTTGTGGAATGAAACTGTTTGCGATTCTGACACTTACAAGACTTGCAAACATTTCTTATACAGTTAACAACTAAATTATTCTTACCCCTTGTAAATTTTTTTTTTTTTTTTACATAACTCAAGAATTAAAGGTGAACTGGTTGAAAAGAATAAGGGTCTTTGTTGAAAACTGTAGATGTGAGCTTTGATATGTCACATTTCTCAAGAAACATAAATCAGGAAGAAAAAAAAAATATATATTAATTTTTCACCTGTATTAAAAATATCACACTATTCCATTAAAGGGTATGAATAATTAAGTTGTTAACCATACACAAAGGTTTCTGGTTTAACAGCAGTTAGTAGGCTGTTTAGTGCATATCACATCACTGTGTTTGTCATTCTCATTGACCAGCATTCGAAGTGGCCAGTACAATTGTATTTCACCTAGGTCGAGAGTGCAACTTTAAATGAATGTCTTGCCATGGGAGAAAGGTTTTTAGTCTCTGTCGGCAATAAGATAGAGCAACGGAGTACCGGTATGTTGTATTTCAGTGACATTTATGGGACTAATCCAATCAGTTCCCATTTTAGGGCTGTATGTTAAGTTTTAAAAAAGTTTATTTGATTGAAAGTCTTCAATGTGGTTGCAAATTATGTGCTTACCGGGGTATGTAAAAGTTTATGTTTTCTTTAAAAAAAGAGAAGATATATAAGATATTCATTTTAAATGGGTTTCTGTTTTTGTTTTTTGCTGCTAAAGTTGTAAATACTTGATTTGAATGTACTGGTAGCCAAAAACATGTGTGTATTTGATTAACTTAGTATGGACAAAAAGTTACTTGAATGCCACACTATATGGACATAAATTGTGGTATATTTTTTTGAAAGAAGTTAAGATACGTTTGGACATTAACACAGCTCTGTCAAAAAAAGGAAAACAAACAAATATATTATTTACCTGAATTGATAGAAATGTATGTGTAAAGAATTATAGTGGTTATGTTAAACAAAACTGCATGTGAGTTTGATTTTGTTGTAATAAAAACTGTTGAGCGTGAAAGAAAACAAAATATGGACAGATAAAAACTAGATGGAACTTCCACTGCGAGCAGTCGAAAGTGATGCCTCCGTCATAGAGCAATTTTACAAACCAAATCGGAAGAAATTTTTCAAATTCAAGTTCGGTTGTAATCCATTAACAGGTTCTCAGAATAGCTTACAAGCTATTTCTCATATACATGTATGACCCTTTGATCTTTGACCTCATGACCCCAAATGCAAGATACATACATGTCTTGAGTTTGATGGTAATCCATCCATCGTACGTTCTAATGATTATGCAATCACTAGCTATTTTTGCATACATAATGAGCCCCATGACCTTTGACCTTGACCTCATGACCCTCAAAATCTAATCAGTTCATTGCCTCAGCAAGATACATACATGTCCTGAGTTTCATGGTAATCTGTCCATCTGTTCTAATGATTATGTGATCACAAGCTATTTTTGCATACATAATGAGCCCTGTGACCTTTGACCTTGTGACTCCAAAATCTAATCAATTCATTGGCTCTGCAAGTTAGATACATGACCAAAGTTTGGTAGGAATCCATCAGTCGGTTCTTGAGATAACGCGATCACAAGCTATTTTTGCATACATAATGAGCCCTGTGACCTTTGACCTCGTGACCCCAAAATCTAATCAATTCATTGGCTCTGCAAGTTACATACATGACCAAAGTTTGGTAGGAATTCATCAGTCGGTTCTTGAGATAATGCGATAGAGAACGGGACGTACGGACGGACAGACAACCCGAAAACATAATGCCTCTGGCTACTTCGTAACGTGGTAGGTCATATAATGCTTCAAATGCCTTTCAAAGTAGAGAATGTTCATTTAAATTGGTTTTCTGTTTTCTGTTGCTGTAGATATAAATACATATACTTGCATTTAAATTATGTCAAAAACATGAACATGTTTGATTGGGTTAAGTTACTTATATGCCACACTATATGGACATATAAAAAACATAGGGTTCAGGTTTAAAAGATACCGGTAATACTTCAAACTACCTAAATGCCTTACATGCTATTCTGTTTGGAGCAAAATAACACCAAATTAGGGTTTTAGGAATATACATTTTACACCAAGAGGCAACCAGATCAAAGTACCGTAAGAGGGTATGTTCATATTTGTGATTTTATTTTATAAACAAAGCTAGATATATGTAACTATGGTAGATAAGGTAAGTATTATTTGTACATTGGCATACAGTTTTCAGTATTGTATATTGTGTATTGTGTATATTGTTAGAATTTGTATTATTGTTGAGCTCATTTTTGGACTATTTTGCTATAGAACTGCATAAGGATAAAAGCAAAGCTTTATTATTTAGAAGTGTAATCACAAGTAAATTGAAAATACCATAATTATTCAAACATTATATTAAGTCAGAGGTTAATGGTCAGTGATGGATTTATGAAAATGTATTGGAAGATGTAAATAGCCAGTATTTATTATATGTTGAACCAAAGTCCTTTTTTAAATATCTTTTTTTGCAAAGTACTTGTAGTGGTGGAGTATTAATTGTTACATAATACATGTAGCTTAAAACTGCTATCAGTTCTGAATGCTTTAGAGTCAAAGATCGTGTGTGTTGAGTATTCATATTGAATGTATGGTTGAATTGGACTCTATTATTACGATTTCCCATGTAAGCAAAGCTATTATGTTATTTTCTTTGTTATGTATATCATATATATCCAAGTAGTGATAGAGTTTTAGACGTAGTTAAGTAGTCTAGAGCTGAAGTACTGCTTATGATGGAGCCTATAACTGCTTGCTGTTTTAAATAATGTACAATTGGGTCAGAATTTGTGTGGGTTGACCGGTCATATGGAATATACCATTTTGAAGGTTAAACCCTGCTCTACTTAGATGTATTTATTTGGATGTACTTTTTGAAAAGGTTATGTCTTGGCTGAAAGTCAGTAAGTTTTGAAAACGGTTTCATTATATATTTTAATTCAAAATTTCATTCACATATAACTTGCCATTATTATGGTCACAAGCGCACATGCTTGATATTTGTACATGTATTTGAAATGAGTAGACCTCCGATTGAGAGCATTATTGAACGTCCAGTATGCATTTATATCCAGTAATTTTTGTCATGATTCGAATCGACACAATTTTGTTTTGTTTCAAATGCAATAGAGCAATCATGCAATAATAATGTAAACAAATGATGTCAATTAAAGGTACATGGAAAACTATCAATACCCTTTTAAATGCCAAATTACCCACATTTATTATGAATCGTGGTTAAATGATGGAAATTAACAATCTATTGCAGATGAATTTAATTCATAGTTTAGTAATTTTAGTTCCTTATGTTCTAGGTTTGATGCAAATAATCACCTAGCTCAAGTTAATACTATTTCTCATACAGATAACCATTACATGTCCCAACTTCTTCTTCATTTTTTGTAAAAAGCCTACATCACAAAATGAATTGATTGAAGTGTGTAAATCATTAAGAAATACAAAATCTTGGGGATATGATAACATAGGTTGCAATATAATCAAACAAATCATTCATGCTATTGTAAAACCGTTGGTCTAAATTTTGTAATACATCACTGTCCGCTGGTAAGTTTCCAAGCAAATTTAAAATTGCGAAGATTATTCCTGTTTTAAAAAAATATGATCGTCATTCATTAAAAAATTATCGACCAATATATTTGTTACCTTGTACATGTATATATCAAAATTATTAGAAAAATGTGTTTATAATCGATTGTATAGTTTTATTTCTAAACATAATATACTTACTGTTTGCCAATTTGGATTTTGACGTAATCATTCCACAACCCATGCTTTGATTGATTTGCAGGATAAAGTGACATTACCAATGGTAAAAATAACTTTTGTATTAGAATATTTATGGATTTATCAAAAGTATTTGATATAGTAGATCATTCAATTCTCTTGTACAAAATTGGACTTTTAGGGTGTACGTGGAAACTCTCTTAATTTAAAAAAAAAAGAAGATATTTATGCAATCGACGTCAATTTACTATGTATAATAATCATGTTTCTGATTTTGCATCTACATAACATACAGAGTTCCCCAGGGATCTATACTTGGCCCATTACTTATTTTGATATATATTAATGACAGTATAATTATTATGTATGCAGATGAAACAACTCTTACTATTTTCACAACCTGATTTAAATAATGTTGAGCATGAGGTCAACAAAGAATTGGACAAGGTCACCAACTTGGTTCAAAGCTAATAAATTGATAGTAAATCTATCTAAAACAAACTTTTGTATATTTCACAATAAGGGTAAAAATGTGTCCAATATATACAGAGTGAGTCAGAAAAAATGTCCCACTTTTTAAAAGTTGTATTTTTTGAAGTATGAATATTTAATCATGGGTTTCATGATATGTCTTGATAGAGTTATCCTCCCAGATTTTAGGTACCATTTTCATTTCAATCTCTGCATGCATGATTGAATATCAGACATTCTTTACAAGACTGCCAGATCTCACTTGCGCCACTCATGGACTGGAGCAAAATATATTGTCTGTGCATGTGCAGCAAGCGTGCACTGTATGTACGAACAATTAAATAATCACCGTCAGCCACTCAGTCATCATACTTATAGTTCAGCAACTTTCGATCTTATAAACTTTTGTATAGATCTAAAACACGTATGGCTATAGTAACTTCATATCATAATTTCAAAGCCTATACTTTATCATATGCGATTATAAATTCACATATATACCTCGAAAATATGTAGATTTACAGCTCGGGACTTTCTGACAGCTTCAGCAAGTTCATCTGAAATTAACTACCCATCACTCTTGACCAAAGCCGTACATACTGTATTCATCCACTTTTTATCTTAGCAACTATTATGTACATAACATTTACCTGAAAGTAGATCTACACAGTATTTTTCAAAATATAAATAACACACATTCTCAGTGTCCATTTCATCTTATAAAAGGAATCAAATGATTGAGATTGGGGAAACTACATGCACTCAGCGAATGAATACTAGCCTCAACAAGACCATTTCAGTGAAGCGGTCTCTGACCACAGTCATGTTTATGTTTACAAACTTCTTCTTCTGTTTCAAACTTTCACACGTACGGTGCCTCAAAATACCTTCGTTTACAACCAAAAAGGAAATTTCTACACGACCAATTATTTGGCTTTTCAAATATTGTCGAATTCAATTGTCGATGTCGGATGAGAATTTATAAAAATTGCTCAAAATAAAAGATTAAGTGATCAAGTTCAACACTGACTCAAAGGATGACACTCACGGTTCACATTCCGTTTTATTTCTTTTAATTCCGATATGAAAGATTACATTCGAATGAAATATACAAATCTCATACGAATATATAGGCATATAATGTTACTAGAAAATAGTAAAAATAGCATAGGCCTATTAAAAGATTAAATCCTTAAACGATTCAATGTTTTCAATAAGATGTGCCTCAAAACTAAACAAAAGTAGGCCTATATACACTTGAATTCATCTTCTAAATGCATAAGTTACAAGTATTTACAGTGGTGAATCGAAATGTACAATATTCTTTAGCAAACGAATGAACGAAAGTGGCTTATCAACAATCCATTTCACAGCCTCACGAAAGTTTAAACAGAAGAAAGCATTTCAGTTTTATATATACAAACAGACTGACTATTGCAATCATAATAATAATATTTTTCTACCTTTCCCTCTTTCTCTCTCTCTCCCTCGCTCTCTCTCTATCTTTCTCTCCCCTCGATCCTCAATCTTTATGGTCGCCCACAATAATATTATACAATTTCCACACAACTACGCCAGGAGTGTCAATTTTGACAGACATGGCGCATTATAAATGTTCACTATTATTATTATTATGTATCGCGGCAATCTTACAGGGGGAGCAAATTTTGCCCTTGCCCCCTCGATGGGAGGGGGTGGGGAAGTGTAGTTACTCAGATTTTTGTTTGGCAGCTGAAGCGTCCATACCCATTCTTCAACGGAGAGTTTGGATGAGAAAAGCGAAATGGTAATAGGAACCCATGTTTAAGGTTAATATTTAAAAGAAGGGCAACTAATTTGAGGGATTTTCTATTAAAACAAGATCATTATCTCATGTTTAGGGATTTTGCTGTTGTTGTAAAAAAAAAAGCTGCCAAAAATAGAGCGGAACATCTTCGTATACTGTACTATATAGGCAAATACCCTCACCCCTCCCCCTGTTTCATCATTTTTCTAGGCATCAAAACTTGGGATTTATCCGCCCTATGCTAAATACACCTCTGACACCTCGCTTTAAAATCCTCCTTTGAAATTATGATTCCTTTAAAAGTTAGGGCAAGAAAAGAACACTCCTATATTTGAATTTGCCTATTTGGATAAAAAATATGTTTTCTTGGCAATACAATTTTCTTGGTATTCCATATAAAATTATTAAAAAAGGATAAGCATGCGGCATGCCAAATCACCTTCAGAGCGGAGCGATTTGTATATGAATCTATCTATATCGAGAAAATAACTTTACAGTGATGCCTATAGGGTTGGAATATTTTCAGAATATGATTGTGACAATAAGGTTTATCCTAATTGATAGATAACGTTTATATCTTCTTAGAACTTAATTGATCGATCTCTCCGACTCTTTAGACTGACTATTAGGAAAAAACATAATTCTCACAATTACTTCGTGGGAAGGGGTGATACAAATTATTACATTGTTTGGGCAGAAAGTGTAGATTTTTGCAAATGGTGTCATGTCGTTTAGATGATGAGCGCTTGATCATCATCAACAATATCTCCGGAACGACTGTACAGCAGACTAACACGATGAAGGAGATGATTAACATGATGACCCACATAACGGCACTAATACCCGTCGCAAACTGTAAGATGGGAGAATAAATAATAATCATATAAGATATGAGTAACATATAAACAATAACGTTTTTTTTTTCTTAATAGTAAAATAATCATTTCCCTCCTAAATTAATCGCA